>OX403616.1:17524423-18736258 GCA_948107695.1 Meliscaeva auricollis | reverse complement strand
ATGCCGGCATAATAGCCAAACAGAACACAGATCTTCTCAAAGGTCCTTGCAGATATTACGTTATGGTCTGCCTAGTCCGGTGCTAAATTATCTTGATAAATGCAAAACACTACATACGAGTATATGTATGTCGGAAAACATCTTGTCAAAAAATTGTTTTTTGTTTTAATAATCCCCGGGTTCAAGAACATTCAGTTCAGTTCAGTTGAGACGCTCTGATGCGTCAACTGTCAGTTATTTATCAAGTAAAAAATCAAACTCACATTTAAACACCCTATGCAATGAACAAGATCTCTATTGCTTAGTAAAATTGATTATGGTCTTCTAGTTTGCGGCAGTTTCCCTAAAACTACAATCAACATTGTCAAGGCTCCCGATCACCAAGCAGTGCGTAGGAGTTTAAACGCTTTTCCTACCACCCCAATACGGAACATGATGGCAGAGGCAGGACTTCCCTTAGTGGAAGAACGTATTTTAGAAACCAGAGCTAAGTTATACACTAAACTTGTTTTTATACAAGGTTCTATTGTAAATGATGACTTGAAAACATTTAGGCAAGCAGTGTTTCAAGCGAATTACATCCGCTTATCAATTACATTAACAACTGCAAACTCAGTGAAACTTCCTGTCGTAATCATCCTTTATCATGGACATGGCCGAAAATAACAAAAGCAATACATCCAACAACATGTATCAATCCTTATTCCATGATATCACAGCTGATTTAAGGTCCACTGGCTGGAAAATTATATTTACCGACGGTTCAAAAATCCAATTCAGCACTTCCTTTGCCTCTACATACGAAAATGGTAACTTACTATCCATAGGTGTTATGGAGAATATTGCTTCCATATTCAAAGAAGAGGCGACAGCTATCTTACAAACAGCAACGTTAACCTCAAAATTATCTGGTAAATTTGTAATTTGCTCTGACAGTCTGTCGGTGCTCAACGCGATACTAAATCCCAATAACACCACAATTATTGTTAACAAAATAAGAGACCATCTTATAGGAATTTTGGGCAACTAGCATGCTGATACAGCCGCTAATGATGCTCATCAATCAAATCGATCAAATCGCTAACAGAAAGTGACTTATTACGTGAAGTGAAAAACAAAATTAGAGAACAAAAACTCAATGACTGGAATAACTATGTTCACTCATACAAATTCATCAATCCTACCAAATATAAACCGATCTACCCATCTACCACCTCTACCCATCTGACCGTATTTGTCAGATTACGACTTGGTCACACTGCACTCACACACCAATACCTTCTAAAGAAAGAAGGTCCACCAACTTGCCCTCATTGCCAATCACGGATAGACATTAAACACATTCTTGTGATAGATACTTGTAAAGCCTTGACTTCCAACACCAGCGTAAACAACATATCATCTTTAACAACATAAATTCTAAACAACCTAGAGCCAGAAAACATCAAACAAATATATAACTTCATAAAATCAAACAACTTTCAAATCTAAAACTTCATATAAAATTAATTTAAATTTATAACACCTATTATTTATAAATAATGTATATAATGTATATAAATGAAAATAGTAACTTAATTTTTTTTCCTTTCTTTTCACTTAAGAGTCAGAAGCCCCAGGCAGCTAGTGCTCATTTCTATTAGGATGTAAATTTTAATTTAATGTTAATAAATTTTAATTTAATGTTAATAAATTATAATAATAATAATAACATAGAATCAAAAAGTGAATTATTTTCAGCCCTATCATCGTATCCGTTCGGAGAAGTCTCTGATCGGAGATAAGTTCCTATCGCATGGTTTATTTTACTCATGGTATCCGAATCGGAACAAAAATTCAGCCCAAAAAGTTCCCAAACGGAAATAATGTTTAGTGAGTGAGCATATAAAATGGACAACTATCTTAAATCGCCCTTAACACACGGTATAAGTGAAAGCGAAAAAGGCGTGCGACTTTTAAGAAACAGACTTCACAACGACGAAAATTACCTCTGATATCGGTTAAAAATTTTAATGATTTGTTTAAAAATAAACAGTCACATCCTCCTCACTGGGTTAGATTAAAGATTCATTTATTGTTTCGCTTTGATTGACACTATGTATTTTGTATAACTATGGCTGCTGGGTTATCAAATAAATAAAAATTAAAAATAGAAATTTTGCCGCAGAATCATGATAAAAAAAAGTGAATTGTAACAGGCAGACGCCTGTATCTTTCAAATAAGACCAAAGTTAATTAAATCGGTTGCCGGTAAATTAGTTAAAAAGGGAGAAAGAAGAATCGTGTTTACGTATTAATATAATACCTTTTTCTGGAATGAATCAAAGTTTGTATGTACCTATCTACATATGTAGGTGTATGAAGTAGGACTTATAACCTTTTGCTACTTTGACCTTTACCGGCACGCAACCACGACCCCAGGGGGTCGGGATCCAGTTTTAAAACCACTGTGATAGTCGTACAAAGTATATAACATTTTTTTCTAGGATCTACATATATTTTTGGAGTTACAGTATTTAATTGTTTGTTTTATGTTTTTTTTAGCAGTAAATTTAGTTAATGGGTTTTCTTTTCCCATTAATAAGTTCTGAACAGAGCTCGAGGTCTGAGCCCTCTGAAATGATTGTCGTGTAAAGGTGGGTAAGAACATTGACATGTACTCAAAGTTTCTAGAATCTACCACTATTAACCACTGGCCGAGTTAGATCTTTAAATCAAAGTGGAACCAAAAAGCTATCTACTTGACTTCTTAATATTGATATCCAAACTGGATGATGTGTTTATATTATGTATTAAATTGAAATGATAAATATTATAACAAACCTGGAAGCCAATTTCTTGCCATTGCTTGGTTATTCTTGCCTCAAGTGGTGTATCAGGCATAAGCTCATTCCAAAGTTCAAGAAGTTTTTTTTCATGGTTCAAATTCCCTGCATCATACTGTTCAGAACGTAATTTCTCCACTGCAATCATCAGCCTTTTATAACCCCATATCTGAGTAACACATTGTCCGAAAAGTGCAGGAAAATCTGGATGAGAATGTGGCTTGATACTCTTCTCTCGCATTACAATCGCGACTGCTCGTCGGGAGAAGCCAATGAACTCTTTGTCATTGCAATGCTCAACCTGTTCATCCAGTTCCTTGATAAGTTCTTGTATCCTGATATTGTGAGACATTGCTAATGAACGCTCGACTTGCTTGGAGCGGTTAGCACCAGCTTTGGCGCCATAGCAAATTCGTTGCAACTCGCAGAGTCGTGTAAAGGTGTGTAAGAACCATTTGATAAAAGGCCGCAAGAATAAATGTAAGATAGGTAATATTTTGTTAAACAAAATCATAACTGAACAAAAAGCTTCCCGAATCATTCGCAAGCAATTTAGAAAAATTAATCGAATCGAATAGTTTATTCCTTTTAGTGCCATGGAAACAACACTCAAGTATTTAGATTAAATTAAGACATTGCGGTAATTTTTTGATGCAGGCATAAACGTAGGAAAAACCTATTATAATTGGTGTTTATTAATTTATTTGATTTTTAAATAATACAATGTGCGAATATATGCTTTTTAAGGTAGATTTTTATACAGGTAAACAAAATATCAAGATAAACAGAAATTATTGCAAGCACCATATCGCCATTTTGAAGAAGTGATGACGTAGCAATCATCTGACAACCGATTTGTTTACCCAAAGAATAAAGGGGCCAACCCATAGAATCCGTTGCGTCCGTTCCGTCAACCCATACAATACGTTGCTCGACTGATTGCTTTTGTAAACTTCAATTTTGTTGGGTTTGTTCGATGTTTTGTTACCTAATTACCACTGTTTACATGCAAAGTCGAGTAATCGAGTTGGAATTTCAGAAGAAATTACAGTGCACATAATTAGGTAGTATATTCCGAGTTTTCGTTGACGTTCGAGTGTCAAATTAAAAATAAAATTCGGGGACCCTGTTTTATTTGTGTTAGTTTGAAAACTACATTTAAATTATTTGTATATCCCATTCAAATAAATAAATGTCCTTCTTTTTTTCACCAAAAAGTCTTTTTTTAGGCTTGCCCAAGCCAATTGCGACATGAAAAACTTGAAAAAAAAAAAAACAATTTAACTAACACAGCGTCAAAGCAACACAATTTTTTCATATGAAAGCCCTAGCCGTATTTTTCGTAAAACTTTGTCGTCAAAATGGTAAATCTGAAGAACAAAAACAAAAGAATGTTCATTTTGACATTTTTTAAAAGGACTATTCATGCAACCTGAAAAAGTCTTGGTAAACGTGGTAAAGTACAATATCTGGTAAGCTAACTGTCGGTTCCATACAAATTTTGACATGTTTACCATATTTACCAGGTTTACTACGGTTGCATGAATATCCCTATTAACAGATTATCAGATGTGTAACTGTGGTGTTGCAAAATTTAACAGTTCAATAGAATTTAGAATCATTTAGACTTAAATATCAGTTCAAAGTTGACAATTCATAAAATCGGAGACAAAAAAAGCACAGTTCTTGTTCTCATATTCCCCAGAGTGCACTTTGATAACGATCATCAAACAGACCTTTTATTAACATCTGAAATGACATCTCTTGTCAAAAACATTGCCGGACGAAAAAGTTAAAAGTTCGGCAACTTTTTCCGTCGTGTCCGTCCGATCCGTCGCTTATGGGTCGCTTTTCATAAGAACGTGTGTATTTTATCGAGCTGTCAGTTGAAAACGTCGACGCAACGCTCGCAACGGATTCTATAGGTTGGCCCCTTAAGAAATATCTTCTTATTCTTTGGTTTACCCGGGATCTCCATTGAACATTTGCAATGACAGGACTATCGGCCTGTCATCAGATAATCCAATGGACACATTCAGTCCTTGATCCGATGACCACGCAGTCTGGATTTTTTAGGGTGGATCCACTGATCTCTATAGGTGTGTTTTTTTGTACGCTTTCTTATAAGCTTTCTTCTACATATAATAAAAACTATAAATTACGAAAAACTGTAAATTACAAATAAAATATTTTTTTTTTGTTTATTTTTCTTTAATTTCTCCGTCAAATGTATAATTCTTAGTTTCTTTCCTTGAGCAAGGGATATGCAGCAGGTTCTTATGATAGAAGAAAGCTTATAACAAAGTTTTAGCTAGTACAGAATGTAAAAAAATTGTTTGTATGATTAAATTAGTTGATATCCATGTATTGAGCAAAAACTAGATACCTACTGCGTCTTAAAAGTTTGTGGCGTTTTAGTGGTTTTTAAACAAGTGATAGACTTAGAAGATATGCAAATAACAAAATAAAATTTTCAGGGTTTGAAGCTTAAAATAAGTACTAAATACACTGTAGATTTCATGTTTCAATCTCATGTCAAACATAGTGCATTCATAGCCTTAAATGAGGGTCTCTTTTGGATTTTTAGCTTTGTTTTTGTGTTTTAATTGTTTTTAATACAAGCCGTAGACATAATAGATATGTGAATAACAGAATAAAATTTTCAGGGATTTTAGTTAAGAAGTAGAACTGAGTACACTGTAAATTTCATATTTCTATCTCATGTGAAATAATAGTCCTAAGTAGGGGTTCTTTTATCTGCTTAGGTTTTTTGGTGTTTTTTTTAAATAAGTAGAAGATATGAAAAACACAAAACTTTTATTTTGAGAATTGATAGCTCGTGTCAAACGTAGTGAAATCATAGCCTGAAGTAGGGGTTCTTTTGTCTGTTTAGCATTTTTGCTGTTTTTTAAACAAGCAATTCACTTGGAAGAAATGAAAAACACACAACTTTTATTTTGAGAATTAATAGTTAAAGACTAAAAAAAAAATACACTGTAAGTTTTATGTTCCTATCTTTAGTCAAACCTAGTGAAATCATAGCATAAAAAATGTGTTTTTTCAAAAACTCAAAACTTTGAGCTTAAATTTTTTGTAGGAGTACGCCCATCGAGTTAATTTAGAGTTTATTTTATTAAATTGAATGTAGGTATATTTAACATTTGGTAAATATTAGCCACGTACACACAATAGTCGAGGTTCTGGAGTCCGTCAAAAACAACAAAAAATCAACAAAATTACCGTATTTTCAAAAATTGTTTTTAATTCAGGGTTAATTGATACCTGATTTTTTATTCTTTAGTCAAAAATTACTATTTATAAGCTTTAAAATGCCGTTTCAAACAAAAAAATATCTTTTATAGAAAAGTTTTTAGAAGCAAAACTAAAATAACATAAAAATGACGTTTTCCAAAAGTTCGCAAGGGGGTAGCGGGGAGGCAACGCAATTTAAAATTAAATCACCATGAATTTACTTCCTTATAGTCCTAGAGAACATCCTCACAAAGTTTTACTTTTTTTTAGACGTTTTCATATGGAATGACTCAGCACAGATTTTAACCCCTTCAAAGAGTTTAGCTCCGAGAATTCTCCGGGCTTAGTTCCTTAGCTCAAGGGGCTAAGTATGTTGTTGTATTTAACATGTTAAGGGCATCGCCCCGAGAGCGTTTTTTTTTTGTTCAATTTAGGCCGGGTGTACAAAAAAGCACACCTGTTATTTCAATTTGAAATATGTTCTCACCAAAGCGACACAGGATTCAAAAGCATCTCTGAAAAAAATTAAGCATTTTCTATAATACTCTTAAAGGACCCTATCAGTTCCTTTTTAAATTTTATATATGAAAATCATTTCGGGGCTGGCTACGTGCCTGTCTGCAGTCCATCTGAAACGCAAAGGGGAAGCAATGCCTTTCATTTTTAGGTGGCGAGCTACTTCCTCATTGAGTAAGGTTACTGATGATCCTTTATCAAAAAGGGCACAAATATTAACCTCAGAATCATTGCCATAAAGTGTCACAGGTATCACTCGGAAAAGGATTGCTTCCGAATTATGGTGGTGAAAATGGTCATCGTGATGAGTCGGTACTTCTTCAGATTTCTTGGCCTCAGTTTGTAGCTTATCTTCTCACGAATCCTTTTCGTCATTATGTAGCAGACGGTGGTGTTTAAAGACACAATTATTTTTGCCGCATACACTCTCAACCTTACATATTTGCCTGCCATGTTTGTTGAGACAACGTCTACAAAGTCTTTGGTCACGCACGAACGCCCATTTAAGTGAAAGACTTAATTTTTCGACCTTTTTATATTTTGTAATTGATGGGGAATGTCCGCTACAAATCAGCAATTGCGTTCGGCTGATGAATATTTATTCTCTTCAACGTCTTGTGAATGCACGTGCAAATATCCTCAGTCTTTAGTTGATTTAGTCTGCTTATCGTTACTCAGTGTACTTGGTAGACTGACTAGATTAACAGCTTCAGCTATCTTGTACAACCATGAGCTAAAATTCGAGAGAGTATGACTATCGATGGGAAGAGTTTGAGTATGCATAGCCCAGTTCAAACGAATTGCTGGAGGTAGCTTGTCCACAAGCTCCCTTAACAAAGTAGGGTTACTTGGACACAAACAGTTGCTTCTATAGTCGCACAAAGATTTTGCACTGCGATTGCGAAGTTAACGATATTGTCCAGCTTATTAGCTTTCGGTGGTGAAGTGGCCTGTATTTTGTTCATCAATGTTTCTATTATGAATTCTGGTCTTCCAAATAGCATTTAGGACACAATCTGGTTGGATCAGCAAGCTTTTGAGTGATTCTAGAGCCTTACCGTTAAGAGACTGCTACAGGCTCATAAGATTCTCCTCACTTGAAAATCCACACAACTCGGTGCTTCTTATAAAAAGAGGCCATTCATCAGGATCACCACTGAAACTTTTTTCCTCTTTGGATATTGAATGACGAGCCGCCAGATGGTTCCTTGTGATAATCTGATTAGTGCCACCAAAGTAGAAGCTGTACATGGTTAATCGACAGGTAAAGAGTGCTGTTGTGGGTAAATAGTTTGTTGTTGCTGCTGGAAATCAGATGAACGATTGGGATGCTGCGGTGGCCTCTGAGCTGAATTATTTACAGGCTCTCGTTGCGATAGTGGTTCTTGTCGAACTTCATCAAAGTGCGCATGACAAACATTTGGTGCCTCAAAGGTTATGAAGTTTGAACCCGATGTACGGCCGTTCGTCACTTCATGTAAATAATTTGACTGTTGTTCTTCTCGATTTTCACCTGCAGCTGTTCTTTGATGCGGGAGAACTTTGTCTAAGGAAGGTCGATTGATCAGTTTAGTACTTTGCACGTTAGATCTTGCCTCATTTATTCAGCTGTGGGTTTTCCCTTGGATGGATGCAATAGATTGTACATCATCTTCTTCTGAATTGGAATTTACATCCTCCAAAAGGCTCAAAATTTGGTACTTTTTGTTGATGTACTCGGGTTCGCTTTGTTCCCTCCTTTCAGCAAGACGTCTTTCCTCATCTAACTTTCTCAGTTCAAGTTCAACACTTTTGAACACCTGGAAATATGAGAAGCCGCTGTTGACTGTTTAGCTGCCGCCGTTGCAGATGTTCTTGCAGCGTCAGCAGAACCCTGAGTGCAAGTAGCACACACCCATGGGCGAAGAGCAACAACACTATCAACGCCTACACAGCTATATTGAAACCAGGAGCCACATGGCGGATTGTCACACAAAACCATATTGTCCAAGGAATCCGATGCGCTACACGCTTTGCAGTTGTATTCGTTTGCTACGTATTCTGGAGCGATGGATTCGGCACGTTGGTTTGTTTGGGTATCAGGTGGAGTTCTGGGAAACATTTTAGCTTTTTTGTAAAGATGACCATAAAAGAATTTGTTAAGATGTTGGCTTCAGATTTTTTAACCCCACTAGTAAAACGAAACCAATTTAAACTTTTCAATTTTTATTTTTGGTGGGTTTAAAAATTCCTAAAATACAGAATTCTTTGATTAAGGAATAATTTATACAATTATGTATATATACATACTTTTAGTATAACCTTTTTATTTTATGATTTCTTTATATATTCTATTATCTTCTTTTTTGCTGCCAAGTTCCCGGTATACCTAACCTCCTATATCAAATGGCTTAAAACATGCCGTGCCATGTTTGACAATTTGGTTTTAAGTTTTGAATGTTGGTTGTGTGGAGAGCAGGGTTGTTAAGAAATATTTTGCGAGGGAATATTTGTTTGCCGATAACAAACCCAGTATATTTTTTGGGGTCGTTTAAAAAATCACTTGATTTTGGGAGAGTAAGTTCTGGAGCCAGTATGCTGGGCGTAAATGAGAAGTGGACACGCCTTAAGAATACTGTCATTAGTACTGCCAACTCCATCTTAGGCAGCATTCGTAGAAATCGGAACGACGGATTTGATGATGAATGCAAGCTAGCGACTGAACGTAAGAATGTTGCGTACCAAGCAATGCAACAATCTCATAGAACACGGGCACGTGAAGAGGAATATAAAGGGCTCAGAAGAATAGAAAAACGGCTTCACAGACAGAAAAAATCAGCCTGGGAGATGAACCTAATCTGTAAAATAGAGAACAGCCGAGAGCGAGGTCCGCACCAGGCGCGGAAGTTCTACCAATCCGTCCGAAACATGACGCAGTACACACCACGCTGCACATACTGCAAGAACGGAGAGGGAAATCTGATCACCGATCCACAAAGCATACTGGAGCGATGGGAAGTGTACTTTAATGAATTGCTAAATGGTCAGCTCACAGCAGAAGTGGAGGCTAAACTACTTCAAGATGAACACCCTATGCTACCGCCTACCCACCAAGAAGACTGGCGAAAAGGTATCAAATGTCCCATACCATAAGAAGGGAGATGTCACAACGTGCAGCAATTATAGAGGTATCACGTTGTTGAGTACCGCCTATAAGATACTCTCCTCTATCCTACAAGACCGGATAACCCCAAACGCTAAAACCATCATCGGACACTTTCAGTGTGGTTTCATTCCAGGCAAATCAACAACTGATCAGATTTTTACCCTTAAGCAGGCGATGGAAAAATGTCTAGAACTTAACATCCCAACATACCATCTGTTTATAGACTTTAAAGCCGCTTATGATAGCATAGCCAGGGTAGAAATTTACAAAGTCATAAATTGACACGACTATGTAGGTTGACCATTACCAACGCAACAAGCCAAGTTATAATAGTGGGATTGCTATACAGACCAATCAACATCTTTAATGGACTCCGACAAGGGGATGGTTTGGCTAGCCTCCTCTTCAACCTGGCGTTGGAGAAAGCAATCCGTGACTCCAGCACGGCAACAAGAGGGACCATCGTCAACAGGTCCAGCCAGATACTGGCTTACGCAGACGACATCGACATCATCGGAAGAACCGAACTGTACACAATTCCTTCATCCAGATCGAGCATGCGGCACAAAATCTGGGGCTGCACATTAGTGAAGGTAAAACAAAGTACATGGTGGCGTTGAATGCGAGAAGAACAGTTTGTCAAACAATCAAGGTAGCGGAGCACGAATTTGAAGTGGTGCAATCCATTAAATACCTTGGGTTAACAGTAGCAGCCGATAACAACATAGAAGAAGAAATACTCGGGCGGCTTCTCAAATCCAACAGAACCTACTACAGTCTGTCAAAGCCATTCAAATCCAGAAATCTAACCATAACTTCAAAACTGCTGCTGTACAGGACCATGGTCCTGCCAGTACTCATGTATGGATCCGAGACTTGGGTGCTTAGCAAAAGGCACTGTGACCTCTTAGCCGCGTTCGAGAGAAAAGTCTTACGGAGAATTGTTGGCCCCATATATGAGAAGGACGATTCCAGAGACGGTACAATCATGAGTTGTACGCAATCTACCTTGAAGCAGACATAGTGACAAAAATTAAGCTCGGTAGACTCCGGTGGGCAGGGCACCTAGCTCGTATGAGCGAAGAGGAACCTGCTCGGAAAGTCTTTTGTGGTACATTCTATGGTAGACGGAAGCGTGGTAGACCATGCTTGCGCTGGAGAGATGGCGTAGACCAGGACGCCTGAAGCCTTGGCGTGCGCAACTGAATGGCGTCGGCTCGAGACCGGGATAGGTGGAGAGACTTGTTGAAAGAGGCCAGGACCGGACCCCGGTTGTCGAGCCGATGATGATGATGTACGGGTTGCAGTAAATGGCTGTATTTATATAGGTTTTGCTGGTTTTATAATGATTTAAGCTCATTGGGATGTTATGTTTTTTTTTTTATGTATTCAAGTCGTTATAGAAATAATTTGTTTGTCTATTTAAGCTGAAATTTTAGGGTTGGCGCAGCCAACCTAGCCAACTGAGAGGAATCGCCACTGATGCGGTGGCGGCTTTCCTGCAACCTGAGATAGATAATGCTATCTATATTTCACAACCCAAGTTATTCGAAAGTGAAGATGATCCTAGAAAAGTTTGCCGGCTTCGCAAAGCATTGTATGGTCTCAAACAATCTGGTTATTTGTGGAACGAGAAGCTGGATAAGGACTTATGTGATCTTGGGCTTGTTCAAGCCAAATTTGATACATGCATTTATCATTGCCTTAGCAAAACAAAGGGAATTATTATTGCTTTATATGTTGACGATTTTCTGCTCGTTACAGACAGTGAAAAATCCAGAGTTTGGATTAAAGCAGAGCTCATGAAGAAATTTGACATTAAGGATTTAGGTGAAATTCAGTATTGCCTTGGGATTCAAGTCATAAGAGACAGAAAAAGAGTTCAAACAACACTGGACCAAACAGCATATATTGAAGCAGTTCTGAGGCGATTCAATATAAGCGATGCAAAACCAGTTTCTACACCTTCGGAATGCGGAAAGAAGTTGAGCCGAAACATGGCACCAATTAACGATGCGGAGAGAGAAGACATGAGTCAGATTGCTTATCAAATGGTTTTGTACGCAGCTCAAACAACACGTCCAGACATTTCATTCGCAGTGGGGGTTCTCAGAAAATTCAACTCTAACCCTGGAAAAGAGCATTGGTCTTCAGTAAAACGAGTTATGCGTTATCTCCGAGGAACGGCATGAGTTAAAATAACCTACAAAACGACTGGAAATGACAATATTGTGGGATATACAGACGCAGACTATGCTGACGATCCCGATGACAGAGTTTCTGTGAGTGGTTATACTTTCAAGTTGGCGGATGGCATTATAAGTTGGTCTAGCAAAAAGCAACAAACAGTTCCACGTTCAACTACGGAAGCAGAGTATATGGCTCTCGCTCATGCTACAGAAGAGGCTTTGTGGCTCAGGATGATGGCAATAGAACTAAAAATCTCATCGAGTGATGGCATTATAGCAATAGGATGTGACAATCAAAGTGCTCTTGATCTTTCAAGACATTCTCTTCATCATGCACGGACGAAGCACATTGATGTGCAGCAACATTTTCTTCGAGATGCAGAAAAAGCGGGTTGAATTCTTCAAAGTGGCATGAGAAGTAATGGTTGCAGATTCGTTAACGAAGCCAGTTAACCGTCAAAAGCACGAATGGTGCATATCAGCTATGGGAGTTCAAGTCAATTAAATCATATCAATAGCAGAGTGGCACTGTATCAAGTGGGGGTGTTGAAGTGCGTACACGCCCTTAGCATTGATACGCGCCATCCCCCTGCGAGTACAGAAGTTATTATCTTTACTCACATCAGCACATCAGCACATCAGCACGTCAGCACATCAGCACATCCGCACCTCAGCGCTTACACATTTAAGCCTAGTACGCAGCTGAAGCGAAACGAAATTTTTCGTTGGTCTCCAAGAAGACAACGAAAACCTCAGCGGAAAATATTGATGTAGAGTTTCACAAATTGCAAAATAAAAAACAAAGATAAACGCCAACAAAATCACACAAAATCGAGTTATAATGTTATAATGTTATATAGAATGTTAATATGTTATAAGAAACAAGAAACAACATAAACAACAAAAAACAAATTCAAATCTCATTTTCCGCACAAATAATGTACCCGGTATTTAATTGCATGCGAAAAGAGAATGGAGACTTATCCAAATAAACCAGTATAAACTAATTTCGCTGGTCGGGAACTGCGTACTGTAAAACGAAAAGCATAACGAAATTTTTCGTTTACGATTTCGTTGTGTGATTTTTCTATGAGATTTTTCGTTTCGCTTCAGCTGCGTACTAGGCTTTAAGCAACTTAAAATTTTTTCTTTCGTTCTCAACTACAGTCAAATAAAGACCTATTTTATTTTAACTAAATTTAACTGCGTTTAATTTCAGAAATGTAAATTTATTCTATTTTACTATGGGATTTTTAATTGCGACAGACATTTTCTCTGCATAATCTGTAGTGGTGGCCCTTCAGTCGATCGGGGGCTCCGGGGCACAGTCCCAGTTGCCCCAATGGTGTGTACGCCCCTGTCTCTAAGAAATGCAAATTAACCTTAGCCATTAAAAAAAAAACAAGAGAAACAGAAAAGTAAATAAGGCTTTACAAAATCCAATAATTAATTTTTTTAATTTACTTATGGTGCGCTAGAATCCAATTTCATCCCTCCGTGTGATGCCTCGCCAACGCCAATGCTTGTAATACACATTAACATTACTCTTTATAATTTACAATTATTATTAGATCTGAAACTTATTTTGCTACATTACTTCTTGAAGCACTTGCCACGAACGCTACTATAACTGACTCTTATCAAATTAGCATGTAATAGCCTCAACAATCAACATCAATACTTGAAATTGCTGCATTTATTTTTCAGTAGATTAGTTATAAGTAAAACTATTCACCACAATGTTCTTTAGTACGAATCTGAGATTGTTCCAGTCTGGTATATTAAATATCAACAATTACTTATTTATAACGTAACTTGATAACGTAATTGCGATAAGCTCTGTTTTCATTAAATAATTGTATTATTTTCAACATGACAACCAAAGAAAGAGTATGGGGAACATTATGTGACGGTAAATAGCCTAAAATTTATATTTTTATTTTAGTTCTGTTTGCTTGCATTCAAAAACGTTTATATTAAAGGTGAATTTGAAATTATAACTTTGAAGGATGATAACGTTGGAGAGGCATTACAAGTGAGTATTTCAAAACAATAAATAATTAATGCGACTAAGGGGCAGTTATATAATTATCATTGAAAAGAAAATTTCCAATGATCCATTTCAATTTTTCAATTATAGCTGTAAGGATATGTTTTCGTCCACAGAGATTCTTACTTGCGAAAGTGAAACAATCTATTACAAATAAATTGTTTTTGTTACAGTGTTTTGTGTTGGTTTTTGTGTATTTTTCGTCTTGCAGGTGAGTTTTAATATGATTTTTTTGTGTTATTTGCCAAATAATTTGACAAGTTCACTTAGAAATAATTTGTTTGTCAAATAATTTTTGACAACCTGCGCAATATACTACCTTATTTATGGCGTTTTTAATTGGCAATCTGGAAGCAAAAAAAAGCAATCTGAAAGCGTTCAATTGGGCAAAACTGACAGTTCTGATTCTGAAAAAAAGAGAATTTCTCTTCTGATTTTAAAAACAGAATCAGAAGCAGAATCACTCACACATTCAGAGATTAAGTGTCAGATGTCACACTTGACAAATGTCATATTTTTTTTTTCATATTTGTTTGGAAATTATACCAGCAGTGAAGTGATTTCTTGAAATTGAAAAAAAATATTATATAAAATATAACCAATACATTCACACCAAATTTCAGATTCTTCTGAATAAAAAAAACTGTTCAATTGGGATTCCGAATCGAAGAACAATTCCGGATTGCCAATTAAAAACGCCATTAGTGTACTGTTCCTAAAACAATAGGCGCGCATTAAAAAAAAAGATCTCTGAGGGCTCCGAGATTTTTTAAGTGGGACAAAAAATCTCAGCTGTCACATTCATTTATTTTGCAGAGATTTTTTGAATTCATTTCTCAGAGATGTTTTTAGTTGTTGGGACTGGAATAATATATACAGATACACTGAGGGAATAAACCCCAACGTAAAAGTAAAGGTATCATTTAATTGTAAGTTGCGATATAGTATGGTAAATAAAGCTCATAAGAAAGCATTATCTCGGAAACGGGAACTCATAATAACCTATTCACTCTAGATACATTAAAAAATGTTTTTATTTTGCAATTAACATTTGTTGCGCCTATTTTTAAAAAAGTATGCACTAGGTTAAACTTTTTCAATATTTAATTTTTTTTTTCAAATTTTTGATTAAAAAACAAATTTAATTTTTTTTTAATAAAAAAAGTCCAAAAGTTAATTTTTTTTTCCAATTATCTATTGGCACCAAAAGTGTAGAAAATTACTGAACTAGGAAATTGCATTCGTTATATTCAAAAACGTAAAGCAAGTAAAAAATAAATGCACTGAACGAAAAAATGCACATATTTATGAGTACCCTTTGAGATAGCCCCTTCTTATTTCCGGTTTCAGAGCTGTCATAGATACGCTGTTTTAGGATTATCCTACATATGTTTACCGGACACTCTGTATATAAAAAAAGAACAATGAGGATACAATGAATGAATTTAATCTGTTTATAGTAAAAAAAATACATTTAAAAACGACCTCGAGTATACTACGTCCCACTTGCCATATGATATGCTGCGGTGTATACTGCCACACCCCAATAACGTTTATCCAAACCAGCAGCAAATAACAGACAGCGCGCTTTTTTCACTAATGATCGATTCATCCTTTCCGATTTTCCATTTTGTTCAGGATAGTATGGAGTTGACGTTTGATGAATAATCCAAGATGACTCAAAGCATTTTCGCATCTCTGCACTCAGGAACTCAGTACCATTATCTGAGCGAAAGATTTTTATATTTTTTCTTCATTTGATTTTCACCATGTTTTTGAAAACTAAAAAAACGTTTTGTAACTTCACTTTTCGTCTTCATTGCATACATTTTTTTGGAATAATCATCTAAAAATAACACATAGTATCTGGCTTTACCAAGTGATGCTTTAGTGATGGGTCCGGCAACGTCCAAATGAATCAGCTGTAGGAAACCAGTGGTAATAGTTGTTGACGATTTGAAACTACGCCTGCATTGCTTTCCTTCACAGCATGTGATGCAATATGTCTCCACATTTTTAGAACCATCTGTATTTTCCAAATTTTGTAAGCCCTCAGCATTTGGATGCCCCATCCTTCTGTGCCACAAACTCTTGTTTTCGAATTCACCTGCTACTCGAGCATGTTAGAACGGCTATTCCAAGAAGTCCAATAATAATTAAATAAAACTATTAAATTAAAACAAACAATTAAAAAGATGTTTATTAAACAAGAGTAGTAGGAAGAATAATTAAATTAATAATAATAATATCAAATTTCAATTTTGTTCGATATTAAAATGATGATGATCATAATTATTACAAAAGTGTTTTTATAGCAAAGTATATAATACAAAGAGTTATATTATATACTAACACCCCATCTTAATTAACACTTCATAAATAATTCCTTAATCATTTTGTTTAAGACCAGTCAAACTTCTGAACCTTGATATTTTGATATTCTGTAATGGCTTGGTGAGAATGTCTGCAATCATTTCTTCCGTTGGACAGTAAATGTATTGAACTTCTTTTGATTGTTTAACGTCGCGAAGAAAGTAGTACTTGACATCTATGTATATGTTTTGTTCGCGGATTTATTTTCTCTGAATCCAGCAATTTTTAGCAACTTTGATTGTCCTCAAACATTGTTATATTTTCTAATGTTCTCAGCCAGATAAGTTCTTGAGTTGCTTCCGCTAAAGCGACAAGTTCTGCTTCACATGATCATAGTGCTTCTTGCTTGCATAACTGATAGTAGCCCCTCCTAATTTGAATATATATCCACTTGTGGATTTTCGTCCTTTAACGTCTGAAGCCCAATCTGCATCAGCATATCCGACGAGTTTACTGTCTTCTTTTCTACATCCAACACAAAGCTGTAGCTGCTGACTTCCTTTCAAATATCTGAAAACTCGTTTAACTTCGTTCCAATCACGCTGAGTAGGGCACGATACTTTTCTACTTAGAATTGCAACAGCTGCTGCTATGTCTGGCCTTGTATTTCCCCATAGATATAAAAGTGAACCAATGGCTTTTCGATAAATTTCATTGTCGTCTAAAGGTTTGTCATCTTTTGTTGAAATCTTGAAATATCCCGTATCCAATGGTATTTTGGATGTTTTTGCATTTGACATGTTGAATCTATCAAGTAGTTTTTTAATGTATTTTTCTTGGTGCATATAATATATTCCAATTTTCTTTTCAATTTGAATTCCAAGGTACAACTTTAAATTTCCCATGTCAGTAATTTCAAAATGTTTTCTAATTTCTGCAATTGTTTCTAAAATCAAATTCTGAAGCTGATAATTGTTTGTATGTTAAGGGCAAGGGAAACAAAATTATTTATATACTTGTTTATGTTGATGATATCCTGGTTATTTCACAAGAACAGAACAGTTAGTATATGACATAACTCTTTGTATTATATACTTTGCTATAAAAACACTTTTGTAATAATTATGATCATCATCATATTAATATCGAACAAAATTGAAGTTTGATATTATTATTATTAATTTAATTATTCTTCCTACTACTCTTGTTTAAATAAACATCTTGTTAATTGTTTGTTTGAACTTAATAGTTTTATTTAATTATTATTGGACTTCCTGGAATAGCCGTTCTAACAGAGCAGTATTCGAAATTGTCGTAGGAATATTCAATTTAAAAACTTTATGGATTTCGGTAGCCGATGCAAAAATCGTTTTTTCTATTATCAAGAATTTTACATCCATATAAATCGAACTGAACTTTTTTTCAATTTTTGACGATTTGATTAATGGACATCAAATTGAAGCATATACTTATCTTTAACATGAAGAACATCACTTACATCTGCATCTTTATATCACCTTTCGCAGCAACCTCAAGCTTTGATACATCCGCCAGCGTAACAAAATATTTCGAAGAACTCTTCGTGTAGTTATCAAACCCTTCTTTGTCATGTGTGACGATGCACCAGAGTCCACAAACCATGATTGACTGGATTCTTGAACAGATTGACATCGCTTGACTTTCGACAACACCACCATTATAACAATAGAAATCCTGCAGCAATTTCGATTTTATTGAATCTGCGGTGATCTGGATTCCACTGCTTTCAATTGACATAATCATATGTTGGAATTTTTCTGGCAAAACACTATGATATTGATGACGTGTTGTGGTCTCTCTCTCTCTCAAAAGTTGCACCCTTCTAGTAAGTCCCGAATCATCGAATGTCGCCTCCAATTTGTCCCACACTTCCTTCGCAGTGGTGGCTTCCTTAATGTGTACATAGATCGACGGGTCGATTAGCAAAACTAACTTTGCTTTAGCTAGTGCAGTTTTTTTCGGGTTTTACCTTAGTTCCTTGGACCGACTTCCACAAGTCATCTGTCATATGAGGTAATTCTTTTAAGGCGTTGTATTGCTGGCAAATTGCACGCTTTTTTTTTTTTTTTGTGACTACATTTTGTGTAGAAAACAAAAACAAATTAATTACTTATACTTTCTTCACTTATCTTTTTTATTTCTTAATTTCTGGCCCATAACCTGTTGTAATCCGCAGATTTTCCTGTAAAAATATATCCGAGAAAAAAGCCAAGTTACGATAAAAATAAGTTTTTCTTTCACATAGAATGATGACAAAATAACAAATATCTTGTCTGTAGATAGGCACTATAATTTTCCCTTTTTCTGGACAGATTTTTTGAAAATATTAATCATTTAGAGTTTTGAGGAAGAAATTGCCCAAATTCCGCAGATTCACACTTTTTCTCCTTATTTTACTGTACTAAACATTTTTTTTTGTTCATTTGTGTAACTCCTTTTTTTCAGGTTCTTGAAGCTTTTTTTTCCAACGAGTGTGTTTGCATTGGTGCTGAAATAAACCTTCCAGAAAACTTTCAAGCTCGTAAAGATCTTACTGAGTTATGCAAAATCGTAAACGAAGATAACGTATCCTTGGCGGCCAGACATGTACCTACAAATAAAATTGTAGGTGTCACATTTAACAAAATTCAAGTAAGTAATGAGTTCTAAGTTCTAAGTTTGTATTTGTTTTGTAAATCTTCGATTGAGACAAGAACTTCAGGATGCCGGTGGTAAGCCTTATGGGTTTTTTTTTCTTTTTTACAGCCCAGTAGGTACACTGCTAAAGCGAAACGAAAAATCCTATACAAAAATCACATAACAAAATCATCAACGAAAAATTAAGTTTTTTGCTTTTCTTCGTGGAGACCCACGGAAAATTCGTTTCGCATCAGCAGCGTACTAGGCTTAATAATAGTAAATAGGTACTTAAGCTTGCTCTAAGTTTCTTGGCCGATACTTAAAATATTTATGGTGAACATAAGCGCTTATGAGCTATTTTTTCCTCTGCGTAAACTGTAACATAAGACTTTGTTTTTAACATATTTAAATGCTTTAGGTTCGGTTCAGCTAACGAATGACATAATTTTTCATTTTTTTATTGGATGTTTGTTGAAATTTTTCCTTGTTTAGGAGCTTTTTATAGAATCAGATAACTTATAGAAAAAAAAAAATGCACGACTTGGTCGAATGTAGATAGGTACTTGCTCTTAGGGCAACTTTTTTTGTGAATATTAAATACCTTTATGTGTATCAATTTTTAAAACTATACAATTAAAAAAAAAAAACAAAAACATTAAATTCGCTGCCTAAAGGCTTGCCCAAACCAAAGTGCGACAGTGCGACAAGAACTTTTATATGAAAAACGCTTTTCACTCTGTAACATTTGGTGTGGGTACTCTCATATAATGCCGTGTAAATAAATTTTGCCTTAAAGCCTAGTTTACAGTTCGGCGTGCAAAAAAAACTTTGAAGTAAATCATATATCATAAAATAAAACGGCGAGCAATGTACACTTTATCCGGCCATCATTAACCAAAAGGGCATAAATTACATATCAAACGAAAGAATTATTTAAATATTTTACACTGAAATTGTTTAAAACAATGAGTTAAAATTGAAAAAATGCGAGAAAAACAAAAACAATTAGAAAAGTCAAATCCACTGAACATCATGATTAACAGAAAACTAGGTATGCTTATTATGAACGCGAATGAACGAAAAATCTATGCTCAGGTAGGTAGAGATGGCGGTCAAGCAAACCATGTTTGTTTGACCCAATTGGCGCAGAATACGCCGTTTTGATACCAAAACTTATGAAACCTATGAGTGATAATTGGATTTATTTGAAATACATTTCTGATTGGTTTTAAAAAGGGAAAAACAAGTGTTAGGCAGTCCTAAATCCACTTTGTTGCATTTAGGAACGAGATCAAGTCTTTGATCTTTGATTCTGAGATGTTATCTATGACATTAAAGAATTCACTCCCCAGAGAGAGTGCTCTATTCCTAGCAAGGGCGGGACATTGACTTTGTTTTCTGTTTCTCATGACTGAACATGAAATGCCAAATCCATACTCCCACGACCAGAACCCAAAACATTAAGGAGAATTTTGACTAAGGTTTGTTCACATTACACAAATCCGCCACCACGACAGAAGTTGATATGTGAACACACCACACGGTTCGTTTGAACGCGGCCAAATCCGTATCTTCTTGCACTCCTGATTTTTTGATGCAGAAATTTTCACGCCTATATTGAGTCTTGTATAAGTAGATGTTATGTTATGTTAATTCTTAAAAAAAACTTTTAATTTTTCAAAATTTAGCCCACAAAAACGAAAAGCTAAGCGACCGATTTAAAAAAAAACATTTATTATATTACTAAGACCTCAAAAAACACTTCCGCATCAAAAAATCAGGAGTGTAAGAGCCTCGGGTTCGGCCGCGTTCAATTAAGATTCAACTCAAAATATTAGGCGTTGTTTTGGTAGTTGAGCTCTTACAATAATATTTTGAAACATTAAGCGTTAACTACAATTGGCCCTTTTTACAAAAAATGAATGCACACATACACTAGCGACATCTGTTGCTGAAAAGAGCGTATAATTTGCACCATACAAATTTCAGTTCAGACACCTATCGGTGATTTTCTAAAAAAATTAAATAAAAAATAAATTGGCATTCAAATTTCGATTGCTATGTCGGCTAGTTATAATTATAATAAACACGCTAATTGTCCATAAGGCATATTATTTTGGCACCGGCCAAAATTTCTTCGATTTGGATTATTATTTTTTAATTCCAATGTTGGTATTCAAAAATAATTTAACTGTTACTGGTTAAATACTGCCGCTCTTATCGGATTTTTGTTTTAACCGTAACAATAAAATTTTTTTGAACAAACATTCTTTTCTAATCAAAAATGTGTATTTAAATTTTATAAAATAAACTATGCCAAAAATTCTTAGATATGTTTAAGGAAAAACTAGGGAAGGTAGGGGTCTATTCTTACCCTTTAAGATGAGAGAGAGAATTTTCTCAAAAGTTGCATTAAGCATACAAAAATTATTGAAATACAAAGAAATGCAAGTCAGAAAAACCTTCTTTTATTAACATTTTTAATAAAGTATTCCGAAAAATAGTTTAAGGAATGATTTTCAAACTTAGGGGCCAGTAAGAGCTTTCATTGAAATTAATCATTGGAAATTTTCATTTCAAATTCAAAGACAAATTTAAATTTAAAGGCAAATAATTGTTGGATGCAATTGATATCAAAATGAAACTTATGATCGATAAAATTTGTTTGCAGATAAAAAACTTAGTTATTAGTTCTGATCCTAACTTTTCTTTGTTTCAATGATCAGTGAAATAAAATAATAATAATTGGAGTTTTTTTTTAGTAAACCTATTCTATATTAAAAATTTAATTAAAACTTAAAATAAAATAAATATTTAACCAAAATATTATATAATTGAAGTGGGTTTTTGTATAGCTTGCAATACTTGCAGTTATGCTGCTTGTTCCATCATTTTAATATTAAAGGTTTGAATTATATAATTGTTTATTTTATTTTATTTTATTTTATTGAAACAAATAAAAATAAATCTAATACAACTTGGAGACAAAAACAAAAATCATGTAACTATTCTATATGTCATAACCTTCATTTTGATATCAATTGCATTCAATAAATTGCACAAATCAAACTATTAGAATGTGTTTCACATTCTGATAGTTTCATTAAATTTATGGGTAATATACTTTTAATTTCTACTGTATTCTATAATACATTTTTTATTGTTATATTTTGAAAAACTGCATCTTGGAAACTATTGAATATACAGAAATAATACTAGGCTCAAATTTGGTCTGTCTTTATGGTTTTTAATTGCTGTGTCTTATAGAGCGTTAGTTTTCATTGTTAGTTTATTAATACTCTCATTTGTTCTAGTTTATATGCTTTATAAATTTCGAACTCTTCTGTCGCGTCTACCAATTTCCCTTTCTAACATATGTTTAATGGTTTTAAGTACTAAACGATAAACTAACAATAAAAACTAACGACACACCAATTAAACACCATAAAGACAAACCTAGACAAAACATAACACAATCAAAACACAAACAAAACATCAACTGTAATAAACTATTCATACAACAACAACAACGCCAATTGGCTTCAACAACGTCAAACATAGTCATACGCCGGATAAGGTACACTCCGAAATGCGTCGCGATATATAAAATAATATTAAGTTGTGAAAACTAATTAAAATAAAAAATAAAATTTCATTAAAACTTAAATAAAATAAAAATAATTTTTTTTTATTTATAATAATTTAATTTTAGTAATATTTCATAATAACCACAACTTAAGACAAAACAAACCAAAATGAACATAGTTTAATCAAAAACTAACCCTATATAGTTAAAAATGCAATTTGCTGAAAAAACGCAAAAAATCGTGGGTTTTTGCATTTTTTCCAATGTTTTGTTCAGCGCTCGAGGTCGAAAATGGATTTAACATCGGCTTAACATCATAAACAACTCAGCTGAAAATCAGAGCTGCCGGCTTTGACGCAAGTTCTGATGTTTATAGTTATTATTGACTGTAGGTACTATCAGTTTTTTTTAACAAGGTTGGATAATAATTTGTACACATATAAAATTATAAAAAAAAAAAACGATTTAAAATTTTTTTTTCTAAAAATTCATCTGTCTAAAAGAATTTAATTGGCATACTTATGTTAGAGATCAAAGCTAATTAAGAAATTTTATAAACCATGTCAGTACTTAATGATTTGTATGTTTTTTTCGATCTTATAAAACAACTTGTTTTTAAAAACGATATACATATAAGAGGCTTAATAGATCATAAGAGCGATTTAAAAAAAATTCAAATGGTGAAAATAACGGTTTTTGCATATTACTCAACAACATATAAATATTATTTAATTTGTATAAACGAATCAATTGTTTCGACGGTTGCTCTCTATATTTTACTATTGATTTGATAGAGAGAAAACATAGAAACGATCGATCGAACGACTGAAAACATTTTACGTGATTTGGGCCCGGGTTTCAGAAAAGTAAGACCCTTTTTTCAATTCTCTGTTAAAGAGTAAAGAAAACATTGAATATAGACCTTTACTGTAGAACTACTTTTTTTTAAGAACATGCATTAGAATCATTTAGCAAAGTTATCTTTATTTATAAGGAAATACGTTACTATACAAACATGTGCAAAGTTCTAAATATTAATAAATTATTTAAAGATTTCCATGCATTCATAACTTTCATTCATTAATACAGGTGAATCTAGTCAAGAACATTTAAAAATAAGTATGTACCATTATGTGCAAATAGTCCTAAGTTGTTTCATTCAAAGAATAACAATATGAATTCGATGGAAAGATAGTAGCTTTAATCAACGTGTAACATACTAAAATAAAAAATAACTTTCTTCTATTTACAATTATAGTTCATTGATGAAACAGTGGAAGTTCCATTCTTTGTTGAGTTTCGAGACAAAAGATGCACATCAGACAACGCTAAGGCTCTTATGTCATATATGATAGAAATGGATGAAGAAATCGATCCATTTGAGCTGTTCAAAATTGATTGTCTCTTGGAGTTGATGTTTCTGGTTGTCCTGCCAGAGTTCGGAAGGATAGGCCTAGGAAGTGCCCTCACAAAATATTCTATAGAACTAGCTCGGGAACTCAATCAAAATATTGGCGTGGATAAGATTGCCAAACATCTACAACTTAAAAGACCAAAGGCTGTAACTGCACTATTTACCTCCAATTTTTCACAAAAATGTGGCAAAGCGAACAATTTTATGGTCATTAATCGTGTTCCATATAAAAGATTCATTTTTAAAGGAAAGCCATTTAGCGAACGCATTGGCCCAATGCATCCCGATAGTGCACAAGTGGCATTACTTTTGTAAGGAAATACAAATAATTTTAAGCTAATAAAATTGGATTTTGTTAAATATGTAAAATGAATACATTATATACACAAAAAAAGATACTATGTATATTTCATAAGTTGGCGCATGATGTCGTTTTTACGTATTAGTTTGTTTCGCAAATACAAACAAATTCATTTAGAATGTGTACGAGTTCATGTAATTTGAACTGCTGCGCCATCTCCATCAGAGATGATCGACAGTTATAGGCTGTTATTGAATTGGTAAAGACAGAATCCAGAGATTTTAGAGCTGCTTGGCTGTCCGAGAAAATACGAATATCTTGGTTTGATATCACGTTTTCTTTTAGCCAAGACATGACTTCTTTTATCGCCAAAAGTTCCGCCTGGAACACGCTACAGTGATTAGGAAGACGAAAGGAGAGACTTAAATTAAGTTTATCTGAGTAAACACATCCACCAACCCCATCATCAGTTTTCGATCAATCGGTGTAGAAATCGATTGAATCGCATTCCAGGAATTCCATATCCTCCCAGAATGATCTAGGAGGGATGGTAACCTGAAAATTTTTCTCAAACTGCATCTTTGGGATGGTATAATCTATGTTACATGGAATTGATCTGAATGAGTTCAGAATGATGGAGTGGCCAATATCATTGTTTATCCACTGTGAGGAGGCTTTGAGCCGAATAGCTTTGCTTGCAGCCGTTTGTTTGCCGAAAGTGTCTAGGGGTGTTAGATGGAGCAGAGTGCTAAGTGCCGCGGAGGGGGTGGTGCAAAGTGCTCCGCTTATGCACATACAAGCTGATCATTGGACTTTATTTAGTTTTTCTAAATTAATGTTTCTGTCCAGTGCAGTCCACCATACAGACACGCCGTATGTTAGGATCAGTCTGATTACCGAGGTATATAGCCAATAAGTTATACGGGGTTGTAGTCCCCATTTGCTTCCAATGGCTTTTTTACATGAGAAGAGAGGCACTGTGGCCTTTTTCACTCTTTCTTGAATGTTAGGTTTCCAGCTCAACTTCTTATCTAAAATAAGACCCAAATATTTTGCTTCGTCGGAGAATGTTAGTGGAATACCTTTAATGGAAAGGGGGTCTAAAGGGGAATTTTGTATTTCCTAGAAAAGAGGACAAGATCCGTTTTGTGCGGGTTGACATCAAGTCCACATCGATCGGCCCAGCTTGTGAGCTTGCTTAAGGCATATTGTAAGAGATCTTTTATGGTGCTAGTATATTGCCCTGATACGGGAATGGCAATGTCATCCGCATAGGCAATCACTCTGTAGCTCCCCGCTTCTAACGACCTCAGTAGTTCATTTACTACTAGGTTCCAGATCATTTACTACTGACAGATCTTTTTGCAGTAAAATCGCCCAGCTTTGAGTTGATAATCCTGCTAGTTAGCATCTGATTGATCAAATCTCCAAGCGATCTTTCCACCCCAAGAGATGACAGTGCAGACGTGATTGCAGATGTGTCGACATTGTTGAAAGCGCCCTGTATATCTAGGAAAGCGACCATAGTATACTCTTTATTATGGAGGGAGTATTCGATGGTTCTTCCAGTGTGTGAAGAGCTGTTTCCACCGATTTACCCTTACAGTATGCATGTTGAGCCGTAGACAGAAGTCTGGTGTGCATGCTGGTTGTTAGGTGGATATCAATCATTCGTTCAAAAGTTTTGAGAAGGAATAATGATAGACTAATAGGTCTGAGATCTTTCGGTTCTGCATGGGAGCATTTTCCCGCTTTTGGTATGAATATAACTCTAACTTCTCTCCATAGCGCAGGTATGTGTACCATGTTTAGACAGCTATTAAAGAGCATCTCTAGGATTGGCAGAAAAATTTTGCTAGTCTTTCGAAGTTCAGCTGGTATTATGCCATCTGATCCTGCTGATTTATATGGTTTGAAGCTGTTGATTGCCCAATGTAGTATTTCTTTTGTGATCAGACCTTGGGGGTAGGTTAGTATATTGTTTGATATACTGTTCCTATTTGTTTTAATAATTTGGGAGCTACCTGGAAAATATGTATCTAGGAGCAGGTTGATCGATTCCTCACAAGAATTGGTCCACGAGCCATCAGCATTTTTTAAAACGCTAGGCATTAAAGGATTTGTTGAAATTATTTTCCGGAGTCTAGATGCTTCGAAGGTTTCTTCTATATTATTACAGAAAATTCTCCATGAGGATCTTTTGGATTTCCTCAGTTCTTTTTTTTAAAGTTTTAGGGACTCCTTCTAGAAGTCCCAGTCCATCGTACATCTAGTACTTTTAGCTTGATTAAAAAGCTTCCTACAGTTTTTTTTCGAAAAGTTATACGGCTAGGGGGTTCATCATTTAGGCTGAACTGTATGTATCTGTGATCAGAGAACGAATGTTCCTGTGATACTTTCCAGTTCATAATCATATGGTGAATAGTGTCGGAGACAAGAGTTATGTCTAGAACTTCTTGTCTATTTCTAGTAACAAAAGTGGGTTCATTACCTACGTTACTTACTATAAATAGGTTAGTACTTAGAATATAATCAAAAAGAGACACCTCCATCGTTGATATCGGTACTACCCCATATTGTATGATGGGAGTTAACATCACTTCCAATTATGAATCTGGTTTTCTGCCGTCCGGATTCCGCGAAAATTCTCTCCAGAGTTCGACCTGGGAGAGGGCCAAGCTGGTCGTGGCCGAGATACGCCGACACAATCCAGTACGAGCCTCTGACTGTTACAAGTCTGGCGGCGGTTATATCTCTATCGCTGAAATTAGGGAGTAAAAATACGTTAATGCTACTTTTCACTATAATGCAAGATCAACCTAGATCCGATGCATACAGTATGTAGTACCCAGGAGTCCTTAGTCCCTTCACCATGGATTTTACTATCCATGATGTGAGTCAGAGAATCAGGGAGGCTGAAGCCTTAATAGAGTGTTGAAGGTTAATCTGAACTATCTGAATCATTTTGATTACAGCTAGCCAGATCAAACTCCAACACGGTATTTTCGTAATCCCCCAACTAAGAAGATGAGATGAGTTTAAAAGTTCATCTTCATTCAGGGGACCAGTGGATGAGTCTTCAGTCTCTATAACGAGATTGTCGACATTTTGAGAATCCTGTACCTTGTTCAAGGATGTACTAAATGCATCGTCTAACATAGATGGAAAGGTAATCGATGCACCAGCAATCTCAACTACAGGTACAGTTTCAGTGTTTTGATTTTCACACTAGTCGTCTCAAATCCATACCGAATCACGCCTTTAGCCTGCGCCAAGGGGGCAAGGGAGTCTTTATTAACCACAATAATTGCGCTTCGATAAAGACCCTTTACCTCCTCGAGCTTTGCGATTTTCCAGTCATGAGTTTGCAAGGAGGGATTGCCGACCTTGATTATCTGGAGAATTCCATCCATACAAGAAGGCTCTGCCGGTATCCATGTGCGAGCTCTAGGTCTGCTAGGGATGTCTTCCTTAGCAACAACTTCGAGTTTCGCACCTGGCCAGATTTTGCCTACTTTGCTGATAGCGAGCTATAGGTCACACGATCTCTCATTTCACAAACGATAAGTTTGAACGGAGGACTTCCAGGATTTTCTCTCATTTCGGTTAAGAAAACCGACGAGAGTTTCACCTTTACCGGCATCCATCGATCAGAGGTAATCGTGCCATCTATATCGCTGCTATCGATAGCAGAAGATGGATTCTTGGGGGTGCTGGTGTTATGTACTCGGGGCCGCCTGGGTACGCTTTGATGTGAAGTCGTCGCTGGTCTTAGCTAAAACGTTTTTGGCCCATTGAATCCTGTTGGAAAGCGTCGAATTTCCTGAACCACCGGCGTTTTTCAGAATCTTCTCAGCATCCCGCCTCTCCTTATACCGATATCTGGATGCCTTTATTTTCCGGGACGTGTTGGAAAGCTCATCATCGGCACGGGTCGTATAACACCTTGATCCAGCCCAAGGGGAGTTGAGGAAGGAAGAGGAGAGTAGTGGGAAAAGAAAGTGGTGGGGAACGCAAGGCAACGCGAAAGTCACACTGTTTTCCACCAACCGATACGGATCGGAAAGGAGGGTGTTTTGCGAAAAGGTGAGGGAAGGGAAAGTTTGGAGCGTCCTTTAGTTTCGGGACTCTGGATTTTTCGAGAATCTTTGACCTTACTCAGCTTCTACAACTCGGCAAATTCGACGCTCTGGTAGAAGTAGAACCGCGGAACAAAAGAGTAAAATACCGAGGAAAAAAGCGAAGAACGTCAGATAGCAAATAAGAAGACAGAAATAACGTGCAAAAAAGCACTCAAAACAGGCCTCGGCCTCTCTTCTTCTCCGCTTTCACCAAAAAGGGGAAGATATCGTCCTGATCCAGGAGCCCAGGATTCATAAATCCATAGTTCAGGGACTCAGGACACGTGGGTACTATATGCTACTTGTATGAATCGGACGAAGGTGACTCCAGATCATGGATATTGGTAAGAAGTAACACTGATTACAGAGATCGAGATGTAACCGCAGTCAGACTTCAGACCAGCAAAGGTATTTACTCGCTTGCGTCTGCAAACCTCGGCCATGACCACCTTGGCCCTCTCCCCGGCGACAAGCTAAAGAGGCTAATCACTGATGCAGAAAGACGAAAGATCTGCCTCATTATTGGATGCTATGCTAACCCCCATCACACAGTCTGTGTGATGGGGCCATGACCACCTTGGCCCTCTCCCCGGCGACAAGCTAAAGAGGCTAATCACTGATGCAGAAAGACGAAAGATCTGCCTCATTATTGGATGCTATGCTAACCCCCATCACACAGTCTGGGGTAGCACTGACATAAATGACAGAGGTAAGTCTCTTTTTGATTTTATTCTCAGCCAACTTTCATAACCAGAAACCGACAAGAAGTATTAGACATTACACTCGTCTTCGACTCGATTCTTCACAGGATTTCGAATTGGAAAGTATCTGAAGAGCATTCTTTCTCCGATCACAGGTACATACAATTCAATCTAATTGATGAAACTACAGTTCAGACAGTTTTTCGGAATCATCGAAAAACTAACTGGCATAAATATAGAGATACTCTCAAGAAGTTAATCAAACCGGATCTATAAGGATCCCCTTAAATAAAACCGATCTTGACAACCAAGTCAATGATCTCACCGCAGATCTCAACACATCAATGAAATCATCTTGTCCCCTTACTAAAATAAAAGTTAAAAAGAAACCTCATTGGTGGAGTTCTGAGCTAGAACCGCTCCGGAAAAACTGTAGAAATCTTTTTAATAGAGCTAAATATACCAAAGAAACATCCGACTATGACTCATACAAAGAATCCCTTAAAATCTATAAAAACAAACTGAGGAAAAACAAAAGATAATCCTGGAGAAACTTCTGTGACAAAATAGAAGTTTCTTCAGACGTCAAGACTAAGAAGAATCCTCTCAACAAACCCCATAATGGCCAGTGCCCTTAAAAACACAAATGGTACCTGGACAAACTCTTGCGAGGAATCGCTCAATCTGCTACTAGACACACACTTCCCAGGTAGCTCCAAAAATATAAGTTGTTCCGACCCAACGGTCGAAAACAACAGTATTTGAATAACGTAGGTCTGATTACAAGAGAGAAACTTAAATGGGCTATCGACAACTTCGATCCATATAAATCTGCTGGACCTGACGGCATTATACCTGTCCTAGAGTCAATTCTGAACAAGTGTATGAGCTTAGCACACATACCTTCCCTATGGAGAGAAGATAAAGTAATATTCATACCCAAAGCGGGAAAATGCTCTCATGTGAACCCCAAAGACCTAAGGCCTACCAGCCTATCATCATTCCTTCTTAAAACACCATAAAGCCCAATCTTCTATCTACGGCACAACACGCTTATTGTAAAGGGAAATCGGTAGACACTGCCCTGCATACCTTGGTAAGCAACATCGAATATTCCCTTCACCATAAAGAGTACACTCTGGTCGCATTCCTTGATATCGATGGCGCTTTTAACAACGTCAACAATCGTGCAATCACAACCGCGCTAAAGAACTTGAAAATTGATAGCTCAATTGAAGAGTTGATAAATCTGATGTTGAGAAGCAGAATTATTAACTCAACTCTAGGAGATTTTTTCAGCAGAGGCACAACACAGGGTGGAGTCTTATCCCCACTTCTATGGAACATCGTGGTTAACGAACAATTAGTTAACCTGGAAGAGGAACGGTTCAAAGTGATCACCTACGCTGATGACGTTGCCATTGCCGTATCAGAGAAGCATCCCCAAATCATTATAAACTTAATGCAAACCGCTCTCAACAAGCTACTCAAATGGACAAACAAATGTGGACTATGTGTAAACCCCAACAAAACCGAACTTGGCCTCTTCACCAGAAAATACAAAATTCCAAACGTAGACCCTCCAACAATTAACGGTATTCCACTTAACTTCTCAGACGAAGCCAAATATTTAGGCCTGATCTTAGACAAAAAAGATAAACTGGAAGCCTAATATACAAGAAAGAGTAAGAAAAACCACTGCGTGGCACTTTTCTCTTGCAAAAAATCAATTGGGAAAAAATGGGGCTTATCCCCACACATTACCCAATGGCTATACACAGCGGTAGTGAGACTGATAATCACTTACGGGGTAGCAGTTTGGTGGACTGCTTTGAACAACTTATCTAGGTAAACTTAGCAAGGTACAACGATCAGCGTGCATGTGTATCAGCGGTGCACTCCGCTCTACACCTTCCGATGCCTTGGACATGTTGGTTAACCCCACACCCCTCGATATATACAGCAAACAAGTGGCCCCGAGCACAGCCATTCGTCTCAAATCTATATCTTAATGGTCTAACATTTTGAATACATTGAAATCATTGCCAATGCACTCCGACTACACCTCCCCACAGCTGGTTTTTGGCAAAAACTTCTTGATTACAATCCCACTAAGATCTACCTGGGATGACGATGAATTCTTGAGTGATGAAGCTATATTCATTTCTATACGGATGGTTCAAAAACCGAAAATGGGGTGGGTGGTGGAGTGTATTCAGAAAGACAAAATCTAAGTCTCTGCTTTCGTCTCCCTGATTATTGTAGCGTGTTCCAAACGGAAATCAAAGAAAACGTGATATCCACGTTGAATATTCGTGTCTTCTCCAATAGTCAAGCAGCTCTCAAATCACTCGGTTCAGGTGCCACAAACTCTTTAACTGCCCGAAACTGTCGTTCGTCTCTCTTGGAGATGGCAGAACAGTTTAACATTCACCTATTCTGGGTTACTGCATTCCGGGTTACTGCAAAGAAATAGCCAGCAAAGGAACCATAACTCCAATTTTACCTAACAAGGTAGGAATGTTTTAATACCAATCATCATCATCATCATCGGCTCGACAACCGGGGTCCGGTCCTGGCCTCTTTCAACAAGTCTCTCCACCTATCCCGGTCTCAAGCCGACGCCATCCAGTAGCGCACTCCAAGGCTTCGGGCGTCCTGGTCTACGCCATCTCTCCAGCGCAAGCATGGTCTACCACGCTTCCGTCTACCATAGAATGTACCACAAAAGACTTTCCGAGCAGGTTCCTCTTCGCTCATACGAACTAGATGCCCTGCCCACCGGAGTCTACCGAGCTTAATTTTTGTCACTATGTCTGCTTCAAGGTAGATTGCGTACAACTCATGATTGTACCGTCTCCGGAATGGTCCTTCCTCACATATGGGACCAACAATTCTCCGTAAGACTTTTCTCTCGAACGCGGCTAAGAGGTCACAGTGCCTTTTGCTAAGCACCTAAGTCTCGGATCCATACATGAGTACTGGCAGGACCATGGTCCTGTACAGCAGCAGTTTTGAAGTTATGGTTAGATTTCTGGATTTGAATGGCTTTGACAGACTGTAGTAGGTTCTGTTGGATTTGAGAAGCCGCCCGAGTATTTCTTCTTCTATGTTGTTATCGGCTACTACTGTTAACCCAAGGTATTTAATGGATTGCACCACTTCAAATTCGTGCTCCGCTACCTTGATTGTTTGACCAACTGTTCTTCTCGCATTCGACGCCACCATGTACTTTGTTTTGCCTTCACTAATGTGCAGCCCCAGATTTTGTGCCGCATGCTCGATCTGGATGAAGGAATTGTGTACAGCTTGTTCGGTTCTTCCGATGTCGATGTCGTCTGCGTGAGCCAGTATCTGGCTGGACCTGTTGACGATGGTCCCTCTTGTTGCCGTGCTGGAGTCACGGATTGCTTTCTCCAACGCCAGGTTGAAGAGGAGGCAGGCCAAACCATCCCCTTGTCGGAGTCTATTAAAGATGTTGATTGGTCTGGATAGCAATCCGGCTATTTTAACTTGGCTTGTTACGTTGGTCATGGTCAACCTACATAGTCGTGTCAATTTATTTGGGATGCCGAATTCTCTCATGGCTTTGTAAAGTTCTACCCTGGCTATGCTATCATAGGCGGCTTTAAAGTCTATAAACAGATGGTATGTTGGGATGTTAATCGCTACATGTAAAATTTATGCTAAAACAGGATGCTATTACGATGACAAACAATAGATATAGTATACCATAGATAGTATCATCACTTGTCTAGGGACTAAACAAATCTGGCCAGAACTAGATCCGAAGCGTTCTAAATGCTTGTTGTCTCTAAGCAGATATTAGCTCCACAATAGGTGTCATTACTGGACACAGCCTGATAGGTATATAAGCCAGAAGACTAGGGGTCTTCTCAAACTATTTCTGCAGAAGTTGCATGGACGAAGAGGAAGAGGAAACAATCCCACACCTTCTCTGTTCATGCCCCGCTCTTTCACAACGACGCAAATTTCACTAAGGTGAATATTTCTTTGAAGATATAAGCGACTTCATGAAGACTGATTTTCACAGTCTCTACGGTTTATTAAAAGCTCCAACTGGTTTCATCATCATCGGCGGTCAGCCATCAGACGAATAGGGGGAATAACATGTAGCATACGAAAACATGCACGTGCCGTAACTGGTTTATTTAAAGGAATTTTCTTACTGTTTATGTGGTATCACAATGGGCCTATTATTGGCCTAGGAGTGTCAGCAGTTTTTCCACCTTTACCTAACCATGCCGTCCGTCGGTAAGTGCGTCTGTGCGTCCACCTGTACACTTTTCCACTGCCCAAACTAGTGGACGAATTGTCTTCAAAGTACAGATGATTTAACGTAATTTCGAAAGTTGTTTTTTTTTTTGTTTTTGAATATCTCGTCTAGAACTAATAACTCCCATATAACGGTTTTGAGTTATTGAGTTTTTTTCGAAAACGGCTCTAACGGTTTTGTGTATATACTATGTATGTACTATTTGTGTATACTATGTTCAGTGATTACAACAAAACTGCATTTTTAGTTTTTCTCAAAAAACTCGAATATCGGAGAAACAGCATTGCGTTTTTTTGCAATTTTTTTAAATGTTGTTTTTTGTAAGCGGTTGAAGCGGTTTTCACTAAAACTTTTGCACAAGTTTTTCCACATTGTTAGAACAGTGCCAATAATTTTTTGAAAAAAAAAATAAATTATTAGCACGATATGGATGGTGGAAAAAGATATCGAATTTTGAACTCTCCAAAACCATCGTTTTTGCGAGATAAGTTTCATTTCAGGTATGGTCTATATAAAATTTAACTGTGAAGCTACACAAAAATCGTAAAAATAAATTAATTAATGGTATTTATAGTTTAAAAGATGCCTTTTTGGCCTCATTTTTGATTTTTGAAAAAACGGTTTTTTTATGAAAAATTATGCATTAAAACTTATTTGTTCGTGTTTTTTTTACGAAGTTTGATCTTTCAATTTTTTTTAAGTTAAAAATATTATGTATATAATCCTTACCAAGTTTCATAATGGACATGAAAGCAGTTTAGAAGTTACAGCGGTTACAATGCAGTAGTGCGGCGGAGGCGGTGGCTTAAAAAATATAAAATGTTAGATATTTGAATCTTTTTGAATCGTATTTTGGAATGTGATTTCAAGCTTTGCACCCTCAAAATGAAACTTAAAATATAAGCAAATATTTTAGACGTACGGATTTTTTTTTATAAAAATTATATAACAAATGAATTCCCATTTTACTTATAATAAAATGAAAAGTTTATTTTTACTTTCGTTTATTTTTTTCTAGTATTTCAAAAGAAAAATCACCGACTTAAAATTTAAAACTTTAAATATTTTCTCATGGATGCCAGAACTGGACCAAATTAAAATGGTCCAGCACTTTCAAACGAACATTATCAAAAACGATGCACCCAGTCAAAAGTTCTGAGGTAACAAACCTTTACAACAAAAAATTAATAATCTCTTCCTTTCACCTGCGATATTAGGGCAAGTTTAGGATTCGTCGAAAAATGATTTTCCCGTAAGCGACTCATCGGATTTCGATGACAATTTAGCACTTTTTAAATTATTTTATATGAAAATTTTCCAATTTTTTTTTTATGTTTAAAAAAAGTTTAATTTTTTTTTCAAAAATCGTTAATTTAGAAAACGTGTCAATGATTTTATTTTTAAATTTTGGTTTAAGATGTCCATTAATATACACTAAGGATCATCAAAAACGATCCACCCAGCCAAAAGTTCTGAGATAACAAACAAAAAGACACAACAAAAAATTGAGAATCTCCTGCTTTCACCTGCGATTAGGGCAAGTTTATTATTCGTCGAAAAATGATTTTCCAGTAAGCGACTCATCGGATTTCGATGACAATTTTTACACAAAATGTTCTTAGCACTTTTTAAATTATTTTATATGAAAATTATCCAAATTTTTTTTTGATGTTTAAAGAAAGTTTGATTTTTTTCAAAAATCTTTTATTTCGAAAACGTGTCAATGATTTTGTTTTTAAATTTTGGTTTTAGGTGTCCATTAATATTTTCTTGAAAATGGCATACCAATTTTTTTTAAACAAGGCTTAAATATTTGTATATATAGAAAAATGTATTTTTTTTTAAACGGCTCAAACGATTTTCAAAACTATTTTTTCTTGAAATGGCAGACTTAGTTCGGAGTTCAAAATAATTTAAGAAGTTGTTTAAATCATTTTACTAATGTACGTATATTTATGTTCTTTTCAAAAATGTATTACATTATAAAATTATTTATTTTTAAGAACTTTACACTACAAGCTATAGCATCCACAGCAACTTTGGCCCTAAGAGAAAGTTCGGCCAACCCAGTCTTACATTTTACTTGAATTCGGTTTCATTTTAAAAAACTTATGACTATTTTTGCGAAAGTATTTTCTTGTTAGTTTGACTAGTAAATCTTTGTATTTTTAATGTTATTGACTAGCAAGTGTTCTAACTTAAATCTGAATGCGATTTAAACATCTGCTATTTATACAGGTTACCCTGTAAAGGATGCTCCAAATTAAATATGGTGATAGACCATCTCATGACCGTTCAGAATTTATTAACTTGTTTATCCCGAATCACAACGGGTTTCGAGTAACGGCTGTTTTATTGAAATTCAGTTTGGACCATACATTACGGGACCCCCTATGTACAGTCTACTTTGAAAAAAATATAGCGCCTTTAAAATAAAGATGCATTATTTATTTTGTTCTAATTCTTACTAAGACAAGACTTTTCGGAACCCAACCCTCTGCCGTTCAGTTTATATGTTTTTTGTATCTTAAAATTGCAAGCACTTCAAACCATTTTTTAATATTTACATACGGTCCTGACCAAGAACCAGCTAAATTATTAAACGAGAATGTAAATGTGTCTCAAGTTTGCGGGGCAGAACGAATAACACAGATCGAATTAAAAACGAAAGTCCAAATGCAGCCTTAAGCGGTAATGCAACTTGTGCACTCACGGGTGTTGGTCTACTAATATGTGTTCTGTGTAAGGGCTGGTGTGCACACCGATTTTGGCTTCAGACACGGTATTCGTAAAACCAAACTTCTTTGATTTTTGGTGTTGGTGTCTCGATTGGTGTCGTGTGTATGGTGGAATGCTACACCGGTGTTATGAAACCGGTGCGTGCACAAGTGTTGTGTGTATGGGCCGCTTAAGAAATAAGAGTACCTACTACATAATTAATTGATTCATTCATCATTGAATTGACCTATTAATAAATATGTCGTACAGGATTTTATTATTAGATGCGTATGTATCATCGAAGCAACCGAGACGGTGGCGGGCGTAGGTCCAACATCAGGCCCCTACTGGAAATTATGCAGAGAAGAATCCTGTTTATGCACTGTGGGCCGAAAGGAAGTATATTTTTATTTTATTTTATTTTAAATCAAAATCGCTATCGCTTGGGCGATATCGTTTTGACGATGGAAGAATTGCTTTCCGTAACTTGGCTATCATCATAGGGCTATCGTGAAAATGGCATCGTCTGGCATTGATTTTTAACCGACTTCAAAAAGGAGAAGGTTATAAATTCGATTGTATTTTTTGTTTTTTGTTTTTTGTTTACCTCAAAACTTTTGACTGAGTCGATCGATTTTGATGGTTCTTTTTGTATTTAAAAGCTGGTGGTCCCCATGGGATTCCATAATAATTTGGTTCAGTTTTGACACTGTTATTCATGAGAAAAATTTGATAGTCCTAAATTTGAAGTCGTAAACTTAAAATTTTGTACCGAATGAATTTTTTTTACCGAAATTTAAAACAAGTAATATGACACTTTAATGATGCCTAATTTTTCCAAATAAATAAAAAATGTTTCTGCGCATTTTTATTTTATTATTTCAAATTTTAATTTAATTCGATTGTATATTTTTATTTGGTTGTTCAGCCAGGCACAAAAAAAATCAATGCAAATTGTCATTTCTGATAGCCCGATTACATTTGAACCACAGTTTGAGAGTATCTCTCACTCTCAATAAACGAGATGATAGTGATTCAGTCTTAAGTGATGTAGAGCAGATAAACGACGACCTCATTCAACTAAAGAATGATCCACTAAGCTCTTTAAAACTTTAATATAGGATTTACTTATGACTCTAGACTTTATTGTAAAAAGAAAAATTGTCCCGGGCGCGAGAGCTTAATGTACGTCCCTGATAGCAATGCAATCAACTGTTCAATTTAGAAACAAAATTTAAATTTATTAAACTCACAAATAAACAAATTAACCAATTCACATTCTGTTGTGTGTGAAGAAGCGCTAGTGAATAAAACATTAACGATATCTACTCATACAGTACCGAATTTGTCGTTGAAGAAAAACAATCTGACTCATTAAACAGTCGCTCAAGAGGTGTTTTCTTCAGAATTAACTTGTTCTTTTCCTAATTGAATTTTTATTTATACTCACATATGTTAATTTAATTCCTGAATTTTTGATGATCAATTTTGACAATGCAAAATTCTTCGAAATTTATCTGCAATGGTAATAAATGAAATCGGGTGTGTTTAATATATCAAATATTATCTTATGTTTTTTTGCAAAACAAAAATTTACAGGAGAAATCAAAATCGAACAGTTAACTGAGAAATATGAAGAAGAAGCTGTAAAGGTAAGTTTAAGAATATTACGCATGCAGCTATTTCCTATACAAATAAACATTTTTCAATGATAATGAATATTTATTACTCAGGACCCAAATCACGTGATAAATCATGGCAAAACTAATCTGCTTTTATTCGGTTCTATTTCTCAAAATTCTGCTAGTAGGTACGTAAGTTAAGGATTTAAATTAATGGCTTATTCCTTAAATACAAAATCTGTCTTTCTGTCCATCGTTCTTTTTTATTTTTAGCTTGTTTACAAAATAAAATGCACGACTGGATCGCCCAACTTTCTTGTAGTTAAAAGTAATAATATATTTGTTAAGCGTTAAATAAATCAGTTTTTGGTAGGAATATTACTATATGTATTTGTATATATTAAAAAAAATCCAAGAAAATCATTTTTCGATTAATATTTTTTTCATTTTTTTAACTAAAGGCTAGTTAACAGTTCAGCGTGCAAAAACAAAAAACAAAAATTCAAAGCAAATTTTAGTCTGTTTTGGGAATAATTTTGTACCATATTTTGATGTTTATATTTTCAAATCACCGCAACCAATACATCAATTACCTTTTTTTCCTTTATCAATTGGTAACACAGGCTACAAATGCAATTTTGTTATTTTTGTAGCTAATAATTTTTTGCATGCAAAAAAAACAACAAATTGCATTCTTAGCCCTTTGTTTTGATTGGTTACAAAAAAAAAGTATCGTGCGTGTTATTTGAGATATAAAAAACAATTTTGTTTTTTAATTTAATTAAAGCGATCGACAGAAAAGACAGAAAACGATTTTGTAAATTAATTTTTTTGTTTTTGCGCTGAACTGTAATTTAAGCTTAAATACACAATACTTTTTAAAATGATAAGAACAACCTCAAGACTATGAAACAAAACTATAAGTACTTGTGAAATTGCTCAATTTTGTATGAAAACTTGTAAGATTTCACTTGTAATAAAAGTACTTGTAGTTTTGTGTTATAGGCCCCTGGTGACAAGTTTTGAACAAAATCAGAAAAAGTGCTAAAAAGCGTGTTTATCATATTTCCATATTCGATTTTTTTTAGAAAAAACTATAAATGCAGTATGTTACAGTCATTTATTACATTACATACGAGTACACCAAGTTTAATCGAAATGGTTAGAGCCGAAAAAATCCAATAACTGCGTTGCATGGGAGGTATTCGTTATAATTCAAATATTATTCAAAAACAAAACAAAAAAAAAAAACAACCTTGGAAATTACAAAAAAGTAATTTGTACCAAATTTCAAACAAATCCGCCAAGGCTGTGGCTATCTATACGTCTTCAAGAAAGAAAACTTGCCATCTTAAAATAAATCTCACATATTTCATTTCCCATTTGAAGTTATTATAATTGGTGCGATTTGTCTTAGTTAAAATTTTGACATTTCTCGACGTTTTGAGGTCACTGGAGTCTGAATCCTTCGGTTTAAGAAAGATAATGTGTGTGTGTATGTAGGTTCGTACATTAGTGATACTTTTTTCATTCCTTATATCTCGAGAACGAATCAAAATCAAGACATAAACTTCGGCGGTTCAAGGTAGCCCGACCAACGAAAACTCGACTCAGGTGAGTGTGAATAAGGAATTATGACAGATAAAACTTTGCATACACCTATACTCTGTCCAACAAAAATAGTCAGTACAGAAAAGATAGGACGTTTACCTCTCACTCTGGCTGCAGTGAAATTTCATTAAGCTGTAAGAGAGCGCAAATATTACAGGGTTTCCGTAGTGCACATTATAGATTTCGAAAAAGCTCTGATAGATATTTATAGAGTTACCAACTAATGATTTAGATTTGAAAATTGAAAATGGGTTGATATCAAAATCCAATTTAACAAAATTCACAAGTTTTTCTTGGCACTGATTATAAAATATCAAGAGTATTTTTTTTGTATTAACAAAAACACTATTTTATATCCTGTTTTTAATTCATAATTATTTTCACTTAAACTCATTTAATTTCGAAGAATACCAAATCAACTTCACTTTTCAAACCGCACCTAATTTTTAATTCGCGCAAAGAAGCTTGTTTCCTTAAAGAAAACAGCCAAAATCTACTTAACTGCACTCAAACGTTTTTTTTTTCTCCATAGATTAAAAGAACATTTAAACCACGAATACAATAAAAAAGGCAAGCGACAACACCATTGCTATATTTTTTCTAATAAGCTTTTAAAAAAGCTCACATTCTGAAAGCTCTCAAGTACAATTCAAAGAAAAATACACCATGATTTGTATTAACGTGGGAATGGTAACTCTGATAATAATGAGGGTTGTTTGGGAACACATATTATGTCACATACTCAGTGTGGCTTAGGCTGCGCACGGTGCAGGTTATGGGGGGCATGTACGATCGTCAAAGCGAAATTACAACAACAATTGAAGGGTTAGTCAGTGGTTGCGTATATTTTTTCAGTAGGTGATTTGGGAATATAACCACTGACCGTCACCTTTTGTAAGAAAAAAGCTCTCCCATAAGACCTGCACTGACAATTTTTGTTGGACAGAGTATAGCCTCCCACCTACCCCAAATCCAATGTACGAGTAATATATAAATAAATGCGATTGGACTAGTTTCCCACAGAAAAAGAAGGAACATTTTTAATATATTTTATTTTTGTATTAAATCAAAACACACTAAGTACCACAGGATTCGCCATTTACTTTCGATTTTGACAGATGAGCAATTACGTGCGTCCAGTCTTGCATTTTATTTTAAAGACTTTAATGATGATTTAGTACGTTACCACATAATATTTTTGTACGTTTTTTATCCTTGATTGTAGTCACAATGTCTCAAAAACCAAGCAACATATTATGTGCATGAGTCAAATTTTTAAATCCTTCTTAAAACAAAAACCACACTCACAAATAAACTTAAACATTAAGAATTAAGTCCACTAAATACCATATTTTTATATAGAGGGACGTGCATCTTAACTATAATTTGTTGTTTTTTCCATAAGAAATATGTAATTGTAAATTCGATGGTAACATTGAAACAATGCCCGATAAATTTTTTTTGGAAGCCGTTTTAGATAAATGACCCTTTCGAGCATAGCCACAAGGCTACATTTACGAAAACAAATAAGGAAAAATGTGGCATGGTTTTTTTTGCCAACACGATAACAAAAGCGTTGATGACTGCAGCAATAATATTTGTTGATACAACGGTGAAGGGCCCTGGCCGTTAAGGGCTATACTTGAGACACCACGAAGCCAGTCACCCTCACTGACGTTTATCAAAACAAAACAAAAATACAACATCATTTAGATTCCGCAAGGCTATATTATTAAACCGCTCCAAATAGTTTTAAAAACTTAATTTAAAAGCTAGTCCACTTTCGGAATTCTAAATATTGTCTTGAAAACTTGGCTCTTCAAAATCTATGTTTCTACCAAATAAAAATAAATCCTATGGAAAGAACATCAAGAGCCGTTTGCTGATACGAAACTTAAGCATTTATGTTCAACATAAAGTCTTATATGACAGTTTACGCAAAGAAAAAAGCAGCGCATAATCGCTTATGTTCAACATAAATATTTTAAGTACCGTATCAGTAAATTGGCATTCACTACAAATTTAACAGCTACATTTTTTATTTTGATCGAACCGTTTATTTGTCATTACGCCCCGTTGAAATTGTATAACAAGATACACAAAACCGTAAATAATTAAATTAAAGTTCACTTAGGCAATGAGAAATGCATATATTTTCACTAGGTACTATTTTCCCTACAGCCATTCTATATTCAAATTAATATCACCCCGGTTTTCTAGGCGGTTAACGGAACCCCCATATTATTAACTTATTCATCAAGTCTTCATATTTCGAAAACTTTAGATTCGCTTTTTCGGAAGCAAGGCACGTAGAAAAACAATATTAAGCTTAAAGTTCTGAATATCGAAAGCATGAAATTGCAATTTTTGTAAACATTCCCGTCCTTTAACACATTTACATATGAAATGTTAAAAATTCCGAGTCTATAAATTTCCCCACTTAATAAACTTCGGCCAGTTTATTCACTTATCCATGGCTTAACTTTTCCTCAAATTTTTTCGAGTAATTCATTTAACAAAAAATACAAAATCATACCTATAAAAATTAATCGATTCTATAGATGAAGACCATGCAAAATTCTAGTCAAATGAAGCTTTTTTGGCAGTTTTAAAGTTTTGAACGCGACATTTTCAGAAATTTTCAGGCTTTTAGTAATTTTGAACTAAAACCCTATAGTTTAAAAAAAAAGGATGTTTAAGTCAAATAATTTTTTTACATATTGAGCCAGGAAATGTCTTCGTGAAGCGAGTAGTTTAAAAAAAGTATTACTTTTCAAAATTGCTAATTTCATTGGATTCAAATATTTTTTTTAAGTTGTTTAAGCATTTGCCCTTTAATTTTCCAGTCCACGAAATAATTCGATTCAAAAATTAATTTTAAAGCTAAAATGAATTTGTTTCACTATTTTTCTTAAAGAAAATTCAACACTTCGTTTCTGTCTGCAAAAATTAAGTTTTTGTGTCCTTCATACAATTTTTTAAATTGTGTAAGATTGGAATTTTCTGGATCTAAATATGGTTTCAGAAAAAATCTATCTCGTAAGTTTTTTTTTGATTGATTTTAATTTTTGATTCTTCAATGTATAGTCACATTTTAAACCGTAATATAAAAAAAACACCATAAATTTCAAAATTCTGTAGTTTTTGTGATGTACACTGCATCCTATTTCTAAACTCTTGATACTGGCCAAGTTAATAATGGTATAAAGAAGGCAGTAATCAGAGAAAATCCAATAAAAAAGGATATTTTGTGCTTTTCAGAAGGACTGATTTCTATGGATTTTTCAATTTTTTTTTTTGAGTAATCCAGAAGTCATACAAAAAATTGGCCAAGACATAAATTTGGTAATTTTGTCTTAATTTGTTCTACATTATCGGTCTTAGCGTTTATATGTTGGCATATGCACCAAAAACAATTAAAAAATCGATATGCACCCAAAACAACATAAAGTTAGCTATAAAAAGTATTACTTCAGAACTTTCCACCTTTAAAAACGCTTGAATTGGACTACAGAGAGTATTTTGGACAAATCCTAAATTTTAATTTGCAATATCTGCATCGAAAGCGAATTTTTGAATGATTTCTTTTTCATCGACGGTAAATGTACGAGTTTTTAACACCTTCATCTTCATATTATTTTCAGATTCGTGTTCAGCGGTACAAAAGAAAAGTATACTTTAGTTTGAAGGCAATTTTCGTTGCAGAGCAGTGTAATTTATAGTATACATTTCTATGTGTTACCGTTGTCTTTGAATTGTTATTTTTTGTGTGAAATCATTTTTTAATTCTCCCCCTGCTTGAATGTTTATGACAGGTTTATTCATTTTTTTGGCACAATAACACGTTCTACTAGTTTGAATCATCTAATGAGAAGCATTCTAAATTTCTTAATTTAAAGTTTATTTCTACTACTTGCTGTTATATACATTTTTCTTATTGCTAAATTTTGAAATGCTGTATCTTGGAAACTGTTGGCCCTTAAAAAATGAAACTGAAGTCAAATTAACAAAGTGCGAAACCATACAATAATACAAAGTGAAAAACTAGTCCTTCATTGCTAAAAATGTTAATTACTAAAAAAGCGCACAAATTTCTTTTTTTGGATTTTTAAAAATTTTGCGTTCGGCGCTAGAGCTAAAGAATAAGTAGGTATACTCAAAAACACACTAAAATAGGCTTAAGCAGATGATGTTTCTAGATTTTAGGTGTGTTTTTTTGTACGCCCGGGCTAAGTTGGACGAAAAAAACGCCTCGGGACTTAACGAAAACATTTGGCAGCACTGCGAATGAAATGAAAAAAAAAATTAAAAAAATGTTTCCAATATACAAAATTAAATAAACAAAAAATTAATAACAAAAATCTTTTTCAATAACATATTTATAAAAAAATTTCAGATCGGTAAATGCACACACTTTAAAATTTAAATGAAATAATTTGTAAGAGTTAAGAAAAATAAACAATTCAATTTTTTTGTTTGTACACCAAACGCCATCTTTGTGTTTTTATGTTCATACAATTAATCGATAGTTTTGGTGTTTTCATACAATTTATAGATGATTTAACAGAAAGTGAGTTGGTAGCACAGATTTTAACCCCTTCGAAGAGTATAGCCCCGAGAATTCTCCGGGCTTAGTTCCTTAGCTCAAGGGTCTAAGTATGTTGTTGTATTTAACATGTTAAGGGCTTAGCCCCGAGAGCGTTTTTTTTTTTGTTCAATTTAGCCCGGGTGTACAAAAAAACACACCTTTTATTTCAGTTTGAAATATGTTCTCGCCAAGGCGACACAAGATTCAAAAGCATCTCTGAAAAAAAAATAAAGCATTTTCTATAATATTCTTAAAGGACCCTATCAGTTCCTTATTAAATTTTATATATGAAAATCATTTCGGGGGGGGGCTTCAGCCCCTCAAGCCCCCCCCCTGGCTACGTGCCTGTTTGTCACTTTATTGTATGTTTTGAAGACTAATAACAAAAAAATGAAAAAGATAAAGTTAATCCTTTCTTTCGTAAGTTCATCTAATTATCCAATAACGTAAAAACTAAAAGAAAAGGTTTTTCTCAGAAAAAAGTAGTTTTGGTCATTTTTGGTTTGGAACTTACGAAAGAAAGGATTAACTTTACCTTTTTCATTTTTTTGTTATTAGTCTTCAAAACATACAATAAAGTGACAAAGTACTAATTAACCACATTTCACACATTTTTTCATTGAGAACACCTGCGTGAGAGCATTGGGTTGAAATTGACCTGCCAACTTGTGTTTATTACGGTGGGGTTTTTACATTATTTAATTCTTGGTTAATTTATGAACCCAAACTAGAGTATGGGAAGTGATTTATACCGACAAGTTGCACCCGTACCACACTACACCAGTTCAGGAGCTAACTGCCAACGACAAGATATTAAGAGCTGAATTTTGCCGAACATTATTGCTAAGATATGAAACTGGCCACAATTACTTTCGAAGGATATTCTGGACGGATGAAGCTCAATTTACCAGAGACGGAGTAACAAATATCCACAATTTACATCACTGGAGTAGCAGCAATCCGCATAACAAGAAACAAACCAAATCTCAGCACCGCTTTAGCTGTAATGTTTGGCTTGGTATTGTTGGACAAACAGTTATTGGACCCAGGTTCCTGAGTTCAGTTATAAATGGAGAATCCTATCTGCAGTTACTACGAGACCTTCTGCCCGATTTGATTGACAACGTTCCATTGGCCATAGCAGACAATTTAATATACCAACAAGATGGAACTCCAGCCCACTACAGCCGCATTGTAAGTAACTGGCTTGATGACCATTTTAGTGACCGTTGGATTGGAAGAAGAGGTCCCACAGAATGGCCACCTAGATCACCAGATTTAACTCCGTTAGATTTTTATGCTTGGGGATTCATGAAGGGCTATGTTTACGAAAAGGAAATAGAATCTTTGGCTGAATTGAAACAACGGATTGAAACGGCTGCAGGTATAAATTTATGTGCAGCAATAAAAAGGCGCTATAGTCTTTGCCTTCTTCAAAATGGGGACCATATGGAAAATTTTTTATAATAAGCTTTAGATAAAAATGTTATAATAAATAGTTACTTAGTATTTTTATTTGAATATGCATGTATTTCAATTTGGATTGATTTCAAGATTAAGGCTTTCTTATTTCGCAATTGCGATTAAAAAAACAATCACAAGCTAATTATAACCCTTAGTTCTGCAGGTGTTCTCAATAAAAAAAGGAAAGAGAAAATTCATTTTTTATTTCGTAAATTCACTTAAGAATCCATTAACGAAAAAAAATTTAAAAAAAAATTGAAAAATTGATTTTCTCAAAAACTACAGGTTATTTTGACATTCGGTTTTTTGTGTTTGATCAAAAATAAATAAGAGCATTGAAAATAAGCCAGAAAAATACTACTTAATAACGTAAAATTTTGAAAAAAAAATGGTTTAAATAAAAAAATTTATGTTTTTTTCTCAAAATTTTGACATTGAAAATTAATATTTCAAAAACAATTCATTTGAACAACTTACTTTAAATTTTAAATTAATGTATAGGTTTTTGGCTTTTCAAAATGCTATAGCACGACTCTGTAGGTATAACCGTTATTTTTAAATAATATTTTTTCCGTTTTAAGTGATTTTTTTCTTAAATTGCCCCTCCCGCCTAAACGGGGGAAAATGGACCCCCCCTCCCATACAATTTTTTGCTTTTCTAAGTCCAACCTACACACCCTATCTTTTTGTCACACCTTATGCAAATCACCCTGTATATCAACATAAAAAAAAATGACTTAGACAAACTCATTTTTCTCAAATGAAAACCATTTTTTTTTACAAAAAAACGTTATTAATGGTATCTGCCATAGAACCGTTTTTTTAAAATCTGATTTTCTCCTTCTTCAATCAATCAATCTATAGGGGCCAACCCATAGAATCCGTTGCGTGTGTTACGTCGACGTTTTCAACTGACAGCTCGATAAAATACACACGTTCTTATGAGAGGCGACCCATAAGAACGGAAGGGACGGAAAAAGTAGCCGAACTTTTAACTTCATCGACAACGGATGGTTTGACGGAACGGACGCGACGGACTCTATGGGTTGGCCCCTTTTGGTTTGGCCCCTTAAAGGCTTCTACTTACAGACTCAACATGCATGTAACCACACAAATCAGTGTTACCTTTTTCCAACAGACAGTTCGATGATTTTCAATTTTTTGAAGAAAAAGGCGAGTTTGCTAACCTTTAAAACAGGTTATACAATTCATTTTCATGTTTGTGAAATTAGGCAAACCTATTACCATTTCTTCATTTCTAAGTTTCATTAAGGATCCCATATTAAAATGGCTGAATCTTTTGTGCCATAGTTCAGCTAAATTATTTTCATTAGTACTAAAAATTTTAACTTACGCGGATGATATGAAAATTTTTAGAACAATTTCTTCGCTCTACTTCTGCAAGCCGATCTAAACAATTTTTTCGTTTGGTGTCAGAAAAATAATCTTGAACTTAATGTTGATAAATGCCAAGCAATTACATATTCCCGTAAACGTTTCCGTCCGCCACCGTGGGACTTTTATATCAATGACTGTATTGTTTTAGGAGCAACAACTATTAAGGATCTAGGTGTTATTTGTGATAGTGAACTTAACTTTAGGTCCCATTATGACAATATAGTATCCAGGGCTAATTCTGCTTTAGGTTTCGTCAAGCGCTGGTCTAAAGAGTTTTCTGACCCTTACGTTACGAAATCACTTTATACCACTTTTGTTAGGCCCTTACTAGAATATGCTAGCCAAGTCTGGTCTGCGTATAACCAAGTCCACATAAAAAGAATTGAATCAATACAGCGCAGATTCCTTCGTTTTGCCTTAAGAGGTCTCCCGTGGGTTGACAATTTCAACTTACCCCCATATCAAGAACGGTTGCGACTCATTAATTTACAATCTCTAGAAAAACGTCTCGAAGTTGCCGATGTTATTTTTATACACCAAATTTTGTCTTATGTAATTGAAAGCTCCACCCTACTTGAGCAAATTAGTTTTAATGTAAGTTCCTACTCTATCAGAACGACCCCGCAATTTCATCAAGCTCTTCATAGAACTGATTATGGCAAAAATGAACCTATTACGAGAATGTTAAGGAATGTTAATAAAAATTGTAATATTTTTGATTGCACTAACAGCAAGATCACACAAAAAACCTCCTATATGGTATTTTATAGCTCTCTTCGACCTTAACATTAGTAAATAGTAAAAGAGAAACTGAAACTGTACTTTTTTTTAACTGATTTAACAAGTGCTTAAGCATGCTTTTTCATTTCATTTTTGTTTTTTTTCTACACTTTTTTTTAATTTTTTTAATGTTTTTTTTCTTATTTAATACTTCACTTTTATTTTTTTCTATATAGTGGAATGCTTTCGCATGCTCCTATATAGATATTTACTTTTTACATTTTGTAACTGCTTGTAGTAAGCAGCCCCGCTCTTATCTCGTGTTTTTCTTTTCTTCAAAAAAACTCTAATTTAAGTGCCGATATGACTAGCCACCGCAAGTGCCATCATACTCGGTGTAAATGGACCCCAGCGCGTGCGGTATATGGGGGGGGGGGGGGGAAAGAGGCGTGGGATAATTTAATTTATGAAAACTTTATACTAAGACTACTAAGAGGCTCTGAATGAATTATCCAAGTTGGAATGTTGGGTTTCCTTTTTCTTTTCTCCAGCTTCCAATAAACGGGAGCATATGTTATGGAAGGGAAGGTAACAGAAGCATCGAAAGCAGCTCTAATTGAAATGGAATTTTACCAGACAACGTCGAAATTTGTCCAAAATATTATAATTTTACTTTTAGTTTAGTAATATTTTTGTGGTCTTTCCCCTATGCTTTTTCTTCATGTAACTTATTGGAATATAAAACTATGTTGCATTAAGTTTATTAAACGAAATAAAGTTCAAATAAAAAAAAAGGGCTTATGCCATTTTTCCCATGGACTCTTCATTTGAATATCGAATTTAATGCTTTTTCATTTTCTGTAAAACCCGCGTTTGTAAATCTATAATTAAAAAGGCTTAGCAACCTTATTGACTTTATCTATTCATTTAGTTAGTATTAGTTGTTAATGTTTAATTCTTAACATAATTAATAACATTTTGTAATATATGTACATTTCTTAAGCCTAATATTTGATTGGTTGTTTTTCTTTTAAAATGCGTTATTTATTTTATTTTTCAGTTATTCATGGAAAACTTTCCAAAAAACGAAAATTTCAGCATCGCAACAAATCTTCCAGACAATCCTGATGCTGTAAAGGAAATTGAAAGGCTTTTCCGTGACGTGATAAGAGATCGCATATCTTTTGCGGCAATACATATTGAAAGCGATTCTCTAGTAGCTATTTGTGCAAATAAAATGTTGGTACGTACATACATATGTAGCTCAGTTTTCAATTTGTTAAAAAATTTTCAAGCATAATAATCAATGATCATATACGTATCTACATATACATATGTATGTTTTCCGTTTGCAGGCACGACATTCGAACTTAAATTTAGATGATATCTTTTATACATTTAAAACACCCGAGATGATTTTCATTGGAAATTGCCTGGGTAAAATAGAAAAGTTATTCAATATTTACGAAAAAATTAATATTGACTGCTGCGTGGAAGTAGTTTTTCTGTCGACAAGGTCAGAGTTCGAACGAAAGGGAATCGCTACATCATTAACACAATACGCTATAGATTTTATAAAGGATTTTGGAAATGCTCTTTTGTTGGACGATGATTTTCCATCACATATTCACGGTAAAAGACCAAAAGCTGTTTGCTCGGTTTTTTCGTCAAAATTTACACAAATTATTGGCAAAAAACTTGGATTTGAAACTGTTGGGCGGATTCCATTTTCAGACATAGAATACAGTGGGTACAAATTTTCGGAAAAATTGGATTCCATTCATGACTGCGCAACATTTGCCGTAAAAAAGCTTTAATTTAAATACATTGGGCCGTATTCATAGATGTTGTCTATGCCGTTAGACTCGGGTTTATCCTATGTTATTTGCATTGGATAGACCCGAGTCTTTCTTAGTAACGGCTTAGATAACATCTATGAATACGGCCCATTTAGTTATCATAAACGTTATTTTGCTACTCATTGTTTTGATGGGAAGGTACTCCTTCATTGGATTTTAAAAACAAAAATATTTTCCAGAAATGTATACATATATGTATGTATGTTTATAATTATGAATTAATTTTGTGTGCCTACTTAAGAAAGAGCTATAAGTACAAGTAGGTTCAACCGCCGGTAATGGCACTTGCAATTTTTGAGTGTAAGTGTATCATGAAATTGTGCTGGTGCCTCATAATTTTAAGTACTTGTATACTAAACTTGTTGTTCAAATGATCGTCACTTGAGAACAAATGTATCGATATGGCTAGGTATTTTTATAAATGTTTTCTTTTTTTTTGAAAACTTCCTGAAATTTGTCGACAAGCAACTTCTATCAGGTAAGCTGGTTGGAATAAAAATTATTATTTGGAATTTTAGTCACAAATGCATATATGCATTATTATGTACGTATGTAATATGTAAAAACAAATATGTATTAACAGAAATAACGGCTTTGTGAAAAGAAGAAAATATTTTTTAGGATTTATCGAAATAAAAAAAACGTAAGTACACAAAATTTTATGAGGAAAGTGGTTTATGAATGTTAAGTCAACATGGTTTTATTTTGATAATTTATTGTCTACATTGAAATCCTCCTTGATCTCATTTCATTACTTTTTTTCTTGATTACTTATCTTTAAATATAAACCAAAACAAGATATTGAACTTAATTAAATGTCTCTTATATCAATCATCATGCGGGGATACATAAATCATAACAAATATCCGCATCTCGTCAAAACATAATTTGAAATCACAAGGGTTCCGCTCACCTTTAATATTATAAAAAAAACAGGCCCCTTTCATTAAATCTCTATAGAGAGAATTATGTATTTTAAAAAAGATTTAATCAAACTATAAGAATGACAAAAACCAACCCTCGTCATGATCCCTATAATAAATTAACAACAACAAACTCAATTGCTGACGGAATAAATGTTCAACCGAGAAAAATTCAGTATCCAGATTTTCAATTACAACATCATATACTTATAACACCCCATGATCCGCACGCACAGATAAGTGAATATTCCTTACTGATCCTGTTGGCACTTAACAATTCAAATGACGATGCAATGATCTATAGTATTAGGTTTTATGCAATGGGGTGACGTGCTGGATAACACAAAGAAATTAAAAACTTTAATCTCTGACCAAAATTGAGGCATAGTTATTTTAAAGCTGCCTTTTCGAGCATGTAAGACCCTTCGTCAAAAATTAAAGGACTGGCAGTGCGATTTTGCAAAGGCTATTGACTTAATTCTTTTTGTAATTAGAAAATGACAACTCGAGTTTGATCCTCTTTATTTATTTCAATTTTAAATTAATACAAAAAACTAAACATCTGATATTGGTAGGCAGGCTACACATATAATGTATGTAGACGTAGAGAATGGTTTAAGGCTTGCCCAAACCAAAGTGTATCTCTGTTGCGCGACAGTTCGACAAGCGATTTCATAAGAAAATCGCTTTGCCACGTTTAGTGTGTGTATCTACTCTCATAATGACATCAAACCTTTTTTTTTGTCTAAAATCATCTTTTTACTTACGATATATGTAGGTTTTACAGGGCAAGTATAGGATTCGTAAAAAAAATCGAACTTGAGATAACAATCAGACATGCCATTACGATGGTAGAGAATGCAAAAATAATATGTCTTGCAATTCTGTCTAACGCGTCTGTCTGTCTGTCTATCTGTGTATACCTGAAGCTACAGCCTAAACCACTGAACCGATTTTCTTAAAACTTGGTGGTTCCCTAGGGGGGAAATTAAATTTTTTTTTTTAGGACCAAAACTAACGGTACCTGCCATATAACCATTAAGGAAAAGTTAACTTTTTTCAAAAACGGCTCTAAATTCAATTTTTTGTGTCTGCTTTGGTTAGTAGGGTCCTACTTTTGAGATGAATGTAATGTTTGTAGAATTTCTACTAACAGTACCTCCCATAGAACCATTTTTTTTTCATTTTTGACTTTTTCTTAAAAGGCTCAACTAATTTTGATGAATTATTTTATACTTAAGCTATTTACAATATCAAAATTTTCAAAAACGTAATTTTTGGATTTTTAAAAAACCTTTCAATTTTTTTTTTGAAAAATCAATATTTTGAAAACGGGTCACTGTATTTTTTTTTTTTTATTTTGGTTTTAGATGTGCAATATTATTTTCTTGAAAATGGCATACCAACTTCATCTTTAAACAAGCTTTTAGAATTTTTATATATACAAAATAATTTTTAACGGTTCTAACGATTTTCAATATTTTTTTTTCTTTAATTATTCATTATTATTCAAATTAAATGGTATACTTTGTTTAGAGCTTAAAAAAGTTTAAGAAGTTGTTTATGGCATTTTAGTAATAAATTTTTTTTTTTTTATTTCTTATAAAATTATTTATTTTTAAAAACTTTAACGTGGACTTTAACGTCCACAGCAACTTTGACTAAGAGTAAGTCCGTTCGACCCAGTCGTGCAATTTATTTTTTAATTTCATGGAATTATTAAAGATACGGTCTCACGGATAAGCCGTTAAATACAAAATAGCTAATAGAAAAATCATAACTTTGTAAAAAAATGGTATAGGTTTTAGTTGTGGTTTTCTGTTTAGCTAGGTGGACAAATATGTCATTTCTAGTTCTTTAAAAAAAAAATCGCAGCATTATAAATTTTATATTTTTTACAAAAAATCAATGGATTGGCTCTTAAGTTATGACCGTTTTTGTAAGGATAGCTAAATTCGACTATTGTATTAACTTTTCATTGTTTGTATATAACTCGAAAATTAAGCTGAATCTGAAAATTTAGCTTTACTTTTTGTAGGAAATTCATTTTAAAATATACACCTTTGAAAATAATAATGCCTTGGTACACGTGGGTACAAGTTCTTTTAAGGCTCTTCAATGCTTTATTTAGAAAATCATCAGACATTTTATTTATCTTTGAAATACTAACCTATTTTAATTAAAACTTTACGAATAAATTTTTTTTGCTAAATATTTATAGTCAATACCTTTTTTAATCGTCAAACAAATAATTAGTTCTATTTAGAATAAATTCAGTCAAACGGATTCAAGTGCTGCAAAATTCAAATAGTATAAAATTTAATTTGAACTTTTTTCATTTTTTAAAGGCGATCAAATGTGACTGAAAAATGTTATGTGACCGTATTTATTGATATCGGAGGTTTTGGCGTATTGCTTACAATATTTAATGATTTATTTATTAAAAACTAGAAATGACATTGACAGATATAGATCGATTCACTATAGGTGCACACTATAGTGAATCCATCATTGGTAATGGCAGCATTGCGAATGAAATGACATAACAAAAAATGAAAAAAATGTTTCCAATTAAAAAATGAAATAAAAAGAAAATATGTAAATAATATAAATTTTTTTCTGATTTGTCCTGATTCACGATAGGTGGACACTATCGTTAATCGATCTATATTTCTTGAACTATTAGTTGTAGTGGTGCCATGAAATAAAGTCCAATGTACATAATAAAGTCCAAAATGAAATTAAAACGGTTGTTGCACTTTCAAGAGTGCAATAAAGTTCAAAACGATTTTGGACTTTATTTTACTCTTGAGAGTGAATAAGGTCCAAAACTAAAATTAAATAAAGGCCAAAGAGAAGCGAAGATCATAAAAAATCTACAACAGTTTTACCGTTTTAACTTTATCTTAAATTTTAAGCAAAGTGTTTACTTAGGCCTAGTTTTTCAGTGCTGAATAAACTCTGAGTTAACATCAGGGTCAGGTAATCCTGGGAAATTATTTTAACCCGAGTTATTTCTGAAGCATTTTTTTAGTGCGGGGTTTACTTTGTCTTTTTTATTTAAAAATTCGATTTAGATCGGGGTGCTTGTCTATGGAAATCACCTTTAAACATCGAAATCGCTTCGAATACACAGATGGCGATACAATAGAAAAAGTAATTTCCCTAACGACACCATTTACTTTCAATACTGGAAGAATAATTTTCATCGTAGGTGTGTTTTCTTGTACGCCCGGGGTAAGTTGGACGAAAAAAAGCCTCGGGGCTTAACGAAGCCACTTGGCAACACTTGATTTACCAGAAAATGAATTGGTAGCACAGATTTTAACCCCTTCAAAAAGTTTAGCCCCGAGAATTCTCGGGGCTTAGCAGCTAAGCCTCTCGGGCTAAGTTGTTGTTGTATTTGACACGTAAATTGCTTGTCCCGCTAGCGTTTTTTTCGTTCAACTTAGCCCGGGCGTACAAGAAAACACACCTAGTGCCTTCTTTCTATTCAATATATAGACGTATACTTAAGGCTCTCTTCGCATACAGGCACGTGGGAAAAGCCTTTTTCCAAGTCCGTTGTAGTAAAATCCTTAGCCAAACTCAGTTGATCGAGTTGATCCTCAACCAAGGCCATTGGGAAACGGGTCTCGAATGATGATTTTGTTGAGTGCAAGAAAATCAACGCATAATCTTTTCGTACCATCTTTTTTACTTGCGAGCAACACTGGTGATGAGTACTCTGATTCGCTTCTTCGTATGCTAACCATCTCATTCCAATCTACTTCTTGCCTCTGCACGATGTGTAGCTAGAAGCTAGTTGTCTTGGGCGTTGAGCAATTGGCAAATCGGATCGAAGTATAATTTTAATTTGAACGTTTGTCGTCTTCGTTTTCATCGGCGTATAACTGTCGACCATTTTCTGTACCTCATCCCTGTATAACGGATTGCCAACAAAAAGTTCTACTTTTTTGGTACTAACGTGGTAACTGTTAAATGATTCTGGTTCCATCTGTTCTATTTGTACACCGTCTTTACCTAAAGATATACGTGTACCTCGTTAAATGTCTTTACCTATCAGGAGAGCGTGTTGAAAATAACTAGAAGAGACTACATAAATCTTTGTTTCGTAGAACATTTTATCTATCGGGATGGTTCCATTAAACCAAGTTCACACCAATTTGGTGCCAGGTGTCCGAAAAGTGCACAGTTAAAGCATTTTGGGCCTTTTGACTTATTCTCACACGTCCTGCTTCTATGCCCCATCTGTCCACAATTATACTGTAGTATGTTTATGTGCACATAGTTTATGCACGTGTCAGGTGACGAATACCACTTGTCATTTGATACGTCGCGATGCGACATTGTGCACATCAGCACACCATAATCTTCCCACGATAGAGGGAAGATTATGCGTGCATTGCATATGGTGGAGGAATGCTCCTATATCAAGTGACGAGTGATATTCGTCACTTGTTTTTCTTCATTTACATTCTTTTTGCTAACTCCACAAATGTGTGAATATGGAGTCAGCTTATAGTTTTAATAAGCAAGATAGTTTTAAGTAGTTAAGTTTTTGATAAGATTGAATAAAGATGAATAAAAATATTACAATACCAAAGAATTCCAGTGCTGCAGCTATTGTTGGACTCTTTTGGTTTTTGTTTGATGGGCTGTTGTGAAGATGCACGTTGCCCGAGACTGCTTTTAAATCATTTTTACTCTTGGAGCTTCACCCTGAAATCACCCATCGTCCGTGCACCGTAAAGCATGGTTTTGTTCGTGAGCAAATCATCGATACCATTGATGACGTATTGCATAATGGAGGGATCACCCACACCACCTTTGGCTCCAATTTCTCGCACTGAAAACAAAAATTCCATTACAGTTTCATCTTTTTTCTGTTTTTTAGAAGCTAACCCCTTATGCACATCCACGGTATTCATCAGGTTTCCAAATTCGTCCAGCAGGAGCTCTTTGAGTTCTTTCCATTTTGTAATGGTTGGCTTAGTTCGCATCGCTATTTTTGCGGTGCCAACCAACAACCGCTTGGCAAACAAAATTTCCCGCGTGTCATCCCATTTCATCGAAGACGATACCGTTTCAAACCCGTCGACCCAGACAACAACATCGCCCTGACCACTGAAACGTGGCACAGCATTAAGAGCGTCTTCAAAAGAACCAATACTTGCCTGAATATCGGGATTTTTTCATCTCCTCGATCTCTGTTCTCAGTAAAGAACACTCTAGTTCCATACTAGCAGCAACATCATTCCCTAACATTTGATTCGTCTCGACTTACACTGATTCGCCCTCCTTTCTTACAGCTCCGAAGTCATCTATATTTTCTTCTTCTTCTCTCGTAATTGGTAATCTTGTCCGCACATCGCCCTCACCTGCTTCAGCATATGCTAACGCCTCTCTGAGATCTTGGTACAACCTCTTCTACCTCGAGTTCGTCGTCTTCGTTATGGAGTCCTCCAGAGATACCCTTCTGTGAACGCATGGACATTTCCCACTCACTTTTACTGGATACCAACTCTTTTTCTCGTCTTTTAAGGTCAATTTCTCGTTGCAAAAGAACCTCTAATACTTCAGAAAAATCTGCACCCGACGTCAAAGCTGTGCTGTTTAATTGTTTGCTTCGTCGTTTGCCTCCCATCGTCGAAGCTATTTTTGTTCGATGATCTTAATCTGTTAATAATCTCTGTGTGCGCGTGATTCAAGAAAGCAAATTAAGAAACACTTCTCAACTGCATTTAGTTTTATGATGACGATTAAGGTTTTTAAAATTTCAAAATCGAGTTTCTGAAAAGATTTAAGTATAGGTTGAGCCTCCAATTGTAGAATTCGATTTTATTTATTTAAAAGTTAATTATAGTTCAAGTTAAATAGAGGTTTTAAAGTTAAAAATAAAAAAAATTATTGAAAAATTGATAAAATATAAAATTTAGAACAGAGATGAAATCCCGTCTACGTCGTCGTATCAATCCAAAAAGAACTTCCTCTCGTGCTCACGCTTTTGATTTCATATCTTGTTATTTGTTATAGGTCAAAAGTTTTCGGAGTAATATTCAGCAGTTCATCAGTGTTGACAATTGGTGGGTTGCTCAATGCTACATAAATATGGAAAAAACTTAATTTTAGCTTTTAAATTAATTTTTTATCGAATTATTTCGGGGACATTTCTACATCTTTAGTTGGAAATGGCAAGTAGAACCACAACAGCGGGCGCTCCCTCGAGGCAAGAAAAGAAGAAGGGTTCATACCCAAAAAACTTAAAAAAGAGACATTATGGCTGAAATAAGTGCGAATCCCACCGCAACGCATTCGTCGGATTCTATAACAGGGGTGTCGATTTGATTTCGACAAAATTAACAAATTTTTTAAACTACTCGCTTCCAAAATTGCTAAAAAGACTGAAAAAATCGTTTTTTTTTTACTTTTTTTTTACGGATTTTTGCAAATGTCACGTTCAAAGCTTTGAAGCTGTCAAAAAAAGCTCATTTGACTGAAATTTTGCACGGTCTTCTTCAATAGAATCGATAAGGGGTATAAACATTAACCTTTACAGGTATGGTTTTGTATTTTTTGTTAAGTGAATGACTCCAGAAATTTTGAAGAAATACTTATACTTTTCTCTTAACCAATACCAATAGAAACAAATTAATGAAGGGGAGGGGTTTTAAAGAAATATTTAATTTTGAACATGTAAGATTGTATGAAGATTTTGCTGCTTTTATAGCTTTTATTTTGATACAAAAACTTAAAAAAAAAGTATTTTTAGAAACGTCATCGACTTCTTGCCCTGATGGCATTGGATTAACTGTTTTGACTTACCTTCACGTTTCGTCGCTTTTAATTCTTTTGTCACTTTTGATTCTTTTGGGTTTCAACTTTGTGAATATCACCGATCATCATTTTTCTCTCATTTCTCTGTTACAATTAAATGATTTTTCACAAACAGGCACTCTTGTTCTTGTCTTTTCTGTTCGTCGTTTTTATTGTATAAATAAAATGCACGACTGGATCGCACGAACTTGCTCTTGTAGTTCAAAGTTATTATACGTATTTTTAATTTTTTGTGTTTAGTTTTTTTCCAAGTTTTTTTTTTTTTTGAAAAACTAAACACCCAATACTTTTTAAAATGATAAGTACAACCTGGTGACAAGTTTTGGACGAAATCAGTTGAGCCATATAATATATACAGAATATATACGAAAAACTAAAAATTATGGAAAAATTCCCGAAAAGTGTGTTCATCATATTTCCGTTATTCGAATTTTTTGAGAAAAACTAAAAACGTAGGGTTGTTGCAATCATTTATTTAATAGCACACACCAAGTTTAATCAAAATCTTTAGATCTGTTTTCGAGAAAAATCCAATAACTCGAAACCGTTATATGGGAGGTTATCGTTCTAATCGAGAAAAAAAAACAACCTCGGAAATTATAAAAAAGTTATCTGTACCAAACTTGATGCAAATCTGTCATACCGTTTAGGCTGTGGCTCTCTATATGATGGACGCACAAACGAACAGACGAACAGACGAACGGACTAAAAGACGAACAGACGCACAGACCGACGGACGGCATTTTTTGGATTTCTCAATCAATGTTGGTTTTGATTAAAACCTCGATTTTTTTTATTAACGAAAATAATACTTGCTCTATAGAGCAAGTAAAAAGCAAACTTGTTTGTCATACACGTAGGATACTTTTTTTTAACCAATTAAAACAAAGGACTTAGAATGTGTATGAGAAAAAGGAGTTTCCAAAGAATTCCAAAGCCAAGAATATTTAAGGAGAATTGAACAAAATTTATTTATTTTTCTCTGCATACATTCAGGATGAAAGTCGATTTTTTTTTTTTAATATGAAAATAATAATTTCTAATCGAAATAAAACAAAACAATATAATGATACAAAACTAAATCTCAGCTCAGAACTGAGTAAAACTGTGAAGCTAAGTATTTTTATTATTGTTGTCCATAGAATCATGAACACCCTGCCCGGCTGGACGAGTACGTTCAGGACTATCCAAAATCTTTCATAGAATGCAATTTGTTGTTTTTCAATTTGTAGCCTCGTGTAGGTACTAACTCATATATGAAAAAAAAAACGTAATTTATGTATTGGTTACGGTGATTTGAAAACATAAACATCAAAATATTGTACAAAATTATCCGCAAAACAGTCTAAGATTTGCTTTGAATTTTTGTTATTGCACGCTGTTAACTAGTTAACTGTTAACTAGTCTTTAAACAACAAATGAGTTCTAATTAGAGAAGACAAAAACTATTTTATCCTTTGGAAGGTTAGCAATTATAAAATAATATAAAGCTATTCAACGATTGTTTTAAAAAAAGAGGTATAATGATAAAATACCTAGTCAAAAAGGTACCTACAGAAATTGTTGATAAGGTGTTATTTTCGGTTAATTATCAGCGATCAATAGATATCTACATATAAACAAAGTAAAGTTTACAATCTTAAAAGTAGGAACCTACATAATTAATTCGTTAAAAAAAATTAAAAATGTTAAAAAGTAAGCAACAAATTGCATTTTTTAGGAATTTCAGTCAGTTCCGCCAAAAAATACCATTTAATTTGCTATTCAATACGCAACTTTTGCGGGGTCTTTCGTTGAGATACTTTAAAACAAATTTCGATATGACAGCCTTACCTAAATATGTACATAATGAATCAATGAAAATGAATTAGAAATGCTCGTATTTCGATACCTACTCTACTTATCTGTTGTTAAAAGAGAAACATCATTTATGTATATTGTTCAACCACTCCTTTTATCTATCAATAGAATTTTCAGCAGAATCTTAAATTTTTGTTTATACAGCTGCACTTCGTTTAGAGCAAAGCGAACATCATTTAATGCACTCTCATGTCCCCGATCCAGTTCAACATTCAGTTTTGGAAAATCTCAACAAAAAATGAACAACGAAAACAAAAACAACAGTGCAAAGAAAATACAAAAGAGGGTTACCCTTCAAAGTTCAAAAATTTATATTTTGACACCCTTGTACAATTAAGACATTTACATATATGATGTTGGTATTGGTACCTACACCTAATGCATTGCATGAAACTTTGGAATGCATTTAAATTCACATTTAGTCGAAAAGCAAATAGTTTGCAAATATTTGATTTGTGTTAAGGCATCGATTTTTTTTTATTATTGGAAAATAAGGTACTCTGTACCTATTGCTTAATGATGATTATTTAATGATGAAAAATTATGCCGGTACGCATTTGTTGTTTGCTGACATGTTAAGGTTCTTTATAAATAGTTTTGAATAAATTGATAGTTCTTCAGTTTCCTTTAAACTTGCTTTATACATATGTAGGTACTATAGGGCCAGCTTAGGATTCGAAAAAAAACCGACTCGAGATAACAATCAGAAATGACATTACGATGATAGAGAAAGCGAAAAAAGGGGTCTCGCAATTCTGTCAGTCTCACAGTCTGTCAGTCTGTCAGTCTGTCAGTCTGTCAGTCTGTCAGTCTGTCAGTCTGTCAGTCTGTCAGTCTGTCAGTCTGTCAGTCTGTCAGTCTGTCAGTCTGTCAGTCTGTCAGTCTGTCAGTCTGTCAGTCTGTCAGTCTGTCAGTCTGTCAGTCTGTCAGTCTGTCAGTCTGTCAGTCTGTCAGTCTGTCAGTCTGTCAGTCTGTCAGTCTGTCAGTCTGTCAGTCTGTCAGTCTGTCAGTCTGTCAGTCTGTCAGTCTGTCAGTCTGTCAGTCTGTCAGTCTGTCAGTCTGTCAGTCTGTCAGTCTGTCAGTCTGTCAGTCTGTCAGTCTGTCAGTCTGTCAGTCTGTCAGTCTGTCAGTCTGTCAGTCTGTCAGTCTGTCAGTCTGTCAGTCTGTCAGTCTGTCAGTCTGTCAGTCTGTCAGTCTGTCAGTCTGTCAGTCTGTCAGTCTGTCAGTCTGTCAGTCTGTCAGTCTGTCAGTCTGTCAGTCTGTCAGTCTGTCAGTCTGTCAGTCTGTCAGTCTGTCAGTCTGTCAGTCTGTCAGTCTGTCAGTCTGTCAGTCTGTCAGTCTGTCAGTCTGTCAGTCTGTCAGTCTGTCAGTCTGTCAGTCTGTCAGTCTGTCAGTCTGTCAGTCTGTCAGTCTGTCAGTCTGTCAGTCTGTCAGTCTGTCAGTCTGTCAGTCTGTCAGTCTGTCAGTCTGTCAGTCTGTCAGTCTGTCAGTCTGTCAGTCTGTCAGTCTGTCAGTCTGTCAGTCTGTCAGTCTGTCAGTCTGTCAGTCTGTCAGTCTGTCAGTCTGTCAGTCTGTCAGTCTGTCAGTCTGTCAGTCTGTCAGTCTGTCAGTCTGTCAGTCTGTCAGTCTGTCAGTCTGTCAGTCTGTCAGTCTGTCAGTCTGTCAGTCTGTCAGTCTGTCAGTCTGTCAGTCTGTCAGTCTGTCAGTCTGTCAGTCTGTCAGTCTGTCAGTCTGTCAGTCTGTCAGTCTGTCAGTCTGTCAGTCTGTCAGTCTGTCAGTCTGTCGGTCTGTCGGTCTGTCAGTCTGTCAGTCTGTCGGTCTGTCAGTCTGTCAGTCTGTCAGTCTGTCAGTCTGTCAGTCTGTCAGTCTGTCAGTCTGTCAGTCTGTCAGTCTGTCAGTCTGTCAGTCTGTCAGTCTGTCAGTCTGTCAGTCTGTCAGTCTGTCAGTCTGTCAGTCTGTCAGTCTGTCAGTCTGTCAGTCTGTCAGTCTGTCAGTCTGTCAGTCTGTCAGTCTGTCAGTCTGTCAGTCTGTCAGTCTGTCAGTCTGTCAGTCTGTCAGTCTGTCAGTCTGTCAGTCTGTCAGTCTGTCAGTCTGTCAGTCTGTCAGTCTGTCAGTCTGTCAGTCTGTCAGTCTGTCAGTCTGTCAGTCTGTCAGTCTGTCAGTCTGTCAGTCTGTCAGTCTGTCAGTCTGTCAGTCTGTCAGTCTGTCAGTCTGTCAGTCTGTCAGTCTGTCAGTCTGTCAGTCTGTCAGTCTGTCAGTCTGTCAGTCTGTCAGTCTGTCAGTCTGTCAGTCTGTCAGTCTGTCAGTCTGTCAGTCTGTCAGTCTGTCAGTCTGTCAGTCTGTCAGTCTGTCAGTCTGTCAGTCTGTCAGTCTGTCAGTCTGTCAGTCTGTCAGTCTGTCAGTCTGTCAGTCTGTCAGTCTGTCAGTCTGTCAGTCTGTCAGTCTGTCAGTCTGTCAGTCTGTCAGTCTGTCAGTCTGTCAGTCTGTCAGTCTGTCAGTCTGTCAGTCTGTCAGTCTGTCAGTCTGTCAGTCTGTCAGTCTGTCAGTCTGTCAGTCTGTCAGTCTGTCAGTCTGTCAGTCTGTCAGTCTGTCAGTCTGTCAGTCTGTCAGTCTGTCAGTCTGTCAGTCTGTCAGTCTGTCAGTCTGTCAGTCTGTCAGTCTGTCAGTCTGTCAGTCTGTCAGTCTGTCAGTCTGTCAGTCTGTCAGTCTGTCAGTCTGTCAGTCTGTCAGTCTGTCAGTCTGTCAGTCTGTCAGTCTGTCAGTCTGTCAGTCTGTCAGTCTGTCAGTCTGTCAGTCTGTCAGTCTGTCAGTCTGTCAGTCTGTCAGTCTGTCAGTCTGTCAGTCTGTCAGTCTGTCAGTCTGTCAGTCTGTCAGTCTGTCAGTCTGTCAGTCTGTCAGTCTGTCAGTCTGTCAGTCTGTCAGTCTGTCAGTCTGTCAGTCTGTCAGTCTGTCAGTCTGTCAGTCTGTCAGTCTGTCAGTCTGTCAGTCTGTCAGTCTGTCAGTCTGTCAGTCTGTCAGTCTGTCAGTCTGTCAGTCTGTCAGTCTGTCAGTCTGTCAGTCTGTCAGTCTGTCAGTCTGTCAGTCTGTCAGTCTGTCAGTCTGTCAGTCTGTCAGTCTGTCAGTCTGTCAGTCTGTCAGTCTGTCAGTCTGTCAGTCTGTCAGTCTGTCAGTCTGTCAGTCTGTCAGTCTGTCAGTCTGTCAGTCTGTCAGTCTGTCAGTCTGTCAGTCTGTCAGTCTGTCAGTCTGTCAGTCTGTCAGTCTGTCAGTCTGTCAGTCTGTCAGTCTGTCAGTCTGTCAGTCTGTCAGTCTGTCAGTCTGTCAGTCTGTCAGTCTGTCAGTCTGTCAGTCTGTCAGTCTGTCAGTCTGTCAGTCTGTCAGTCTGTCAGTCTGTCAGTCTGTCAGTCTGTCAGTCTGTCAGTCTGTCAGTCTGTCAGTCTGTCAGTCTGTCAGTCTGTCAGTCTGTCAGTCTGTCAGTCTGTCAGTCTGTCAGTCTGTCAGTCTGTCAGTCTGTCAGTCTGTCAGTCTGTCAGTCTGTCAGTCTGTCAGTCTGTCAGTCTGTCAGTCTGTCAGTCTGTCAGTCTGTCAGTCTGTCAGTCTGTCAGTCTGTCAGTCTGTCAGTCTACTGAGTTGTGGAAAATTTGGAATTTAAAACTAGTTTTGTCATTAAACTAGTATTGAAATGAGTCAATAATATGGCCGTAAATGTTTTTTGTTGGTATTTTTATTTGTTAAATGATTTTTGTTGTTGTTTAATAAATGTTTCAAAATATGGCAATATATTTTGGTAAAATTAATAAGTTACCTCTTAGTGGCTAAAATTTAGTTCCAAAACCAGGCATTTTGCGCTTTTTTGTCACAATAGAATGACTTTGACTTTTTAGTAAGAAAGTGTGCCACTTGGGTTACCAAGATGATAATGATGTCCCTTTATAAACGAATAAATATGTTGGTGTTTCAGTGCAACCGGTCTAGAACCCAGAACTAGATCTAGAACCCAGAATCAAAAGAGTTCAGTTAAATTTTATCATTGTGCCATGATTGGAAATGGGGTTTTCAATTCATCAATATTGATGTTTTTAATGGCATATCGAAGCCGCTTAGACTAATTTTAATACTGAATTATAATGGCACCTTAAAATTTAAAAACATTTTTGTTTCTGCCCACCACAAAAAGCTTCTTGATATGATAAAAGTGTTAAAAAAAATACGTTTACAAAAATTGAAAAAAAATTATTTTTTTACAAAAAAAAAAAAACAAATTTAATAAATTTAATAATCCGAGAAACTGCAGTCAGAGTGTTTTCAATTTGTATCTTAATAATTGTTCACAACTGTATTCATATCTATATAAAAAAAAACAAATACATTTTTAAATAAAAAAAAATTAATAATAAATAATTTACAAATGCACCAAGGTAATAAATAAATGCATTAATTCACTAATACATGAATAAAATAAATTAATTGAATTCGATGTTTTCCCTTGGGTACACCTACACTGATGATTTTGAGACACCCTATCCCTACAAAAGGTATAACTCTTAAGTGTTTGAGAAGTACGACAAATTCCCTGAAAACAAAGATAGTTAAGCTTTTGATCTGTTAAAATGGCTTCCGTCCAAAAAGCTTTTACTCCTTTCAGTGTATCCCCACGACCGACAAGTGGAGCTACTTTTTATTGGCTAGTTCCCGCTACAAAGCCACGCCTTTCAATAAACAGCAACAGTATCCTTTTGAATGGCACCGCTGAGGGTGAAAACAGAAAACCACACAATGGAAAGAACAACCCTCTAAAATAACAAGCAGTTTTCGAAAGCAGAGATAACACTTTCGGGGTTGTTTTATGTCACAAGTTTCGCTCTTGCCTTTGAAGAAAGGGCAATTTACTCAATGCAATCAACACTAACATAACAGTATTGTTTAATATTCCGGGAAGGATGTAGTGATTAGTGGAACCGGAACAATAAAAACACGCGGACTTGATTGAGTGCACGTTTTAAAAATTAGATTGCTCAGATAAAGAAGGACGCGACGGTGTATTATTTTTTTCGAAGGGGAATAACAAAAAGCTATGTACAAGTGAAAATCATTTAGTAACTACAAACATTTGTTCTAATACCTACAATGTTAAAAAAACTAAGTGTTGTTTATTAACCCAAGACACGTGGCTTGAAAGATTCGTAAATTTAAAATTCAGGATAAAGTTTTTATTACCTGATAGAAGTTTCACTGGATAATTTTCGTGTGAAAAATAAGGTAAGCTATTCTCCTACATATACATATGTACAAAGGTAGTTTGATAACTTTTTTTTGTAGAACCAAAAATCTCTAATATCGAAAAACTGTTTCTCATTAATCAATGTAAACATACATATATGATGTAGGTACATTAGATTGATGTCTTATGTAATAAACCTGGCCTTAGTACTAGTACTACAGGAAAGATAGTCATTGTGGAATGAAATACAGGAAGGCTGATTTTTTCAAATCTAAATGAAGGGTATTAGAAAAGATTAAGTTGTGGTTTGCGGGACGCCATCATCGAAATCCGATGATGATGATACCTTTTATTTTTGCTTCAGTTTTTTTTTATTATTTTTTTTGGATAGTAAAAAATCTCATAAATTTATTTAACTTCCTATTTTTTTAATTAAAATTAGTTTGTTCCGGTATCATTTATTTGTTTTAGTATTGTTTTATGCCTTCATACAAAACATATTTCTTTTTGGTTTTGTTTCTTGTTTGTTTTTATTATTTTATTCATTTAAAATTTAAAATATTATAAACAAAACTATATAAAAACAAAAATAAAGAATCTGTACAAAGTCTGTATCACAAAATTAAATAAGTACATTTAAAATAATAACTCTAAATAGCATATTGAATAAATTAATAGAAAAATAAAATTTAAAAATATTTTTTAAATGCTTCGATTAAATAAAAAATATATTTCCTTGTAATAAGAAACTGTCATGAGCATTAAATAATTATAACTAAATATACATCTATTTTTTTCAATTATCATGTGAATCTTTTTTATAAATTTAAGTTTGTTATAATTTTCTTATTTTAGTTTACATTATTTTATGAATGAAAAAACATTCATCTAAAAATATATTTTAAATTTTTATTTTTTTTTTTTCAATTTTTTTATGTTTGTTATTGTTTTTTAAATTACTTTTTATTATTAAATAAATGGAATAGTTTTATTTCATTTAAATTGTGTTTGTTTTTTCTTTTTTGTGTTAAATCATCCATGGTAAGGACTAGATTCGCATAAGTTTATTGTTATTTATTTGTAAATGGCCAAGGTTGAAATATAAAATAGTTTTACTTAATGTTCTTCTGTTTTTACTGTTCTTCTGTTACTGACCATTTTCAAAATTATTCCAAATTATGATACTAAATGCATCGATATCTGTGTTTTTTGAATGCTGACGTGCCTATATCATCTTACCTTTAAAGTATTAAAATTAGGCAATCAAATCAAAATTTACCATTCATTTCAAAGAAAAAAAAAAAAAAAAATCTCTACTACTACTTCAACTACTATGTACTCCTTATTTTTTTTAATGGTGCTTTAATGTTGGCTATATTATGAAATTAATATTCGATATAATTGTCAAGAATAATAGGGGTGACGTCAGCTTTCCAAAAACGCCTATATTGATGCATTTAATATCTTGATTTAGAATATGTTTGAAAACGGTCAGTAAATTTTGAAACGATTGACCAGCAACTTCTTGCAACATTTTTAAAAACACCCATATAGATGAAAATTATGCAGTGGAGGACTCATATTAAAATTTTACTTGTTTACTTTGTCGATTATTCATAGCTAAAACTTTTAACTGCGGAAGTCACCTTGGACCTCTTCTTTTTATACTAGATATCAACGATGCTCCCTTAAGTGTTTCAAATAGCGGCATTCTAATAGATATATGCGGATAAAAAAATTTCAAAACTATTAAGTCTTCCAACGACCGCCTTCTTTTTTAATTTGATGTTGATAGTTTTACTATTTGGTGTAAAAAGAACGCACTCGATCTAAAACCAACTAAATGTCAGACGATGATAAATTCTAAGAAAAGAAATCCTTCTTTATTTAATTATCAATTTTCAGAACACCACGTTACTTCGTTTTCGGAACCACAGAGACCTCGGAATACATTTCAATTCTAATCTCGATTTCACGGAACATATAAATCTTTTTATAAGGCAAACCCTATCTTAGGGTTCATTAAGCGTTGGTCTAAGAAATTTCAGGATCCTTATGTGACCCTAGCCCTTTATAAGTGTTAAGTTCGCCCCACCTTGAAAAATGCTTCGCAGGTTTGGATACCGTTTTACGAAGTTCATATTAATATAGAATCTGTACAACATAATTTCATTCATTGATTCGTACAATCTGCCTCCCTATGAGCACCGGATTAAACTTTTGGAGTTACATATTTTTGGAGTTAACAATGACATTGTTTTTTTCACCAATTAATAATAATGGGTGCTTTTGATGCATCAGACTTTCTTAATTTTATTTGCTTTAAGTTTAGAACTAAGCATTCAGCTTTAGTCATTTCGATTTTTACTTGGTCAATAGGGCAAGTATTGGTTTCGTGTAAAAAAAAATTGAGATTTTAATCAAAACCAACATTACGATGATGGAGAAGTCCAAAAAAGTGGTTTTTGTAATGCCGTCGGTCGGTCTGTGCGTCTGTTCGTCTGTTTGTCTGTGCGTCAATCTACAGAAAGCCACAGCCTAAACGGGTTGACGGATTTGCATGAAATCTGGTACAGATTATTTTTTTGGAAATTTCCAAGGCTGTTATTTTTTTTTTTAATATCTCAATTAGAATGAATACCTCTCATATAATGGTTTTTGAGTTATTAGATTTTTCTCTAAAACGGCTATAACGATTTCGATTAAACTTCGTGTATGTTTTGTTATGAGTGCTTGTTTTTTTCTCAAAACAAAATCGAATGCGGCTCAACTTTCCTTTAAGGAAGCACGAATTTCCACACGCGGATACTTTTATTCGGTAGATTAGTACTTTTTAATAACAAATATCACAATTTTAGAGTGAGGAAACACTTATAACATTTTTAATTAATTTTTAAAGTTCTTAAACTTGCATGAAAATGCTCACAAACATGGCCGCGTTTCACTGAATTATTTTTTTTGTTTATTTTGACATTTCTCCTTTTTCTTTTCGTGTAAGTGATACCAGATTCTGTTTTTTTTTGGGGGATTGTGTTTTTTTTTGGGATATTTTTAAAAATTAGTGCATTTTTTAATGATTTTGTAAGGAAATTATTTGTTTTGTATAGGGAAGTTTCTGAACCCTATTTTTTTAAGTTTGTGAAGTAAATAAAGTTGCAATTGGCGCCTGGCTGGCGACTTTACATACCCTAAGCGGAGCAACGAAGTTGCGTGAGCGGGTGTGGCCCCCAAAAGGGGGTTAAAATCCAGAGAACCCGCGAAGCGGGCCACCCACAGTACTGTTCAATTGAAAAACTGTTGCAATTGGCGCCTGCCTGGCGACTTAACATACCCTAAGCGGAGCAACGAAGTTGCGTGAGCGGGTGTGGCCCCCAAAAAGGGGGTTAAAATCCAGAGCACCCGCGAAGCGGGCCACCCACAGTACTGTTCAATTGAAAAACTGTTGCAATTGGCGCCTGCCTGGCGACTTTACATACCCTAAGCGGAGCAACGAAGTTGCGTGAGCGGTTGTGGCCCCCAAAAAGGGGGTTAAAATCCAGAGAACCCGCGAAGCGGGCCACCCACAGTACTGTTCAATTAAAAAAAATTGTAAACTTGACACAGACACCACTATAGTGGGCCAAAACTTATAAAAAAAAAAAAAAATTTGGGTTAAAACCGAAAAAGAAAACATTTTTTTTTTTCACATTTAGGGGGGTTTCCTCACTCTAATATTTTAATCCTGTTCTATTAAGACCCCTACCTACCTGTAAAAAAAAATCAACTCCAAATTCGTGCTTCCTTAAAGGAAAGTCGCCCCTCGAATGCGGAAATATGATGAACACGCTTTTTGCGAAAATTGCCCTAATTTAGTTATTTCCTTGTTTGCAGCATTACCTGATAGACCTCGTTCTTAGCTGCATGCGTCAGCCGGCATTCTTCGTCAAACCAGAAGTTTCGTTGTTGTCGCCTTGTGAAACCCAGTACATCAGTGGCGGCACTACTGATGGCTTGTTGACAATGTCTCCACTGGTCATCTATGCTTGCTGCTGGAGGCTGGCTGGCCAAGAGATTAAGAGAAACGCGGTCAGCAAAAGTTTTGGCGGTTTCTTGCGATTTGAGTTTCGCGACAACAAACTTTTTCAACAGCATCTGCTCGGCGTTGTGGCTTCATAGATATCCGCATCCGAATTCGAGACACTACCAAGCAGTGGTCTGGTCAAAGTTTGCTCCTCGGAACGCTCGGACATCTAAGATTCTGGAAGCATGTCTGGCGTCAATCGCAATGTGATCAATTAGGTTGACAGTTATTTGATCACATGACCGCCAAGTCCCCTTGTGTATATTGAGGTGTGGGAATTGGGTGCTTGCAATGGTGATATTTCGCCCTTCCGCAAAGTCAATCATAATGAGTCTGTTAGTGGACGTTGCAGCGTGTAGACAGTACTTTCCAATTATCGACCTATATAACTCCTCCTTACCAAATCTGGCGTTGTAGTCGCACAAGAATAATCTTGACGTCATACTTGGGGCACTTATCTAGGAGGTCGTAAAACTCGTCAATAATTAGGTCATCCTTCTGTTCGTGGGGGGCGTGAACACAGACCAGCGTCACGTTCTGAAATTTTGCTCCTTATCCACCTGTGCTCCGAATATGTCGTAGTAGCCCGTATAAGGTGTTCACCAAGTAGTTCAGCCTAACTGGAACTGTAGATGCTACCGTTGATTCCATGTGGGGAATTCCTCCCCTGCCGCCTTGATGAAAGGAGGAATGCCTTAGTGAGACCACACCCCCCTCTCTCGTCTACTGCTCCCAACAGTATTCCACAAAATCAAGCCTTATCTCCAGCTGAGGTACTAGGCACCCGATGTTCACCGCTGAGAGTAGGAGTTGGTAGTCAGAGGTCGATTTTGTGAAAAACATGTAGACGCCTGTGTCCTCTTGGTTGCGCATAACTACCCTTTGTGTATTTATCAGAAGCCACAGCCTAAACGGATGGGTCGATTTACTTCAAACTTGATAGGTTGCGTTTTTTGGCTACTATCCCCAGCAAAATTTTTTTGTATTCGGTACCTGTCATATACCAGTTTTAGAAAAACTCATTTTTCTCAAAAATGGTTCCTACGATTTTAATTAAAAAACTCATGGTCAATTTTTTAGATAAGGTCTATCCGTAAATGAAAACCATTTTTTTCAAAAACCGGTATTAACGGTAAAAGACCTTGCAAACTTTTATATAGGTTAGGTTAGGTTAGGTTAAGGTATCTGTCAGGAAAAACTGTTGACACACTAAGGCCAATAAAAGGCCCATTGTGATACCACATAAACAGTAAGGAAATTCCTTTAATTAAACCAGTTGGAGGTTTTAATAAACCGATGGAGAATGTGAATGTCAGTCTTCATAAAGTCGCTTGTATCTTCAAATAAATATTCACCTAAGTTAATTTCGCGTCGGTCGTTGGGAAAGAGCGGGGCATATGAACAGAGAAGATGTGGTATTGTTTCCTCTTCCTCTTCCTCTTCGTCCTTGCAACTTCTGTATACCTATCAGGCAGTATCCAGTAATGACACCTATTGTGGAGCTAATATGCAGTGTGCCAAGAGACAACAAGCATTTAGAACGCTTCGGATCAAGTACTGGCCAGATCTGTTTTGTCCCTAGACTAGTGGTGATACTGGTCCATCTATTGTTTGTCATCGTAATGGCATCCTGTTTTAGCATAAGTTTACATGTATCGATTGGTATTCCAATATTCACCTTGTTAGGTAAAATTGGACTTATAGTTCTGGCTAGTTCGTCCGCTTTGCAGTTACCCGGATTGTCTCTGTGTGCCGGCACCCAGAATAGGTGAATGTTGAACTGATGCTCTGCCATCTCCTAGAGAGACGAACGACAGTTTCGGGCAGTTACAGAGTTTGTGGCAGCTGAACCGAGTGATTTGAGGGCTGCTTGACTATTGGAGAAGACACGAATATTAAACGTGGATATCACATTTTCTTTGAGCCAAGATAGTACCTCATTGATAGTCAGGATTTCCGCTTGGAACACGCTACAATAATCAGGGAGACGAAAGCAGAGGCTTAGATTTAGTCTTTCTGAATACACTCCACCACCCACCCCATTTACGGTTTTTGAACCGGTATAGAAATGAATTGCTTCATCACTCAAGAATTCATCGTCATCCCAGGTAGATCTTAGTGGGATGGTAATCAGGAAGTTTTTGCCAAAAACCAGCTGTGGGGAGGTGTAGTCGGGGTGCATTGGCAATGATTTGAATGTATTCAAAATGTTAGACCATTGAGATATAGATTTGAGACGAATGGCTGTGCTTGCGGCAACTTGTTTGCTGTGTATATCGAGGGGTGTGAGGTTAACCAATATCTCCAAGGCATCGGAAGGTGTAGAGCGGAGTGCTCCGCTGATACACATGCACGCTGATCGTTGTACCTTGCTAAGCTTAGCTAGATAAGTTGTTTTATGCAAAGCAGTCCACCAAACTGCTTGTTGAGAGCGGGTTGCATTAAGTCTATAATGATTTGGGGATGCTTCCCTGATACGGCAGTGGCAACGTCATCAGCGTAGGTGATCACTTTGAACCGTTCCTCTTCCAGGTTAACTAATAGTTCGTTAACCACGATGTTCCATAGAAGTGGGGATAAGACTCCACCCTGTGGGGTTCCTCTGCTGACAGATTTTCTGTCAGAAAAATCTCCTACTGTTGAGTTAAAAATTCTGCTTCTCAACATAAGATTTATCAACTCTCCAATTGAGATATCAATTTTCAAGTTCTTCAGCGCGGTTGTGATTGCAAGATTGTTGACGTTGTTAAAAGTGCCATCGATATCAAGGAATGCGACCAGAGTGTACTCTTTATGGTGAAGGGAATATTCGATGTTGCTTACCAAGGTATGCAGGGCAGTGTCTACCGATTTCCCTTTACAATAAGAGTTTTGTGCCGTAGATAGAAGATTGGGCTCTATGGTTTTAACGCAAGTGGATATCAATCAATCGTTCTAAAGTTTTAAGAAGGAATGATAGGCTGATAGGCCTTTGGTCTTTGAGCTTGACATGAGAGCATTTTCCCGCTTTGAGTATGATTCTTTGGTGTATTTAGCTCTATTAAAAAGTTTTCTTCAATTTTTCCTGAGCGGTTCTAGCTCAGAACTCCAACAATGAGGTTTATTTTTACCTTTTATTTGAGTTAGGGGACAAGATAATTTCATTCATGTGTTTGGATCTGCGGTGAGATCATTGACTTGGTTGTCAAGATAGTTTTTCATTTAAAGGGATCCTTAAAAGATCGGGTTTGATTAACCTCTTGAGAATATCTCTATATTTATGCCAGTTAGTTTCTCGATGATTCCGGAAAACTGTCTGAACTTTAGTTTCATCAATTAGATTGAATTGTATTTACCTGTGATCGGAGAAAGAATGCTCTTCAGATACTTTCCAATCCGAAATCCTGTGATGAATTGAGTCGGAGACAAGTGTAATGTCTAATAATTCTTGTTGGTTACTGGTTATGAAAGTTTGCTAATTACCGATATTACTTACAATAAGGTTAGTACTGAGAATAAAATCAAAAAGAGACTCACCTCTGTCATTTATGTCAATCCTGAGTCCCTAAACTATGGATTTATGAATCCTGGGTTCCTGGATCAGGACGACATCTTCCCCTTTTTGATGTAAGCGGGTCGAGATCATCTTCTCTCGCTGAGCAGATCTTCGGGCTCTGATGGTTCCGTCTCCATATCGGAGAGACAGTCGACGGTGTGAGCTACAGTTTTTGCAGAGCATGTCGCAGAGTTGGAAGAGCTCGAATTATCTACCTCCATTTCTGAAGGGTCGACACCCCGAGTGGTTTCCTCTACTGAGGACATGTCCTGCGTTCTTAGAGGGTGTTGCTCATCTTTTTTGTAGACTTTCAAGATTCAACTTTGAGTTTAGCCTCAGGCCATAGCCCCTCTAACCTGCTGACAGCAAGCTTATATAGATCGTATGATCTCTGATCATCAAAGGCGATGAGTTTGGCACGGCCTTGGTGCCACCTTGCGTCTCTAAAACCTACAGCATTCCCCGGATTCTCCATAAGTAGAGTCCAATAGGAAAACTGCAGTTTGCCATTGGATGTCGTCCATTGATCAGCAGACATCATACCATCCTCATTGCTTCTGTCAATGACAGCTGCTTGTCCTTCAGTTAGTGAAGACCGAAAAATGTATACCTGTGACGAAAATTTCCGTTCACGACCTGTGAATTTTGTTTTCCAAAATAAACTGTGAAATCACGGTTTCGAACAAATCACGGTTTCACACTTTTAACGATTTAAAACATTTCACGATTTGAAATCAACCACCAAGCCAATGAGAGAAAGAAGAACGACAAGACAAAGGCACAACTCATGCGAATTGTGAAAAACCAAGTGAAGAGTGAAGTTGTTGGGTATGAATATGATAAAGAAGAAAAGGGTGAATTGTTAAATAAACTGCAAACTGGGAAAAAAATTGAAAGAGTGAAGACGAGGACGAGAGCGACGACACGGTGAAGATGATGACAACGATGACGATTAAGACGATGATTATGACGATGACGAGATTAAATGAAATTGAAGAGATGAATAAAATAAACAAGTGTGCAAGTGCAAGTGTGTATCTAATCTGCGTGCGGCTATGTTTTGGTTGGGTTATTTTTCTTTTCTTTGCTTTTTGTCTGGGAGTGAGAAGGAACTAGTTTCATTTTTATTTTTTTTTACAAAGGTTTGCTATGAATATTTAAATATGACCGTTTGAAAGAATCGTGCTCTTTTGGTTTTTTTTTTAGGATAGAGGGAGGTTCGAACTTTGAAGAAAGTGTGTATCTGTGTTGATTTGAATTTGATATTTTTGTTTTGTTTTGTTATTGTCTACGTTTGAGTGGGAGAGATTTAAGATTTGTTAAGGTTTGATGTGATTTTTGTCCGATGAATCTTGGAGTTTGAAATTAAAATATAACGATTTAATCAGTTACTTTGTGAATACGAAAAGAGAAAGCCCGTTTTATGATCGTCCTGTTTTTTTTTTTTTAAATTAGTTAAAAATAATTTGATTATTGTATTTGTTAAAATGAATAAAAATATGCCATCAAGAAACAAAACAAGTTTTTTGTTTTTTTTTTCACTGTGTTTGACGAAAAATATGCCAAGTGCAAACTATGTAGAGCAAAAATATCGTACAAGGCAAGTACTTCTAATTTAAAAAAGCATATGCAAAAAGTTCTTCAATTGCAACTTTTTGGTTTTAAGGCTTGACCAAACCAAAGTGCGACAGTGCGACACGACAGTGCGGAAATATTTATGCACACAGCGTCAAATGGAAGTACCTACACCAAATGCGAAGTATCGCATATTTCATATAAAAGTTCGTGTCGCACTGTCGTACTTTGGTTTGGGCAAGTCTTTCTTTTGTGAAAAATCGCAATTCACATTCGCTGTTTTAAATCGCAGTGAATTTCAAATCACCATCACAATTATACCCGTGAAATAAATTTCACGACTTAGCTCAACCCCAGTCGAGACCACTCATAAGTCACTAACGTTCCTCCAAAAATTCCGATATGAGCGCTCATAACTTATGAGCCCTTGGTAAATACCAGTCTAAGTGGCGAGCAAGATCTATTATATTTTTCTTTGTCTTATTCGTTGGCGTTAAACTCATTTTAAATTTATTTGCAAAAACTTTTTTTTTAATTAAATATTCTGAACGTGATTGAACTCGATTTGCGACCTAATGGGGACGAAACACACAAAGCTATAAGGAACTAAAGACCTGGCTGTGTTTGCACCAAAAACAGTGTTGGCTTGTGTTACAGGTATGTACATATGTCGATTTCCATTGGGTTATAATAATAATTTTATTTATATTTGCTTTATATTTGTTGTTATTCTATTATAAATTTAACTATCGATTTATTAATTAATGGGGGCATCTAAGTTAAATTAAAGACTGGTCAAATTTAATAAAGGAGTGAACAATTGTTTAAGACCATTTTCATTACAATACTCCACTTGGTTACCTGGTTATTGGCGTTAGAAGCTTACACTCAAAGTGGAATTTGTTTATATTTTTAATAAATTAACGGTAAGACGGAAAAAATTTTTGATTGCAGATATTAGGTGAGTATTTTATTATTATTATTTTTTTTTTTTTTGAGAAAATGGAAAGTCGGCCAACTTCGACGTGGACTCCACGACATTATCATTTGCTATAATATTAATATGTTTTCTAATCTATTAACTTTCTTTTTTCCAGACAAACTTTGCGCCATAACAATAAGGTATTTATAGCTTATGTTCAACAAGTGGTGTTGCGTTTACCTGCCAATAATTATGAACCCGACACGTGCACTGCACACTTTATCGTTTATCAGGCTCTTTTTACAAAAAGTGTTTTATAAATCAAAACACTGAGGGAGGTAGATACAAATTAAAATACATAACAACTTAACATGACAAGATAAATACAAATAAAACCCTTATCTATGTATGCGTCAAAGTTCTTATATGTTACACAGAAAAGTAATCATATTTAAACGTAGTCCTTGGTTTAAACTCGCCATAATATGTTTTCAATGGATAATTTCGATTTGGAATCCACAATGGCTAGGCATTTCTTCGAAGGATCACAGGCCACCAATGGGTCAACTTCTAGTTCGGATTTCTTTTTTGGCGAAGACAATAGTTCTGATGACAGCGATGTCTATAGTGGATTTAATAGTGACCAAGAAAACAATGAGGATAAAAGGTACATAACCTGTTTTCAAAAGAAACTTATTTACATTTCAGTGTTCGATACCTTTATTTAACAGTCGTCAGATGAAAACACGCCGATTGAAGTGTGCATCCCAACAAGCGCAGCAAAGACAAGCCGCTAACCTCAGAGAACGTCGCCGAATGCAAAGCATAAATGAAGCTTTCGAGGGTTTAAGGTCACATATTCCAACGCTTCCTTATGAGAAAAGGTTGAGTAAAGTGGACACCTTGAAGCTGGCTATAAGTTATATAACTTTCTTAGGAGAAATGGTACGAAAGGATAAAAACGGAAATGAGACTGGTTTAAGCGGACTTCAAAGAAACTATCAGAAGGAAGTGCCCAAGAAGATTATTTTAAGAGATCGAAGTGAGTAGATTTATTCTTCTAAAAACAAAATATAAAAAGACTTTTTTTAATATAATAGTCCTAGCCTAGTCCCAATATCTTCGTTATTATGAAGATAGACAATTTTTGCGAACTCTGGCAAAAGGAATGCCGCACTTATTATCTTAAGAACCTGATCATTTGAGTTCTGCCAGCCTCATGTCTGTGTGAATTAAAATTAATATATCCCCTGCACAAAAATTGAATAGATAAATTCGTTTTTGAAATTAAAATGCTTAAAAAAAACAGCCAGACTTTGAATTAAATAGCAGGAAGCTAGTACCTACCTTCACATACATTTGTGTATGTATACACCTCCTTTGGATTCAGCTCCATTTCAAAAATATGAGCTCCGATCTCTAGTTTATAACCAAAAATAAAAGTCAATCAACTTGCCAGCAAACAAAATAATAATCTTTTCTCGTCGGAAATAGATCTTTGTTTTTAAATAATTATTAATTATGCACTCGTTCCTAACCAATCAATCAAAAATGAGGGGGAAACATTTAGTTCAGTTTTCTATTTAAATTCAATTCGAAAACACACAAAAGTGCATTAAAAAAATGCAAAAAGGATCTTCATCACCAATGTTTTTTCTCATCCGGCTGCCTGGAACAAATTATGATTTTCACACTCCCATATAGTATTAGGAAATTTGTATCTATTGATTAAAATTGGCAGTCTTTCAACCGCAAGCGTAAAGGCAGACTATTTATTAGGAGTTAGGATACTATAAAAAGCATGTTAGTCACGGTTTCCGCGGTTGATAGATAGTTTTCGTTCCCGTCCTCATTCAAATCGAACTCAAAAGAATTTCGTAACTAAGGGTTGATTTAGTTGTTCTTTTGAGTGATCGAATTTATGAACGAAGTTATAGGATTAAGGGATGATATGAATGGGTATACACATTACCTTTTGTACATAGATTTCTTATTAGGTGGCAAAACTTCTATCTCAAACGTATGAAAGATAATATAGACAGCCATCATGTGATCAAAAGAAATCTCTCTTACGTGTTGTTTTCTTTGGTGTAGTTGAAAATTTCAATTGTAAATATTAGATATGCACAAGCATAAATAACATATTTCGATTTCGACAGAAACAAATGAAATTGATATTCTTCGTTTTTTTACCACTATATAAAAAATACGACCGAGGGGCCAACCCATAGAATCCGTTGCGTGCGTTGCGTCGACGTTTTCAACCGACAGCTCGATTAAATCATGATAAACAGAAAACAAGGTATGCTTATTATGAACGCCATGTCGCCATTTTGGAAAATTGATGACGTAGTAGTCATCTCCGATGCTGACAATCGAGCTTTTTTCAGTTTCATTGTTGTTGTTTTCAATTAAAAAAATTGTTTTCTCTAAATCCATAACTGACGTTCGGGCGAAGTGCCCATGAGAAAGATGACTATGACGTCACATAAAACCTGCCAAAAATCTAATGAGCATACCTTGTTTTCTGTTTATCATGGATTAAATACACACATTCTTATGAGAAGCGACCACTGATCTCTATTAAACACTGGATAGTGGATTCCCTTCTAAGTATGACAGTTTTACTGAGTCAAATTGAAGATGACATTTTATGATACCAAAGCAGAGTTCTATCTCTCTCTTTTCTCAAAAAAAAAAAAGGATGAGATAGACTGATTATAATAGCTTATAACAGTCCTTCAATTGGAGTCAATTTTTTTATGTGAATCCACTATCCAGTGTTTTATAGAGATCAGTGGAAGCGACGGATTGGACGGACACGACGGACGGAAAAAGTTTCCGAACTTTCAACTTTTTCGTCCGGCAAATGCTTTTGACAAGAGATGTCATTTCTGATTTCAATAAAAGGTCTGTTCGATGTTCGTTATCTAAGTGCACTCCGGTGAATATGAGAACTAAGGACTGTGCTTTTTTTTGTCTCCGATTTTATAAATTGTCAACTTTTATTGTTCTTCATATTAAATAAATCGATATCGATAAGTCTTAATGATTCTGAATAATATTTTACTTAAATTTTGCAACACCACAGTTACACAACTGATAACCAGTTATTAGGGATATTCATGCAACCGTGGTAAACCTGGTATTAATGGCAAACATGTCAAAATTTGTATGGAAATGACAATTACCACGTTTACCAACAGTTTATCAGGTTGCATGATCACCCCTATAAAAAAATGTCAAAATGAACATTTTTTTTGTTCTTCACATTTACCTTTTTGACGACAAAGTTTTAAGAAAAATACGACTAGGGCTCTCATATGAAAAATTGTGTCGCGTTGTCGCGTTTGGTGTCTCTCATTTGAAGCTGTGTAAATAAAATTGTTTTGTCGTGTAGTGTTGTCATGTCGCATTTAGCTTGGGCAAGCCTGAAACTCACTACCGCAACGAAAATGTATTGAAATAATGTAATCTGTATGCGCCTTAAGATTATGGTTTAGTTAAAGTTTCAATAGCACGATGGCGCTCGTGTTGTAACATATGTCTTTTTTGAATTAACGAACTCTTTGTCTCGTCTTGATTTTTGCGTTCCCATAAGTAGTCGTGTTTTTTAGTTTTGCTCTTAATAAATTAACTTTTGTACCAATAAAATCTGGTTTTTCTTTTTTTAATAACAACAGGTTATGGGCCCAGACCATACCATAAAACAAAAGTTAAATTGAATAGTAAAATTCTGCGTTTGTCTTATATAAAAAGTAGCGAGACATGGAAGGTGATCGTTTCCAGATTGAACGATTGGAAGGTGGTTCTAACTGGCTGACGTGGAAGTTCCTCATGAGACAGTATTTGGAGGCGGGTGAGTTGTGGGACGTTGTTGATGGGTCTGTAGTTGCTCCGGTGCTTGGTACAACAGATTACACAACGCTTATTGTTACGTGGAGAAAGGCTGATGCAAAGGCACGGCGTGCAATTTCCAGTGCATGTCTCAAGCAGCCACTGTTGCAAATAATGAACTGCGAAACAGCGTACGAAATGTGGACAACACTGAAGAGTACCTATGAACAGGCTTCGAAGTCGAACATTTTGTTTCTGCAACAGAGGTACTACAGCTTTACAAAAGATGCATCCGATGACATAGCTTCTTTCTTATCAAAGCTAATGGAAATCGTTCAGCAGATGAAAGATCAAAAGGAAGTCATCTCCGATTCCATGGTGATGACAAAGATCCTTATGTCACTGCCAGCAGAGTTAAATCATTTCCACAGTGCCTGGGAATCAACTAGTGCATCTGAGCAGACGATGGCCAACTTGCGTGCAAGGCTAATGGCAGAAGAACTACGACTGAAAGCACAGGGTGAAGTTGAGACGGTCGAAGCTTTGGTCATGAAACGAAATTTCTCAAAGAAAGTCCATTCATCTAACCGTGTCAAGGACAGCTCGAAGAAATATGCTAAGCCCAAAGGAGCATGTTTTTCGTGTGGTGAAAACGGACACTGGAAACGAAGCTGTCCACGTAGACAGAACGAAACCAAAACCAAATCGACGGGTGCTTTTCTAAGTCACATTTCTTTTTCTCCTGCAGATAAAGATATCTGGGTTTTGGATTCGGGAGCAAGCGACCACATGAGTCATCGTCGTGAGTGGTTCCATAATTTCAAGGAGCAATCGATGAATGTTACTGTTGGAAACGGTAAGAAGATCGTAGCTCAAGGAAAAGGGGATATTCAAATTCTTGCGTACAATGGCAGTGAATGGATTCGAAAGCATATCACAGATGTGTTGTACGTTCCAGAAATTCATCTGAACTTATTTTCATCAGGAAAAGCTATGGATCGTGGGTATGTGCTGCGGTCAGACAACAAATTTTGTGAGCTGTTGAATGGAGATGAAGTCGTGGCAGTGGGAGCACGTCATGAGAAATTGTTCAAGATGTTTTTCAAGGTTGTCCAGGTTGAAGAACTTTCTGCAAATATAGTGACAGGGAAGCATTCACTTCGTATATGGCATGAACGACTTGGGCATCAACACGTGCCGTATGTAAGGAAGTTCCTGCTACGGAAAGGCATTGATTTCAGTGATGAAGAGTTCACATGCGAAGCCTGCGTCTATGGGAAACATCATCGTGGGAGTCATAAGCCTCGAGACGAGATTTCTAAATCGTGCGGACAAATTATTCATGCTGATGTATGCGGGCCGATGGAAGAAAAATCTTTTGGTGGATCGAGGTATTTTTTGTTGCTGAAAGATGATTTCTCCCATTTTCGGCGGGTTTATTTCTTAAAACAAAAGTCTGAAGTGGCGCAGAACATCAAAAATTTTGTAAAAATAGCGCAAAAAGAGCAAGGCCACTGCATTCGTGTTCTCAGATCAGACAATGGGACGGAGTTTATCAACGATGAACTGAAATCATTTTTCAGCGGCATGGGTATTCAACATCAACGCACAGTGCCATATACGCCTCAACAAAATGGCTGTGCGGAAAGAGAAATGAGAACGATTGTTGAATCGGCAAGAACAATGCTCCATGCAAAGAAAATGGATAAAAGATTCTGGGCTGAAGCTGTGAATTCAGCAGTGCATATTTTAAATCGATCTGGAACCAGCACTGTTCCGGATAAGTCACCGTACGAGCTGTGGTTCAACATGCAAGCGAAAGTTGATCATCTGCGCATTTTTGGATCTGACGTCTTCATTCACATTCCCAAAGAGAAGCGTCAAAAATTAGATCGAAAAGCAACTAAATGTGTTTTTGTTGGGTACAATACCAACTCGAGGGCGTATAGAGTTTGGAATTCTGAAACGAACAGCATAGAAGTGGCGCGTGATGTGGTTTTTCTTGTAGAAGAAGCAATGGCTATTGTTGATACTGGCAGCGTTGATGAAACTGTTGATGAATCAGACGACGGAGAGGTGTTTTTGGAATCCGAAGACTGTGCTGAAGCAGATGAACCAGGTTTTAAGACACCGGTGGACCAAACGTATGAGGCTGGTGCTGTATGTAGTCTGGACAACAATAACATCATAAAAAGGCGTCTTAGAAACCAAGTTCCTTCACCACCACGCAGACGTTTATCATTTGAAGAAACAGCAAATCATGCAGCAGCTTTAATGGCAATTTACGAAGAACCGAAATCGTATGAAGAAGCAATTGTATCACAAGACCATAAGCAGTGGGAGAAGGCGATGAAGGAAGAGATTGAGTCCCTTTCGATAAATCGTACGTGGACATTGGTTGAATTGCCAAAGGATCATAAGGTAATTGATAATCGTTGGGTGTTTAGGTTGAAGCAGAAAGCAGATGGCAACATCGAGCGCTTCAAGGCACGTTTGGTTGTGCGCGGGTTTACCCAACAATATGGCGTCGATTATCAAGAAACATTTAGCCCAGTGGTTAAGTTCACATCCATACGAACCATACTCGCATTGGCAGCTTCAAAGCGTATGATGTTGAAGCAGTTTGATGTGAAAACCGCTTTTTTAAATGGAGAATTGACTGAGGACGTTTTCATGAGGCAGCCAATGGGATTCGATGATTGCAGTGGAAAAGTGTGCAAATTAAATAAAAGCTTATACGGTTTGAAACAGGCTTCCCGCTGCTGGAACAAAAGATTTACCGCTTTTATATCGAAGTTTGACTTCAAAACCAGTGCGTCGGATCCTTGTGTTTTTATTCACCATGGTGCTGATGGGATTATGCTTTTAGCCATTTACGTTGACGATGGGTTAATAGCAGCAGAAAACGAAACACATATTCTTCAAGTTCTTGAACATTTGCAGAAGGAGTTTGAGATAAAAGTTTCTGAAGCTAAATATTTCCTGGGCTTCGAAATCGATCAGAAGCCTGATGGTTCAATTTACATTAGCCAGCAAGCTTATGCAAAGAAAATAGTTCACCGGTTTAGAATGCAGAATTGCAATCCAGTTGCAACGCCATTGGACAACTCGCAAAACTTAAGCGATTTTGAATGCAGTAAGAAACTTGATTTTCCGTATCGTGAGGCAGTTGGCAGTTTGATGTATTTGGCTGTGGGTACACGCCCAGATATAAGTTTTGCAGTAGGCAACGTCAGCAGGTACATGGAAGATCCTGCAGAAGCACATGTTAATGCTTTAAAGCGTATTTTAAAGTATATTAAAGGAACACCTGACATGGGCTTGTATTTTAAAGGTGGGACCGACTTGTCGTTGAAAGGCTACAGCGATGCAGACTATGCAGGTTGCAGAAAAACAGCGAGATCGACATCTGGTTATGTCTTCCTGTTAGGAGGCTGTGTTATTTCTTGGGGATCAGAGCGTCAGCGATCAGTTGCGTTATCAACAACGGAGTCTGAATACATGGCAGCGTCACATGCCATTAAAGAGCTGGTGTGGTTGATAAATCTTCTGATGGAGTTTTTGCAAGAGAAAATAGAGAAGCCGATGTTCTACATGGATTGTCAGAGTGCGATTCGCCTGGTGAAGAATCCAGAATATCATAAACGCACTAAACATATAAATATTCGTTACCATTTCATACGAGAGCAATTTGAAGATGGAATGTTTAATCTTGAATATGTGTCAACTGATGAACAACTGGCCGATGTCTTGACGAAGCCTTTAGCAAAGGCAAAACACCAATCCTTTTGTTTTATGATGAACATGCGCCGTTCCAGCCAACACAATCAACAATTTATTTTGAATGAATTTAAATTTTAAATTATTTTTTTTGATTCTTTTGCTTTGATGAAATAGATTGTTTTTGACGTAAAGTTTTTTAAAGTTTGCTAAGTAGAAACTTATAACTAAAAGTGGGAGTATTGAAATAATGTAATCTGTATGCGCCTTAAGATTATGGTTTAGTTAAAGTTTCAATAGCACGATGGCGCTCGTGTTGTAACATATGTCTTTTTTGAATTAACGAACTCTTTGTCTCGTCTTGATTTTTGCGTTCCCATAAGTAGTCGTGTTTTTTAGTTTTGCTCTTAATAAATTAACTTTTGTACCAATAAAATCTGGTTTTTCTTTTTTTAATAACAACAAAATGCACAAAAATAAACGATTTACCGACACAAAAAAACTAAAAAAAAAAGACTTTTCGGTAAAAAAGAGAAGAACATTTTTTTGTTTGAATGAATATACAAATAATTTAAATTAGTTTTCAAATCAACACAAATAACACAGGGTCCCCGAATTCTTTTTTTATTTTGACACTCGAACGTCAATGAAAACTTGGAATATACTACCTAATTATGTGCACTGAGATTTCTTCTGAAATTCCAACTCGACCACTCGACTTTGCATGTAAACATCAGTGGTAATTAAGTAGCACAACATCGAACAAACCCAACAAAATTGAAGCTGTCAAAAGCGATCAGTCAAGCAACGTATTCTATGGGTCACCCCTTTCCTTCATATCCGGGATCGTCGACGGATTCACTGGCGGAACGGACGCAACGGATTCTATGGGTTGTTATTTCCGTGAAGGCTTTTTGAAAAAAATAATTTTAAACTAAAAATTTGATGAAAAAATATTTGAATAAGAAGATATACTATTTTTTTCAAGTTGTGAAATGCAATATTCAATGTTTTTTTTTTTCGTACAAACTGGTAACGTAAACTTTTAATCCAATTTCAAAAACCAAATAATTTTGTGTTTCTTAGTTTTTGAGGAAATTGAAAATCATAATAGCTACTTGTTATTTATAAAATTAAAGAAATATAATAAAAAGAGTATTGTCTGAAATTTGTAATCTCACCCAAAATAATTTTATGGACTCTTTAGATTTTTGATTCCTAGGCCAAATGTAACATTTTTACCAGTTTTCAATTGGGTACCAATTTTGTAAGAGATGTTAAGCATTTACTCCGTATAAATATTTTTCAGGTTTATCTAGATTCCTTGTTTTTGTTTCAAATGAAACGCTCTTACCGAATTTCAAGAGTGTATCATCTTTTTTTCATGGGTTTTGGTTCCATTTTACCTCTTTAGGCACAAATAAAGACACCTTTGCTTTAAATAGAGTATAACTTTTCATATTGACTTAGTTTTGATGTCATTAGATTCACCATCAAAAAATACCTTAAAATCATGTATCATATGTTTATATTGCAACACCAATTTTTTAATTTATTTTTTTAGTCTGTACCTCCTTCCTCTTTACCACCAAAAAATACCTTTCCACCCAAAATATTTTGATGGACTCTTTTGATTCTTCAATCTTATTGCAAACGTAAACCTGTTTTACCCGAACTAAAAACTGAATTTATGTTTTTGTTTGTTGTCGTAAAAAAAGTTGTTGAATTCGGGAGAATGTACATTTGGTTATTTTTTTTTAACGGAATTTTGATACCATCTCATTTTTATCTTCCCCATACTGACAATTTTTGTTGGACAGAGTATAGAGCTAAAACAGGGGTGTCATACCTGATACGTAATACCGATAGGTAGGTAGGTAGGTAGAGATGGCGGTCAAGCAAACCTTGTTTGTTTGACCCAATTGGCGCAGGATACGCCGTTTTGATACCAAAACTTATGAAACCTATGGGTGATAATTGGATTTATTTGAAATACATTTTTGATTGGTTTTAAAAAGGGAAAAACAAGTGTTAGGCAGTCCTAAATCCACTTTGTTGCATTTAGGAACGAGATCAAGTCTTTGATCTTTGATCCTGAGATGTTATCTATGACATTAAAGAATTCACTTCCCAAAGAGAGTGCTCTATTCCTAGCAAGGGCGGGACATTGACATAGGAAATGGAAGACCGTTTCTTTTTCTTGCTGGTCCAAGCAGCTGCGACAATAAGTATTGTGCGGTATACCCAACTTTGCTGCATGTTCCCCTATCGGCCAATGTCCTGTGCACACCGCAACGATTCTGCTAATGTCTTTTCTGGGTCTAGAGATTAGGTCATATGTTTTGGATTTATTATAGGTGGGCCAGATTTTTCTGGATATGACGCAGCTAGTCAAGTTGTGCCACCTATTGGTAGCTTTTGTTAGGTAATTTAAGAAGATATCGCCCTTCATGACTCCTATGGGAATGTTAACTATTTCTGCTAGTGACTCATGAAGGGCCGATCCTTGCCTGGCCAGTTCATCCGCCTTTTCATTGCCTTCAAAACCACTGTGACCTGGGATCCAGATGAGAGTGATTGTGAGGCTTCCACTCAGCAATGAGAGTTCCTCTCTGCACTGCTGAACCAATTTGGAGGATGTCGTGACCGAAGCAATTGCTTTTATAGCTGCCTGACTATCTGTTAGTATAGCTATATTTTGGTTTTGATTTGAATTTACTCTAAGTAATTTGCAAGCTTCTTTAATTGCCAGCAATTCCGCTTGGAATACACTGGCAAAGTTTGGTAGTCGAAAGGATTTTGAGATATTGAGGGATTCATAGTAGACACCCGAACCGACCCCACAATCCATTTTTGAGCCATCAGTGAAAATGCAGGTGTCGAAGTCTCTCGTCACAATGTCCTCTTCCCAGTCTGATCTCGACGGGAAGCTGACCCTGCAATTCATTACAGTGTTCAAAATAGGGGTGCAGTAGTCCGTGGGTGTCAGAAGCATATTCGATGGTATTAAATTTGTTGTGTCACTGTGACCAAAAGGTTTTGCCTTCCAACTACCTGTTTCTTTTAGCCTTAAAACGCTACAAGAGACCTGGTATTTAATGTGAAGGTCTATGGGTAAGAGGTGCAAGAGAACGTTTAGAGCCTCAGTGGGGCACGACCGGAGGGCTCCAGTCGTCCCTACGCTTGCTGTTCTCTGGATTTTCTTAAGTTTGTTGATGTTATAAGCTTTACTAAGTGCAGGCCACCAAACAATGGCGCCGTAGGTAAGAATGGGTCGTACAACCGCTGTGTAAGTCCATAGAATCATTTTTGATTTAAGACCCCATTTTTTCCCAAAGGTTTTACTGCAGGCATAGAAAGCAATGCTCGCCTTTCTAACCCGCTCTTCTATATTTAGCTTCCAGCTCAGTTTAGTGTCCAAAATTACACCTAAATATTTGGCGCTGGAAGAAAGTGATAAGATTTGGCCGTTGAGCTGAGGTAGAGGGAAGACAGGGATTTTGGTTTTAGTTGTAAAAAGCATCAGTTCCGTTTTACTTTGATTAACTCCTAGGCCACAGCTCGTAGCCCAGTTGCTAACTTTTCTCAAAGCCGTGTCAGTCATTTCACTGATCACAGGTAAAAACTTTCCTGATACAAGTACAACCAGATCATCCGCATATGCCACTGCTTTCACTCCACTTCTCTCAAGCTTCACGAGGATATTGTTCATGACAAGGAGCCATAAAAGGGGAGAAAGAACGCCACCCTGAGGCGTACCCCTATTAACGCACTTAAAACAGTTTGAATTTCCTAAACTTGCTTGAATTCTTCTCTCTTTTAGCATTGAAATAATCCAACTTCTGATGTAGTCTTCTACTTCAAAAGTCACTAGGGCTTCGAGAATAGATTCGGTTAGGACATTGTTAAAAGCTCCCTCTACATCCAAGAAGGTAGCTAGGGTATATTCTTTAAAGTGTATCGAGTTCTCAATTGTTCGGACGACTTCATGGAGGGCTGTTTCCGTAGATTTGCCCCTCATATAAGCGTGCTGCGAACTAGCTAGAGGACATCTTTTAAAAATGTCTCTAATATGAGTTTCTAAGATTCGTTCTAAGGATTTAAGTAAGAAAGATGTTAAACTTATTGGCCGGAAATCCTTCGCAGATTCATGTCCTCTTTTGCCCACTTTGGGTATGAAAACCACTTTAACTTGTCTCCAAGACTTGGGCACATGATTAAGAAGAAGGCAGCCTTTAAAGATTTTTTCAAGCCATGGAACTACTATCTCTTGCTGATTTTGCAGCATAATGGGCAGAATACCATCAGGGCCTGGGGATTTGTACGGAGAGAAGGTGTTAATAGCCCAAGCTATATTTTCTCTTGTTATCAAGGGGTTTACTTGCTCAGTCGTAACTGATAGCAAAGTGGGATTAATGTTCACTTCAGAGGTTCTATCAACGCACCCCGGAAAATGAGTAGTCATTAGTAATTCCAAGGATTCAGCTGGAGATATTGTCCAAGATCCGTCAGACTTTTTAAGAAACGAGGGATTTGAGTGTTCCCTCGATAAAACCTTGCTAAGCCTGGCAGAATCCTTAATATCTTCTATGGAGTGACAGTATTCCTCCCAGCTTTCCTTTTTGGCTGATGATATGCTACGCTTGTAGACTCTTAAGCAATCTTTATAGGGTTCATAGAATTTGTGTTTATGGCAGATGTTGAAGATTGTTCTAGTCATTTTCCTCAGATTAGACAAGTCTTCGTTCCACCAAGGGGGAAATCTTTTGCTACTATGTCTCACCGGACAAGAGACTTTAAAGGCGGTGATCATTGCTCGTTCAAAGGTCATTACCTTTGATTCAAGATCATCAACTGAATCTGTATTTATATTGGGTATATTGCGTAACTTTGCACTAAAAACTTGACCGAAATTCTTCCAGTCAGTTCTTTTGGGATTTCTATAAGGGGATGGGATTTTGGTTTCAAACTTAAGTTGGAACAGAATCCAACTATGGTCTGAAAAAGATTTTAAAGGGGATACTCTCCAATTTTCAACCTGCAAATTGGAGTTGCTATTTGCAATAGTGATGTCTAGTACATCCTCCCATCCTTCATAGTTTCTTGAACTAGGAAACGTGAAGGTTGGAGTAGTACCTCTATTGCAAAGAGTAAGGTTATTTTCAATGATATAATCAAATAAAGACTCACCTCGTTCATTGATCTCAGAACTACCCCAAAGAGTATGACGTGCATTTGCGTCACACCCGATGAGTAGGCTTGTCTTCATAGTACTGGCTTGAGTTGTCAGCCTACGTACCTCCTCCGGCGGTGACTGCTGGTCATGTGCCATGTACGCAGATGCCAAAAGTAGTCCTTCAGTATTTGAACCCTCTAATTTGACAACGGTCAAATCAGAGGTGCTAAGATTGGGACACAAAAAAGCTTTTAAGTGTTTTTTAGCTAAAATACATGTTCTTGGCTTACCTTGGCTCAAACTGACGGGCTTGTAAAAAAGGTCATATTGGCTGTCTTGGAGGCCTCTCACTCGGAGGCCATTAATCCAGGGCTCTTGTATGATGCCCACATCAAAGTTTTCCTCCCTTAGGAAAACTCTCAGGTTATCTGACGCACATTTAGAATGCTTCAGATTAACCTGAACGACGTGCAGCATGTTTTTAATTTGTATTGGATTCTGCATCGTCAGTTACCAGCCTCTCGCCGGAGAACCCTGCCTCTTTGGGGGTATCGTCATCCTCGACGATATCCTCAACTAGGTTAGGGTCCGCTTCCTGACTTTGCAGAATCTTTATTTTGGCATTCCTAATGCCAAAACGGAGCTTAAAATCGGCTTTTTCGAGGGGCCCACGACTAACCTCGCAGATCCTCAGAAGGTAAGACGCACTGTTCTTTTGCGGTTCTTCAGTCTTAATGACTGCCCAGTCATGCATTGGAATCAGCGGGTTTAACCTCTGGAGACTGCGGATCAGCTCCGTTCCGCTTGGCTTGATGCTCATGAGGGGCAGCCAAATGCGAGCCAGTGGTTGTCTAGGAATCTCCTTAGCTGGGATAAGCTTGAGCTTCAAACCATCCCATTTAGAGCTGATCTCATCAACGCTTTTACTAAGGAAATCCCTAGAAAACCCATCCTCGCATTTAATTACCCTGTATCCCCTGAGCATCTCACCAGAGTCGAAACTAGGGTAGGGACCCTCATTCGCAGATAGGGTGTAGAGGAAGACCATCTCAGAGAGTTTGGCCTCGATGGAGTTCCACACTGACATCAGACCTTTGCTGTCAGAGGAGAGCTCATCTACAATCGCCACTTGAAGATCGTCCCTGACGATCTCACTTAAAGTGCGCGATTGCGCCGCTCCCTGAGGTGGCCCTTTCTTTTTGGTGCCGCCGGTTTTAGATTTCTTTTGAGGAGGGTTACCCTCCTCAAGAGATCTATTTCTTTTGGCGGTCTTTTCGGGCTGAATAGAAAAATTGTTGTACTCTTCAACAATCTTTTCGTACTTGATCTTATCAGCGGCATCGTTTGAGTGTGGAGTTCCAGCTTCCTCATTTCTAGCGATCTTGCTAAGAAAGAAGGTAGCCCTCTTAAAGTCCACTCTACGATGCAAACACGCTGTTTTTAGGTTTGTGCGGGTAGCACTGCTACCCGACGGGTTTGTTTGGGATTTATAGGGTCGAGGCACAGAGGTACTACTTGTACCAGCTGTGCTTCCGGGGTGTGGAGGTTGCTTAGGAGCGCTAGCACTTCTAGCAGTCTCTAAACTATCCACGATTGTCTCTTGGCTTGAGGCCAAGAGTTTATCCTCCAATTCGGAAGATGTTACGTCCGTCATGTCATTGTCCATTTTAAAAGAGATTTGAAAAAATTAAGGTCCCACGAGTAGGTCGGAAAGGAAAGGTCAACCCCGGCAGAGCCGATTACCGGGGCAAGGCAGAAATTATGACGGATCCTGCCAAGGCATCGTAATACCGATACCCTTTAAACATTCCAATGAATATGAAATTATTCTGTATTCGTTTTTTTAGAAAAAAATCCCAAAGGTCAAGAGGCTCTTCCCTCATGGATGGTATAAATTAACTAGAAATATGAATGTTTATCTTTGAGTTGAAGTGTGTTCTATGTTACCTCCAATTAAACTTAAAAATAAATGAATATTCTTTGAAAATATTCTTATTTGTTGTAAGGTTTTAACCTAAACAATAATGTTACGATTTTAAGAGTAAGCACACCAAAACAAAATGACACCATGTAAATCCTTGGTAATGGGTAACGACTAAAGTTCTGAACTCTTTAATTTCGCAAGCGTACCGAATTGAAATGGATTCATTTTAATTTTGTTTAATTGAACATAATATTTACAATTTGACTTAAACTTACAAATAATAGAATACAGTGGCAAAATGTTAGAATTGTTGGCACATAGAGGGCCTAACTTTATACAGTAGCTTAGGTTAAAATGAATATAATAGTTATATTTTACATGTCAAAAAAAAATCTTAATATTTAAAGTCGGTTGTTTGTGTTTAAATAACTTGAACAAAGGGTAAGAAATAAGTTAAATACTGTTGAGCTTAAGGCGGAATCACAAAAGCGAGGACTTTCTCCTGCTGGAACAACATATTATATCATTATTCATCTCCAGGAGTATAAAGAGCAGCACAACGAGAATCTGGACACAATACAGTTCGAGATTGAAATGGCAGATGATTAAGATTAAGATGGAAGAATGCTGGTGCCAGAGTGTTGATTGCCGAAGAAACCAGCGAGACGGACCTGAACGATGCTGGAACTGTAACAAGATCGGACATCTCCAGCGCCAGTGTAGATTACCCCCAAAAGAAGAGCTTCATGTCAACATTGTGGAAGCAGGAAGGCTTCCTTAAAACAGAGTAACAATAACAATAACGTTACTTCTCGATCTGTTTCCCAGTCGGGAAACGAGTAAGAAAACCAACTTCGGGGGCAGAAGCTGGTTTCTGGTATCGATGGCCCCGGGACTACAATCCAAGTCTCCCAAACCAAACTAGACAACAAAAGTTTGAGAGTGGAGGCAACTATAAACGGCAACAAACATATGGCTACAATCGACACCGGTGCGTGCCACAGCCTCCATTGTAAGTAAAGACCTGGTGAAAATGACATTGCTACACAACACCAATAGCTACCGTCTGAAGACTGCCACTAAAGAAGTAGCTAGGGTGAACGGAGAAGTCCGTCTGAAGATTCGATTGGCAGAACTAGAGTTTTCACATCTATTCCTAATAGCAGATATATGTGACGAATGCATCGTTGGAATCGATTTCATGAATTATTATGGTATGATATTGGATATCGGTAATCAAGTTCTGAAATACTGGAATGTGTAAATTCTAATCGTTTATGGCAACGAAAATACATCAGCTAGTATGACTTTCATCAAAGAACATGTGACCTTGCCTCCGTCTGCAGAGCTATTTATTTGGACAAAATTGAAGGGTGCCTTTAGAAGCCATCGATACCTCATGGTGGTGCTAGACTCTGAACAATCTTCCCAAAACATCATCGTTGGGAAGACACTTGTAGCACCAATTAACAACATGGACCATGTATACGAATTCTTAAAATCAAACTCACATCAAATCTCTGTCAGCAATAACGAAAATCACTGATGCTAGCTCACAGATAGAAGTAAAGCCTGAAAAGCTGTTCCTCGTAAAAGAACAGAAATATGTACATGTATTCTCTTCACAAAACGGGCAATATGTTCGAACACAACTTGTGCAACATAGAATCGACACAGGAGACGCAAGACCAATTCATCAACCAGCGCAGCGTCTCCCACTGGCCAAACAAGGAAAAGTTGAGGAAGTAATAACGAGTATGAAGCAAGACGGTTTGATAGAAAATTCCAAAAGTCCTTGGGCGTCACCAGTAGTTCTGGTGAATAAGAAAGACGGAAGCACTCGATGTTGTGTAGACTACCAAGAAAGACAGCTACCCTATGCCCACAATACTTTAGATGCCATGGAAGGAGCTCAATGGTTCTCCACGTTGAATTGAAAAAGTAGCTTCTGACAAGTATAAATGCATCCAGAAGATCGGGAGAAGACTGCATTCTCGACGGGAAATAATCTGTGACAGTTTAAGGTAATGTCTTTCGGACTGATGTGTAACGCTCCAGCAACATTTGAGCGTTTGATGGAGTGCGTGTTACAAGGGCTAAAATGGAAATTCTGCCTTGTGTACTTGGACGACGTTTTACCTTTGACCATTGTGAAAATCTCAAGCATTGTTTCAGAGACTTCGAGAGGCTCATATCAAGTTGAATCCTAAAAAATGTGAGCTTTTCAAGACCGAGTTTAAATACCTGGGTAATATCATCTCATCCCAACTAGTGATGACCGATTCGTAAAATGTTGACACTGTGAAGAATTGGCCAACACCTCAGCACAAACATCAACTCCGCGGCTTAGCCACTTATTACCGTCGATTTGTGAAGGATTTTGCTGAAATTGCCAAAAGTTTGCATCAACTGACATCAAATGGAAAGCAGTTCAAGTGGTCAGGTGAGTTCGAAAAAGCTTCCAGGAACTCAAGCAGCAACTTCGCAATGTCCCGGTGCTGACCTATCCGACAACAGGTAAGTCATTCACCATCGACGCTGACGCAAGTAACTTGGGGATTGGTGCGGTACTATCGAAAGTCCATGATATTGAAGAAAAAGTTGTAGCCTACTGCAGCAAGATGCTCTCGAAGTCAGAAAGGAACTACTGTGTGACCAGAAGGTAACTCTTAGCATTAATATTGGCAACCAAGCATTTCTATAAATACATCTAATTTTATAAATCCAGATGGTCAAGTTGCAAGATAGATCGAAAGGCTACAGACGTACGGTTAAGTTCCTAGAACACCCTCACATAATATTATAAATTTTCGAAACATCCTCTATCATTATAATGAAAGATACAAAGAATCTTTCAATTTAAAATCAAATGTACTGCGATCACAAGAAATAAACAAAAGTGCATATTTGCACATTTTAAAGCATCTTGTGTGGGATTCATACCCATAGTACCTTACCTAAAGTAAATTCCAATAGATTTCATAGACAAAAGAATAGACAAAAGAAAGCAAACGATTTTCAGTGGAAGATAGATTTGCTGATGTAGCATTTAATTAATATAAAAAGGGTTGTATTGACCATTGTAAATTCAGTCTTAATTCTACGTTCAGCTGAAGATTTCCCCCCACCAGTGGTAAGGGATCGGAAGCTAATTTAATAAATAATATATTAAATACAATTTATGTATTATTTATTTTAGTTTAGTTGTTGTGTCTCTTATGAGACAAAAATATATACTTTTTTTTTATTAAGCAAGGAATCGGAAACGAAATTGTACGACGTCAAAATTTAGCACCGGAGGGGAGGCTTCACTCGAACGCAGACGCCTTGTTACGGGGACCGTGTAAACTCGACTGCACGCAAAGTTTCTGCCAAGAAGAGAAAGTGTTTGTTGCCGTCCAGCGATTAAGAGTTGATCCCATAAGTGGTTGGAGTAGCGAAGAGTTCAGAAACGCCCAGCAAGAAGATCCAGATACTGAACCCATTCTGGCTTGGAAGGAACATGAGGATAAACCGGACAGGAGTGACAAAGTTTTAGATCACCAGTTTCTTAAAAGTGAACCAAAAAGCAAGTATTCATTCCTATCATGGAATTAGCAATACTTTACTTCCGGAGAGTCAACGTGATTCGCAGGGTTCGCATTTGCATTTAAAGCAATTCTCAACTTATCGAGTGAACTTTATTATCTTTGTGATGAACTAGATACTTTACCATTTTAAACTAAGACACTTCCTCACCTGCGAGTTCGACAAGAGAAAATATGGCTGCAATAGATATGTAAGTGCGAATTCCGCCGCAACGCATTCGTCAGATTCTGTAATAGGGGAGATTATTTTTCCGTACACATAGAGTGTAGTGGAATTAAAGCGACTTTCTCGATATTGCTTTTTTTAATTATTTGATTTTACTATAAAAAATCATAAAACGCAGAAAAAAAAGTTTTTGAGAAATTTTCATTTGGAAATTTTTAACATTACCTGTCAAGATAATTGGATCTATTAAGCAAGAAGAAGTTTAGGGCTAGGAAAACTAGTTTAAGTTTGCATCATTTCCAATAAAATCAACTTTTACTTTTCATACATATAAAACCAAAATCAAAAATGACACTTATATTGGGGGTAGCACACATTTTTATTTTTAATTTATAAATGAACTAAGGTTGTAAATATATGGTTTTGGTGAAGTTATACATGACTGATTCTCAGATAATTGTGCTTTTTGTGTATTTTGGGGATTTCATACCATGAAAACTTCCAATCATTTGAATCTCAATTTCGGATTGAATTCTGTCCTCGAGTTTCAAAGGAAATACTTTGGTTTAAAACGTTATGCTGGTACAACTGTATCAGTCAATATCCTGCGATACAATATGTGTTAAGCTTGGTAATTAACCTTCATCTATACTGCATTATAACCCTGTATGAAATTATTATGATTCACATTGATTACTATATAAGGAGTTATTTCGCCTCACATTAATAGTAAAAAAAAGAAGACAAATTTAGAAAAAAAAGTATCAAAATCGGAGCTGTTTCTGGGGACTTCCGAAGAGTGCCTGTTTTATGTTTCCATTAGTTCGACTATCATAAGAGAAAGGATTTATCAGAAATGGCTTAAATTTGAACTTAATTAATATTAATTCTCAACTTTTAAGCCTAGTACGCAGCTGAAGCGAAACGAAAAATCTCATACAAAAATCACACAGCGAAATCGTAAACGAAAAATTTCGTTCTGCAGTACGCAGCTAACAACCAGCGAAATTAGTTTACTGGTTTATTTGGAGAAGTCTCCATTCTCTTTTCGCATACAATTATTTGCCGGGTACATTATTAATTTGTGTGCTGAAAAATGACATTTGATTTAGTTTTTTTGTTGTTTATGGTGTTTCTTGCTATAATGCTCGAATTTGTGTGATTTTGTTGGCGTTTGTCCTTGTTTTTATTTTGCAATTTGTTAAACTCTACATGAATATTTTCCGCTGAGGTTTTCGCAAGCATTTCGTTGTCTTCGTGGAGACCAACGAAAAATTTCTTTAGTATTTACAGTTATATTATCTTGGCTCTAACAATAGTTATAATGTTTAAAAACGACAACGGCGCCACACGAATAGGAAAATGGTTCAAAAAAGCCGGAGTCTAAAATTTTTGTTTTGAGATTACCAGTACATGTTGGTTTTTGAAAGTAGTATAAGTAGGTAGAATTTGTTTTGATTTAGATTTATAAGAGTGCATTTTTTTGCACTAAGTCTAACATTTTATAATCATTTCTTGTATGAATTTCTTGGGGGTCATGACCCTGTGACCTCCCCCCTGTACACGCCACTGCTGGGATAGACACAATCTACAATTCCTGATGGCTTATAGAAGTGCGGTGCATAGTTCTACGGGACATACTCCATCAGACATCTTGTCTGGAGCCACGATGCGGCTACCGAGTGAGTTGTAGGTATTCGATGCCCCACAAACCACAAACAACTGAGGATTACGTGGAAAACATAAAAGGGAGTTTGATTGACATCCACCAGTGGACATGGGCCAATATAAACATGTCGTCTGAACATATGAAAACCCGATACGACGCACAATAAACATCGACTGGATTTCATCAAGGAGATCTTGTATGGCTCTTTATTCCCCATCGGAAAAAGGGACTATCACCGAAACTGCAACAAAACTGGGAATGCCCTTTCACCGTGGTAACAAGAATAAATTATGTGGTTTACCGAATCCAGAGAGGAGTCCCAGGGGAAACTAAAGGTGAATCACAGTGACCGTTTCCATCGCCATAGAGGTGATGAAAGATATGAAATTGCTTGGGACGATCAATCTTAAGAAGAGGGCAATGTTACGAATTCACGAGTAAACACACCAAAACAAAACGTTACATGTAAATTCATGAATTTATATTTGTATTGTAATAAATGCAAAGAATTTTGCTTTAATTTTCAAACTTTTTCTTTTTGCTCTAAGAACGTTTTGTACATTGAAATACTTCTTTCAAATTAATTTTTTTTTGTAGGTATTCTTTCACGACATCCCAGTAAATAGCATTAACTGTAGCTTCGGCATCGAAGATTGAACCAATCATACAAGACATTCGAAAGAAAGAAAATTATTGCTCTCTTCACAATATGTGATCGGATTGACTTTTTTTATATTTTTCACACAGTGACCAATTGAGAAAAGAAATAATGAATATTATGAAAAATATGCCAAGCTTTAAAGGAATAGGACTCAAAACGCTTAGCTTTGTATGAAACACATTTATGTATCTCCAAATTTCCGATACGACCTCCCAAAAACAATATAAGCCTTGCAAAAATTCAGCTTTCAAAATTAATGTTTAGTACGAGCGCAATGCACATTTTGTGTTTCATACAAATTGCGCTGGGATTTTTTTGGTGTTGTTTTACTCTTAATGAATATTAAGCAGTTTGTTATCTCAGCTGGACTGGACTCCAATTAGAATATTCCTACACTTATTTGAATCTTCATTTGACCGAAAACCATACAATTGATATTTAATGTGTGTCGTTTTTTTTATTTTAATTGATATGTATGTAAGTCAAAATTGTTTTTTTTTATATTTCAAAATTTGAAATATTATTTCATATGTATGTTAAAATTTGAAATAGGTGTAACGAATGAACTCTGAATGAATTTATGACATTGGCCGAGTTCAAGACAAACCAACTGAGCTTAAGTTCTGTTCACTTGGTCGTTGTACGGAAAATAATTTGACATCTCAGTTGAAATATTTTTTTTGTTTATCCATTTATGAACCTACACACACGGAGAATAAAATCGAAATTTTGCAATAGAATAGTCCAAAAAAACAGACCTTATATCAAGATCTACTCCAAGTTCTTCATGAAAAACAACAATGATAGCTACATAAGATACAATACTGACCAAACCGAGGTATTAAGCGTTTACATAGGTGTTCTTTTTATATCATGGTAGGTAGGTAAGGTATGCCGTATGCCGTCCCCATAATCTCGTTCACCAAGTTAAAAGATACGAGAACACTGTAGATATTATATTATACAAAGAAATAATCACCCCGTGGGAAATTCGTTCCACCCCAGCAGATGTACAAAGTATGGGTGTTTGGTTGTGTCATGTTAAATTATGGTCGTCATCATCCCTTCTGCAGAAAGAAGGACTTTATTCCATACATCCGTACGTTCCTTTTGAGGAGTAGGTACTTCTTTCTTTCGTGTCGTGTTCTGAGATATGTATGTATTGCGTACATTGTACATACATTTATATTTATATCAGAATAGCTCCAACGTATGGTAAATTTTCACACCAACTATAATACCTACTATATAAATGTACTTTCAAAATGAAGCATAACGATGACCCGCCGAAATGAATTAAGGTTTGCAAATTGATTCGTGTTGTATTAAGAAAGTGAATGAGGAAGAGGATTTCATGCGTATTAGAAATATAGTTCAATGTTATCTTCTTTCTGATCACTTCGAACTGTTTTCTCATTGCGATGTTTTCAATTGCCCTTATTTTTCTTTAAAACAAACAAACGTTCCTTAATTTCCCTCTGCTAAAGAATATAGCTTGCGATTATTTGAACGAATTTTTTTTTATCATGTAATGGGGTTGTGATGCCCTTACTAAAAGGTTTATTCTTATTTTTACTTGCGATATATGTACATAGGTACTAAGGCAAGTTTAGGGTTCGTAAAAAAATTTAACTCGAGATAACAATCAAACATGACATTACGATGATAGGGAATGCGAAAAAAGTTGATCCGGCAATTCTGTCTGTCTACTGTCGTGTTTGTATCTCTGCTACAGCCTTTTGAGTGGGTCTCCAGAGAAGAAATTGTTTTTTTTTTAGGACCAAAATTAACGATATACCTGCCATATGACGAAAATGGAAAAACTTATTTTTTTTCAAAAATAAACCTAACGATTTTAATTAAAATTTTTATATGTACTACAACCATAAAGAAATAGAACAAATATTTTTTCATCATTTAATAACGTTACCTACCTCACAGAAACACGTTTTTCTTTTTTTTTTTATTTTTTCGTAAACAGATTTCGATGGAAATTTTTACACAAAAGGTTGTAAGCAATTTTCATTTTTTTATATTTCAAAATTTTCAAAAATTTATTTATCGAAATGGTTCAATTTTTTCTTTTAGATGTACAGATGTACATTAATATTTTCTTGAGAATGGTATACCAACTTTTTTTTGAACACGGTTAGAGAATAAGACATATTTTATTTAGAAAACGACTCTAACGATTTTCAAATATTTTTTCAACAAAAACAAAAAGCATAGTTACCTACTAAGTTTGGAGACCAAAATAATTTTATTCATTTTGTTAATGAAGTTTATAGGTATTGTATTGTAGAAAATTTGTTATAAAATTATTCATAGTAAAAAACTTTATACATATATGACCCTAAGAGCAAGTACGTGCGACCCAGTCATGCGTTTTATTTTTTTTTGTGTTGTGAGGGATGTTGTGTATCTGCCCCTTGATTGATATACTAGTAAGAAAAGTACCTACGCAACAGGGATAACCACGAAGCAAAGACCGCTGTTATCAATTATTATCGGGTACAAAACGAAATAAGAATTATTAAGATTTTAGTTTCTAGTTAATATTTATTAGCATATCTACAGCAGTAGGATGTTGCTTCAATGCTTAAGTGAAGTTAAAGCCCTATTGAGGTGGCACATTCCTTTCACATAGTTAATGATAATACTTTACCTATGTACGTACATACAGGGTGTCCCAAAAGTCAACGTCGAAACGAAAACGGCTGATAGGGTAGGTGATGACAGTTATCAGAAAAGTAATAAAAAAAATTATAACCTCGTATTTTGTGAGTTATGGCTATTCGAAAAAATATCGAAAAAATGGTCACTCTGTGATGGTTTTTAAAGTGCGTGACTACAAATCTTAATTTTTCTCAATTTTTTCTTTTGTTTTGGAATTTTGAATAACCATGCTACTAATTGCATTCACACACATCTGCATCAGTTTTAAAGAAAATATCACTTTTTAGCTCAACTAAGTACTTAAAATTTTTACATGATCCTAATTCAATGGACCGTAGTGTAAAAAAAATTTACTACGAAATTTTGGCAAGTTATCTTAAAAGTTGGCGTGTTATAATTTTTGTTATTACTTTTCTGATAACTGTCATCACCTACCCTATCAGCCATTTCGTTTCGACGTTGACTCTTGGGACACCCTGTATATATACTCTTGCTTTAAGAATACAGATTATTTACTTTTAAATTAACTTGTTATTCCGCAGGTGGTGGAGTTTCACATTCCTTATCGTGGTATAGAAAAGGTGACCGATATCCGGGCAGCAAATTGTATGCACGTGTTTGGACCCCGGAAGATCCTCGAGCAAATCATTTAGGTGGAAGATCCAGTAGTGTTGGTGGACATTATGCAGGCAGCATCAGCAGTAGGAATAGCGATGAATCCCCATCACCGACGTCGACAAGTTTCAGTCCAAATAGTAGTACATCGCTGTTTTCACATTCAAATGGGGGATTGTAAAATGAATATACAATATGGATACAGTGGTTGCCATAGAAAAAATACAATTATTTTTGTTGATTTTGATCTTTTATTTAAATGTATATAAGGAACAGTTAATGATTAATGTTTTTGCAATTGTTGTCTTAAGTACTCATAAGTTAAAGAAAAAGAGAAATCCCGTTTTCTTAAAACAAGGGCATAAGTTTGTATGCAATTCAGAACATAAATTGCTTAGGTGTTCTATTTATATGTCCCCCACGGTATCCTCATGTTAAAATTAAACTTTACTTTGGTAAGACATGCGTATTATTTCATATTTAAAATTCTAGTCCAGTTAATCTGTGTTATATACATTGTACCTCATATGAGTTTTTATTTTATTTTTCTGTAAATTATTCAAACTACATAAACATAAGTTTTTGCAAACTTAAAATGTAAATAAATAAAATATATCTAAGAAATTTGTTTGTGCTTTATTTAAACCTTATACCTACATTGAAAAATTAAAATAATTTAGGAATTCTGATATTCCAATAAAGCTAATGTAGACAAATTCATACTCAACATCTAAGCAAATTATATGTATATAATGCTATTTTTTAAAAATTGGTAACGATACCGAATTTCAGATTCCCAGATTGGATTTTGTATATTTATTATTTTTATTATTAGCTTTCTGGTCCAATTTAAAATAAAATATGGCTACTTAAATGACATATTTCAATTAACAATGTAAAATTTAAAGTAAATATTCCAAAATTATCGATAGTGTTTTTTTTTATAATCAATAATGGTATAAATTACATATGGACATAAGCTCTCCCAATTGCAGGTTTGTCGATTGATGTCGTCTCTCCAGCGTTTAACCTGTCTTACTGCTCCACGTAATCCGTCTCTAGGTATCAACTGAGTCCTTCTGACCGTCCACCGATTGTCACCATTGTATATAAAACCTAACCTAACCTAAGAATATATATTCAATGTTGTCACTCATCCGTGCAACATGGCCAGCCCAATTTCATTTTTGCTGTTTATAATAAGGTTTGTAATGCATTTTGAATGAATGAATTTTTGATACATTGAGTATATTTCTCTCCATAGCACTCTGTGTAGTTTTTAGTTTAAGTTTTGCTTTTTCAATGTTCATTTCAGGTCCTGCTGTTTTGGAATGAACTTGCAGATCAAGTAGCATTTTTCTTAAGTCCAGACTATATTTCGAAAACAGAACAAAATCGACCGTAAATCTTAGATTGTTGAGGAACTCGCCATCTGTTTTCATGCCCAAAGATTTCCAATTCATTCCACGAAATATTTCTTCACGAACTGCACAGAAGAATACGGGTGATAATGGAAAACCGTTACTTTCTAGAAAAAATTTCGACGTTGCGCCCGTGTAAGTATTTTTACTTGCGATATACTGGGTGATTTGCATAAGGTGTGACAAAAAGATAGGGTGTGTAGGTTTGACTTAGACAAGCAAAAAATCGTATGGGAGGGGGGGGGGTCCATTTTCCCCCGTTTAGGCGGGAGGGCAATTTAAGAAAAAAATCACTTAAAACGGAAAAAATATTATTTAAAAATAACGGTTATACCTACAGAGTCGTGCTATAGCATTTTGAAAAGCCAAAAACCTATACATTAATTTAAATTTTAAAGTAAGTTGTTCAAATAAATAGTTTTTGAAATAGTAATTTTCAAAGTCAAAATGTTGAGAAAAAAACATAATTTTTTTTATTTAAACCATTTTTTTTCAAAATTTTACGTTATTAAGTAGTATTTTTCTGGCTTATTTTCAATGCTCTTATTTATTTTTGATCAAACACAACAAACCGGATGTCAAAATAACCTGTAGTTTTTGAGAAAACCAAAAATGACCAAAACTACTTTTTTCTGAGAAAAACCTTTTCATTTAGTTTTTACGTTATTGGATAATTAGATGAACTTTCGAAAGAAAGGATTAACTTTATCTTTTTCATTTTTTTATTATTAGTCTTCGAAACATACAATAAAGTGACAAAGTACTCAATTAACCACATTTCACACATTTTTTCATTGAGAACACCTGCGTGAGAGCATTGGGTTGAAATTGACCTGCCAACTTGTTTTTATTACGGTGGGGTTTTTACATTATTTAATTCTTGGTTAATTTATAAACCCAAACTAGAGTATGGGAAGTGATTTATACCGACAAGTTGCACCCGTACCACACTACACCAGTTCAGGAGCTAACTGCCAACGACAAGATATTAAGAGCTGAATTTTGCCGAACATTATTGCTAAGATATGAAACTGGCCACAATTACTTTCGAAGGATATTCTGGACGGATGAAGCTCAATTTACCAGAGACGGAGTAACAAATTTCCACAATTTACATCACTGGAGTAGCAGCAATCCGCATAACAAGAAACAAACCAAATCTCAACACCGCTTTAGCTGTAATGTTTGGCTTGGTATTGTTGGACAAACAGTTATTGGACCCAGGTTCCTGAGTTCAGTTATAAATGGAGAATCCTATCTTCTGCCCGATTTGATTGACAACGTTCCATTGGCCATAGCAGACAATTTAATATACCAACAAGATGGAACTCCAGCCCACTACAGCCGCATTGTAAGTAACTGGCTTGATGACCATTTTAGTGACCGTTGGATTGGAAGAAGAGGTCCCACAGAATGGCCACCTAGATCACCAGATTTAACTCCGTTAGATTTCTATGCTTGGGGATTCATGAAGGGCTATGTTTACGAAAAGGAAATAGAATCTTTGGCTGAACTGAAACAGCGGATTGAAACGGCTGCAGTCAAATTACAAGAAAATTTATCAGGTATAAATTTATGTGCAGCAATAAGAAGGCGCTATAGTCTTTGCCTTCTTCAAAATCTGGATCATATGGAAAAATTTTTATAATAAGCTTTAGATAAAAATGTTATAATAAATAGTAACTTAGTATTTTTATTTGAATATGCATGTATTTCAATTTGGATTGATTTCAAGATTAAGGCTTTCTTATTTCGCAATTGCATTTTTCTTCCACTGGCTAGGTAGCGCGTGGTGTTGCATGATTAAAAAAAACAATCACAAGCTAATTATAACCCTTAGTTCTGCAGGTGTTCTCAATAAAAAAAGGAAAGAGAAAATTAATTTTTTATTTCGTAAATTCACTTAAGAATCCAATAACGAAAAAAAAACTTAAAAAAAAAAATTGAAAAATTGATTTTCTCAAAAACTACAGGTTATTTTGAAATTCGGTGTTTTGTGTTTGATCAAAAATAAATAAGAGCATTGAAAATAAGCCAGAAAAATACTACTTAATAAAAAAATTTATGTTTTTTTCTCAAAATTTTGACATTGAAAATTAATATTTCAAAAACAATTCATTTGAACAACTTACTTTAAATTTTAAATTAATGTATAGGTTTTTGGCTTTTCAAAATGCTATAGCACGACTCTGTAGGTATAACCGTTATTTTTAAATAATATTTTTTCCGTTTTAAGTGATTTTTTTCTTAAATTGCCCCTCTCGCCTAAACGGGGGAAAATGGACCCCCCCCTCCCGTACGATTTTTTGCTTGTCTAAGTCCAACCTACACACCCTATCTTTTTGTCACACCTTATGCAAATCACCCTGTATATGGGTACCAGTACCATATATCAAGTTCGTTCGCATTCGTACAAAAAAAAAGTTGAGATAACCATCGAACATGACATAACGACGATAGAGAATGAGAAGAACCTATACATTAATTTAAATTTTAAAGTAAGTTGTTCAAATGAATAGTCTTTGAAATATTAATTTTCAAATTCGAAATTTTTAGAAAAAACATAAATTTTTTTTATTTAAACCATTTTTTTTCAAAATTTTACGTTATTAAGTAATATTTTTTTATTTTCAATGCTCTTATTTATTTTTGATCAAACACAAAAAACCGGATGTCAAAATAACCTGTAGTTTTTGAGAAAACCAAAAATGACCAAAACTACTTTTTTCTCAGAAAAACCTTTTCTTTTAGTTTTTACGTTATTGGATAATTAGATGAACTTACGAAAGAAAGGATTAACTTTATCTTTTTCATTTTTTTATTATTAGTCTTCAAAACATACAATAAAGTGACAAAGTACTCAATTAAACACATTTCACACATTTTTTTCATTGAGAACACCTGTGTGAGAGCATTGGGTTGAAATTGACCTGCCAACTTGTTTTTATTACGGTGGGGTTTTTACATTATTTAATTCTTGGTTAATTTATGAAAGAAAGGATTAACTTTCTATTTTTTTACTATCAGTCTGATAGTAAAAAAATAGAAAGTTAATCCTTTCTTTCATAAATTAACCAAGAATTAAATAATGTCTGATAGTCTGATAGTAAAAAAATAGAAAGTTAATCCTTTCTTTCATAAATTAACCAAGAATTAAATAATGTAAAAAACCCACCGTAATAAAAACAAGTTGGCAAGGTGGGCATTGAAAATAAGCCAGAAAAATACTACTTAATAACGTAAAATTTTGAAAAAAAATGGTTTAAATAAAAAAATTTATGTTTTTTTCTCAAAATTTTGACTTTGAAAATTAATATTTCAAAAACTATTCATTTGAACAACTTACTTTAAAATTTAAATAAATGTATAGGTTCTTGGCTTTTCAAAATGCTATAGCACGACTCTGTAGGTATAACCGTTGTTTTTAAATAATATTTTTTCCGTTTTAAGTGATTTTTTTCTTAAATTGCCCCTCTCGCCTAAACGGGGGAAAATGGACCCCCCTCCTCCCATACGATTTTTTGCTTGTCTAAGTCCAACCTACACACCCTATCTTTTTGTCACACCTTATGCAAATCACACTGTATATTATATTTTTGGATTTTTTTAAAAAATTTGATTTTTTTTTTTTTGAAAAACCATTTTTTCGAAAATTCTTCAAGGGGCCCCAAAGAAAATAACTAGAGTAACATATATTACTTAAGAGGCCCAATAAATAAATAGGATCAGAATATGTAGATGCCAAAAATATATTATTTTAGTGACGTAACTATTAAAGGTTAGGCAGACAATTTTCTTTGACTCTTTTCATTTAGGGGCCCAAAAACAAAAACTGGGTTTTTAAACGAAAAACAAATATTCCCCCGCAAAAAACTAATAGGCATTGTTTGTGTATACTGTACATGTACATTCTAAAGCGGCATTGTTTCAATAGAGTGTAATTGCCACATTTCGAGTTTGGACCCGTTCCATTAAGGGGCCCCAAAAAACAAACAAACATAATACTTCATTGGCCTAAAAAAATAAATAAGTAAGGTGATTATCAAAAAAATGATATTCTGTTAGTAGGTAAATAGTACTATGTACATGACTGGCAGATGATTTTCTGTGATCATTTTCATTCGGGGGCCCCAAAAAACAATCTGTGGCAATTAGGCAAAACACCTTAAGACCATTCATTCATATTTTTAACACTCATTGGATATTTGCAGCTCCAAGCTCTAAAGTTTTAAAATCCTTATAAATGTAAAGTCATACAAATTCCAATAATTACCAAATTTTGCTTGCTTTTTTTTTCTTAAAAACAAAGTTGTTTTTCGTTACCTATGTATTTCTTTAATTTCGATATTTTAAATAATGTTCACCTACTTGAAATTACAAACTTTTAACATTAAGCAAAAAACTGGAAAGGCAAAATAAAATGGGCCCCCAAATTTAGTCGTGCGCCGGGGCCCCAGCTCAACGTACGCCTCTGAAGACAAGCTTACTTTTACCAAATTTCAGCATTTAGTGAGTTAAGATTCATTAAACTGAACGAAAATTTAAAAGATCCAAATATTACTATACCTATAGCCTTTCAAAATCATGGCGCACTCATAAAATCTGGCATGAAGGTTTAATTTTTATAATAATTCATGTTTAAGTACTCAATTGTCATTAGATTTACGATGTGCTTGCTTGTATTAAGGTAAATCAAATTAAATTCTAGATACAGCAAAGAGTTTTACCATACGGGCCAGTTATAGCCATCAGGAAAACGCATCAGGGAAAGTGGAAATTTTATGAAATTATATATATTTTCCTGACAGTCGTTTATAGCGATGAGGAAATTTATGTGAGGAAAAAGATCTTTTTCCTGATTGAAATGGATACGAAAAAGTTTTTGTATGCAATTCTGTCAGTGGAATCAAAGACAAAAAATGAATTTGCGTCAGGAATATAAAGAAATACATTTCTTACAATAAATATTTATTCCATTGTTAAATTTATCAGCACAAAAAATCTTTAGGTTATTTGTCATCGATAAGTACCTATAGTATTTGTGTTTCAAATCAATTGAAAACAACCTAAAAAATCCATTAAACAAATTTTCCTGATCGCTATAACCGGCCCAAATTGACATTAACCTTAGCTACGCCAATAGGGCTTTTTAGAAAAAAAGAAATACATCTCTATCTCATTCTGCCTCATAGCTTCTTAACGTCAAATTGACACTTTTGCCCAGTGACGTTTAAGTAATCAACAAACTTGGTCATATTTTTTCATGTGAGAACTGTCATTGGACCAAAGTGTTAACTAGTTTGACAATTTGGTAAAAATCCCTATTCACAGTAAGCTGACAATTTTGAAAGCTCGCATCGAAAAAAGTGTCATGAGCTTATGACAATTCTTATGGAATATACTAATATCTAATAAATGAGCACAAATTGTGTCAAAAACTACTAATTATATCTTTAAAACTATCGCTCTGAGAAACAAAAAAATGTTTTCATTTAGATGAATACCTACACATTGTAAAAAATGTGTTTACAAATGTTTTCTATTATTTAAATTCCACCATTTTTAAGTCAGACTTCAAAAAAACAAAATTTTCGTAGGTTTGCGTTTTTTTGACTGACGATATCTTCTAAACCATCAGTTGGAGAAAACAATATGTTTCATTGTTCTACAAGTTCTGCATAAAATACAGTTTTGAGTTTTTCTTGTGCCAAAACGAAAAATATTCCGTTGCAGTTTTCATAGGTTGGGCTCTTTTTTCCTGGTTAACCTATACTTAGAGGCTTGTAAGAATTTTAGTAGTTCTTGACGAGTTTTTTTTATTTCATGCAGATTTTCCTTACAAAGCACCTGCTTTCAACGTACGTCATGTAAACAACATTCACATAGTTACTCATAAACTATAACTAAATCAACCACCTGCTCAAGAAGGATTCACCCCGTTAGGTAACACTAAAATAATGAAACTTATATCAATCTATCATTTTACTATCATTATGAATACTATATCACCTGTCGCCTTACAGTTGCAGTAAAACCCCTCTGCATACTTAAAAAATATAGGTAGGTATGTTATCACTATACTAACCTGTTCGTGTTCACATAAATTACACAGCAAAACAAAACTAAAAAAAATAACATGTCAACTGGGGTTAAAAAGAAGCAATTCTCATTTCGTATCCGTTTTTATCGAAAATTCATAAATGTATTGAACACCTGAGGCTGTCATCTTGAACACGTGGGTGATAATGATAAACGCAGCACTTTATTTGATTTCCAAATAGAGGACTTAGCCCTTACCCTATGCAATTATTTTAATTTTTCTTGTTTTCAACCCCAAGAGAACCCAGTAGGTAATTGCTACAGATAAAGCTAAATAATTGAATTTAGATTTAGAAACGAATTTCAATAACTTAATTGTTGCTTGGAATATTTTTTACTTGCGATTTGCGAAATAGGTGCTATAGGGCAAACTAGGATTCGTAAAAAAAATCGAACTCGAGATAACAGGTATAACATTTTTTTTATTATATTAGAAACAATTTATTTTTCTTATCATTTAAATTAGAAATTTCGCCCTAAATTCAATTATAAGATAAACTTTAATAAATAGATAATTTAAAGTGTATAGGAAAAAAAATTACAGTGTAGGTACCTAATAAAAATAGTGTTGAATGAGACTTAAAAATATTAAAGAAATCTATGTTAAAGTATAAAAGTATGGATGGATTGACCCTTAATTCTTACAAAATTTTCAATTAGATTAGGTATCTATATGAATTGGAATAAAATAAAAAAATTACAATTTAATTTATAGTTAAGACAATTATCATCATGAAAAAACTAAATTAATGAAAAGACAAAATTTGCATTATTAAAAAAGAAAGAAAAAAGCAAAATAAACTCGCATAATGCATAATGCATACACGGTGCGTGAGGCCACACATTGAACTTTTATTGAAGATCATATTTCATCTGGTCTCACGCAGCTGAGGGAGTTGGGTGGAATTGGAGTTGTGGGAAAGGTATAAATTTAATTTAGGCAAATTCAATAAGAACTGATAATGAAATCATTTCCCATCGTGTCAGCATTAATATAAAATGAGTGTTACTATTGTTGGTCGGGTTTGATTACTTAACAACGTCCAACATCCAGATTTTTAAACGATGCGACGCGACGAGTGGTTTGTTCGCAGTAATTGTTCTCAAAGAAGGCGGATTAAAAATTAACAAAATAGATGGGTTTTTAATAATTCAGCTGATACTATGTTTTGCAAGTAATAAAAGGATCTCATCATACAACGGAAATAATTTCCCAAATTAATTGTGTGATTTGAAAATTTCATATTGGAATCAATAGTAAGCCGTAAATATTCAAATTCATTTACTTTCTCAACTAAAAAACAACTACGGGCAATTTCTTGACAAAGTTCTAAAATCGTTTTTAAAACTTTTATTTTTAGCTCTCAGTTTTTCTTTAGATCTTAGTTTAAAAATTATTAAGAACTCAGGCATTTCTTTACATCTTTATAACTCGACATACAATCATTTTTGAGTTCTGAGGACGTTAGATCTCGGTTAAGTGAAACGGAGTTCTAATGTTTCTGTTTTTGTACTGATAAATATTTTCTATTATATTTTATTCTGACTGGATTTTTCAAAACATTGGTTTTTAAGAATAAACTTTTTTTAAATTTTGTAGTGGAAACGACAAATGACATGATCTGCAAAGTTTCAAAGGAGAAATGTCACAAAAATCAGAAAAATGGCTGAAAAAAGTAAAATTCTTTCTTTTTTAATACATTTTTAGTACTTATTTTTTTTGACATTTTTGGCTTTTTGTGTATATTTTTTACACACTCACTCTTTATGTGATTTTTCCTTTAAAACATGCCGTGCTGCTCTGTTTCCTTTTTTAAATATTAAAAATAAGAAAAAAGAAAGAAGTACTTCCTAATTTCTTCTTATTTTTAATACTTTAAATCAGCTTCGTGTGAAAAAGACAGAACTTTTTTTTTAAACGAAACAGACAGTCTGCGTACTCTTAAAATATTATCTAATAATTGTCAATCAATAAAAAAATTAAAACAAAACAAACAAACAAATTTAATAATTTCGAAATGGTGTGGGAAGAAAATTTTTAATTTAATTGATTAGAACAGATTAAAAGGAAGAAATAAGAGTGGATAAGAATTTTTTTTTATAAAAGTAAATTAAAAAAATAATTTGAAAAATATTTTGACGTGAAAACAGCATGATGCGTCGGTAGACTTATGGTTCCCTTTGCAGTTTGCAAATTTTGAGACGGCAGTATTATCACATTCAGATGTATCGTGTGACCCCGCGCAGTTAGCAAAAGTTTTTATGAGGCAATTTCTTTGTCCCTGTCCAAACATTTGGCAATTGAGTCAGCTTACCTTTAATATTTCTTTGAATGCTCCAACTCACTTGAGTGTGCAAAATAGAGCGAAAGTTTTTTCTAAGATCGTTCAATTTAACAGAACCATTAAGAAGGGACACAAGATAAAATGTATCACTGTAATTATAGTACTTTTTAGGCCAAGTGTAGTGAGTTCAGCCTCTACATCTTCTAAGCCATATATTACAACTTTAAATGAACTTGAACCCTTTAAATCATGAGAAAAGTATTGGCAGTTCCCTTCTTTAAGTCTTTTAATGACAATATCAAAAGAGGCAAGAGAATCGCATATTATCTTAACTCCAATCAATAATTTTTTAACTCAATAATCGGAAACATTTGAGGATTTCATAAGATTATGCACATATTCCGCAGATTTTTGCAACACTTCGATAGGTGGCGGTGACGTGAAATAAGGCTCAACGAAATAAGGCCAAAAGTACAAAATTTGGCCTTATTTCGTTTTCAATATGGGAATAACGCCAAATTTTCGATTTGGCTTTATGTCGGTTTAGAAAACGAAATAACACCAAATTGGGTTCGTTTTCGTGTTTTTTATTTATTTAAAAAGGTTCAATTTTTGACTGCCAAAAGTATAGGAAAATTTTTGTTTTAATGATATTGGGTACAAATCCATAATATTTTTTCAATAACATGGGACATAAGTTTATATTTTTTGCTATATTGTTAAAACCGGTGCAGGGAAATTTCTCCACGGGAATCTGATTGAGAGAGAAATTCTATCACTTTTGAGTGGGAAAATGCTCACAATTAAAGTCAGGAATAATATTGAATTTTTTTAATATACAGCGAATTTTTTTTAAATATAGGTACATTCAATTTTTTTTTAACCCAGGACCCCCACCCATGAGCGTGTAAACAGTGAGGGATGTTTGGGGGGATGCTGCCCCCCTGCAACCCCCTGCTTGGGGTCACTATAGGATTTGGGGTAGGTGCGAAGTTGGGTATATGCATAGTTTCTTTTGCATTAACAAAATCTTGATTTTAAGCAACTTTGATTATTTTTATGCGAAAGAAACTTTGCATACACCAAATCTCGCACCTACCCCAAATCCTATAATAACAAGCAGGGGGGTTGCATACATACCTCACTGTTTATACGCTCATAGGTGGAGCCCTTCGGCAAGGCACATTCATATTGATCATGTTATCTCAAAAGCAAACTCGTTAATAGGATTTATAAAAAGAAATACCAAGGATTTCACCGATCCATACGTTCTATTAACGCTTTACAACTCGTTAGTAAGATCTGTTGTCGAATATGGTGATGTTATTTGGAAAACGTTACACATACATACATTAATTGACAGAATTGAGCGCGTTCAAAGACGTTTTACGAAATTCATCTTTTATAAAATGGGTTGGAACTTCTCCCCCGATTAAAAATCAAGGTGTCAATTGTTAGGTCTAAGATCGTTAGAATCTCGTAGAAAAATTCATGATGTAATGTTTGTAGGGGATATTCTATATTATCATATTAAAAGTCCTTTTTTGCTCTCACTTATTCCTATTTATGCACCATCAATATCATTAAGGTGAAGAAATCTCCTATTTCAACAAACGCATAGGACAAATTATGGACAAAATGAGCCGTTATCGCGATCTATCTCCTCGTTCAATGAAGTTTGTGAATCTTTCCAATTACATTTAAGTCGAGAAAAATTTTAAAACGAATTGCTATGTAATTTTGTATTTTAACTCTATAATTGTATATACATATGTATTTTTATATTTTACTATTGGCAGTTTTAGTTTTGGCAGATCTTCAAGTGTCATTACCAATAAGTATTTCCTATCCTCCCTGTCCTACGTATTTCCCCGCAGGCTCTCGTGGTAGTCCTTCTACCTATATATTTTTGTGTCAAATGTACCTTGTCTAATAACTGAACCAACCTCTTTTCATGCGCTTACCTCGGATCATAATCCGGTCTTTTGTGACTTTTTATGGTCGGGGAAAAAAACTGTGCAGTATTTTCAAGATTTGAAAAACGCAAATTAGAAGTGTTTTCGGAAAAAAATCAATTGGAAATTTCAAAGTGAGTCCACCCAACTTGACAATGTATGAGTCTTCTAATTAGAGTCCAGTATAGCTGAGAAAACATTCTGCTTAAATGTTCAAATTAAAAAAAAAAATTCATAAATTTTTCCTGAATTGAGCAATTAATTTTTTATTTTTAAATGACAACTTTGAAATTGTCATAATCTGAAGTGTCAGTGCTACCAAGTGAATTAAACTATTTCGGTTAGTTGTGATGTCTGTTTTTTTTTGTAACATTTTGCTTATGCAAAAAAACATACCTAATATTAATTATAAAGACGATGTGGATTCCTTAATCCAAAAATTTACAGATTCTATACTGACTTCTATAGATGAAAGAGTGAAGAAAGAGTGAATAAAAATACTTTTAAAAATCTTCCATCAAATATTTTAGAACTCAAAATAGTGAGAAATGTTCATAAAAGAAACTGGCAACGTTATCGTCAATCTTTTTCTAAAAGAATGGTTTCTCACTTCAGCAAACTTATTTCAAATAAAAAATGGTGTACTCACTATGCGCCAGACCAGAAGTTATACATCCTATCATTATTTATTTTTATGTAGTTTTCTTGGATGTGTAAATGTATTTAGTTGCAAAAAGTTCTAGAAGGTAAATTCTTCCAAAGAAACATATTGTGCTTTTTTGTGAAATTAATTCAAATATTTCATATATATGTAGGTACTATATGTAATTGATATTTTATCGACCAACCCCTTGTAATTTGTTTATTTTTGCGTTCCACCATTTTTAAATGGTTTTTTATACATTAATGTTTGATAATTTAAAATGACCTGATCAGCGGTCTGTTATTAGATTATATTAAAATCAAGAAAATAAATTAAAAAATGTAAAAATTACGGTAGATAATGTTAAAATATATTTTTTTCCTTGTGGACCTATATTTGCACAACTTAAGTAAAAAAATGTTAATAATTTTTTTTACTGAGATTTTAATCTTTCTATTAAAAAATCAGTTAAGTTTTACTAAAGTTAAAGTTTACGTGAAAAGGATATTTTGATTTATTTAACAGATTTGTTTGAGATCGATTTTATACTATTTTTGATATATTTCATGATATTGCGAAGCTTGTTAGTATCTTATTGAAACAAATTGTATGTATATCAAAATTATTGTTGACATTTTATAAGAAAATTTAAATTATTGGACAATTGGTCAAAGGAGCATAAAAAGTGCATTTTGCTCGATGTTTTTTCTGTAATATATCATTTATAGTCTTTTTTTGAACTTAATCAATAAACAATGTATGGTAGTGTTTAAGAGAACAGTCACATCTTTAAATTGAGCTAAAATTGTATTCAAAATTATTAAATTTTTCATTCAATTTTGTAATTTTAACGCATTCATTAAAAACATATTTTCACTTATCGACCTCTGTGGCACTGTTTATAAAAATAATTACCCAATATTTTTATGCAGAATTATAGACCAACTTTGTATCTAATGGAATCTGTTCAATTTGTTAAAATCCTGCAACTAAAACTTAAGTTACAGATTTTAATATCCAATGAAATCAACTTTTTATGTGCTTTTTTTTATTTTTCTCTCTAAAATCTGTAAATATGCATTTTTACGATTAAAAATATTTATTGCCTATCAAGAACACATGAACCAATAATATTGTAGTACATCATTTAATCAAATTCAAACAAATTTCATACCATATTGCAAAAAGAATAAGAAAACAAAAATTTATTTTGCTCTTAATCATCTTTTACTCATTATTACACCATGTTGTAGCCTAATATATCATCTAAATTTAGACACCTCAATCTTTAAAATTGACAAGAAACAACAAGATTACAAATTTTATAAGCGAATCATCTCGAATCCATTTGTGAGCCAACGGTACCGTTCTCCACTGGTGGCTGGTCGTGTCCGACGACCAAAACAAACAATTTTGTTGAATTTCGGATAAAACTCTTTTCAGGTTAGGTTAGGTTAAAGTGGCTGTCATTAAAGCTATCTGACACACTTAGACCAATAGAGGTCCATTGTGATACCACGAACTATAGTGAACAAAAAGTTCCCTACTAGTTAAAACCATTTAGAGCTTCTAATGAAGCGAGTGAGACTACTAATGTCTGTGTTTGAGAGATCGCTAGGTTCATTATAGAAGTAGTCTCCTAAATGAAGTTTGCGTCTATAGGAGAGAGCAGGGCATGTACAGAGAAGATGTGAGATTGTTTCTTCCTCTTCTTCGTCTAAACACCTCCTGCAGAAATCATTTGATAGTACACCGAGTCGTGCCGCGTGTCTACCAATAAGACAGTGTCCCGTTATGACACCTATTACAGAGCTGATTTGAGATCTGCTGAGGGACAGAAGGCAATTTGACCGTTTCAAATCTAGTTTGGGCCAGATTCGTTTGGTCGCTGTACACGTGGTAGTATTAAGCCATCTTGTATTTGATTGTTCCAAAGCGATTCGTTTCAGCCGTAGTTTAATTGTAGCTATGGGAATACCTATATTTGCCTTGTTGGGGCAGGATAGGCATTTCCGTTCCAATTCTGGCGAGTTCATCGGCTTTGCAATTCCCCGGAATGTCCCGGTGTCCCGACACCCAGATAAGGTGAATATCAAACTGTTTGGCCATCTCCATTAGAGACGATCGACAGTCTTGGGCTGTGATGGAGTTTGAGAAATGAATTGATTCATTTTCTAACAAGGTCCCTTCCTCCCAAGTTGACCTTGTGGGAATGGTGACTTCAAAGTTTTTGTCGAAAGCTAGAGTAGGAGTGATGTAGTCGGAGTGACTTGGGAATGTTCCGAACAAGTTCAGAATTATGGTCTGGCCAATAGAGTTATTGGTCCATTGAGAGATGGCTTTGAGGCGGAAGGTTGTGTTCGCGGCCACTTGTTTGCCATATATATCAAGGGGTGAAAGGTTGAGGAGTACGTCTAACGCAGCGGAAGGTGTCGAGCGTAGGGCTCCACTAATGCACATGCATGCTGAACGCTGCACCTTGCATAGTTTATCACGATTGGTCGCTTTGTCTAAGGCAGTCCACCAAACAGTCACCCCATAAGTGAGTATCGGTCTAATAACCGCAGTATATAGCCAGTGAGTGATTTGTGGAGACAGGCCCCATTTATTCCCTACAGCTTTTTTGCAAGAAAAGAGAGCTACTGTGGCTTTTTTTTACTCTTTCCTGTATGTTAGGTCTCCAACTTAACTTTTTATCTAAAATAAGACCTAGGTATTTTGCTTCATTTGAAAAAGTTAGTGGAACACCGTTAATCATTGGAGGGTCTAGTTGTGGAATTTTGTATTTCCTTGTAAAGAGGACTAAATCAGTCTTGTGGGGGTTAACTCCCAGCCCACACCGATCTGCCCATTTGAGAAGCTTGTTTAGAGCGGTTTGTAAGAGTTCTATTAGAATTTGGGGATGTTTCCCAGACTCGGCAATGGCAATGTCGTCAGCGTATGCAATGACTTTGAATCCCTCTTCCTCCAGGCTTACTAGCAGCTCATTGACTACCAAGTTCCATAGAAGTGGGGATAGGACTCCACCTTGTGGAGTGCCTATGCTGACTGACCTTCTTGCAGTAAAGCTACCTAGTTTCGCATTTATAATTCTGCTTTTCAGCATGAAATTTTTCAGGTCTCTAAGTGAACTATCTACGTTGAGATTCTGCAGTGCCTTTGCTATTGCGGCGCTGTCGACATTGTTAAAGGCGCCTTCTATGTCTAGGAATGCAACTAAAGTGTACTCTTTGTGATTTAGGGAGTATTCGATGGTGCGTACCAAGGTATGTAGCGCAGTTTCTACCGATTTTCCCTTACAGTATGCGTGTTGTGATGTTGAGATAAGATTTGGCTCTATCGCACTACGCAGGTGAATATCAATCAGTCGTTCCAAAGTTTTGAGAAGGAAGGACGATAGACTGATTGGTCTAAGATCCTTGGGGGTAAAATGGGAGCATTTGCCGGCTTTGGGTATAAATACGACTTTAACTTCTCTCCATATTAAGGGAATGGGTAAGATTATATCCGAAGCAAACTGTAGTTCAGCTGGTATTATGCCGTCTGGTCCTGCCGATTTGTATGGATCAAAGCTATTAATTGCCCATTTCAGTTTTTCCCTTGTTATTAACCCTTGGATATTTAATAGTTTGTTGTTTGACTCAATTGAGTACATGTTACAAACGTTTTGCGAGCTACCTGGAAAGTCTCTGAAAACTCTTTTCAAGTTTGTGAAGCTTTTATAGCATGTACAGTTACATATTTGTGATATATATCAAATTAAAGGAAATTTGATCCTGATGCTCAATAAAGTTGAATCATAGTTTTATGAGGCTTATGTAAATAGTAATAAAGCACCGCGTAAACGAAACTCTTTTTACCGTTATGTCGGTTCACAGACTACAGAAAATTGTCAAAGTTTGTACAAAAATGCATACCCAATATCTAAGGGCTGTGTAAATTTCAGGTTTAAAAATGTAAAAATAAATAAGATAAAAATAAAATACCGTTGGAAACGGTCAAAAAACTTGGACTGGAAAATGTTGTTTTTTTTCACACGTTTATAGACAACAACTAAGCCTAACAGTCGTTTTGACAGATTTTTTTCCCGTTCTTCCCTGATTTTTAAAATCAATTAAACCACCCACATAAACTTTCAAAATGTTATTTGTTTTTAAAGCTCAAAAAAACCATTATGGAGCATTTTATATAAAATCCGTATTAAACGCCTAATTTTTATTTTTTTTTATTATCTTTCAAGTGCATAATTAGTTTTTCAAAAAATTATCAACTTTATCCATAATGACATCATTTTCAAATGTCTAAAAAAATATTTCATATTGAAAAATATTTTTTACATGAAAAGTTGGATTTTTAGAATTTTTTTCTTGATGAGAATTTATCATTATTTCAATTTTTCTATTCAATTAAATTTATTTTGTAATTCTAACCCTTATACTTTTCGAGATGAACAAAAAGTTTTTTTTTCTTTTGCCCAATTTTACCCTAACTTGCCGGTAGAATTTCGAAAAATCCCGTCGTATCAGAACCTTACATTATACCACCTATCTTTTGGTGTATTTATTTTTTCCCTATCATTTATAGTGTAGAAAATAATTCAGTCAGAATTTTAATAACAATGGCGGACTTCTGTAATTTAATAAATTTATTGTGTTTCACACAAAATGAAAAATAAAAAAAAAAAAACCCAGTATAAAATGTAAATGTGTTGTTACTCTTTCTCTACTTATAGATTATAGTGTCTGTGTGAAAAAACAGTAATAATGGGCTGAAAAAATCTATGTGTTATTACTGGTTTAATATTTTTATAATCGCCGGTAAAGAAGTATAACTTCAAAAATGTATATTTAATAAATCTACCCCGGAATGGAATAAAAATTTTAACATTTAAGCCTAGTACACAGCTGAAGCGAAGCGAAATTTTTCGTTGGTCTCCAAGAAGACAACGAAAACCTCAGCAGAAAATATTGATGTAGAGTTTCACAAATTCCAAAATAAAAAACAAAGACAAACGCCAACAAAATCACACAAATTCGAGTTATAATGCAAGAACCAACATAAACAACAACAAAAAAAAATTCAAATGTCATTTTTCCGCACACAAATAATGTACCCGGTAATTAATTGTATGCGAAAAGAGAATGGAGACTTCTCCAAATAAACCAGTATAAACTAATTTCGCTGGTCGGGAACTGCGTACTGTAGAACGAAAAGCAGGACGAAATTTATCGATTACGATTTCGTTGTGTGATTTTTCTATGAAATATTTCGTTTCGCTTCAGCTGCGGACTAGGCTTTATAATCAATTCCTGTATGAAACTTCAGTATATCCCTAATACTTGGAAAAAAGCTAAGGTTGTACCCATACTGAAAGCTGGGAAAGCACCAGATGTTGCGTCCAGTTACAGACCCATAAGTTTGCTTAGTAGCATTAGTGAAATATTTGAACAAGTATTTAAGGAACAAATTTTAATGTTTGTTTCAAGCAATAACATTTTTCCTGATGAGCAATTTGGTTTTCACAGCACTTCTCACCAAATAAAAAGAATCTGTAACCATGTAAAAGAGCACCGCATGGAAGGACCGTCTACGGGAATGATATTGTTAGATATAGAAATATCCTTTGATTCTGTATGGCATGAGGGAATTGTTTATAAAATAATTAAACTTAATTTTCCAGTACACTTGTGTAAAATAGTCTAAAGTTTCTTGTCTGGTAGATGTTTTCAAGTTTATGTTAACTGTGGTGTTTCTTGTTTATATTATTTTAGTTAAGGCTCAGTCCTAGGTCCTTCACTGTATAATATTTTTACATATCTGACTTCCCAGTACTTCCACTTCGTGAATCAGCTATCTTTGCTGATGACACAGCTATATTTTCATGGCATGAGTTTGCTCTCAATATTGAGACAAATTTAAAATATGCAATTGAAATTTTACATAAATACTATTTTAAATGGAAGATTAAACTTAATGCTGAAATCCTAAAAATTTCTTTTTAGCTTGCTTTCTTCCCAGCAATCAACTTCAAATCAGTGGTAACATTGTTCAATGGGGTCAATCTGTAAAGTATTTAGGAGTTTATCTCGGTACAATACTATCCTTTAGGGACCACTTTCATAAAACAGTATGAACCGTTTTTGAGAAAAATGAGTTTTCCTAAAACCGGTATATGCCAGGTGCCGTAATTTTCGGTAAAAAAAAAAATTAAAAAAACGTCTGGGGATAGTCTCCAAAAAACGCCACATACCTTAGTTTGAAGTAAATCGACCCATCCGTTTAGGCTGTGGTCTCTGATACATACATACAGACAGACAGACAGACAGTGTGGTGTGCACTAGATTTTTTATTCAGTTCCAGTGCCAGTTTCATAGAGTACCTATCTTCCTAGAGCCGCGACTCCCGCAAATTTAATTTTAGGTGAGTACAGGACAACTCTTTAATTCAATTTTGCCTGACGAAATACCTATGAAATAAAAAAAAATTGATCGCAAAAAAAAATTGGAGATCTCTAGTTAGAAGAAAGTTAGTAGCTTAAAAATTGAAATAAAAGAATATTTAGTGCTTAATCAGTTGGCTATCAACTAAAAATTAACATAACAATAAATTTAAACTGTTAAAAAAGAAAATATACCTACACTTTTTATCAAAAATACTGAATTTGGCTTTGGTACCTACCATTCAAATGTCATCTTCAATTTGACTCAGTAAAACTGTTATACTTTGAAGGGAATCCACTATTCAGGGTTTTATAGAGATCAGTGGTCCAAACGAAAGAACGTAATTTATAAAAATTATGCAACGTTAGGTACATAGAGATTGTATAAGCTAAATGCGATGGAAGGTTGTATAAATCCTGAATAGGTATGTTTATTTGCCTCTTGTTTCATTTGAACGTCACTGCATTGGATTTCTGAACTAAGTTAAGTAAACAAAACTCAATACCAATTCTTTTTATTTCATTATTTTTTTCTAAATTAAATTTTTTTATTTATCTGTTCATTTAAAATGATTTGTATTGTAAAACAAAAACAATAATAAAAAAAAATTGTTTACTGCTGCTACAGCACCACCTCCAGCAGGTCAGCAAAATCAGCATTTATAGATTACCTACTCGCTTACTCCCCTTAATGTTTATTTTTTTTTAATATATCTCTCTCTCTCTCTCCTGCAGTTGATTCCGCCCGTCATGTAGTTTTCTCCAAAATGAAAATACTTTATCGGATACAGTGCCAGAGCGGTCTGGAAGACAAGCTCAAAATCTCGTTCGATGATATTACTATTTGGAATTTTTCCTTGACTTGTGTTCCATCATTGTATATAAAACCTATAGTAATATCAAAACACACGATTTAATAATTTAGCTCCCGTTGGTAAGTCCGGTATTACACGGCGCGTGTTTGGTCTCGCGTCAATGAAGTGTAAAAGAGAAAGCAAGAACGAAACAACGAGACAGAAATGAATCTGTCTGGACACGCGGGTAGAAATTTTCTTGCGTGTTTTTGACGTTTCTCTTTGTACTCCTTCTTTTTTTCTTGAATTTGTTTTATTTCATGTTGTTATGTTATGAATGAATGATGAATTAAAATGACTGAAGAATTCAAATCCATGCAATTAACAATATTTACCGCCGTGTCTAGGAAATTTGTTAAATCTTCGCCTTCCATTTTCAATATTTTTAATTTTTTTTTAATTTTTAATAGGTATCAATTTTTTTTTTTTCTTGAATGCAAAAATAAATGTCAAATTAACGCACAATAATGAAATGAGAAAAAAGGCTTCGTATAATAACGAGCGCGTCACGGAATGAATGTTCAAAAGAAAATAACCAAGAGTTGCGCGTTAAACTCACGCGACGTGTAATACCGGACTAAGCGGGCACTGCCATAGCAATTTTCACTGGGAAGAGTAAAATGAAGGAATAAAAATGTGTGTGTTAGAACAGAAAAATATATTTAGCACAGTAATGGGAGTAAGGGAAAGATCCGAAAACGGATGTTTGCATTTTGACAGACCAGAACTAAGGCAGGAGAAATTACAAAAACAAAATAGTTGTTTGTTTTGCAATACGATTTTTTTGTTTGATGTTAGTGAGGTATACAAATAAACACACACACATGAAGGTTTTTTGTATACTGCCGAATGAAATATTCTTATTTTGCAAACTTGAATAGATTTTTGTTTTGGAACTTTTCTGTAAAATGTGTAATTAAAGCATTGTTGCCAGTTTTATATTTTGATTTTTTCAGTAGTTTTTATATCTACCTAGTTATTAGGTATAATTAGAAATAAACTAGGTATTTTGTAAGGGGTGATTTTATTAAAAAAATATATACTGTGTAATAAGTACCTACTGTTTCTGATTTAAATATGCAATGTAGGTACATATTATGTATTTATCAATTTTTATTAAAACACAAAAAATTATTAAAACAAATGATTCATCATAAAATATAAAGTAAAAATAATTGGAAAGACCTAACTACAACGGCATTAACAACGCATATCACTCAAACCTACCCAAGAATATATATAAGAATAGGTATATATACAATGGTTCCATTCCAATCCATTTTGAATATTCTAGAAATGTTTGTGGACTGTGGATTCCCTAGTTAAAAACATAGAAAATTAATTGAAGTTTCCTATAATTCGTTTAGTTTCACACCCATAATGTTATTGAATACACAAACCAAAAAATATATTTGTTCTCCGCCATAGATGTCGCTTTACTGACAACAAAAACATTTATCAGATGATTTCGATTTGTCAAAATTCTTTATTTTTTTTTGTATTCAATGGCTGACGTGTCTTTGCCACAAAACCGAAGTGGAATAAACATATTTTTAAATAAAGCAAATTATATTAATCTCTCATCATTATACTATCAATAAGCTACAATATTTTTAATCGTTTTCGACGTGAAACAAAAAAATTGATTGGATTGTGCAATATGATTAATGAGAAATATAAATTTCTTGTTTATTCTGTTGGAATATTTTTTTGTTATTTCTATTACGGAATAATCCAGGAGAAAATTACAAGAGGACGATATGGGGACACGAAAAATGAAGATGGAACAACAGGCGAGAGATTTACCTGTGCCCTGGCCATGGTATGTGTGCAGTGCTTCTGTAATGCAATTTTTGCAAAAGGTAAATTTATTTATATGGCTAATTAAAAAATAAATTTAAAATTATGAAGTCTTATGTCTTAGGTATGCTTCTGGCTAAACCCCAAAAAGATGACACCACACCCACTACCTACTATGCTGTCTGTTCACTCACATACCTCTTGGCAATGGTTAGTTCGAACATGGCCTTGCGGTGGGTTCCATATCCTACCCAGGTGGTTGGAAAATCTGCAAAACCTATTCCAGTGATGATTTTAGGAGTGTTGATTGGAAAGAAGTCATATTCATGGACACGATACGGCTGTGTGATGACAATAGTTACTGGTGTAGTTCTCTTTATGTACAAGGAAGGTAAAGTGAACCCAAGTCTTGCTCAAGAAAAGACAGGACTAGGGGAACTACTTCTGTTGCTCAGCCTTTCCATGGATGGACTTACGGGAGCAGTTCAAGAGCGCATGCGTTCTTTGAGTGCACCCTCTGGCCAACAAATGATGCTGTCAATGAATTTCTGGAGTTCTATAGTGCTGGGTTCAGCTTTGATTGTTACAGGTATAAATAAGTTTGTTAGAACAGAATATTGGCTATTGAATTTGAATTTGAATACGAGGGGAACAAAGGAACAAATGCGTTCAAAAACTAAGAGAAACTAAGATAAAACTCGAAAACTTGAGAATTTAACCAAAAAACATTTTGTAGGAAGTCAGATTTCTTATCAAACATAAAGTTAAAAAAAAAATATAAAACGATCCTAAAAAAATATTGAATTCGAAATCAATTCTAAGTAGTGATATTGAGTCGAATTCAATTCTAAGTAGTGACAGACGTTATACTTATGTTGTTTTCGATTGGACGTCCAGAAGCATCCAGAAGTCTTCTGAAATTGTTTTATTGTGTCATTTTTTCGCCAAAAAAACAGTTCCGGAAGACTTCCAGATGCTTCCGGACTCTTCTAGACTTTCAATCGAAAACGACATTATTCTAATGAAAAAAAAGAGGACCCTGTATATGACTTATATAAAATGTTTTTTTTATACAAATTGGCAGATCTACACTCATTCAAACATAACTATTTTTATATTAATTTCGGTAACGGATAATTAATAATCAAATTCGGAAGAAGATGAAGTCATAGGTATGCAAAATTAATTGAGATCAAGATGGACATAGAGATAAAATCAGTGAATATATTTTCCAAATACCTAGCTAGAGCTGTGACTATAGTAAACGACCTCCTCGCAACTGGTTCTTTATCTGAGCAGTATCAAGAACACTTAAACGAAGTTCGCGAAAGGAATACAAACTATTATGAGGTGATAATTCCAGAATACAGCCTGGAAGAGTTCCGGTGCCATTTTCGAATGGGTAGAAGTTGCTTTACGGTGATTTTTTTTTTTCATAAAAGTATGTTCTTTGGCTCACTACATTAAGTGGCCATCAATATTTTTAAATTAATTTTTCACTAAAATCAAATCAAAAAACAAAACATAAACCAAAGCAAAACTTCTTTTAACAGCTGATTTTGAAATATCAACTATCTTTGAAGCCAAAATTTTTACACAACGTCGGAGGGTAAATTTCATCTGATTTTTTAGTAGTTATGAGTTGACTACGTAGTCACTAGATTAATGAATGCGCCCATTGATATCATTGGTCTAAGAGTACTTTTTTTCTATGATACTGATTTTAAATTCGATTTTTCAGGGGGATCATTCCGTAATTTTCAAAGCGATAATCGTCGAAACGATAGTCGTTAACGTAATCGTCGCGTCGCAGATTTGCTCTACGTACATAACTTTCACTATAGGGCCCTACACACGTTCAATGTTACTTGACAAGTGTTATTGACGCTTTTTTTATGTCGGGCAACATTGATCAAAAAAGCCGCCACGCACATCAATTAACATTGACAATGTTCTATAGGAATTTTTAAAAAATTAGCGAACACTAGGATTTGGCAAAGAACATTGATGCCCAACTCAAAACTGTTTTGATTTTCTTCAATGTATCTATTTTACTTGTGGTTTGTTCGAGGTTTGTTCAAACAAAATTGACAAGTAAGGGCCCTACATAAGGTAGGGCCCTTATCTCGTTTTTTGACACACACTCTAAAACTGTGGTTGAAATGTCATCGGACTCTCCAAAATTGAAAATTTGCATTGTTTTTTTTTTGTGTCTGTGGGTGAACAATAAAAATATTGCAAAATGCAATTAAAATAAAATTAATATTGTTGAGATTGTGGATTGTGTACGCATTCAAATTGTTTGTAATTTTTATTCGAATTTTAATTTTCTCTTTTTGAAATAAAAACAAAATTTCCAAAAACATTTCGTTTGGCGATAATCGAATTACGGAATAGCCCCCCAGGCTTAGCTATAAAATAGGAAATTTTAGAAAATTGTCATGTCATTGATGGTTTTTTGAGTCTCTAATTGACTCATTTTGACTAACATATAGAGAAAGTACAAATAAAGTCAAAATGAGACGATTTGATGCTTAAGGGGCCAGTTATAGCTATCATTCAATCACATTTTAGGGCATTAGGGCAAACAATTATTGAATTTAATTGATATCAAAATAAAGCTTATGTTCTATAGAATGTGTTCACAAAAAAACAAACTTAATCCTGGTACGAACTTTTCCTTAAATGCACTTTTATGAAAATAGATTAGAAGAAAAGTTTCAAGCGTACTTCAATTTTAATTTAATAACTCATAAGCTTCATTTTGATATAAAGTAAATCCTTTAATTGTTTGCTTCTACCATTGTTTTCCCAAATTCTTTTGGTATTTGTTGCACAACGATCCTTCTCCATTTAAAAAAAACACCTTTTCAACCAATATACATACATATTTCGATGCACTCTTTTGTTCTTGGTTCTCATTGCAAATGATACGTTCATGTCAAATTTTAACGCTGTACCACCATTGGAAGGGGGTTTCTAAAACATTACCCCTGTTCCACTAAAAATAGGAATTTACATAAAAAGGACTAATATCGCAACTTAGACATTTCGTTATGCCTTGTACGCTGTTCAAGTGTTCAGATTCCTCATTAAATGTGGACAGTATTTTTTTTCAGAAATATTTGCGTGTTGAAATATTCTCGTTTTCTAATCAAACAATCAATACTAAATAACACTGTGCGACAAAAACAGGGTAAAAAAATATACGCGGGCTACCACGTTCTGTAGAGCTTATTGTGCTGATTACATAACGGTAGGTGAAAATTCCGTAACACCCCCAAAATCTTGAGTTAGGGGCAAAAAACGTATTTTTTCGACCTTCACCCATTCTAAACAATCTAGCTTCGTCAAATGTTGACCCATTTTAAATGTTTTTACTGTTTTGGAAAAAAGATATTCTTTTTAACAATGTAAAACAATGTAACGTGGGGTTGGATTAAACCACCTAGACAGCTGAACAATTTCAAAAATTATTTTTTTTCCGTAATTTAACCAACTTTACCATCAATTTACACCAAATGTTTTTAAAAGAACATGGTGTTTTACAAATATATTCTAAAATAATATTTATTTCTAAACATTTTTTTATAAAAATCTGTTGAAAATTTGTTAAGAAATTTTTTTTTACGATTTCAACCCAGATACAGAAATTTGAACGTTTAGGTACCAGAAAAAATTGGTTTTAACCAAACCCCATTTTTTTACATTGTTGAAAATGTCTAAATGTCTTCTTTCTTTTACGAATCTAGATTGTTTCCAATGGATGAAGGTCGAAAAAACCGTTTTTTGCCTTTTCCAAAACAGTATAAAACAAAAAAATCTAAAATGGGTAAAAATTTGACGAAGCTAGATTTTTTACAATGGATAAAGGTCGAAAAACTGTTTTTTGCCCCTAACTCCAGATTTTGTTAGTGTTAAGAAATTTGTCCATACTGTTTTGTAATAAGTGCAGCAAGCTTAACAAAACTTAATAAAATACTTGCCCGCGTATATTTTGAGTGTCACTAAGTGTAATTTGTATTTTTATGATTTCTAGTTTGCTAGTCCATCTCCTTCTTCAACACACTGGACCCTTGAAGTCTCTGCTGCGCTATTTTCTCCGCTCCGGTTGATAATTTTTGATTGCGTCTTTGTCCAATGAATAGGTTGTCCAAGTAGCCTTTCAAGTATTGGGACGTAGACCTGCTGAAGGTACTTAGTGCCAATGGGCGTCTAAAGTCAAATGTTGTATTTTCTGCACAGGGTTGTTCATAAGTATTGTACAATTTTTGCTGAACCACACTAGCGCAACTGAAAATTCAACCATAGTATTGTTTCAACATCTATCAACTTCAAAGTGGATTTGAAAGCAAAGACAAGTTCCCTTAGTTACTTTGAGCCGCATAGTTGCATAGTTCCAATCTCGGTACTGGCATGAGTTTCACGGGTGTCACCTGCGTTTTAACTGATATCACAATGAGTTTAACTTGATCTGCTTATTCAACGCAGATTCAATTGAAGAGGCAGCAAATCTATTCAAAAATATTTTCATTCATCTGAAATAGTAATTGCTATTGCTGCCAACTTCGATAAATTTTGTCTGAAAGTAGTAGAGATCCGTTCCTGGTTAGCAACCAATAATGCTTTTATCGTATGATTTAACCGCTATGTTTCATATCATATGTTAAAGCTAAGTATATATTCTTAAATTGTTAAGTTTCAGTTTTGAAGCGTTCGTAAAAGAAAGTCGTCTCTGGGTTTTATAATATTAATTCTTTTTAAAGTTAAAGTCTTACAATTTATCAGAAGTGCGATTATTGTTCACTCCCAACTTTTATTAAAAGTTCTTGAATTGGTAGCTGTTTCGATCAAACAAGTTAAAAGTAATAGTTTATTGTGTGAAATTCGATTTATTGAAATGGCGGTCACACGTGCTGAAAAATTTCTACAAATCGCAACAGTGCAATGTCTTAAAGACAAGTTGTCTGAAATGGTTCTGTCCACAAATGGAGTTAAGGCAACATTTAGGATTAAGCAAGAAGGTATTGCGCAGCTAGATGAAAATCGAATGGAAGAGTTTTTTCCTCCAAATATTTTGGGTGGCCTTGAAGAAAACGACAATGGTGCCGATGTCGAGGAGAAGGAGCATTTAGAAGTGCAGCAGGTAGAGAGCTTGCGTGAAGCGATAAGACGAAAAGAAGAAATAATTTCGTTACAAAAGAAGTTGGCAGAATTAAATAAATGTTGCAAATATAATATTGTTAGGTACATGAAAAGAGAAACAAAAAAACTTAAGCAAAAGAACATAAGAAAAAAAAACTACAATTTCAAGGACAAACTCAAACCACAGTTAATACTCTTCTTGAACACCTGCATTCTATGCGAGCTTTTGGAACAGTTACCCAATGATAAAAGACAATGATTTTGTTGTTGCCTTTTGCTCTTACAACCAGTGTTGGGACCTCGAGGAAGGCAAAGAGTGGTAGAAAGGTTGTCAAAAAAGTGGTAGAAAAGTAGTAGAAATTAAAAGCCATTTTTATGTCACAAATCGTATACCTATTCAATAACTTTATTTAAAATAATTTAAATACAAAAATAAAATAAATAATATTTCAGTTCTTTATGTTTCAAAGATCACATTTCTTATATCTGGAAGCAAGTCAATTTCTTTTTAGACTCGTTCCAAACCAAAAACTTAAATCTATAACAGCCGTTTCTAATAATTAATGAAAAAGTACTTGCGTGAAATCATATCGATTTAGTTGGATATTTCAGGTGTGGTTGTGGTCGTATGGTGTTATTGGTGTATGGTAAAGTAAAAAGATAGACGAAAGGAGAGTTGCAAAAAGTGGTAGAATTAGACTTTTAGGTGGTAGATTTTCATGAACACCAAAAAGTAGTAGAAATACCACTTAAGTGGTAGAAGTCCCAACACTGCTTACAACCATAAGTAGAGTTGTAAATCATTGATGAATGATGTATGATCTTGTCATTCATTAGTTATTGTTCAGATTTCGTTGATGTCCTTTCGTGGTCGAGTGCGTAGTTTTTGTATGTTTTATTGTTTCGTTTTCCTTTTCGGCGGGCGTGTGTCGTGCGGTTGTTTTCTTTTATGTAAATTATTGGTAGTGCGGGTACCATTAATTGCATAATTTTTAAACCGAATTGTGAAGTGTTTTTAATTCGTTTAAAATTAATGTAAATAATATTAAGTTTAAATTATTTAATGATTTAAATTATTTAATTAAAAAAAAAAAAAAAAATTTAAAGTGATTTGTGCAGTGATGTTGTTGGTGTTTTTTTTTTTTGCCGCTGCTGCTGCTGGATGTTGCTGCTGTTGATGATGTTGCTGCTGCTGATAATGTTGCTGATGATGCTGCTGGTGATGTTGTTGTTAAATCCGCATACAGCGCGGAATGGCACTGTTTGATTTAAGTTAATTTTTAATTATATATACAAATTTTTATATTTTATCAAATTTTTATTTATTGGTTATTTTTTTTTTATTATTGGTTCCTTTTTTTTTAATTAATTTTGGTTTTTTTTTTTGTATGTATTTGTGTGCATTTTGATCGTTTCGGTTTCGAGTTTTGTTCGGATTCGAATATACGTTTGAGTGTGTGTATGTGTGTGTATGATGGGCTTTTCATATTTGCAAGTAATTGCGGTTCATTTTGATTTTGATTTTAAATGAAGTGTATGCGATTTAAGGGTGTTGTGTTGAGTTTTGTGTTGAGTTGTGTGTTGTGTTGGGTTAATTTAATTTTCGATTGAGAAAATTTATTTAAAATTTAATTCAATTGTTCATATGAGCGTCTCTATATTGGTGCATTTGTTACTTGGAAGGTAGCATATTTTTGCAATAGGGCGTTTCATGATTCCAGTTTTGGTTTTCAGGGTTACGACTCGGACTAGGTCATCGGCTCCAGGATGTGTTTCGGTGATTCTGGCTAGCAACCATTGAGATGGTGGTAGCCTTTCATCTTTTACTAAGACCAGACCTCCGATTTTAGGTTCGACTTCTTTTCTTGTCCATTTAGGCCGTTGTTGTAGCCTAGAAAGATATTCTCCGTTCCATTTACGCCAGAAGGAGTCGACAAATGCTTGATTTCTCGTCCATTTGTCTAGGTAACTCATTTTTTCTGGGGTTGATATGTGCCCTTGAGGTATACTTAGCAGGGGTTCTCTAATTAGGAAATGTCCTTGGGTTAAGACATCTAGGTCATCAATATTGTCCGACAGAGGGCACAGAGGTCTGGAATTCAAACATGCTTCTATCTGTGTAAGAAGGGTGTAGAGTTCCTCGAACGTTAACCTCTCATCTTGTACGGTTCTTTTAAGGTGATATTTTACGGATTTCACGCCAGCTTCCCAGAGACCACCAAAGTGAGGAGAAGCTGGTGGACTAAAATTAAAGTTGGTTCCTGAATTGGCTACAATACCTGCTATTTCCTTCCAATCGTGTTTAGCTTGTGCCAGCATGCGAGCTAATTCACGGTTAGCTCCTACGAAATTTGTGCCGCAGTCACTATAAATTTGAGCACAAAAACCTCGCCGTGCAGTGATGCGACGAAGGGCTGCCAAGAATGCTTGAGTTGTCAAGTCTGATACTGTTTCCAAATGAATGGCCTTTGTGGACAAGCATATAAAAATTGCAAAGTATCCTTTGAAGGTCTTGGCTCCCCGTCCTTTCCATGCCTTAATTTCTATAGGACCTGCATAATCCACTCCAGTGTGAGTGAATGGCCGGGACATTCGTACTCGTGGTGCTGGGAGGCTTCCCATGAGCTGTTGAAGATTTTTTTTGCTGTATCTGAAGCATGTTGGACATTTGTGGATGTGTATTTTCACGTGTTGTTTAATGCTTATAATCCAGTAGGTCATACGAATATAAGCCATAGTCTGATGATTTCCACCGTGTAGTGTTTTGTTGTGAGCATCTCGTATCACAAGTTCAGTGAAGTGGTAGCTGGGTTTCAGGATGATGGGGTGCTGCTGGTTGTACGACAAAAGAGTGTTCTGCAATCGACCGCCAACGCGGAGAATCCCATTACCATCAATGAAGGTATTAAGTGAAAGCAGGGATTTAGGAATCGTGTTTTTATTCTCATACTCGTCTAGTTCTTGGCTGAACATTAGTTTTTGTACAGCTTTGGTTACCAATATGGCTGCATTTTGTAGCTCTCCATAACTTAACTCTCCTGATAATTTAGGAGTTTTCCTCATCTTTGAAAGGCTGTTCTATCTAAAACGACAGCAGAAAGCAATTGCTCTGATGGTCTTTGAAAATCGAGAGCATCTTAGTATGCTTATATTGATGTCATCATCTGCTGGATCAGAGAAAGCATGCATACACAGTTTTTTTACAGCTCTCTTCTCCTCTTCAGTGTCGAACTGGGATGGTTGTTCAGGAATTTCAAAATTCCATTTCTCCCTCAAAAACGAAGGACCTGTCCACCATAAGTTTTGTGCTCCTAGAGACGAGGGAGATACGCCTCTAGATGCTAGATCAGCTGGATTGTGATCCGTTGGAATGTGTTTCCACATATCACAGCTTGTCAGACGTTGGATTTCTCCAACCCTGTTGCTGACAAAAGTGGTCCATTTGGACGGTTGTGCTCGAATCCATGCCAACGTTATCATTGAGTCTGACCAGGCGTAAATTTTTTCATCGGTGACATTAAGTGCCTTTTTTGTGTAGTGAAGAAGAGATGCAAGAAGTAGAGCTCCACAAAGTTCAAGTCGTGGCAGACTGACTGTTTTCAATGGAGCTACCTTTGTCTTTGAGATAATTAAGTGCATGTGGATGTTTCCTAAGCTATCAAGGACACGCATGAAAACTACTGCTCCATATGCATTTTCAGAGGTGTCACTGAACCCATGCAATTGAATTGATTTTTGGGTATATTGTGTCTTAATCCACCTAGGGATTTTTATATATTGAATGGCAGGTAGTTCCTTTCGAAAAACTTCCCACTCGTCTTTAAGATCTGCTCGAATTGGATCGTCCCAATTAGTTTCTCTGTACCATAATTGTTGCATCATTATCTTGGCTTTGATTACACATGGTGCAATCAAGCCAAGTGGATCAAAAAGCTTGGCGATTGAAGATAGCATTGACCTTTTGGTTACATCTTCGGTATCATCTTGAAAGGTTTTAAATGAAAACGTGTCTTCTTCTGGCTGCCAGCTTATACCTAAGGTCTTAACTTGATTAGTTGAGCCAAGTGGAAGTTCAAAACTTATCTCGCAATCTTCTTTCGGCAAGTCTTCTAGAAGATCCTTGCAGTTCGATGTCCATTTACGAAGCTTGAGTGCTGCCGATGCCAGCAGATTTCGAGTTTCTTCTGGTTTCTTTCGAGTTTCTTCGATGGAATCGCCTCCAGTAATGAGATCATCCACGTACATCTCCTCCGTGACTGCAAGAGCTCCATTTGGATATCTTTCAGCTTCATCTTCAGCTAATTTCTGCAGGACACGGATGGCCAAGTAAGGTGCACAAGCTGTGCCAAACGTAACCGTTTTGAGTTTGAAGATTTTTAAGGGTTCCTCAGGGCTTTCTCTCCAATGAATTAGTTGATAGTATTGATTCGTTTCTTGTACGAGAATTTGGCGATACATCTTCTCTATATCAGCGGTTATGGTGTATTGATACGTTCGCCATTTCAAAATAATATCGACTATATTTTTTTGTAACTTAGGACCTATTAATAAATGCTCGTTCAAAGATGTCCCATCAAACGTTTTTGCTGCAGCATCAAAGACAACTCTCAGCTTTGTTGTCGTGCTAGACTCTTTGAAAACAGTGTGATGTGGAAGAAAGTAATGAAAGTGAGTGTTCAGAATTGGGTCGTTTTCATTCACTTCCTCCATGTGTTGTAAGCTGAGATATTCCTTTATGCATTGGCTGTAACTCGCTTTCAGATTTGGATCCTTTTCAAATCTTCGTTCCAATAATTCAAAGCGCCTGATTGCGGTCTCTTTACTAGATCCTAGTTCAGGAGGAAATCCCTCTTTAAATGGAAGGCCAACTTCATATCGACCATCTGACATCCTTTTTGTCGTTTTTACAAAATGCAGTTGACATGCGACGTCTTCCTTGGATGGTTCGGTCATGAATGGAGTTTCTTCAATCTCCCAAAATTTTCGGACTTCCCTGACGAGTCTAGTATGAAAGAAACACTTAACGGTTTTTGGAATCACCTCGGGAATTTTCTCTAAGACAATCCATCCTAGATGTGTGTTTTGAGCAATAGGTGCAATTTAATGATCATTGCGAACAATTTCTGGAAGTACAATATCAGGATAAACATCGGAGCCAAAAAGTATGTCGATCGGGGCTGGAACGTAGAATTTAGGGTCTGCTAATTCTAAATTTGTTAGATGTTCCCATGTGTTGTGTATCATTTTGTGGGCCGGAAGGAGGCCAGTCAACGACTTGAAGATGAACGCTTTGGTTGCACCTGTAAACGCCGAATGTTTTGACGAAAACATTATGTCAACGTAGCTGTGACTGTTGCCGTTGTTGACCTTCCCCAACCCTGATACTTTAATAAGTGTTCGATGTCGTGTAAGGTTTAGGAACTTTGCTGCAGACTCTGAGATAAAGGTTGCATCTGAACCTGGGTCGATTAGCGCTCGTAACTCTAAAAATCTACCATCTCCAGATTTAACTCTTACGATTGCTGTAGCTAATAAAATTTGTGTTTCATGAATTTGAGATGCATAAAAATTGTGTCGGGTACTGGAGCTTGCAGTATTGTCACCCATTGGTTGGAAAGCAGGAGCGTTTGGGTTTGCAGCTGCGTGTTGGTTCCGAGGATGGGCAACTTGTTGTTGAAATTGTGGTGTTACATTTGGAATTAAATTTTGTGGACTGTTAAGATTGGAATTTGTATTGTTTGTGTGTGAATTGTTGTGTAGGAATGAGTGGTGCCTTTGATTGCAAAAGTAGCAGGTTTGGCTACTTAGGCAATTTTGTGTAGTGTGGCTGTAGGCGGGCAGTTTTCACATACACCAGCTTGGCTTACAGCTTGTAGTTTTAGGGGAGCGTCCATACTTAAAAACTTTTGACGCCTCATTAAAGAATGTTGCTCCTGTCGGCAGACTTGACAATGATATTGCTGTGGTGCCTTAAAAGGTTGTTTTTGTTGCGTCTTTGCATGAAATGTCTTTGCTGTTTGCTGTTTTGAAACTGGTATCAGCTGTGTGGCTTGCTCTACAATCGATTCTAATGTCCTAAAACGGGATTTTAGAAATCCAGTGAACTCAGGAAAAGTCGGGAGATTTTTCTCATTCCCAAGCTTTTCTTCCCATAATTGTTGGGTTTTAGATGGTAATTTTTGGAACACAATATAAATTAAAATTGTATCCCAATGTTCCACTGGCAACTCTAAATTTTCAAGGGCGTGGAGAACTTCGGTAGTTGTGTCCAACAAGCTTTTGAGGGTTTCTGCTGACTCTTTAATTTGAGCAGGCTGACCAAAAAGAACCTTCAAATAAGAAGTCACTAAAACTCTCTTATGGTCATACCTTTCCATAAGCAAATCCCATGCCTTTGCATAATTTCCTATGCTCAAATCTAAATGATGCAACAAACGTTCAGCATCGCCAGACAAGCTTTCTTTCAAAAAATGCATTTTCTGAATTTTTTTTCAGACCTGGGTTATTATGTACCAGCGAAATAAAAATGTCATGATATGACCGCCATTTTGTATATGACCCCGAGAAAGTTGGAGGTTTAATAGGTGGTAGCTTTAGTACGTTTGTTGTTGTTGGCTGTGTCTGTTGAAGAAGACCTTGTGAAGGAGGAGCTGTTCCTGATGTGGGTGTAGGAGGTGGAGTTATCCTGTCCATAGCATCCAACAATTCACACCTGTATTCTAGATACGTGTCAGATATCTGATCGAATACGACTATCATTTCTTCATTTTTTAAGCCCTCTTCGAGCTTCCCCCACTCACGATTTCCTCGTGATATCTTTTGGCGTTCATTAAATGCCCTTCTAAAAGATCTAAACGTGTTTTTAAGTAATTACTCGTTCGACGAGTCTGCCCTGTTTTCTTAAAATTTGTAAAATCGCGCTCTATTTGCGCCAAAACCTGCTTCTGCAGCTCTCCGTACGACATGTGGATTTTTGTTTATTTTAATGTATTAAAAAAAAGAACAAAAAAAAATACTTTAAAAAAAAGACTTACTTGTTGTGCCTTTAATGGTGTGTGGTGTGGAGTTGGGTTACACGTCGCGGGAGCCCGATTTGCACAGCAAAAATAATGTTTTATTTTGGAAATTACTTAACTTAAACAAAATTGTTTTAATTTAATATTAAATTGATTAAAAAAGTGTACAGTTTATTTCACTTTGGAAATATATATGTGTATATGTATATATATGTATATACAATACGTTCTCGATTATTGCAACTAATTAAATTAAGCGACCGAGGTTGTTGCAATAACCGCGTTCAAAATGTGTAGGCTCAATTTGAGATCTAAAGCAAAAATTAGAAAACCAGCACTTATATAACATAATTAAAGCAACAATTTTTTATTCAAAAACTTATAAATAATAAGAAACAATACAAATTCACACACAAATTTTTTTATTTATAATGGCTCGAAGGACCAATGTTTTTTGGTCTTGCCGGTTAACTTTATCAATTCCAATATTTTGTCTTTAAAATAAAACTCAATTTAATTTTTTTTTATAATACGTTATAATTTTAATATAAGTTGTGTAGTGTTGAAAAGTTCTCGAAAGAATGACCTTTTTATAATTGAAGGACAAAGTAATACAATTGACATTGACGTTATACGTCATTTTGAGCTAATTAATTTTAATGTGTTAATTCACAATAGTAATTATAGCATAATTAAATTTATATTTTTTTTGATAGTTTTTATTTAAATTAAATAATTGAGTTCAGAACAGCCCGTAATGTTAAATTTGATGAGAAGACATTTCCAGCCAAATCACTCATGGATTATAGTCATAGGGACAACTTTAAAACCCTATCGACTGGAGAGGAGGCATCAGTGGTAGAAGGGGACACATTTAAAAAACCATCGCCATCTGGAGAGGAGATAACGGCAGAAGAAGGGGACACATTCGAAATCCCATCACCAACTAGAGCAGAAGGGGACTTATTTGAAACCCCACGCAGGTCTGATCAAGAAAGGGAAGTTTTAGCTGATTCACTGGCAGATATGGAGCCGCTGGAGGGCTTTGATGATGAGGGCGATCATGCATCGACAGTCGATTCAAGTTTGGGTTCTATTTCGGGAACACCAGTGGCGCTCCGGCAGAATCAATCTTTGGTTAATCAAAGGCCTAACTGTCGTGAGCGCAGGCCTCCAGGCAAGTTAAATTATAATAATAATTTCGAACAAATAAATCTGTCCGAAGTTAATTTTCCAGATGAACCTAGCAGCTTTAGAGAAATCGAGACGAGACCTGATCGTGACAAATGGTGGACTGCCATTGAAGATGAATTGCTGTCCTTGAAGAGGAACAATACGTTCGAGATGGTTCCGAAGACATCAAAAATGAAAATTCTAAGCTGCCGATGGGGTTTCAAACTAAAGACCGATAAAAATGGGAAAGTATGCGTATACAGAGCTCGTCTTGTGGCAAGAGGCTGCCAACAAGAATTTGGAGTTGATTATGAGCAAACTTATGCTCCCGTGGCTAGGTTAGCGGCAATTAGAACTGTCATTTCAGTTGGGATTCACAAAGGCTGTATAATAAGCCAAATGGACGTCAAGACGGCGTTTCTGAACGGGGAGCTGAAAGAGACTGTATACATGATGCCTCCTGAAGGCATGAAGGCAGAAAGTGGTATGGTCTGTAGACTAAACAAGGCCCTATATGGACTAAAACAGTCGCCTCTCTGTTGGTATCGGAAATTCAACGACGCTGCTCATAAGATTGGTTTTTCGAGATCCCAACATGACTATTGCGTTTACATCAGGCTACAAAGGTTTTATCGTTTATCTGGTCTTGTACGTGGACGACCTGCTGCTTATAAGCGAAAATAGAGAGCAACACAATGAAGTTAAGATGTTGCTAACTAGTGAATTTGAAATGAAAGAGACTTCAGATTTCGAACAATTCCTTGGAATAGGAATAACTTACGACAAAATCGAATCTCGGCTATGTATGTCGCAAAAGAAAGCCATCAATGATCTGTTAGCGTATTTGAATATGGTCGATTGAAATGGTGTGTCAACCCCGATGGACAGTTCGACTCATTTGAAGAAGCTGGATACAAATTCGAAGATAAACGTACCGTACCGAGAGCTAGTTGGAAAAGTTATGTATTTGATGCTATGTAGTAGACCTGATGTTTGCTTTGCTATTTCTCAGCTCAGTCGTCATCAAGATGCTCCCGGAGTTGAACACTGGCAAAGTGCTAAGCGATTGGTAGGATACCTTTAAGCAACCATAAATTACGAATTGGTTTACAGACGAAATCCTGATGCTAGACCGCTAGTGGGTTTTGCCGATGCAGATTATGCATCCGACCAGAATGATAGGAAGTCAACAAGCGGATTCTTGTACAAAGTTTTCGGCAACACAGTAAGCTGGACATCTAAGAAACAGCAAGTCGTAGCTTGCTCCACAACCGAATCTGAATATGTGGCCTTGGCACTAGCTGTGCAAGAAGGTGTATGGCTGCGAAGGCTACTCTCTGATTTACTGATTGAAGTAAAAACCATTCCGATTTTGGAGGACAATCAAAGCTGCATTAAAATGGCGATCAATATCACCACTTCATCAGACAAAAGATAGAAGAAGGCGAAGTTACTTTGCATTGTGTAATTACTACGAATCAAGAGGCAGACATTCTGACGAAGGCTATACCTCAACAACAGTTCCGAAATCTTGCACAAAAAACTTGGTCTCAGGCATCGAGAAGGGGTGTAGCAGTATATGTATAGCGATGCATTAATAAGAGGGAGATGGCTAGATCAGAATTAACTATATGAATTTTATTTTATTATTTTAGTCTTCTACCTCAACGCACTGAATAAAGTCGTCCTTTAATTAGATATACAAAGTCTGTCGTGTCTTTTATTTCGCTACGATCTACATTTAATAATTGCCATTCTGAAAAACGATTGTGGAGATGTCAGTTTTGAGATGGAAATCCGATCTGGAACTTAGTCATACAAAGATTTTTTATAATTCAGCGATATTTTGGCCCAAGCATTTAAATGGCAAATGTCCAAAAAAGTCCTTCAGCTTAGGGAAAGCTGATTCCAATTCTTGCTTGTATGTTATTCCTGAAATTTTTGTACTTTGAACATTTAGCTCCAGGGCTCGATAATAAGGTGGTCACACCCCCAACCATTTATTCACTCTGTGGCCCATGATGGCATGTTACAAATTGTTCCTCTTTGCGCAAATCATGAAAATAAAAGCTATAGCCATGCGGTCCATCAGAATTAACCTTCTCATCCGTGAACACAATCATTTTTAGTTTGGCTGCGGCCTGTAGAACAAGCCTTATGATGTTTCGCAAACTTAAGTCGAAGCTATTGACGCTTATCATTTAGTATTTTTTTTTGAGTCAGCTTTAACCACTTCAGATGTCGAGCACCAAGAATAACAACTCGGACGGTCGGACGGTCGAATCTGAATCTTCTTATCTGATTTTGGATCTGGAATAGCTGAAATTGGAGGCAATTCGAATGATTTTATGTCTATCACATGGTGAGATTACTGTAAATGTTCTTCCTTTATATTGTTTTCCAAAGGAAATAGTATCTTTTAAATCATTGTCAACGCAAGTTTTACCACGCTCATTTTTTGATGCAATTTGGTGGTTTGAATAACCTTCCGCGTTTTACTAGGCGTCTATTTTTGCTAGGTTACTGAAGTATCAGCCACCAGATTGCACAATGGCAACTCTTGTTTTCATACAATATTATGACATTTCTTCTTTATACTATGATCTATATTTTTGCTTTCTTGTTAATTCCTACCACATGGTTAACCTCACTTTGAATTCTGCTTTCCGCCTTAGAGGTTAACCAAATTGTTTCAGACAAAATATTAAATTAAATATTGAAGTTTAAGAAGTTGAGTTTTTTTATTTCTTATTTTAAACCTTACGTTGAAAACTCAACAGTTACGTTAGGTTATGTTAAAGTGGCTGTCATTTAAAGCAATCTGACACACTTAGACCAGTAGATGTCCATTGCGATACCACGAACTAAAGGGAGCTTCTGATGAAGCGAATGAGACTACTAATGTCTGTGTTTATGAGATGCTAGGTTCATTGTATAAGTAGTCTCCTAAATGAAGTTTGTGCCTCTAAGAGAGAGCTGGGCATATGAAATTGTTTCTTCTTCTTCGTCTAAACAACTCCTGCAGAAAACGTTTGATAGTACACCGAGCCGTGCCGCGTGTCTACCTATAAAACAGTGTCCAGTTATGACACCTATTACGGAGCTGATATGAGATCTACTGAGGGACAGAAGGCAATTTGACTGTTTCAAATCTAGTTAAGGCCAGATTCGTTTGGTCGGTATACAAGTAGTAGTGTTAAGCCATCTTGTATTTGATTGTTCCAAAGCGATTCGTTTCAGCAGTAGTTTACTTGTAGCAATGGCCTTGGCCTTGTAGCTATATTTGCCTTGTTGGGCAGGATAGGCATTTCCGTTCCTATTCTGGTTAGTCCATAGGCTTTACAATTCCAAGGAATTTCCATGTGTCCCGGCACCCAGATAAGGTGAATATCAAACTGTTTGGCCATCTCCATCAGGGACGATGGACAGTCTTGGGCTGTGATGGACAGCAGTCTGACTATCTGAGAAGATTTGGATATCCGAACTGGATATCACGTTTTTGTTAAGCCAAGACAATACTTCCTTTATCGCCAGAATTTCCGCTTGGAATATGCTACAATAGTTTGGTAGGCCGCAGAAGAGACTAAGGTTTAGTCTATCTGAGTACACTCCACCACGCACCCCTTTTTCAGTTTTCGATCCATCCGTGTATTGATTCATTTTTAAACAAGGCCCCTTCCTCGCAATCTGACCATGAGAGAATGGTGACTTCAAAGTTTTTGTAAAAAACTAGAACAAGAATGATTTAATCGGAGTGACGGAGGTGTCGGGCGGAGGGTTCCACTGATGCACATGCATACTGAACGCTGCAGTTTGCTTAGTTTATCACGATTAGTCGCTTTTTCTAAGGCAGTCCACCAAATTCCATAAGTGAGTTTCGGTCTAAAAGCCGCAGTATATAGCCAGTGAGTGATTTGTAAAGACAGGACCCATTTGTTCCCTACGGCTTTCTTACAAGAAAAAGAGCTACTGCTACTGTGGCTTTTTTTGCTCTTTTCTGTAAATTAGGTTTACAACTTAACTTTTGATCTAAATTAAGGCCTAGGTATTTTGCTTCATCTGAGAAAGTTATTGGAACACCGTTTATCGTTGGAGGGTCTAGTTGTAAAATTTTGTATTTCCTTGTAAAGAGGACTAGTTCAGTCTTGTGGGGGTTAACGCCTAGTCCATAGCGATCTGCCCATTTAAGTAGCTTGTTGAAAACTATTAGAATTTGGGGATGTTTCCCAGACACGGCCATGGCAATGTCGTCAGCGTATGCAATTACTCTGAATACCTCTTCTTCTAAGTTTACTAGCAGCTCATTGACTTCTAAGTTCCATATGCTGACTGACCTTCTTGTAGTACAGCTACCTAATTTCGCGTTTATAATTCTACTTTTCAGCATGAAATTTATCAGGTCTCCAAAAGAGCTATCTACGTTGAGATTCTGCAGTGCCTTTGCTATTGCGGCACTGTTGAAATTGTTGAAGGTCCCTTCTATGTCTAGGAATGCAACTAAAATGTACTCTTTCTGACTTAGGGAGTTTTCGATGGTGCGTACCAAGGTATGTAGCGCAGTTTCTACCGATTTTCCCTTACAGTAAGCGTGTTGTGATGTAGAAATAAGATTTGGCTCTATCGCACTACGCAGATGAATATCAATCAATCGTTCCAAAGTTTTGAATAGGAAGGACGATAGACTGATTATTCTAAGATCCTCAGGAGTAACGTGAGAGCATTGTTTGAATAATTGGCATCACTTTGAAAATACACAAAAAATCGAATTTAGCATTTATACCTAAATTATTGCTAATTTTTTTTATATTTCAGTAGCCCCGAGGTAAGGTGCTTGTCAGCTAACCTCGGCGCTATTTTGTAAGTTGTTCCTTTTTTTTAATAGGAAATTATTCTTGGATAAAAACGAAAACGATGGCCGAATTTTCTATGTTGGACAAAATATTGAAATTTCATATGAAAATGGCAAAATAGGTGTCAACAGAAAAAGAGTGGCAGGATAATATCGTAAGCAAACTGTGGTTCAGCTGGTGTTATGCTGTCTGGTCTTGCAGATTTGTATGGATCAAAGCTATTAATTGCCCATTTTAGTTTGTCCCTTGTTATTAACCCTTGGATATTTATTGTCGTAGCCAAGATATGCCGACACTATCCAGTACGTTCCATTTTTGGTATGTAGCCTGGCGGCGACAATATCACGATCGTTGAAATCAGGGAGTAGATATACATTAAAACTACTTTTTTTTTTTTTTTTTGGAAATCATTTCCAATCACACCTTTGGTCACCAGTAGAGGAGCCAAGGACTCTTTATTCACCACTAAGATTGCAGATCTTGAAGCGCCCTTTGGCTCATCATTTAGCGACTTTCCAGTTATGAGTGGGCAGGTCTGGATTACTGCACTGGATGATTTGGAGGATGACACTAGCCGAGAGGGTTCCTCTGGGAGCCCGAGGCCTGTTAGGGATTAGCTCTCTAGCAACGACCTTCGCACATGCCCAAATTTCTCCTAACTTGCTAAGAGCCAGCTTATATAGATCACAGAATCTCTGATCTCCACAAGAGCTAAGTTTTACTTGGCCTCCGTGCCAGGCATTATCTCTTATAACCGGGGGTGTTCCTGGGTTTTCATTTATGATGTTCAGGACCGAGAGTTCTCTTATTACCACCGTCCAGCGATCTGGTGAGATCCTGCCATCGATATCGTTTCTGTCGGTGCCTGCAACAATGATGTTGTTTTTATCGCTTCGCTGAAGGAGAGATCTTCTCTACATTAAGCACATGGAGTGCTGGTCTGCTGCACTTTAGGGGACTTGGGTTCTGAAGTTGTTCCCTCAACGGACCGTTGTCGCTTTGGCGTAAAGTCGCCGCCGGTCTCAGCATCTTTATTTTCGACGATGATGTTTTTTCTCATGCTATGGTTTCGCCGTGCTTCGAGTCACCATTAATGTCCAGTTTGTCACCTAGTATTTTTATGATTCTTTAGCATTCCGCAATCAGCTTCATCATCTCCATCACCAGCTCCATTAGTTCAATCTCAAGCTCGCCTCCCGAGACCTAGAGGGTCTCCAGCCACAACACTGAGTTTATCACCGGCTACATCTGTACAGAGTTCTTCTATAACTACAAAATTACCTTATTATAATACTTCTACTACCACACCAACAAAAACTATTACTTCAACACTAACTAACCAGTGTGTTGCAACAACTCATCATATAGCCCCATTAATTAATGGTAACTTTACATCACCTCTTGATTCAGAATTAAGAATTGTCGACGGTCAGAAAACTTTATTCATCTCAAAACTGGATGGACGCTCTCGATGTTAAAAATTACATAAAAACTAAAATTGGTACCATTATTATTATTATTGTACTATTCGTACTAGAATGTCAGCTTATTAGACTTGACCATTCTTGATTCCGTCAATTTCATTGAATGTTTGAACAACAACAACAACTTAAAGCCGCTACCACTCTTGTTTGGCTGGAGATATAGCTATTTCGTGCTTTTCCACTTATGCACTCATCAGTCTCCTTTTTGTGGTGCTGAGCTTTAATCCAATTTTATTATGAAAAACTTTCTATGCACACAATGAGAATCGAACCCACGCATATCAGATTTTTGCTCAGTCTTAGAAGTCGTGTGCACTACGCACTCCACCACTTTAGACCACTGACGTCACAGGTCGAGATGTGTTTCTGTTTATCCAATGCATTTGGATTCACAGCATTTTTATTAGCGCCTTTAAGTATGCTGTCTTGTTCCGCCTCCATTTTTCTCCATACCTTATTTCGATAGACTACAATTCGTAGTACGTATCAAAGGGGGAGAGGTTGGAAGATCGGTAACAAACCAGACTATTAAGTTATTATTATTGTTATTATTGTACTATTCGTACTAGAATGTCACCTTATTAGACTTGACCATTCTTTATTCCGTCAATTTCATTGAATGTTTGAACAACAACAACAACTTAAAGCCGCTACCACTCTTGTTTGGCTGGAGATATAGCTATTTCGTGCTTTTCACTTATGCACTCATCAGTCTCCTTTTTGTGGTGCTGAGCTTTAATCCAATTTTATTATGAAAAACTTTCTATGCACACCATGAGAATCGAACCAACGCATATCAGATTTTTTTAAGGTATGGAGAAAAATGGAGGCGGAACAAGACAGCATACTTAAAGGCGCTAATAAAAATGCTATGACTCCAAATGCTGTTGGTAACAATCGGTTTTGTAGTCTTGTCGACGATTTCTTGGAATCTTGCCTGGAAATTATGCTTGTGAAAATCACTATTCTGCCGGGTTTTTTTATATGTCGTTGCTTGTTATATTCCATCCTCTTCTAACAATGATGTTTATACGAGTTTATATGAATGCCTGGAAACTATTTATGATAAAATTGAGCTATCAGACGAATTAATTGTGATGGGTGACTTTAATCTACCCAACTTTGAATAGACCAAATCAACTGAATGTGATTACTTTCTGCCTGTTAATGCGACGAACAATAGTGAATTTCTCGTTATCAACGGAATCGCTTCATTTGGATTAAACCAATTAAACGGGATCAATAATCAATTTGGGAAAACTTTGGACCTCGTATTCTTGTCTGAAACCAACAATTCTGATCATTAGTGATACAAAGCTAGTAGAAGAAGATCATCACCATCCATGCATTATCAATTTCATTAAACTTAAATATCATATGTTTACCTTGTATTTGTAAGAATCAGCATGAATTGAACTTTAAGAAATGTAATTTTACCCGACTGTTTGATCTTCTTCATGATATAAACTGGGACATGTTTTAGTTTCTAATATCAATATTGATGAAATGATTTTCTATTTTTATAAAACATTATTTGATTGCTTTCTAAAAACTATTCCTTTACCCCAAATACAGCTCTTTAATAATAGCCCACCGTGGTTTGAGCTGCATATAAAAACTCTTAAAAATAACCTAAAACAAAAAACCAACTACAATCTAACCCCCGTAACTTTAAGAAATACGTAAACTGTAAAAAAAAATCAGACGGGTATACTACTACTATGAACTATCTTAATTCAATACCCAGAAGAAATTGCCAATATGTTTGCCGAATACTTTCAATGCGCCAAATAATACTCCTCCCACCACCTTTATTCAATTGATTTTACAATTTCTGAAGCAACTATTTTAGAATATATATCAAAACTAGATGAATGTTTTGGTCCTGGTCCTGATGGATTGCCGTTTTACCTTCCTTACCTTCCTTATGTGTTGGAATTAACATTAAATTGAAAAAATATGCAATATTTTCCTGCTCTCTGGAAAAATTCATTTCTAATTCCAACACATAAGGAAGGTAAAAGAAATTCAGTCATTCCAAAATTGTTGGAGTGTATTATATGTGATGTTTTGTCTTTTAATTGTTCATCTGTTCTATGTGATATGATATCCAACATGGTTTTGTAAGAAAAAAATCTACAGTAACAAATTTGTTGCAATTTACAACATTCTGCATTGATACTTTTGAAAATCTGCAAGTATCTTTACCAATTTTAGCAAAGCCTTCGACAAATTAAGTCACCAAACTCTGCTTACCAAATTTAAAAAAGAATTGGTTTCAATGATCAATTTGTTTTGTGGTTATCTTCGTATCTTAAAAATAGATTGTACCGTGTTGTTTTTAAAGGTGAACGTTCTAAAAATTTTATGGTTAATTCTGGTGTACCACAGGGAAGTCATCTTCGTCCGTTGTTGTTTGTTTTATTTATCAATGATCTCCCGTCCGTCCTAGTTAATTCTATGTCCCTTATTTATGCCGATGACGTGAAAATATTTCGAATAATTATCTCAATTGTCAATTGAGTAGTTCTAGACTGCAAACTTACATTCCATGGGCACTTCAACTTTATGATTAAAAAAGCTAATAAGACACTTGGTTTTATAAAAAGATTTTGTCGTGAATTTCACGGTCCTTATGTCCTTAAATTACTTTATGTTTCGTTTGTAAGATCAATTTTGGAATACGGGTGTGTTATTTGGGCCCCATATTATAGAGTTCATATTAATAGAATAGAGTGCATCCAAAGAAGATTTATGAGATTTTGCTTACGTTTTCTTCCCTGGTCAGATAGAACTATAACGCCACCTTACTTTCATAGACTCAAACTAAATAATCTTCCATATTTCTTAAATCAATTCTGTTTTATTAAAGGCATAATTAATGGATCTATATCAGACCCATCAGTTCTTTGTGGGCTGAATTTTATTGCTAGCCGTTAAAGTTATATATAGTTATAATATATGTAAGAAACTTTTACAATTGGACAGGAATTATTCCAATGATTCAGAAACACAAGTTTATGTAGTGAAGAATTATAATTTATTATAATTAATTAAACAAATTAACAAACAAGAATAATATTGGTTTACCTAAATCAACAATTATGTCGGCTTTGGGATCTATGATCCAACTTTTGAAACGATTGAATAACAATTGAAAAATAATATATAGCAATAAAATATTAATAATTAAAAAGGAAGAAAATTTATAGCAGATGTGAATGTATAGAGTGTTTGTAGAAAAGTATCGAGACTGTAGACTAGGTAAGGCAAAAGTAGTCATAATGGTAGCTAAGTTTGTGTAATAGATAGCAACAAACTTACATAATATAGTAGATCTAATTACGGCGCATTCTCTAGTATGTACATATTGTTAAAAATTAACGAATTAAATAAATAAGGTTTTATTATTGTTATTATTGTACTATTCGTACTAGAATGTCAGCTTATTAGACTTGACCATTCTTTATTCCGTCAATTGCATTGAATGTTTGAACAACAACAACAACTTAAAAGTTTTACTGAAGTGGGGTTTATTGGTTTGGATTGTTTAGGCACAAATCCAGTACTTCGAGTTTTTAATTGTCTAAAAATATAAATAAAATGTTATTTATATCAAAATAATCTATAAATAAACCTTTAAAAAATAGCGTAAATAAAAGTTTTTGTTTTTATTTTTTAAAGTTGGCTTATCGTTACAATCGATAAATTAACCTTTAAAACTACCCTTCAATATTTTTTTCAAGAGTTAAAAATATTTTTGATAATTGCCAGATTAGCTAAGAAGAGATCAGTAATATTTATTTATTTATTTATTTATTTATTCCATCAACAGATATAAATATCGGCTGATTACATAATTACAATGATATACGTATACAAAATGATATAAACAATATCAAAATCATATAAAATACAAAATGATAATACAATTATTCATAAATTACAAAGTGTAAAAATAATTTTTTTAAAACATTCTCTTTTCATGCAGATGTCAACCTCGCCGCAAACTGAGTTAAAAAGTTTCAAAGATCGAGTAATGGGTTCATTACAACCGTAATTAGTTCTATGTGAGGGTACATAAAAAAGTTCTACTCGATTTCTCAGACATCTTTCGGGAACATATATAAGCATTAGAGAAAGCAATTCAATTGAATCTATTTTATTATCAAAAATGTCTTTAACAAATAATAAACTTTGAGATTTTCTACGACATTTTAGCGTTCTCAAATCAATAAGAGCACATCTAGAATGATAATCAGGCAACTCACCCGATCAATTAAATTTCCTTAGAGCAAAACGCGTAAATCTTTTTTGTATCCTTTCAATTCTTAAGATACTGTTCTCATATAAAGGCGACCAAACTACGCTACAATATTCTAAAAAGGGCAAAACCAATGACATGAATAATGTCTTTAGAGTATATGCATCTCTAAATACTGCAGAATTTCGCTTTAAAAAACCAAACATGGAACTACCTTTAGCGACAACAAAATCAATGTGATCTTTAAAATCGAGTTTAGTATTGAAGATAACCCCAAGATCTTTAGTAACTTCAACTCTAAGAAGTATTTCATCAAAGAATTTATATTCAAAATTGATTTGTAAAAGTGACCTTGAAGCAGTAAATATTTTACATTTCGCAAAGTTAAGCTGAAGATGATTGTATTCACACCAATTCAGGAAATTTTGAATATCCTGTTGGAGTAAGCAACAATCTGAAACTGAAGATATGTCAACAAATAATTTTACATCATCGGCATACATCAAACACTGACAATGTTTAAGTATCGCCGGTAGATCGTTAATAAAAATAATAAAAAGAAGTGGACCTAAGTGACTACCTTGTGGTAGCCCTGATAACACCCTTATAGATTTTGAGAAAAACCCATCAATGTGAACCACTTGATTTCTATCGTGCAAATACGCACTCAACCAATTTATAAAATTGTAGTTGAAACCTAACATTCTCAACTTTCGCAAAAGTAATCCGTGGTGAACACGATCAAAAGCCTTCACGAAATCTGTGTATAACACGTCAATTTGGCTACCTTGTTCAATTTTGTTTATGCAAAAATTGGTAAAGATACAAAGATTTGTACTTGTTGAGCGACCTTTTACAAATCCATGTTGTTTGGAGTAAATTGCATTTTTAACGGAGAAATATAGTTGCTCAGTGATAATTCTTTCAAAAAGTTTTGGTATGGCAGATAATTTTGAAATTGGTCTGTAATTTTTTACCAAGTGTTTTAACCCACTTTTATAAATTGGATCAATGTAAGATATCTTCCACTCTCTTAGAAAAATTCCTGATGAAATTGATTTGTTGAATAGGAGGGTTAATGCCGAGCAGAGTGAAGGGGAGCATCTTTTTAAAATTATAGGTGGTATCAAATCATATCCAGCTTTTTTAGATTCATCTAACTCATTCAAACATCTAAAAACATCATTTTTAGACAGTTGAGTGAGAGAAAAATCAGTTATTTGTGAGAAATCAGAATATAGCTCATCAATATTTGGAATAATATCATAATTATATGATGTTTGAAAAAAGTCAGCAAATAGATTACAAGAAGATTCTACATCACTAGACTTAAAGCCCTCAAACTCCATACATTGTGGGAATATCGAAGTTTTCCTTTGCGAATTGACAAACACCCAAAAAGCTTTGCTATTGTGTTTTATACTATCTTCGGTAGAACTAATGTATTGTCTATATAAGAAACTACTGAGAAATGCAAATTCTTTTCTTAACCGAAGGAAATTTTCGCGGTCCTCTAAGCTCTTGGTTGACTTGGAACGCTTAAATGCTTTGTTCTTCGCGTTTTCTAAGTTTTTTAGTCTTTTATTAAACCACGGCAACTTAAAAGACTTTTTTTTATTGAAAGTAGGAACAAAAAGTTTTATACTTTGAAACAAGAAATGTTTAAAGTTATTGTACATAAACTCCAGTGAACTGCTTTCAAATAACTCTTCCCACTTTACACTACCGAAAAAATTATTCAATGCAGCGAAGTCAGCTTTTGCAAAATTAAAAGTTTTTTTATTTAGCAGCGCAGTTGATGCAAAATTATAAAATTCAAAAGAAAAATACAAAGCTTTATGATGAATAGAATTTCTAACAAATGGGAAGTCCGCAGCTTCTAAGTTGTACTTGAAGTCATTACTAATATAAACTAAATCTAATGTTCTATTAAGACCATTTTTAATATAGTTAATTTGATTAAGATTTAAAGAGGCGAGTGAATCAATGACTAACGTTTCTATATCCTTTATAACATTAAACGGAAACAACATTTTTTCTTCTTCCATGTAACACCACGTAATGTCACCAACGTTAAAATCACCGAGTATAATGGGAAACTATTTAGTTATTAATTCATTAACCATATAATTAATGTTTATAATATGATTTGAATAAACTTCGATTGAACTTTTAGGTCGAATATAACTAGCGATGAAAAATAAATTCATCGAGATAGAAGAGCATTTAGAACTCACGCAAACACAAAGTTGTTCTACTTCCTCTGAGTCATTAAACATGCTACATTGTTTACTATTTAAAGTAGATTTAACTGCTATCAAAACTCCTCCTCCTTACTCCATCCCAGATAAAACTGATCTATCCTTGCGGTAGACACAGAAAGAATTGTCGAAAAGTTCATATGACGATATATTCGAGTTGAGCCAAGTTTCAACTATAACTATGACGTCGTACTCATGTTGAGAAGAAGACGAAAAAAATTCATTTGTTTTGGTCCTAAGGCCACCAGCATTTTGAAAATAAACTTTTAACTGAGATGACATATCCGATAGGTTTGATACATTTCCTACGTCTTGGCCAAGTTCAGAATCTTCTCCTCGTTTTTTGGAAAGTTTATGAATATATGAAAGTTTATGAATAATATAATAATTTTGTGTTTCAATTAATTTTATATCGAAGATAAATTGATGAAATATATGTTTTTCAGTAGAATTACAGCTCAAACAAGATATTTAATCACACTTTGGCGACTCCACGTCAAAGTGTGATATTTGGTACTCCGGTACCCAAACGACCACGGGTGCATAACCACAGCACTTCCAAAAATCCTTTCTTCTATAATGATGCTCTTAAGGACAAAATCGTGATTGCGGTTATCGATAGGAGCGATATAAATGGCACGATTACTTCTGATTGAATGCAATAAGTAAAGATGAAACTCTCTGCGGGCTTCCTAAGCGTAATGAGAGAAAATTCTGGACACCCTCCAATCGCATGCGATGGGGGTTGGCATCAAGGTCATGTCAAACTTATCGTTTTTGACGATGGTAGATTGTGCGACCTATTTAAGCTCGCTGTTAGCAAGATAGGCGAAATCTGGCCAGGTAAGAAACTCGAGCTTGTTGCTAAAGAAGATATCCCTAGCAGGCTTAGAACTCGGTCCTGGATACCGGCTGAACCTTCTTGTACGGAACAAATTCTAAAGATAATCAAGGTCAGCAATCTCCTCCCTGCCGTCTCATAATTGGAAAACCGCAAAACTGGAGGAGGTAAACTGTCCTTATCGTAGTGCAATTATTGTAGTAAATGAGGATTCCCTTGCTCGTTTGGCACAGACTAAAAGGTGTGATTCGACGACGAATTGGATGCAGAAGGCATACCCATAATACCCATATCGAAGCTGTGCCTGTGGTTGAGGGTGCTGGTGCATCGATTACCTTTCCATCTATGGAAGACGATGAATCTTGTACATCCTTCAATAAGGTGCAGTGATCTCAAAACTCTATCTGGGAGACTTCTACTATAACGATCTTAGCGATCTAGCAAATATTATATGCAGGAAATCTCGCTCGCTTTACTTAGATTCAATAAATTCGTAGCAACTTCTTCTTAATGACTCAATGAGTAATTATAGGTACAGCTACTACTACAATAGGTAGGTTCCCTGGGATCAGCGAAAACTCAACTCAGGAAGGTCAGTACTGTTAGCAAGTTAGCAAAGATTACGAAGAATTCGTAAACATGTAGTTGGCATATGATTCATTGCAGCGGTCTCCCAATCTTCAACTCCATAAGCCAAATAACTCCACTTTTCCAACCAACAAATAATTTACTTATATCCAAGGGGGTCATTCCGTAATTTGATCATCGCCAAACGATGTCGTTTTGACTATAGCTATCTTTGTTACATGCGAAGGGACAAATCGTCGTTAAAGTGCAGAACTAGCCTAAGTCCAAAATTCTCAAAATCGGGATTTTCATTCATTCGTTTCCAGACGGTCTTCCAAACTGATCGTTTGTCAGTTTGTTGAGTAAAAAATAATAATTTGCATTGGAGTAGTACCAATTTAAAAATTTCAAATTGCTCTCCTGCAAAACTAAGTATTTGTGATTCAGACTCGTTCTGCATTGCAGCGACGCTATCGCGGAAACGATATCGTTCGATTCGCGGTAGTTCGTAAAGCGAAGATTTTGTTGTGCATATATTATTGCCCCTTACCACTGGTGGGGGAAAGCAATAATAATAAGAACACTTCACAACCTTTTGATCATAACTGATACTATTTTATTAACTTACAATACTATTTATACATTTATTTTGCTTACTTAGCTAATTTTACAAATATCAACAAATATATACAGAAATTACTTTTATACAAATGATTGCAAGAAATATGATCGGTATATTTTTTGCCAGGTATGTGCGTATAATGCTGACTATTGTGTGAATTTATTTGTATATGATGATATGATGATACAGAAAACCTGTTGCTGTTTTCATTAATATATAGAAAAGCTGTTGTATGGAAAAAATTTGTGGTATATGATAATCTGATGGATTAAAATATACAGGTCGAATTACTTCAAACTTGGTATGCGGCGTTTTTTGGAGACTATCCCCAGACGTTTATTGAATTATTTTTTTTACCAAAAATAACTGTACCTGCCATATACCGGTTTAAGAAAAACTCATTTTTCTAAAAAACGGTGCCTACGATTTTGATTTAAAAAATCATGGTTATTTTTTGGATAAGATCTATCTTTAAATGGAAACCATTTTTTTTTTTTCAAAAACCGGTATTAAGGGTATACCTGCCATAGAACCGTTTTTTTTTTTAAATTTGGATTTTCTCCTTCATGACTCAGCATACTCCTACAAACATATCTCAACTTTACACCGGAGTTGAGTTGGGCTAAACCTGACTCACTCTTAAACTGTTCAAAACTCAATTAAGCTCGACAACAAACGGCTACGCTTCAATAAATACTGAACCCTTACTCAATATTTTGAATTTGATATCTATGTATAAGTTACTTAGGGCAACTAGTTTCTAATGGTACCAATGGGAAGTTACTAGTGTGGGTCGCACCCAGCCTCTTTTTTTATTATGATTCAAAAAAATAAAAGTGGGAATTCGACAAAGAAGAAAATACCTTTCAATTGCCTGGTATGGTTTTTTTTTTGGGTTGGAGTACGGACGCACGAATTAGATTAAGAAATTTGTGTTTATGTTTTTTTTTTAAGTTTTCAAAATAACTCTTATTGAATAAAATATTTGTTTTATAAAATTTATTTCTTTTAATTTAAGGAGAAGGAAAAGATTTCCTATTATTCACCACTCGCCATCCTCAGCTATTAACTCATTTGGCTACCCTTGCTCTTGCTGGTGCCCTCGGACAGCTGTTCATATTTTTAATGGTGGCTGGTTTTGGTCCTCTGGCTTGTTCTGTTGTGACAACAACCAGGAAGTTCTTCACTGTTCTCTTTTCCGTGGTATTTTTTGGAAACCTACTTATTCCAAGGCAGTGGTTAGGAGCGATCCTGGTGTTTGCTGGATTATTTGCGGATATGGTGTTTGGAAAAAAATCACCGACTAAAAAACCCGTTTCGGACGACAAAAAGAAATTGCTATCGTAGGAATTAAAGGTAGTGGAAAAGTAAAGTAGATCAGTGTTGGAGTTCATTGTTTTTCCATTTTTTTTGTACAAATTTAATTTATTTAATATGTTAGCTTTCGTGAAAAGTTTGAAAAAATAAATAATGTATTTTTTGTATCAAAGTCGTTTGTCGTTTTTATTATACACTTATCAAAAGAATTAAGGAAGCGGAGGTCTATAACGCATTGGCTGTTATTCCAGAAATAGGTACAGCTGTAGGAAACTATATTTTCTATAAAAAATATATGAAAGCAAATCTCTATTATGGATACTTCTCGAGATTTTAAGCTTTTATTTGTTCTATAACTTGCTGTTTTGATGAAATTGAGAATCATTTCAAAGCTAATTATCTCGAGAAGTATCAATGTTAGAGATGCCTGCAGAGACTTTTTTTATTTGAAATTTAATTTACTACAACTTTGTTGGTCTCCTTTTTCCTGTAACTGCAACTTTTTATGCAATAACAGCCAAAAAACCAACAAAATTATGACAATATTGACATTTTTATAGATTGTTTAATTTAGGGTAATTACCTTTTTACCGCGTTGAAATAGCATAAAATGCTGCTGAGTATAGACATTTATAAAAAGAACTGAACTGAGGGCGAGTTCTAAATATTAATTTTGAGGGCTCATATTTTAAGGGAATTTTTTGTTGGGTATTTCCCACAGAATTTTGCTAATCTACATGCTACAGCCTTGGCCAAAAGTATTAGGAACCCTTTAATTTTCGCTCTATTCTCTGAAACATTTCAATTTTTTTTTTTTTTTTAATTTTAAAACGGAACATTCGAAAGTACCCAACAACATCAAAAGAGATGCTCAAAAAGGTTTTACAACAAGAATGGGACAAAATAAGTTCAGATGAGTGCCGTAGGCTGTAGATTTCCAACAATTCTGCATACTTTGTTTTTTTTTTTTATTCATCGTTATAAAAATATAACAACTTTATGAGGGTGCCTAATACATTTGGCCAAGGCTGTATATTAGCATAGACATCTTAGTCATCATCCGACGGTTCCATATTGCTAGGAATGCTCTCCTCGGTATTCTGTTCTGGTTTCTGGATTCAGCGTTAGACGGTAAGTAATTGCTATGACTGGAATTAGTAATTAATGGAAGGCTTGACCTTACTGGTATTCTGGAGCGTTTGGAGCTTATACAAAGTGAAAAACAAGCGCTTACCAAGTACCTTATTACTAATTGTACCTAAACTTCATTATCATTACATGTGTTCTTTTGCACGCCGTTATAAGCTTAAAAAGAAAATTTGAATGTCATATATTCATTCAGAGTTCATTCGTTATATTTCACATTTTGACATATGTACACTTGTACATATCAAATTATCTTGCGAAATTTGACATAGATATCAAATCTGAAATATAAAAAAAACAATTTTTACTTACATATATCAAATCTGAAATATAAAACAAAACAATTTTTACTTACATATATCAAATCTGAAATATAAAAAAAAAAACAATTTTTACTTACATATGTATATCAAATTTGAAAAAAAAACATACGAAGCAAAAAAATATCAATTGAATGATTTTTGTACCTCACGTTATGATAAAATGAGTGAAGGAATCTTCTAATCAAAGTCAAATCTAGCTGAGAAAACATAATGGTTAAATATACAAATTAAAAAAAAATTGATTTCTAATTTATTTCTCAATTGAGGAATTAATTTTAAATTTTTGAAATGACAACTTTGATATTTTCAAAATCTGAAGTGACAGTGCTGCCATTATTGGCCATTATTGGCAGCACTGTCACTTCAGATTTACGAATAAAATTATTTCGATTAGTTGTGATGTCCGTTTTTTTGTAACATTTTGTTTATCGCATTGAAAAAAAACACACCTATTATCAATGCAAAGCAATAATGAAATGAACCCTTTTTTAACGGGCCTTGTATGTTCTAGAATCTAGACAATCAATCAATTCAATTCAATTTTGTTTTATTGAACATAATATTTACAATTTGACTTAAACTTACAAATAATATAATACAGTGGCAAAATGTTAGAATTGTTGGCACATAGGGGGCCTAACGTAATACAGTGGCTTAAATTAAAATGAATATATAGTTATATTTTACATGTCAAAAAATAAAAAACTTAATATTTAAAGTCGGTTGACTTGGTTCATCTCGGGTGTTCCTTCCCGGTTGTCAAATGACAGTGCTGCTTAGCGATTGTTGGGATGGTGGTGACGTTTAGCCACGATAATGGGCTGACCCAGGGTCAGAGTAGAAGTTAACTGCTTCGTCGTCGTTGATTGCTGGAACAATATCCTCGTTTAGGATTTCCATTGCTGACAGGTACCTTGGCTCGGATTGTCTTTGTTGAGTAATCATCCTTCTCATCAGTTGGTTGGGGTGGTTAGTGATACTTTCGACAAGTTTCTTTGCTGATAGTAGCAAATACTTGTCAAGTGGGATGATTTTGGCTTCTTCGTAGAGTCGTTGGTTGCTGTAATGTTTCTGCCTTTGTCGGTTGAAGAAAAGTCCGGTGCAGATCCTCAGTATTTTCCTTTCAAACAGTTGGAGGTCCTTCATGGCTGTTTTTGAGATAGTGTACCATACTGGAAAGCTGTAGCTGATGACTGGTCTAAGGAGCTGCTTGTATATTAAAAGCTTAGTTGGCTGGCTCAGTCCGGTTCTTCTTTTCATCAAGGGATGCCAGGTTTGCTTTCTTCAGCACATCCCTTGAGTGCTGGTTGAATCTCAGGAGCTCGTTAAAGTTGATGCCTAGATACTTAGCGTTGCGTTTGGCTGGCAATCTAGTTCCACCTGGGAGCGTGAGTATTATGCTTCTACAGTTTCCAGCCGAACGACTGCCTCGCCCTCCTTTTCGTCTTAGGCACAATAGTTCCGATTTCGATGAGTTGATTCGGATACCCCATTTGTTGTAGAACTCGAATAGTTTCCGGATATGCACCTCAACTTTTCGAACAGCTGTCATTGGCGATGATGATGCGGAGTATGTAAGTGAACCATCGGCGTAGAGCAGGTTTTCACATCCACTTGCAGTTGGTTGGTCGGAGGTAAGGATGCTGTAGAGAAACGGACCAAGTTTTGAACCTTGAGCAACTCCAGCTCTGATATACTTCACTGTTGATTTGTAGCTTTCCAGTTGAACGAAGAATTTCTGGAAGAAAGAAAAGAAAATATTATTTTTATTAGTGTCGAAGGAAAGCCCAGTATGTTGAGTTTATGAACAAGGGCTTCAATCCATACGCTGTCAAACGCTTTCTCAACATCAAGGAAGCATGCGACGGTGACTTGGCGGTTGTTAAGGGCAGAGGTAATGTCTTGATGAAACTTCAGGAGCGGATGTAGTGTGCAATGCTTTTCCCGAAAGCCGAACTGCATGTCTGGGATGATGTTGTTATCGCTGCAAAACATCTTCAGCTTCCTGAGTATCAGCTCTTCCAGAAGCTTACTTAGGTTGTTCAGAAGGGAAATTGGCCTGTAGTTGGAGATCATGTTCCTAGCACCCTTCTTAGGGATCGCCACGATTTTTGCAGTTTTCCATTTTTTCGGGAAGTAGCTGTTGTTTATGCAGTTATTAAGGATGATAGCTAAGAAGATTATCACTGTCTGCGGAAGCCTCTTTAAAACGAAGTTAGATACTCCATCTGGTCCAGTTGATTTCTTTGGCTTGGAGTTACCTATTATTTCGGCTATTTCTTCGGGGGAGCTGAAGTTTGGGCTGTCAACGGGATCATTTGCAGGATTGGTATCGCTGAATGTTGCCATGCCCATGTTAGGCAGCAGAATCTGTTGGATTGTTGCTTTAACTTCATCTAGAAGGACAGGATCTGTAGATGGGTTCGGTGTGAAGTTTCCCTCAAAATGAGCTGCAAATGCTTCTGCTTTGTCTTGTGGCGTTGTTGCTTGTCCATTGTTGGTTATAATCACTTCCGGCATTGATGACTTCTGTCCAATAATTCTGTTGATGTTCTTGAAAGCATCAGGTCCAGGTTTTATTGACTGCAGTCTCTTTTGGAATTGTATGTTGTTGTGGTGTTGGATGGAGTTCCGGAACATAATATTGGTGCATTGAAGTTCGCTCCTCACTGTCCGGTAGTTGATTTTGGATGTGTTCAACTCTCGCTGGTGAATCCTTTGACGACGTTTCCTTAATCGTTGCCGGTGATTGTACAGGGTTTGAACATACTCTGGAAGATGGTATCTGTCCTTTGTAGTCTTGGGTTTTGGTTTTCCAACGCGTCTGTAATCGTCGACTCCAAGGAGTCAATGGCTGCATCAATTTCGGTATTCTGTAGATTCCTGTTCTGCGGAGGTAGTGTGATAGTTTCTTCTACATTCCTCTGAAGCTTGTCAACCTCCAGTCTTCTGTAGTTGATGAAGTGTTCCGCTGGTTCTGTTGATAGTATTATGGGCTGATGGAGCCTGATACTTAGCTGCACCGCTTCATGATCTGAATCGCTGGGCACTGTTGAACAGGTGAAGTTGGAAATATCTGGAAGTATATAAAGAAAATTAGATGTTGCTAAGAAGAAGTCTAATGTTGATGGTGTTCTCGGAAAGGTTGGTTTCGGTTGGGATATGACAACAAGTGAATGTTGGGAGCTGTTAATTTCAAGCCAGTCGGCTATCGCCTTGCCTTCATTGTTGACGGTGGTGTCCAACCAGAGATGATGTCTCCCATTAAAATCACCTCCGATGAGTCCATATGTGCCTCTCGTTAGGGCATTATTGAGAACGTGGAGGTCACGGTGGATATCTCTCCTGGTGGAATGGCACTTGAAGTAGACGCTGATGATGGTAAGAGTCTCATCACTTCCTAGCTTCATGGTGATGGCGGTGGATTCACTGGTCACGAGATTTGTGATGATGGCTTCACTGGTTTTGGCACAGATGTTTTTTCTCACAAAGATTGCGGTCCCTACGCGGTCTTCGTTTTTATCCTTTCGGAAGGTTTTGAATCCAGCGATGTCAATGTTGTTTTTCCTTGTCACATTGGTCTCGCTGATAAGGGCGATATCGGGATTACTTTTCTTCATAAACAAGTTGAATGACGTCCTCTTTTCCAGGCTGTACAATGAGTTTACAATGTACATCAGTAAATCTAGACTATCTTGAGTCTATACTAGACCAATAATAGGCGTGTTTTTTTGCACGCCGTTATACGCTTAAATATGAAATTAGAATGTAAACACAATAACAACGATATCCTCGATAAATTTACTCGCTTATGAATTAAGCGGATATAAAAAAAAGTGCTTCCCATATACATTTACAATTTGTTTGCGATGAATTCTCGATAAATGTCATTAATTCATTCCGAGTTCATTCATTATATTTAAAATTTTGACATACATATCAAATTTGAAATAAAAAAGAAAACAATTTTGACTTACATATTGACTTTGAAATGAACATTTGAATTTAAAAAAAAATTCGAAATAAAGAAAATAGCAATTGAATGGTTTTCGGTCCTCTACGTTAGGTTGAAATTAATGTAGGAGACTTCTAATTGGAGTCCAGTATAGCTGAGAAAACATTCTACTTAAGTGTTCAAATTAAAAAAAAATTATTTATAATTTTTTCCTGAATTGAGGAGGAGAAGTGTCAGTGCTGCCAAGCGAATTAAACTATTTCGATTAGTTGTGATGCCCGTTTTTTTGTAACATTTTGCTTATCGCGTGCAAAAAAACACACCTATTATTGGTCTAGTATAGACTCAAGATAGTCTAGATTTACTGACGTACAATGTAAACTCATTGTACAGCCTGGAAAAGAGGACGTCATTCAACTTGTTTATGAAGAAAAGTAATCCCGATATCGCCCTTATCAGCGAGACCAATGTGACAAGGAAAAACAACATTGACATCGCTGGATTCAAAACCTTCCGAAAGGATAAAAACGAAGACCGCGTAGGGACCGCAATCTTTGTGAGAAAAAACATCTGTGCCAACACCAGTGAAGCCATCATCACAAATCTCGTGACCAGTGAATCCACCGCCATCACCATGAAGCTAGGAAGTGATGAGACTCTTACCATCATCAGCGTCTACTTCAAGTGGTGAGTTTTTTTTGCACGCGATTAACAAAATGTTAAAAAAAACGCACATCACAGCTAATCAAAATAATTTCTGTGGCAATAAGCAATAACCGCTTAGGTCTATAAAAATGAAATAATTCTTTAAAAGATTTAAGCGTTTATTTCAAATTTTGTTAAGTAAATATCACAATCAGTTTTTTTTTTTTTTATTTAGACCTGAATAATTGGAGTTGCCAGTTGCAATCACAGAATTTTTTTTTTAAATTGAAATAAAGCACTTAGAGCAGTAAGTATAAAGAATAAAATTTTACTATTCGCTTAAGTGACATAAGCGGTTATTGCTTATTGCCACAGATTTAATTAGCTTGGCAACACTGACACCTCAAATTATGACAATTTCAAAGCTGTCATTTAAAAAATCAAAAATTAATTCCTCAAATCAAAAAAATATTATGAATCAAATTATTAAATTCGAATATTTAAGCTGTATGTGTTTTCAGCTGGTCTGGACTCTAATTAGAAGTTTCCTTCACTCATTTTAATATAACGTGGAGGACAGAAAACCATACAATTGATATTATTTTCGCTTGATATTTTTTTTATTTCAAATTTGATATGTTAAGTCAAAATTTGAAATAAATGGATGAACTCTGAATGAATTTATGACATTTATAAAGAGTTCATCGTAAAAAAATTCTAAATGTATATGGGAAGCACTTTTTTATATCCGCTTGGGTCATAAGCGGAGAAATTTATCGAGGATATCGTTGTTACAAATGACGAATAACGGCAAGTTAGCACTAAATTAATTTTAATTTGATTTGACAAAAATAACGGTATCTGCCATATACCGGTTTTAGAAAAACTAATTTTTTTCAAAAATAGATGAGAAGATCTCGATTCAAAAAATGACGGTAATTTTTGGATAAGGTTTACATTATTACAATTTTTTTGTATTCTATTAACGGTATCTGCCATAGAACCTTTTTTTAGATTCTGAGGCGGTATCGTCGCATACGAAAACGACCGGACGTAAACGTGATTGCTATGTCTATCGTTTTGTACTGATTATATAGAGACAGCAGACAGCAATTGTCAATACGTTTACGTTCGTTGATTTTCGTATGGGGCGATTCGGTCTATGGCTTCCTCCTTAATAACTCAGTCGTTTTAAACGTTTTTTTTAAATGAAAGCTTTTAAGTTGAAGTACAAAAAAGCAAAATTTTTCAAATTTAATATTTTTTGCAAAATCGTTTACAATTTTTTTTCAAAATGTATGTGTTTATAAATAAAATAGCATACCAACACTTCTTTTAAGGTCCTTTGAAAATTTTATACAAAAAAAATTTTTTTTTTGAAACGGTTCTAATGATTCTCAGTTTTTCTTTTTCTAAAAATGTATCTTTATAAAATCAATTAAATTGCATAATTCGTTTTGAGGTCAATATATTTAAGAACCTGTTTTAGTCAATTGAAAATCGAATTTCATTTTTCTAAAAAATACATTTACAATACATTAGTTAAAAACTCTTATCAACCTAATTACTTTATTTATAAAAGCCAATATCTACGTGCGATTCAGTCGTGCATTTTATTTTTTATTAATCTATCCATTTACTAAAATTACATTTTGCCATCGGGGGATAAATCATAGCAGTTCATGTAAGAAGAATAAATGAATATAGTAGACAGTTTCGACTTGGGCAAATTTGGCAAATGAGCTTCCAAATGAGATAAATTCTCATATAAATTTTCAACTAGAAATGAGTTAATTTCTACCTTATTTGCACGAAATCAGCCAAAATTATCCAAAATATTTATAAACACATCCCGCAAATTTCTTTCGTATAGGAGAGAAGGAAACAAACAACATCCCAAATACAATAATGCTGTTACGAATGTAGGAGCGAACACACCCAGACGAAATGACACATGTATATCTGTCTCTATCTGTCTGTGTTTATTTGTCTCTTTTGCTTAACGAAGCTGCATATCTCTGTAACCTTCGCTAAAGGCCCAAATATAATAGACTTAACCGAAAGTAAGCTAATGTCAAAACCGAGCGACTGTACGGAGAAGTCCGTCTTAAGATCCGATTGGCAGAACTGGAGTTTTCACATCTATTTCTGTTAGCAGATATATGTGACGAGTGCAACTTGGGAATCGCTTTCATGAAAAGCCATGGTGTGATACTGGATATCGGTAGCTAAGTTCTGAAATACTAAAATGTGAAGATTCCAATGGTTTATGGCAATGAAAATGCATCCGCTGTCAGGACTGCCATCAAAGAAGACGTGAACTCTTGCCTCCTTCTTCAGAGGTATTTATTTGGAAAAATTGGAAGCCAACAATATCTCATGGTGGAACCAGACTCTGAACAATCTTCCCAAAACATCATCGTTGGAAGATACTTGTGGCACCAGTTAACAACATGGACCATATATGAATTCTGAACATCAAACCGTACGAAGTCAAGCTGAAGAAGGGCGAAATTTTCGGGCAATGCGAATCTGTGTCAGCAATAACGAAAATCACTGATGCTAGCTCACAGAAAGGGGTTAAGTCTGAGAAACTGATCCCCGTAAGGGCCAATATCCTCGAGTCATCTAACTTAACTGAACATCAACTAAGGATGTCTAGTAGACTTCTTCGGGAATATGCTAATATATTCTCTTCACCAAATGGACAATATGGTCGAACACAACTTGTGCAACATCGAATCGACACAGGCGACGCAAGATTAATTCGTCAACCAGCAAGACGTCTCCCACTGTCCAAACAAATTAATTATTTATCTTCATTATAATGTATTTGAATTTTAAGCGAAATAAAATATACTCTAACTCTAACAAGGAGAGGTTGAGGAAATGATAACGAGTACATATGAAGCAAGATGGTTTGATATAAAAATTCCTAAAGTCCTTGGGCGTCACCAGTGGTTCTAGTGAAGAAGAAAGACGGAAGCACTTGATTTTGTGTAGGATACGGCAGGCTCAACGATGTGACCAAGAAAGTCGGCTACCCTTTGCCCAGAATCAGCGATACTTTAGATGCCATGGAAGGAGCTCAATGGTTCTAAATGTTGGATTTGAAAAGTTGCTACTGGCAAGTAGAAATCCATCCAGAAGATGAGGAGAAGACGGCGTTCTCAACGGGAAATGGTCTGTGGAAATTTAAAGTAATGCCTTTCGGACGCTCCGGCAACATTTGAGCGTTTGATGGAGTGCGTGTTACAAGGGCTTACATGGAAATCTTGCCTTGTATATTTGGATGACGTAATCGTATACGGAAAGACATTTGACCAGCACTGTCAAAATCTAAAAGCTGGCTTCCAGAGACTTCGCAAGGCTCATCTCAAGTTGAATCCCGACAAATGTGCACTTTTAAAGAGCAAAGTGAAATACCTGGGTCATATCATCTCATCCCAAGGAGTAATGACTGATCCCAAAAAAGTTGACACTGTGAAGAATTGGCCAACACCTCAGGACAAACAGCAACTGCGAAGCTTCCTTGGTTTAGCCACATATTACCGCAGATTTGTAAAGGATTTTGCGGGAATTGCCAAAAGTCTGCATCAACTAACTGAAAAGGGAAGGCAGTTCAAGTGGTCAGGTGAGTGCTTCCAGGATCTCAAGCAGCGACTTTGTAATGACCCGGTGCTGACCTATCCCACACCAGGAAAGTCTTTAACCATCGATGCTGATGCAAGTAACGTCGGAATTGGTGCGGTACTGTCGCAAGTCCATGATGGTGAAGAAAAAGTTGTAGCTTACTTCAGCAGGTGCTCTCGAAGCCAGAAAGGAACTACTGCGTGACAAGACGGGAACTTCTCGCTTTAATATTGACAACCAAGCATTTCCATAAACATCTATTTACAGAAGTTCTTGCTGCGAACAGACCATGGTGCGCTGAACTGGCTCTTGAATTTTAAAAATCCAGAAGGCCAAGTTGCAAGATGGATCGAGAGGCTACAGACGTATGACTACGAAATTCAGCACCGTAAGGGAAGAAAGAGGTTGTTGCCGTCCATCGAGTTAGAGCTGATCCCATCAGTGGTTGGAGCAGAGAAGAACTAAGGAACGCCCAGCAAGAAGATCCAGATATCGAACCCATTCTGGCTTGAAAGGAACATGAATAGAAACTGGAATGGAGTGACCTCTCTGACAGAAGTCCGGCTCTCAAAGTATATTGGGCACAATGGACATCTCTTCATGTGAAAGAGGGCATTCTATTGCGTAAATGAGAGTCTGTAGATGGGAAATCTAATGTGATACAAATTTGTTCCTCGCTCAAAAATCAACGATGTTCTTCGCGAGATGCACGACGGAGCCTCTGGAAGTCATTTGGGTGTCAATAAAACACTGGAAAAGATAAGACAACGGTTTTATTGCGATACTTGTGCTGCAACGAAAGGACCCGGCAGAAAGGTCCACAGCAAAATGCATCAGTACAACGTGGGAGCACCTTTCGAGAGAATTGCTGTAGACGTCGCGGGGCCTTTTCCCGAGGCCAACAGTGGGAACCGATACATTCTAGTGGTGATGGATTACTTTGGCAAGTGGCCTGAGGTGTTCGCCATCCCAAACTAGGAAGCTAAAACAGTTGTGGATCAGATCGTCTTGAGTAGGTTCTCCTGAAACTCCAATCTGACCAAGGACGGAACTTTGAGTCCAACATCTTCCCGGACCCGGCAGAAAGGTCCACAGCAAAATGCATCAGTACAACGTGGGAGCACCTTTCGAGAGAATTGCTGTAGACGTCGCGGGGGCCTTTTCCCGAGGCCAACAGTGGGAACCGATACATTCTAGTGGTGATGGATTACTTTGGCAAGTGGCCTGAGGTGTTCGCCATCCCAAACTAGGACAAACAGTTGTGGATCAGATCGTCTTGAGTAGGTTCTCCTGAAACTCCAATCTGACCAAGGACGGAACTTTGAGTCCAACATCTTCCAGGAGGTTTGCTGACTGCTTGGCATTAAAAAGAAGAGGACAAAATAACTTCATCCACAATCTGATGGAATGGTTGAACGTTTCAACAAAACTCTCAAGGAGCACCTTTCTAAAGTCGCGATAAGTCATAGATACCACTATTCCTAATGGCTTATAGAAGTGCGGGGCATACTCCATCAGAAATCTTGTTTGGGACCAAACAAGTGAGTCGGAGAAGGAGATCGGGACATTTTAATTTTGACAGTGATAAAGATAAGTGCTTGTGAAAGTGTAATTTGGAAGTGTTATTTCTTGTAAGTTGTAAAGAGTAAAACAGTTTGATATAGATAAAAGTGTTTGTTTATTTGAAAGTAAATAAAAGTGAATTAGAAAATTGGAAATAAATTTTGTTTGAATCCTGAAAAACATTACAACACAGTAAATTTGTAATCATAAAGGTTCCTAGAGGGAAAGTTTGGGGTAGTTTTGATTTTGTTCATTCTTTATGTTTTGGGGGTTGCTGAATCCGAATATGAGGTTTGCCAACAAAACTTCGTGAGGCAACATGGTAAAAAATGCAAAAAAAAAAACACGAAATTTTCAACGATCTTGCATTTTTTGGAATATTTTACCATGAAGGATTAGTTTTTGGTTACAAAACTATGTACTATTTAACAGGCTCCTTGGGCCTTTTGCTGATGCGATGCTCAAAATATATATATTGAACATTAGCGCCTATGGGCTGCTTTTTCCTCTGTGTAAATTGTCATAAGACTTTATGTTGAACATTAATGCTTAAGTTTCGATTCAGCAAATGGCTCTTAAACCTTAAAATGGCGTTTGTTTCATACAAAAATTTAAAAGCCTGTTAAATTTTTACGAAACCGGGCATAAGTTTATTGAATAATGCTACCTTTGTTTTTCTTCAAAATAAAAAAATAAAAACAAAGATACTCGTACGTAAAAGGAATAATAATTTAAATTAAATTAAGTAATGAAAGTATCTACAGTTCTTAAATATTGAATTCCAATCTATTCTTGTGGCCGGATTTTTAAAATCTTGTAATAAGTGTTTCAACATCAATAGGGATTTGTCTGTAGATGTGCCTCAGAGCAAGACCACGGAGGTGATTTTCAGACATTGTCTACCTTAAATACGTTTTAATCCATCTCCGTCAATGAATTTGTCACCGAAAGCGTAGAGATAAAACTATGTATTAACTAAAAGTTTCCTTATTGCATTTAATACATCCAATGCAGTTATCGGAAGGTTATTTCGCTGCTAATTTTCTTTTTACCATTTTTTGCGCCACAGCACCAATTATGTTTGAAGCACACAGAGAAAAATCGACTACATAAGATAGAAGAAAAACAATAAGATTTCTCTATGGCTTTTATTCAAAAAGATTATTTTATTATTCTTAGTTGGAAACCCTCATTATGAAATAAGAGATAAGAAATTGCTGGGGGTTGAACCTGATAGTCAACACTATTAGACACGCACATAACAAAGCCAATTTTGGTTTAAGGCTTGTTTAGAGCTCAGAGTGCAAAAACAAAAAAACAAAAATTCAAAGCAAATTGTAGCCTGTTTTGGGCATAATTTGGTACCATATTTTGATGTTTATATTTTCAAATCACCGTAACCAATACTTAAATTACCTTTTTTTCTCTAACAGGCTACTTTTTTTCATGCAAAAAAACAACAAATTGCATTCTTAGCTCTGAATTTTAATAAAAACATGGACAGATAAGACAAAAAACAGTTTTGTAGAGGAGACTGGGCCTTTTTGGCCTATTGGTGTATCACATTGAGACAGGTATCTCGTGCAGGCAATGTTAAAAAATGTAGGTATGTTATAAAACACATAAAAGTAAGCATTTTTAAAAGATTCTTGTTTAAATTGATTCAAAAACATTACATACGGGGTTGGAGGTTCAATTGGATTATTCTATCACCAGTTTTCACCCCTGATACAATGCATTTTTCGGTTTTTATAACACTTTTGTATGAAACGTGGCCCATTAGTGTAACACATTGAGACATATATCAAATGAAAGGTCTCAATGAGCGTATTATTTATTTTATGGACAAAAAACTCTATCTCGTGCAGGGAAAGTGCAGTGATGCATTTTATGTTAAAAATATTTGTAATAAAGTTGAGAAAAGTAAACATTTGTACTAGGTTCTTGATTAAATTGATTCAAAAACAGTACATATAGGTGTTCAATTGGGCTGATCCATCACCCTTTTTTTATGGATTTATGGAATGCAATAACAAAAAAAATATTTAAGTTAGTATATGATCAAAGATGATATAACTAGTATATACTAGTATAGTAGTAGTAGCAGTACTAGTTATATCATCTTTGATATTATCTTCTGTTTCTTGAAGTCGTGTGCAAAACTACCTTGTTGGTTTGAAAATAATTTAAATATACGATGGTTGCGATTAATTTGTCAAAAATGCAACACAAACAATTTATTAAAAAACATTTCATATTTAAAACAGAAGATCTTATACTTTCTTAAATATTTTTTGTTATTGCATTCCACAAATCCATAAAAATCGAAAAATGCATTGTGTTGCAAATGAAAAAGGATGATGGATTAATCCAATTGAACTTTGTTATGTACCGTTTTTGAATCAATTTAATCGAGAACCTAGTACAAATGTTTACTTTTCTCAATTTTATTAAAAATATTTTTAACATAAAATGCATCACTGCACTTTCCCTGCACGAGATAGAGTTTATTGTCCATAAATGAAATAATACTCTCATTAAGACCTTTCATTTGATATATGTCTTAATGTGTTACACCAATGGGCCACGTTCCATACAAAAGTGTTATAAAAACCGAAAAATGCATTGTATCAGGGGTGAAAACTGGTGATAGAATAATCCAATTGAGCCTCCAAAACCGTTATGTAATGTTTTTGAATTAATCTAACCAAGCATCTTGTGAAAATGCTTACTTTTCTGAATTTTATTACATGCATTTTTGAACATAAAATGCATCACTGCACTTTCCCTGCACGAAAAACAGACTTTTACCGATACAAAAAAAATAATACACTCATCGAGAAATTTCATTTGATGTATGTCTTAATGTGATACACCAATAGGCCACGTCCCATACAAAAGTGCCCAGTCTCCTTTATTTTTTTCTAAACCGTAAATTAGGATGAGTTTCTCTTCATGAATTCAATAGGGTTTCTAAATGGCCGGGTTCATCAAAGAAAATCTAAAATTTAAGTAGGTGCTAAAATTTGACAATTTTTTTCCACTGAACGTTCAAAAATTCTGAAATTTCAGGTGATATAAATAAAGGATACACTATTTGCATTTACGTTCAACTATATAAAAATAGAACATTTATTTTATTTAAGATGTGAACGTACACAATTTATCAACACCTGCTATTGAATTTACTAGAAATTTCCACAAAAGTAAATAAATTTTGTCGTTGTCGTGTTGCACTGTCGCACTTTGGTTTGGGTAAACCTTTATTTGTTCATATTTACATTTGGTTAGTCTCGTCCTTTTCAATTTCTTATTTATTTATGTAAAATTCATTCAAAAATAAAAAAATTGAGTTAGCAGCGATTTCACGGAATTTTTTTCCTTCAAATCGTGAATTGAAGAAAAAAATTGCTGTGAGTCGCTGCTAAATCAATTTTATTTTTCAAAGCACTGACATTAATCACTCAAAACTTTTATAAACGTTCACATTTGGGACTAAACACAAATCAATTGGTGCAGAAAATAGCAAAAAAACAAAATTGTTTGTAATTAGCGTGAAGTATCATAAAAAAACTTTTTTTTTCTAATGAACCGACTATGGACACGACCCAAAAAAAGTAAAGTCCAATTGTTTTATGCGGTACCTCACAAATGTTTGACATCACCTAAATTTTCAGATGGAAATTTCACTAAACGTAACTAAAAGTCAGCCGAAATTTCAGTGACATCTGACCAATCAGTTCCTCAAAAGAGGTAGTTGGATTGGAGCCTAAGAATAAGAAATACAGGAACGGGCGCTCGGCGAACAAAATGCGGCACTTCACAAAGTAGTGAGAGTTGCACATACACAAATGCATTTGTATGGCGAGTGCAGTTGTATGGCAACTCGCAAGGTTCTAAGCTTCATTTTATTTAGTTTTAGCTTACATGTTAATTACACTTTGGTCCCCTTTCAATTCTCTCTTTAACAAGTTCGCGTATTTTCACGAAATGCGCTCACTCCGTGTCAAAACGATTTCATAGTTTTTGTCAAAAATATTCACCTGATTGGAATCTTGAAATTTAATAAAAGTTTAAAAATGCAACCCTTAAAAGTATTTTGTAGATGCACAAGAATAAAATTCACAAAAACTTTAAAATTAAATATCGGCGGTAACAAGTTACAGCGCGTTACCAAACAAAAAATAGTGCGCCCCTGAACATGAAATTCATAATTTGAGATATTAGTAGGATTAGATGGGATTGGTCTATTTGATGAAAAAGTATACTTTTATTTTAAGTTAAAATATTATTTATGTTGCTAATACTCATTAGAAAACAATTTTATACGGGTCTAGATATTAATACATTATATTTTTAACATCACTTTGCATAGCAATATTGCAAATAAAACAGTACGGAACCGTGAAAAGTATAGTTAATTGTGTACTAGGCAAAAAGGCACCTTAATAACTAATTTTGACAGATACCCAAACAAATTAATGCCGCACTGCTATACACTGTAGATGTGATATACAGGTAGATGGTTCCAGGATTGTAACATAGCTCAAAAGTGAGCTGCGCTCAGCTCTTATTTTAGCTAACTCACTTTTGAGCTAGCTCATTAAGTTGAGCTAGCTCAAATCAGAACTGACCTGTGAGCTGAGCTGCCATTTGAGCTGAGCTGTAGTTTGAGCTGAGCTGTCACTTGAGCTGAGCTGTTGATTTGAGCTGAGCTGAGCTGTAATTTGAGCTGAGCTGTCATTTGGGGTGAGCTGATTTGAGATGAACTGGAGAGCTGAAGTAAACCGAGCTGAACCGACCCGAAATATCCTACCTAAAACTGAATGCAGTAAAACTAAATTTTTATATAATATAGATTAGATATAATAATGATATAATATAATATTATATAATTGGGAAGAAAAATGGTTTGGAAGTAGGTATAGTAAGTTAAGTTACGATTTGTACTATTTTTGCAAGTTACAACATCGAGGCGGAAGAGAGGGCAAGTGAAATATACAGGGTGATTTGCATAAGGTGTGACAAAAAGATAGGGTGTGTAGGTTGGACTTAGACAAGCAAAAAATCGTATGGGAGGGGGGGGTCCATTTTTACCCGTTTAGGCGGGAGGGGCAATTTAAGAAAAAAATGACTTAAAACGGAAAAAATATTATTTAAAAATAACGGTTATACCTACAGAGTCGTGCTATAGCATTTTGAAGCCAAAAACCTATACATTAATTTAAATTTTAAAGTAAGCTGTTCAAATGAATAGTTTTTGAAATATTAATTTTCAAAGTCAAAATTTTGAGAAAAAAACATAAATTTTTTTATTTAAACCATTTTTTTTCAAAATTTTACGTTATTAAGTAGTATTTTTCTGGCTTATTTTCAATGCTCTTATTTATTTTTGATCAAACACAAAAAAACGGATGTCAAAATAACCTGTAGTTTTTGAGAAAATCAAAAATTACAGAAACTACTTTTTTCAATTTTTTTTTGAAAGTTTTTTTTTTGTTATTGGATTCTTAAGTGAATTTACGAAATAAAGGATGAATTTTCTCTTTCCTTTTTTTATTGAGAATACCTGCAGAACTAAGGGTTATAATTATATCCTTCGAAAGTAATTGTGGTCAGTTTCATATCTTAGCAATAATGTTCGGCAAAATTCAGCTCTTAATATCTTGTCGTTGGCAGTTAGCTCCTGAACTGGTGTAGTGTGGTACGGGTGCAACTTGTCGGTATGAATCACTTCCCATACTCTAGTTTGGGGCAAATGAAGCATAGTAGCTATCCTCCTTGTGCTAAGGGAGGGATTTCGTCGGACCAATCCCAAAACTCTTTCCTCTGTGTGCACGTCTGCGGAAGATGCACTCTCTCGCCCTCGTTGCTCCAGTACTCCACGTTCTCGAAGACGTAGATAAATTTTTGAAAATATCGTATGGCTGGGATGCCTCCTATTGGGATGCATTTCAGCGTAAAGTCTTTGCGCTTCTCGACCTCGACCATGAGCCATACCGTAGCAGTAATGCATATCAGTTAATTCGACCCGAGAGTAATTTGACATCGTGATATGTTGACGACTTGACATTCAAATTAGAATTAATTTGTTCAACAAAACATTCTTGCATTTTATATGTCCTTAGGTTAGACATAATTTTATTTTAGTGTACAAAATTACGCGGTGTTTTGTTCTTGAACTCAACAGGCAGACCTCGCTCGTCAAACCGACCCCACCGCAATAAAAACAAGTTGGCAGGTCAATGTCAATTCAATGCTCTCACGCAGGTTTTTTCATTGAAAAAAGGGTGAAATATGGTTAATCCACAAACCCCAACAAAGACTGATAGTAAAAAAATAGAAAGTCAATCCTTTCTTTCATAAATTAACCAAGAATTAAATAATGTAAAACCCCACCGTAATAAAAACAAGTTGGCAGGTCAATTTCAACCCAATGCTCTCACGCAGGTGTTCTCAATGAAAAAATGTGTGAAATGTGGTTAATTGAGTACTTTGTCACTTTATTGTATGTTTTGAAGACTAATAATAAAAAAAATGAAAAAGATAAAGTTAATCCTTTCTTTCGTAAGTTCATCTAATTATCCAATAACGTAAAAACTGAAAGAAAAGGTTTTTCTCAGAAAAAAGTAGTTTTGGTCATTTTTGGTTTTCTCAAAAACTACAGTTTATTTTGACATCCGGTTTTTTGTGTTTGATCAAAAATAAATAAGAGCATTGAAAATAAGCCAGAAAAATACTACTTAATAAAGTAAAATTTTGAAAAAAAATGGTTTAAATAAAAAAATTTATGTTATTTTCTCAAAATTTCTACTTTGAAAATTAATATTTCAAAAACTATTCATTTGAAGAGCTTACTTTAAAATTTAAATTAATGTATAGGTTTTTGGCTTTTCAAAATGCTATAGCACGACTCTGTAAGTATAACCGTTATTTTTAAATAATATTTGTTCCGTTTCAAGTGATTTTTTTCTTAAATTGCCCCTCCCGCCTAAACGGGGAAAAATGGACCCCCCCCTCCCATACGATTTTTTGCTTGTCTAAGTAAAACCTACACACCCTATCTTTTTGTCACACCTTATGCAAATCACCCTGTATATCTTCAAAGAAACACCATAAATATTAATAAAAAAAACTTCCCGATAATAGAATTTTTCCAGAAATCGATAATTACCCATTTTGACCACAAAATAGATTTTATTAAATAACTTCTTAGGTACTGGGAAGGTTGCTAATTGTATTCTTTAATGTAACAAATTTATGAGGATAATAAAAATATGTTGGGTTACGATCAGTAAGGGAACTAACAGCTCAGCTCAACCGGCAGCTCAAATTTGAGCTAGCTAAAAAAATGAGCTAGCTCAAAAAAATGGCTAGCTCAAATTTGAGCTGACCTGTGAGCTGAGCTGAAATTTGAGCTTTTTGCATCTCTGTATTTTTTCGAGCTGTGAAACTTTGGTGGTTGAACGTATTTACCCAATATCTATTATTCACCCATTTCGAAATGATTTCCAAGTAAACCAATCTTTTTGTGGTACTTTTTGTCCCTGTGTCAAAAAAGAGTAGGTTCTTTATCAGAGAATTCCAAAGCGATCGAGTAGAGACTTTGAATAGAATTGGATCATTTTCATCGAGAGAATATTTTTGGTTGAAATCATTCTCGTAGATGTATGATGTGTTAGAATGTCCAGTAAAGGTGCATAACATTGATAACCTGTAGTAAATATTTTTCAGCTGAATTTACTTCATATTTGACGCGATAAATTTGACGTCCACCATGTGGAAGCAGCTCAGGGCTTTGTGGAAGCAACTCAAGATCCAGTTGATCAGCTATCAGATTCGCACGCTGCTAGACGTTGTTTAAACTAGCATCCATAGGTATTTTTCTCCTGGCGACAAGCAAGAACAGAAATTGTTTTTTTTTATCTGAACAGCGCTGCCCTTTTGATCGAGCGTTAAATTAAGTTGCAACGAAATACTGGGGTCAAGCCACACCAAAACTGTTTTAAGAGTTCGCACAATCTTGACGATGTTTACAGAAAATTTTAGTAAGTACTGCTCTACCTTCATCATAAAATTGTAGCAACTAGGTAGGTATAAAAAAAATAATTTTATAAACGTATATCCGCTCCTGATTCTACTAATGTGGTTCAATTTTTAAAATCGAAAATTTATTTTTGTGGAGATACCTATTTTCGTGAAGAAATGAAGTGAATAATTTTACTTCCTTCCAGTAATTGAAGATGGATTTACGTTAGGTAAATTGAAAGAAATTAACTCCATTATTATATTTTTTTCTGTAAATAAAACATTAACGACCAGAGAATTATATTCACATTTCAGATGTTATCGAAAAGAACTAATCGAAAACACAATTTCTCGGAATTTCTTTACTCTGGAACGTTCACTAGCTCACCACACCTCACAAAATCCACCACAAAAATGTCAAATCAAAAATATCTAAAGTCAAACTTTTCCCGGACTAATTCCAAGTGAAATTATTTATTGTTAATTTAAGTTCTTTTAAAAAGTAAATTATTTAGTAAAATAATTAATTATAATATATAGAGAAAATATCAATAAACGTATTTTTGTTCCAAAGAGAATGAGTTTCATTCATTTATTTTGCCATCGTTATTGATTTTTTTCTCAATTTTGTATAAAAAAGCAATTAATAAATTGTTTACTAAAATCGGAATTAAAAAAAAACAAGCTGTCAAAAAACTTCACCTCATTGCATTGTTGTTGCTTTTCACATCTATTTACAGACACGAAATGAAATTACAAAAACCAAAACTAGTTTCAAAAATTCGAGTTTTAGATGTCAGAACGCCTGTAATAATACCGATTTGTAGAAAATTTGGAATTTAAAAATAGTTTGGCATAAAACTAGTTTTGAAATGAGTCAATAATATGAGCGTAACATGAAATCTTTAAATGCACACGACCATCTTTTTTGTTTAAAAGTAAATGGTTAATTTACTGAAGATTTACTTGTATCGTCAGATGATCTACTTATATTTTCAACGCAGCTGTACCTATGCTATATTTGATTTATGTACCTACATACTGATTTTCGTCGATTTGAATAAAAATCAAAGAAAAACCGACAAGAAAACCACTTAGAATCGTCCAAACCTTATGCCAATAAAACATTTTTAGAAGGATTTTTTCGGATTCTACTTTCTTTAATAAATACCGTTTTAAACTTCCGAGTTACGACTTTTAAGCTGTTTAGATGTTTATAAAATTTATAAAATTAAAAGCTTTTTTATACTAATTTAAATTTAAATAGATTCTGTTCATCCTGTTCCTGTCTCTGTAGCACTATTTGTACGTTATACATTCAGAGCTTTCCTTGTTAAAAATAACAAAAATAAAAGCACTGCATAAATAAATGGCGCTCCGTAAAGTTCGCTGTTTTTTTATTTTTCTCAATGAAATCAAATATTTTCTGTAGACAACATACCTACTGTATCTGTGGACTGTTAGATTTCGGCACAGCTTTCCAATAAAATATAAAAAAAACTCATGCGGCAAAACAAATTTGCAAGCTCTTTTCATTTTCAACTTAACACGCCCTGCGCACAATCTTCGTCAAAAAATATGTCAAAAATAGGGAATCTTTTATCACTCCTATAGTTATCCTTTTTCTTTACCCGTAAACATAAAAGTAAAATGTTTTTGTGTAGCAGGTTTTGTCAAAAAAGCTTCTTACAATGAAATCGGATTAATTTGACATTTCTCGGCCTGGCATGAATCTCAACTTTTTTTCGTCAGTTTGCCGAGAAAATTTTAATCGCGTTCATTGTTTTCAAATATTTTTGAGCAAATAATAGCAAAAGTGTTTTTATTTTAATTAAAAAAAATTGTGACAGGTGAATATCATTAAACAACATAATATGTACAGTGTTGCAATTGTTTCAAAATACAATGATATTCATTCAGAAAGTTTGAATTTTTTGTGCGATGTGGCAGGAAAACTCCCAATTTAGATTTTGCAGAAATTTCTTTTATTGTTTTCGTGTCTAGTGACATAATTTTTCTCTTCTAAAAATATGTAGAGGTGGGGTTGTAAAAAATAAAATAATTACAACAAAAAAAAAAAAACAAAACGTAAAAAAATAGACCACATTTTGTGATAGTTATTTGTTTTAGTTGATTTTTTGTTTATGTTTATTAATATGAATTGATTTTCTTTTTAAATTCTACTGATAGCAGTTGTATTTTTGAGTGGTAGCATACCTCGTTAGCGTTACACATGTAACACATAATGCAGTTGTAGTATGCCGTGAGAACCATAAATGGTAAATCGATATTTTATTCAAATTATTTTCACCGATGTATGCAACCATGACAATGTTTATTGCCAGTGGTTGACTATTGAATTTTGTAATTGGTTTAAATAACCAAAACAATTTAAAATAAATATCGCTCACAATTATTATCACATGTGGCTACACTCGCACTACCATGAGGTTGTTTTTTATACAAATCTTTTCACTTCTGAAAACATTGTACGTAAGGAGTACCTATGTATGTATGTACATAATAGCAAAAAAAATAGCCGAGGAAGTGCTAGCTTAAAACCTTTTAAGTAGCATTTAGCATCTTTCTAAAAAAATCCACTTAACAATTTTATGAAATAGTTATTGGTGCTAGTACCCCCGGTCAAAATTTGATCGCTTAGCCACGGATAAGAGTAACACATATATGATATAAGAAATTAATTGTAGGAGGAAGGCTGCCTGTAGCTTTAAAACAAGACCAAAATTAGTAAAATTGGTTGCCGGTAAGTAAATGATGATGATGACGATGATGATGATAATTATCTGAAAAGGCCTTTTTTGATTGTGATTTTGAATTTTGCTTAGAGATACCGTTAAATTGTAGTACCTACCCTTTAGCATTGATTGTTTCTTTAGCATGGACTTATTCCACTTTCATAAACAAGGGTTTATTTATCAATGGTTATTAAAAATGAAAAATACCTGCAGCCATATCTATAAAAGTCACTTAAAAGTTGCTTAGCTTTAAACAACCTCTAAACAGCTCTTAAGTACAAAATCTATATCTATAAAGATTTTTCGCATTTAAGCTGCTTAGATCTGGCCTAACTTAAACGCCATTCAGAACTTTTAGAGGTTGTTTAAATCAATTTTAGAATTGAATTTCGCATATAAGTAATATTTTGTTGTGAAATTAAGTGATTTTTTTTAATTTAAAAAAGTGCTTAAAATGCGGAAATGAAAGAAGTTGTGAAAGCAAAATTATCAATAATTTCATTTTGTATTGAGAAAAAATCAAACAAATCAAATTCATTGAAAAACCCTTTGGACGAAAACTCAACCATGCAAAAGAAGTTAGAGGAGGCGTTCTGGTTGCGGTTCGTTATAATCTTGTTTCTTCATCAATTTCATTCCCTTTCAACTTTCGATAGAAATAATCGGTGTTAAGCTATCTATTCAATCCAAATTTGTTTATTTACTCAATGCATATATTCCCCCGAAAAGTTCAGCGGCTATTTATGATGAACTTTCTTTGGCGGTCCGCGACTTTTTAACTGAATTGTCTTGCATCAGCTATATATTACTTTAATGAAAATTCAATTTACCACTCATGGACTGGATTCCTTCTGAAGATGAATCTTTTCAAGAAGCCTCTTTGACTTCTTCGCAAACTGAACTTGCCTTTTTGGATAAAATTAGTACTACTGACTTACGTACGACGTTTTCCTTGACTTAAGTAATCATATTATTGAAAACAGCAATGCATATGATTGCTCGTATACCTTCGATTTTAGAAAAGCGAATTTCCAGTTGCTGTCTGAAAATTTAGGTAGATCTGGAATTGAAAGATTATTGTCCACTGATATTAACGAAGAAGTAACAACCTATAACTTTTTAGGCTTTCACGGTTTCTTGCAGACATAATTTAAATATTCTATTCTATGTCTAGGAATGCAACTAAAGTGTACTCTTTGTGATTTAGGGAGTATTCGATGGTGCGTACCAAGGTATGTAGCGCAGTTTCTACCGATTTTCCCTTACAGTATGCGTGTTGTGATGTTGAGATAAGATTTGGCTCTATCGCACTACGCAGGTGAATATCAATCAGTCGTTCCAAAGATTTGAGAAGGAAGGACGATAGACTGATTGGTCTAAGATCCTTGGGGGTAACATGGGAGCATTTGCCGGCTTTGGGTATAAATACGACTTTAACTTCTCTCCATATTAAGGGAATGTGAAACAGATTTATACAGCTGCTCAGTATTATCTCAAGAGTGGGTAAGATTATATCCGAAGCAAACTGTAGTTCAGCTGGTATTATGCCGTCTGGTCCTGCCAATTTGTATGGATCAAAGCTATTAATTGCCCATTTCAGTTTTTCCCTTGTTATTAACCCTTGGATATTTAATAGTTTGTTGTTTGACTCAATTGAGTACATGTTACAAATGTTTTGCGAGCTACCTGGAAAGTGAGTATCAAGTAGCAGATTGAGTGATTCTTCACACGAGTTTGTCCAGGAGCCATTTGATGTTTTTAATGAACTTGGCATGACTGGATTAGTTGAAAGAATTTTTCTTAATCTAGATGCTTCAGAAGTGTCTTCTATTTTATCACAGAAGTTCTTCCATGAAGATCTTTTACTTATCCTCAGTTGTTTCTTATAAGTCTTAAGGGATTCTTTATACAAATCCCAATCTGAGGATTCCTTTGTATATTTAGCTCGATTGAACAGCTTTCTACAGCTTTTTCTGAGCGGTTCTAATCCTGAATTCCACCAATCAGGTTTCTTATTTCCTCTTATTTGGATAAGAGGGCAGGAAATGCTCATTGCGTGATTGAGGATTGATGTGAGATCCTTGACTTTGTTGTCAAGGTCGGAAGTATTAGAGGGGATATCTTGAAATTCGGGTTTAAATGATCTCTTAAGAATGTCCCTATACAGTTGCCAGTTAGTTTTCCGATAATTGCGGAAAGCTGGCGGTCTGGTTGGTTCATCATTTAAACTGAATTGTATGTATCTATGGTCAGAGAATGAGTGTTCTTCTGATACTTTCTAATTCGTTACTATTTGATGAATGGTGTCAGAGACAAGAGTGATATCTAGCACTTCTTGTCTGTTTCTGGTAACGAAGGTGGGTTCGTTGCCTTTGTTACTTACTATTAGGTTAGTACTTAGAATAAAATCAAAAAGGGCCTCACCTCTATCATTTATATCTGTACTGCCCCATACAGTATGATGGGCGTTTGCGTCACACCCAATAAGGAGGCTTATTTTTTGCCGTTTTGCTTCAGCTATGATCCTCTTTAGCTTATCGCCAGGAGGGCCAGGGTCGTCGTGGCCAAGATATGCCGACACTATCCAGTACGTCCCATTTTTGGTATGTATCCTGGCGGCGGTAATATCACGATCGCTGAAATCAGGGAGTAGATATACATTAGAACTACTTTTGGCTAATATGCAGGATCTTGGTTCACCTTTATCCGACGCATACAGCAAGTAGTAGCCAGGAGTCCTGAGTCCTTGAATGGTGGATTTGGCAATCCAGGGTTCTTGAATCAGGACTATTTCTTCCCGGTTTTTAGGTAGCCGGAGAAGAAGGGAGGCCTAGGCCTTAATTAAGTGTTGGAGATTAAGCTGGAGGAACTGCAGCATCTTGACATCACTCAGACCAATCCCCAACACTGTCAGATTGAGGTCTTCTGATTCAGAAGAGGAATCCAGTAACTCGGCTTCGGAAGCAGAGCCAATGGATTCCTCTTCGCTAAGAAGAGCCTCTCTCCCGGAGTCTTCATCTTCCTTTTCGGAGAGACTGTCGACGGTTGGAGCCTTTTCGGCAGTATGTTTGGTCCTCTCTTCAGACTCAGAAGTGCTAGAGGCATCAATTTCCATTGCTGGATCGATGTCCCTAACAGATTCTGCGCCTGTGGAGGTACCGGGTGGTTGTGGAGGATCTTCGTTGATTCCCTCATCTTTTTTGTAGATCTTCAGTGTAATTGATGAGAAACCATATCCAATCACACCTTTGGTCGCCAGTAGAGGAGCCAGGGACTCTTATTCACCACAATGATTGCAGATCTTGAAGTTTCCAGTTGTGAGTGGGCAGGTCCGGATTACTACACTGAATGATCTGGAGGATGACATCCAGCTGAGAGGGTTCCTCTGGGATCCAGGCGCGAGCCCGAGGCCTGTTAGGGATTTGCTCTCTAGCAACGACCTCAAGTTTCGCACCTGGCCAGATTTCTCCTATCATGCTAACAGCAAGCTTATAAAGATCGCAGGATCTCTGATCTCCACAAGAGCTAAGCTTTACTTGGCCTTGGTGCCAGCCATAGTCTCTAATAACCGGGGGTGTTCCTGGGTTTTCTTTCATGATATTCAGGAAGAGTCCCGAGAGTTCTCTTATTACCACCGCCCAGCGATCTGGAGAAATCCTGCCATCGATATCGCTTCTGTCGATGACTGCCACAATAATTTTGTTCTGAAGCGCTTCGCTGAAAGAGAGATCTTCCCTACAGATAGCAGATGGAGTGCTAGTCTGCTGCATTTTTGGGCGCTTGGGTTCCGAAATGGTTCCCTCCATGGACCGTTGTCGCTTTGACGTAAAGTCGCCGCCGGTCCCAGCATCTTTATTTTTCGCAATGATGCCTTTGACCCATGCTAGGGTTACTTCCTGCTTCGGGTCACCATTAGTTTCTAGTTTTTCACCTAGTCTTTTGATGATTCTCCTAGCATTCCGTAAGTCTCGAGCGCGTTTGATTCTTTTCGGGGGAGAAAGAGGTCTTTTAGTGGTTACAGCTTTGCCTTTTTTCAAGGGTGCCTTACCACTAAAATGGGGTTTAGAGAGAGAGAGAGGTTCTCTCGTGGTGGTTGCAGCGGACCCTTTTTTCAAGGGTGCCTTACCACTGAAGTGGGGTTTATTGGTAGTATTGGATTGTTTAGGCACAGATCCCGTACTACCAATGGCGCCTAGCTTGCTCGCCTCGCTACAGCCTGCGGACTCTACATTGGCAGATGTTCCACAGACTGTGCTAGACTTGCTGGCCGTTCCGCCACTCGAAGCTATCGTTGTCACTGGCGACTTCTCCTCATTAGAGGCAAAGCCCGTGCCGGCAGTCGCGACTTCTACCGACATTTGAGCGGATATCCCCGCTCGAGTTTTATTTTTTATAGCTTGCATTTGTCATGGTTTTCATGGGGTTTGAATTTTGTTGGTTATCTCTGCTACCGCAACTGGATTGTTGGAGTAGAGGACGTAAGCCTTCCCACCGCGTCAAGGTCAAATTCGAGGGAAGGTAAATCCTCAGAACTCAGAAATGATTTTAGATCGAGTTCTAAAGATGTGAAGAAATGTCTGAGTTCTAAATATATTTTAAACAAAAGATCTTAAGAAAAACTGAGAGTTAAAAATATTAGTTTTAAATTGATTTTATAACTTTGTCAAGAAATTGGCCGTAAGACTTCCTAATTCCAGAATTAAATTTTAGCAAACTAAAATTATTTTTCATGTTTTTATAAGACGGGAGGGCTTGTGACACAAAAATTAAATTACGAATTTGTTGTATGACAGATTCTCATCCATAAAATAATCGCAATATACCAATAATCAAATTTAGTGTTGAGGTTAAAATTTGTATAAAATGAACTTATGGACTCTAATCAATGAACCATACATGTTATGACCTAAATATTTATGTTGAATCTTAATAATGAATCAATAATGGTTTGAAAACAAAAAAAAAATGGATATAACATTTTTGGTTTATTATTTTTGATTCATACCATTTCTGGTAATTTTCCCTAATTTTTAAAGTCCACTCTAAATTTGATTATTAGTAGGGCCCTGTCTTTTTCTTATTTTTTATCCTAAAGAAACTTACTAACAGCAGTTTTGATCTAAATCGGTTGGATAGTTTCGGAGTCTATATGTTATAATCATATTTACATTTAATTTTATATAAATTGATGTTTAGAGTTAAGTATAACTCATACAAAAATGAATTAAATACTTACAGAAGCAGAAGTAACCTTCTGTCTTATCTATTTTAATATATAATTTTTATATATTTGATTGCTCTGGCTTGAACATAGCCTGGAAAAATTTTGATAAACCAACGCGAGAGTGCAATGAATTTATTCAAACTGGTGCAAAAACATTGAGTAGTCACCAGTTCCGTATAGCGTCTGCATAGTGGTAGTATTGTATTTTTATTTTTGTGCAAAGTAGATTATCTACTTTTAAAGCAAATTAAGCTTTTTCAGATGATATACATTTTGTACGTCAGCATATAAAATTAATTCGTCACAGTAAAACAATTTTTTAAAGATTAAATATTTGGCAATAGTGAGACATTTCGTTTTACTATTTGAAAGTGTTGTGTGAGACGTGATCTGTTTATTTTACTTTCAGATGTATTTAAATCTAATATTGTTTTAAGACTTATGTGATGAACTGATAAGTATGAAATCGGGGTCCCTTCTCATAGAGCTGAAAATTGGTACAGAACATTGAAACATCGATAGAAGTAAAATGTCAAAAGCTCCCAAAAGTCCCATGTATGCATACAAAGTTATTCAAGGACAAATATCGAAAATGTCGGTTTTTCGTTTTTTACTTTAAAACGGGAGAAATTATCAAAAAAGAGTATATGTGAGACTTGCAGGTCTTGTGATTCCCTAAAAACACGTTGTAACATTTTTTTCTCTACGACTAATCGCTCAGAAGATATCGCGATATGAAAATGTCGAAAATAACGGTTTCTTGCATATTGCTCTTAAACGGTGAGTCATATCTCTTAAAACCTGAGAATTTAAAGATATCTATATTTAAATAATATTATAAATAGTATCCATAATACCTAATATATCGAAACATTTTTATGCTGACGATATTCAAATTTACAAGAGCTGCCCTTTAGGTCTAATTGAAAACTGTGTGTTTGATATCAATGAAGAGCTTAAGAAGATTTACATATGGGCTGTTAGAAATAATTTGACTCTTAACCCTAACAAATGTAAATGTTTAGTAATTTCAAAAAATCATTAGATTTATCTTATTTCCCATCGGTCCTTCTCAACGGTAATCCATTAGAATTTACGACCACTTCGAAAAACTTAGGTGTTGTATTCAACAGAACACTTACATGGAGTGATCACATCAATTCTACAGTAGGAAAAACATATGGGGTTCTTAGATCTTTGTGGACGGTGCAGCAGTTTACTCCTTTAAATACAAGAATGGTTCTTGCAAAGACCCTCGTCATCCCAGTTCTTACACACGGATGTGAAATATACTATAACTGTGATTCTGTGAGCAAAACAAAGCTGAAAGTAGCATTTAATAGTACGATTCGTTATATTTACGGCTTGAGAAAATACCTTCTAAAAATGTCATTTGAAAACTTCATCAAATATAGAATTATCAACGTACTTTTTAATATTGTCAATACAAGAAGCTATCGAAAAAAAAAATTATTTGTTCCCCTATACAATTAAATGCAGTTTTAATTTCCTAAATCTTTAACAAAAATTTAAAAAAATAATTTTTGATTGGGTCAAAAGTCAAAAAATACGGTTTTCCGTACTTAACTCTTTAAAAATTCGGTTTTAGTTAAATATTTTTAACTCAGTTTTTAGATTAGATAATAGTCTATAAATTTAAATAAAAATATGTAACAAAATGCGCATATTTCAAAGATTAGTACAGTAATTTTCGATTTTTGACAAAATACTAAAAAATATTTTTTTTTAATAATGGCATTTAGAAATGAAAAATCAATGTTCATTTTGTAGAAAAGCAAATTATATATAAAAACTCAGAAACATTCCCTGCCTTAACCGTTTAAGGATAACAGACAAAATGAGTTACATTTACATTTATATATATCTTTTAAATGATAGCAAGAAGGAAAAAAATCACCAAATTCTTTTTTTTGGAGAACATTATGATCTATAAGGTAAACTTAAAATATTTTTCAAAAACCACATTTTAAAAGTATGAAGTAGAGAAAACCATAATTTTTGACTTTTGACCAAATCAATTTTTTTTTTTTTAATTTGTATTAAAGCTCTAAGAAATTAAAACTGAATTTAATTGTATAGAGGAACGCATAATCTACAAATACTTGGATCATTTTTTTACGATAGCCTTAAAAATAGGCACAAAAAACCGATATTTTCAACATGCACATCTCTTTTAAGCTCCCTACCTTAACTATTACGGAAGCATATCCAAAAAATTTTTAGGTAAAACATTATAGTCTATAGAGTGTCATTTAGAAATCTCAGTAAAGTACGAAAACTCGAAATTTTTGAGTTTTGATTTATGTCTATTTTATATGGACTATGTATGGGTCATAAATAAAGAGGGTCTGTTTGGATTAGGAAAATTGAGGCACGTATTCTTCCTTATTAATCTCCTAACCAATCTTAAGTATATGCACCGATCGGTTGTTGGTACAAAATACATAGCAAGTATCCACGTTAAGCGGACATACCAAAAATTTGGTATTGTGTATGGGCTCGACCTACATATGTAAATACAAAATGTTTTTGCAGTTTGAGGTCTGGTTCATCAGTTAACCTCAAAATTTGCACTTTTAGTCAGGTATGCTCTATTTTAAATATATCTGTGAAGCTTAACCAGAATTGTTTGAATAAATAAAGTAATGGCATTTATAGTATTAAAAATACCCTTTCTGACCTCATTATGGGATTTTTGAAAAAAGGTTTTTGCTTGAAAAATTAGGCATTTAAATTAATTATACGTGTTCGTAACAAAGTTCAGCTTTTTATATTTTTTTTTATGCTCAAAAATAGCTTATAATGTATAGATAATACCTGCCAGGTTTCATAGTGGGCGTGAAAGTCGTTTAGACGTTACAGCGGTTACAATGCCGAAGCACGGCTTCAAAAACATACATTTTTAGATATCACTAGCTTACACGAAAAAAGAACCTGTGCAAAAAAGTATTGTTTAGATTAGTTTGGCTCGTTGAACAAGTAAATGACAACTATTTATTTTTCCAAAAAAGCGTTTTCAAGATATTAGCGAAAAACATGTTTGTTTGCTCTATTTTCATATGCTAGCATAAATAATATCATAGCTGTAATTCTTATTTTTGAATACTTTATTTTTTTGAATAGATATTTTTTCTTTTTCAACGATATATTGTTTTGTATTAATCGGACGAAAAACCATTGAGTAAAAGCCGTTCAAAGGTAAAAAACATGATGTTTCCATCTTTTTGGAAAATCATTTGATTTTGAGGTTTCGAGATAAAAATAAGGATTTACAAAACTATAAAGCCTTAGGTGCTGCATAAAATCGCAATATAAATGTGAAAGTAAGAAGGCAATCGATGTACAATATTGTACTTTTCATGATTTAACGGAGTGGTCTGCCTTTACTTATTGTCAGGAAAGCTTTATAGTTTTGTAAAATCATTATCTTACCATTTCGCTACAAATTGAAAAAATTGAAATTTTCCTAAAGCCCAATTTTCTACTTAAATTTGTTGCTAAGACCCTAAACAATTGAAAAAGGGCTTGCAACGTCGCATCACATGATCCACACTTTTCCAAAAAAAAAACATTTTTTAGCGGAATCTATTGCTTAATAGTATATCTACATACACTTTAATCTTATAGCTTTTCCCCGAGAGAAAAAAAAACTTGCAATTTTTTTTATTTTTTAAATTTGAATTTTTTTTTCTGTGCAAGAGCCATTTTTGTAATTTTTTTTCACACAATATTAAGACGTAATATTATGAACACACTTTATTACTTAGGGCCAGTTTGTCAATAGTCAGATAAACTGTCAGTTGGTACTTATTCATAAGATAGGGCAAAAATCTATTTTTCAAAAGTCAGATATTACGTATTCCTTCGAATAATTATTTCAAAAGTCGAATAAACTTATTTGCTCATATATGTAAGAGCTTGTTAAAAAATATTCCTAAGAATAAATTTTCAAATGTCATCAAAAATTTTCTATAACACAAAGCCGACAGCCTAACAACAAATAAAAACAAACAACAATCAAAAAATTGTATGAAAATGACTTTTGAGTTCAAACATTTTCAATTTAGCTATTCTATAAAATAAATAAATGAGTGAGTGATTACAAAATTCAATGTTATTATTTGATAATTAAAGAATATGATAATTTTTTTTCCTCTGGCAGTTAACTGTTTGTTTATATGTTAATTGAAAAATCGGCTCTTAATTAAAAAAAAAATGGAATAAAAACTACGCTCTCATTATTTGATTTTTTGTCTTAAATTAAAATGCTATTATCACGAGATTCTGAAAATGTGGCTTACCATATTTTGCAAATAAGCCCTTCAATAATTATAGATAAAGTCGGCACTTGTTTACATTTACAAATAAATTCCACATTTTTCCTGTTTTCAAAAACTGAACAAAAAAACTAATATCTAAAAAAAATATATATATCTGAGAAAAAAAACAATTAAGCACAAAAAATTTAAACAAAAATAAATATTAGGCGAATCAAAAGTTCCAGTAAATTTTTTTTTTTTAATTTCAAAATATTGGAGTCTGAAATTAATCGAAAACCGTTCAATTCATCAAGTTAAAAAGAAACAACATTTTGAGCTGTCGTGTCCTGGGCTTTCGCTATTTGGAACATTACTTTTGGCACACCCTGTATACATTTTTTTGTCATCTTTTTTCTTCTTCTTCTTCTTCTTCTTCTTCTTCTTCTTCTTCTTCTTCTTCTTCTAAGTCTCAAAATAATTTATAACCGATGATGGTAAGCAAAGTTTTTTTTATGTAAATCAAATATTTCTTAGTTATTTTTTTCCCAAACACAAAGACGTTGAAAAGAACAATATTGGTCGTTATAAGTGAAAGTAGGATAAGAAACTTTTGAAGCAATCAATTTAACCAAAGATAATATAATACAAAGATGTCGCATCCCATACAAACTTTTGGCGCACATGTACCACAACATGTTGCTAGTTGCTAGTTGCGAAATGTTGCGAGAGCGAGGGAATTCCTTAAAAAACTGGAATCTCTTAAAAGAAATTTATTTCTCGTTTGCCCTTCTTCTTCTGTTTGTTTTTTTTTGTTTTTGCTTTTGGTTATGTTGTTGTTATGAAGCGCACCCTGCTTTCGGCTACTGTGTTGTTGTTTTTTTTTTTTTTTATTTTCTGTTATGTTTGCATGCTTTCGTCTGCCGATATTTTAAAGATTTTCTTTATTTTGTAGTTTTTTGTTTTTTTTTTTTTATTTTCTTAACGATGAAGACTTTTGAACTAGGTAGGAAGAATGTGTTGTATGTTTTTTTAAAGGAATTCTTCTAAAAGGAACTGTTAGTTGGTGGGTAGGTATAGGTAGGTTAACATATAAATAGAGTGTTTTTTTTTTGTAGAAACGTCCTTGCAAGAACGATGGCTCGGGAACCTGCTTATGCATTGGTATTACTTTTTTTAATGAATGTGTGCACACACACAGGTTAATTTTGTTTGCCACAATCGTTTTTGGAAGTATTTTTTTTTATTTTCTTATTTTTTTGTATTCTTTGTTGTTTTTGATTTCATAAAGCTGATAATTTTTAGAGTTTTGAATTTCTTGAAGGAATTGGTAGACGAGGTGGTGTCACAGTGAAATTCGTAGGGGGTTGTGATTTTGTATTTTTGGTTTCGTGTGATCTATTTGTGCATAGGCACAATAATTCATTTTTGTGCACAAACGCATAGGCAGGTAACAAGTCCAGTATATTCATTTCCCACGTTCGTCCTTGAGGGGATTTTCTTTATTTTATTGTTTTTTTTTTGCATTTCTTGTGGCTGATGAAAATAAAAAATATTATGCAAATCTTTGTATTTAGTAGATGGACATATGTAGGTACACATAGGTACCTAGTTGATTAAATGGTTATAGGTACCTTTACCTATTGTGAGTTATAATTTATAGTAAAAAGATAAATCAGTATTGAAATAGGTAGGAAAGTACCTAACTACGACTACCTACCTTACAGTTCAAACAAGACATTTTAGTAATAGAGATGATAGGAGACTTTTTATCGCAATTTTGTCTATACACCTAGGTACTTTTTTTTTAATATAAACTTATAATAATTGAACTTATGCCTGGTGAGACCTTGGTAAGGTAAGTTTTTACTTTTCCGTACATGCTGTGTAACAGTGATACTGTATGTCCTGCCGTTTGCACGTGATGTACACGTCTTCATAACGAAAATCAACAAAAATCAGAAAAGGGAAGAAAGAAAAGGAAAGAAAGAAAAAAAGAAAATCCTTAAAAGAGGAAAGATCTCATCAGACGACATTTGTACAAATGTTCGTGTGGGTAGACATGGAAACATCACAGAAAAATACACACAGCCTTGCGATCGTCACCGTTGCCGCAAGAAGGGTTCATAACAACACATAACGCAAGATAAAAAAGAACTGTTGTTTTCATATTCCTGGTTGCTTATTGTCATGAGTTTCTAAACAAAATTTTAGCAATTGAAAACTGATCATTTCGAGCTTTTTGTTTGTTTCATTTTTGTAGTTAGGTAGATAAAGTAGGAAAGTAGGTATGAATAAATTCAAGTGTTTTAATTAATGTTATGAATGTAGTGAATGTAATGTATAATATGTTTGTACCTACTTTCTTGTTATCTACCTTACTGCAGCATCAATTAAGAAAAAAGAGGGATATTGAATGTTATAGATGGTTATAAGCAAAAAGGTTAAATTCAAAAATCCGTAATCTTGAAAAGAAGGGTGATTTTTCGTTTTACTTTGATTTGGTTGACTTTAAGAAAAAAAACACTAAATATCACTTGTATAGAAAAAAATATGTTCTATATTTTTGTTTTAATATTTTTTTCTCCAAAAGTTATTATTTTCGAGTTTATTTACATAGCCAAAAATTAGTGAACAAATTTCCTTTTTAAGGGGGAAGAGCGAATAAGGTTTATCTTTCGACAAAATGTATAACAATTTTTTTGTAGGTGACAACTCCACCTACAAAAAACTTTCTATGAGATTTACCATACATAGAATATTTTTCGCTGTACAGCGCTTCAAACCTCGCAATGGGGATATTTCTTCAAAAAAAAAAAAAACCTTCAAAATGGCTTAATTAATACCTATATCTAAATAAAAATAAAATGATATATACATAATTCTTTTAGTAGGCATAAGCTAAGATATTTCGCACTATGGGGGAGGGGCTATTATGCCATTTTTAGGCGGGAAAACCAATTTTCTAAAATATGATTTAAAATGAAAACAAAATTATTTAAAAACAACGGTATGGATTTAAGTAAAGATATATGCCAAATATGAATCATAGAAATCTGTGAAAACTTCCTTTTTATTTTCAAATTGAGTTTATTTAATCAAGAGTTTTTGAACAAAATAATTTTAAACTCAAAATTTAGGAAATGCTTTTTTTGTAACGTGTAAGTATCTATTAATTTTTTCACGATTTTTTAAGATAAAAATTACATTATTTTAAAATGTTATTGCTCCCTTATTTATACTTAAGCGAATCATGAGAACCAGATTGTCTTACGTCTAAGAAAATTGAAAATTATTAAAACTACTTTTGAACTTAAATTTGGCTTGGAGTTAGTAGGTACGTAAATAAAAAAAAAATCTTAAATATAGTATTTTTTGTAATTTTCAATTTTCTTAGGAACTAGGAGACGTAAGACAATATGAATCTCATGATTCAATTAAGAACAAATAAGCGCCGCATTATATTTCAAAATAATTGATTAATTAACTTCACAATTTTGAAAAAAAAATTGTATAGGTACCTCCAATCAATTATTTTTTTGCGGCGCAAACATGATTCTAAATTTCTTGATCAGTAGAATACGAATAACTTTAAAACCAAAAAAAAAATGATTTTTTTTACAAAAATCTAAAAATATTAATTTTTTACCAAAACTTTGAGAATTAAGTATTCCGGTTTATGGATACCTCCATTATGTTAAAATCAGTAGGTATCATTCATCCTCAACTTTTGGCGTTTACAGATTACAATTATCTTGGTTCTAACAAAAGTTATAGTGCTTAAAAATTTCTAACGCCAACGACGCCGACCACGGCACCGACACTGACACCGACGACGACACCAACGCCGACGACAACGACGAACGCACATAAAAATACCCCGAAAACGTTTCATGGTGTCTCACGATGAAATAGACTAATTCTGAAAAACAAATTTTGTGCCAATTGCTATACTTATCCTTTACACTACGTGTACGAAAAAGTAAAATCTTACCTTACAAGGGTATTTTTTATTTCCACCTCGTAAACTCAATTCAAACAAGAAATACAAAAAATGAATAAACTGGACTTGTTACCTGCCTACAAAGAATAAAAACAAAATAACAAAATAAAAAAAATACTTCCAAAGACGATTGTGACAAACAAACAAAACAAAATGAACCTGTGTGTGTGCACACATTCATTAATAAAAAAAATGAATACCTATCCATATGCAGGTTCCCGAGCCATCGTTCTTGCATGGGCGATTCTACAAAAAAACCACTCGATTTATATGTTAACCTACCTACCCACCAACTAACAGTTCCTTTTAGAAGAATTCCTTTAAAAAACCATACAACACATTCTTCCTACCTAGTTCAATTGTCTTCATCGTTAAGAAAATAAAAAAAAACTACAAAATAAAGAAAATCTTAAAAATATCGACAGACGAAAGCATGCAAACAAAAAAAACAACCATCGTGATCGCCACAGTAGCCGAACACATAAGCCAAAAGCAAAAACAACCAAAAAAAAAAACAGAAGAAGAAGGACAAATGAGAAATAAATTTCTGTTAAGAGATTCCAGTTTTTTAAGGAATTCCCTCGCTCTCGTAACATTTCGCAACTAGCAACATGTTGTGGTACGCGATATCGCGTAGCAGGCTTTAAATTTTGTATGCCAGAAGTTTGTATGGGATGCGACATCTTTGTGTTATATTATCTTTGGTCGGACTCACAAAGTAAATCACCGATAAATGAGTACCAATCTAGATCTAGATCGAGAAATGATTTTTCTATTTAGTTTAAAATTAAAAAAATTAAAGAAAATAGAATGACGTTTGGAAATATGGAACAAAACACAAAGGCAGACGAAAACTGAGTTTGAGATGAAAGTGGAAGAATTTTTTGGGATATTTGTATCGGTGTCTCGATCGGTTTTGTATGTATGGCTGAGTTTCTGACACAAGGGTGTACTCTCTTTGGCTTTTCGAAGCTGTTTGTATTTTTTAACTACATTTTTTAAAACATTTTGCTTAACATAAGACATCGCTAGAAAACTATGAGTAAGGAATATGAAAAAGTATAAATGGTAAAATAACCTCAATTGATATGTTTAACAGTTAATTCAATTTCATTTTATTCAATTCGATTATTCAATTTCGAGAAAAACTAAATTTTCTTAAAAAAACAAAATTTGCTTTGTAGATACGTAGTTTACGCAGAAACGGGACGATTGGTCAATCTTCTTTGTCAAACTTCTTCAATTTTATCGAAACGGGTAGTCGCTTCGTCGAGAGACCACTGAGTGATTTTTTCATCTGTGTGGCTTGTTGCAGCACGCTGCTAAGTTTCGCGGTATAACCTTACCAAATGTAGTACCGGATTCTCCGATTGATCCGCTTCAATTGTAATACGACTTGAATATGACGATTGAAGTTAGTTTTTCAAACTAAATAAGTGTACAAGAATACTCTTGCACCCAGAATTTACTTCTGGATTTATGTATTAAGAATCTCATTGGGCCATCGCAATCATGGAATAATTGAGAGAAGCTTGTCGGCGAATGAAATGGAATAAATGAAGATTTTAGTCGTTTTATTCCATTTCATTCTATCATCATTTTCCCTTTACCCCGGCTCAATTCCCAAGTGTGTGATGGCCCATTTGATCCATTTAACTATTTGTATGTAGTAAAAGTATTTTCAAGTATTTCGAAACGCAACAAAAATTATTATGGTATTAACGACACCTAGAACGAACGCATTGCAACCCATACATATTTTCAAATTAACTGTCAATTTTAAATTTAACTGTTTTCAAAACAGTACATCCTATATCCTATCCTATAATAAATGTTTTTATGTTTTTTTTGTAATAATAAAAAAAACTGACGACAATTTAAAGTAATAGAAAACTACAAATTTCTCTTGCAGAAAGTTAGAGGGAATCAATAGAAACCTATGTGTCGTTTTTCGGGAAAATTGTGCCAAGGCTTCAGCAGCCATCTTGGATTTAAGGGAGAGTACGTTTTTAGTGAATAACTCGCCCATTTTATACATTAGATAAAAATGACTACGGCAAAACTTAAAGAAAAACTTATTTTCTAGAATTTTGATCTTAGTATTTTTTTTCGATCTATATTTTTTTAGTTAAATTTAAAAAAAGCTTTATTTCACTTATTTCGATAGTTTAAATAATTTTTTTTGTATGTACCTAATACCTACAGTGAAAATATCGATGCATACAATTTGTTTAAAAAATCATTTGAATGTATTGTTAACACTCGAATGAAGTTTTTCCTTAATTAAACACTTAAGCAAATCAATTTGGTTGGCACTTTTACAACACACAAGACAGTTAACCATTGTACTTATATGTATTATTTTTGAAAACCCAGAATATACAGGGTGTCACGAAATCACCGCCGCAGAAGAAAACCATGGGTTCCTGAGGTCATTTTAAGTCGAAAAACTTAAGAGGTAGTTTGCTCGTTCTCGCTTCGTTTTCGACTTATAACGGTTTTTATGATTTGTATTGGTTTTCACTTTGGCAGAGTTAGAGCCAAACTACAACTGTTCGGCTGAATTTTAATATATTTTATTAAAACTTTTAGTGTTTATTTCATAGAAAAAAGTATTTTCCCGAAAAAAAAAACGGTTTGTAAGGCTCACCTTTTTATAAAATCAATAACAAAGTGTCTGTTGTTTTTAAATTTTACGCTTAGATGTGTTATACAGGGTGTCCCGAAATCAACGCCGCAGAAGAAAACCATGATTTCGAAAAACTTAAGAGGTAATTTGCTCGTTCTCGCTCCGTTTTCGACTTATAACGGTTTTTATGATTTCTATTGGTTTTCCCTTTGACTGGCTCTAACTCTGCCAAACTACAACTGATTTAAATTTGTTTTTATTTAATCAAGAACAGTTAGAAATTTGTATCTGTCATACAACTTTTTTTAATTGGGGATAACGGTTTTCCCACAATTTATTATAAAACACATTTTTTAAGCATTTTTAGGTTGGTTTTTTGACTTCGATATGATTTTTTCACAAAAACACGTTATTAGGTATTATTTTTTTTTATTGTTATGAAAGCCCAATTTGTGTTCTTAAAAATACATAACAGTTTTTTTCCAAAAATACATTAAATATTATTAAAAAACTAAAAAAAAAAACAAAAATACTAATACCTAACAACGTGTTTTTGTGAAAAAAATCATATCGAAGTCAAAAAACCAACCTAAAAATTCTTAAAAAATGTGTTTGATAATAAATTGTGGGAAAACCGTTATCCCCACAGAAAAAAGTTGTATGACAGATACAAATTTCTAACTGTTCTTGATTAAATAAAAACAAATTTAAATCAGTTGTAGTTGGGCAGAGTTAGAGCCAGTCAAAGGGAAAACCAATAGAAATCATAAAAACCGTTATAAGTCGAAAACGGAGCGAGAACGAGCAAATTACCTCTTAAGTTTTTCGAACCCATGGTTTTCTTCTGCGGCGTTGATTTCGGGACACCCTGTATAACACATCTAAGCGTAAAATTTAAAAACAACAGACACTTTGTTATTGATTTTATAAAAAGGTGAGCCTTGCAAACCGTTTTTTTTTTTTTGGGAAAATACTTTTTTCTATGAAATAAACACTAAAAGTTTTAATAAAATATATTTAAATTCAACCGAACACATTAACTCTATTTTAAAATATAATAGCTGGAAAAACAAATTCAAATCCGCGAAAACCGTTTTTAGCGAAAAAATACGTCTATTTCATGTACCTAAAGCAAGCGTTAAATGATAATACAATTCAGGCAAATACTCGCATAATTTTTTACACGAAAATGACAATTTCGAGTTATTAAAAAATGGTTTAACTATTATTTTTTTATTTTTCTATTATTTTTGAATTTTATTATATCTTATAAAAGTTTTTTGCGAGTTCAATAGGAAAGAGAAATATTTTTCCGACAAAAACGGGTTTCAAGGATATAAGCTCTCCTTTTAATAAAATCTTAATAACGATGTGAGTGCTTGGTCGAAAATTTCATTTGTACTTATTATTTTTACATTTTTACGCATAGACGTGTTATCTATTATGACACTTCAAATATAATATATTTTAGTTACATTACATTAAAATTATTAATTGGCGTCATCACTGCCAACATAAAGCTTACGAATATAAGATTATAACTTCAAAAACATAAATGCGTGGATTAGGCCTACTGGGGAAACAACATACAAAAAAAAACGCTTGGTACTCTAGCTCAACGGTGGTGCGGGAAATGGTTTAGTTGAGAAAAAAACTTTATTTGAGTCATAACAATATATTCAAATGATTTTTTAAACAAATTGTATGCATCGATATTTTCATTGTAGGTATACCTACAATGCCGAAGCTACATGGTACATAGACGAAGAGGAGGAGAAATCGATTCCCCAATTCCTTCTTTATCACAATGTTGAAGACTCTATCTGTGAGACTTCTACTGTAACGATCCTAGTGATCCAGCAAACATACATAGTTATAGGAAATCTGGTTCGCTTCATAAGAAACTCAAAGTGGTTCAACGATTAAGAAAAAAGTTTTACTCAGATTCAATGTGGTATCACAATAGACCAAATCATATCTAAGTTTATTAGCTCTCCTGCTGATAGCCACATAAACCTAATAACCTAAAAAAGTATAATGAAGTAAGCAAGTGAAAAATGTTCAGCTGAATTCATTACAATAGCGTGGAAGAACATTTGCCTGGAATCTAACATCTGGTGAAACTATTGTAATGTTAAAAAAAATCATTACTTTAGTGACTTTAAACAAAATTATCCTAACAAATACCGCTTGCTCTTAGAAATCCAGTAAAACTTCTAACGTCAAAGAGGTAATAAAAACGATGATTTAAGATGGGTGTTCCGGACTCTATACAAATTGAAAAAAAAATATAAGTACACTTTAAGCTAAAGGAATGTCGATGCGCTCGAAGTTCTGTTCAAAAACATACTTCAAATACTTGGTACTTTTGACGAAGTACTTGAACAGTATAGGTACTTTTGAGTACCAGTACCAAGTACTTAAGTACAAGTACTGGTACTAGTACTAGCACTTGAAATTTTACAGCTCTGAAAACCAAGAAGTTTCATAAAAATCTAACTATTTTTAAAAAAGATACAAAAAAATCGTTTTTTTGTAGGTCTTACAGCTCTTTCAGATCCTACAGCTTTTGCATTGATCTTTTGTCGATAGGAGGTCTTCTTTTTATAGATTAGATTTTCGACACCCACCCCACTTTTACGCCCCACCCACCTTTCCCCAAATCTGTTGGTGGGAAATTAATGTTTGAGCGTATTGAAGCTGTTCAGCGCAGATTTTTACGTTTTGCTCTGCGTGGCCTTGGCTGGGACGACCCGTTCAACCTCCCTCCTTACGAAGAACGCCTTAAACTCTTAAACTTGCAGACCCTTCAATCGCGCCGTCATATTGCTGATATTCTCTTTGTTCACCAACTCTTAAATGGTGTCATTGACTGTCCAAATCTGCTCCAAAACTTCTGTTACAACACAAATCCTCGCCAACTCAGATCGGTTCCTCTTTTTCCCTTATCCTACCACCGTACTGATTACGGCTTTCATGAACCCTTGACTCGTATGCAACGTAAAGCAAACAATTCAAATTCTTTTGACACCAATTTGAGCAAGTCCGCTTTAAAACACACTCTCTTCAACTCACTACGTTAAACCCTTTCCTTACTCTATTTAATTTTTTAACATGACTATAAGACATGACTATAAGATGCCTTTTCCCTATCTTAATTTTAATTTTTAGTATTAAGTATTTTTTAGTTTCGCTTTTATTAAGCTAATAATAATAAATAAAATATTTCTTACTTTAAGCTTGAACACCCAAATCGAACCCCCACAATTCTTCCCGCAGGAATTCGAATCAAAAACTCGAAAATGAGTCTTTTTCGAAAGTGATACATTTTTGACATATTGATCTACTCTCAACGTGTTAATCCATTCAGATAAAAACATAGAATATATAAATAAGCTATATGTGTAAGCTAAAAAAAAATTTCATACTCACGTGTTCTTAGATGAATTTTTGACAGATGCAAACAGTAATCTAAAGCTTTCATCAAGCTTGCACACATTTTTCCTATTTCTGTTGCCTACAAATTTGAAGGTTGAAAGCGTTCTATTCTTTCGTCAAGAAATTCAGGGGAAGGTAATAGAAAAACAAAACAATAACAACCGGCCGGCATGCTACACAAAAAATCAAAATAGAAATATAACACTAGACAAAATGGATTCGAACTTAAAAGTGAGAAAAGCTCAGTGAGCTTTATCTACTGCATTGCATATGCATTCGTCATGATTTCGATATATAATTCACGGGTTTAACATTTTCTTCCTTAAAATCAGATGAGCATTTTAAACGACCGACGACGTCTTAACCGAAATTCCAAAAATTTAATTCTGAAGGTATACACATATGAACATATCAGACCCATACAGAACTCGAACTAGAAATTATTCAATTTAAAAAGATTATTTCAAATAAAATGAGCAGTGCAAAAAGAGGAATATTTAGAAATTATCACCTCGATTTGCTTAGGCAGTTCGTTCCGGAAATCTCGGTAAAGTTTTTCTAGTTAAGTGAAAGTAGAGGTGCGGTTTGAGTGCAGTAAGAATCCCACACTTCTATGAAAACGCATTTTAGTAGTCTTTTGAAGTTTTCAATTATAACCCACGGTAAAAAAAATGAAATACATATTAATATCACTCCGCCTCCGACTGATCACTCAGAAGATATCGCTATTCCAAAAAACGTAAAATGAAGATAATGTCGGTTTTTCACTGAAAACTGAAAGTTTCTGCCAAAAAGCATTAATTTTATTTTGCTGGCTAATATAGTTTTCGAGGTACCATAATATTAAAAATAGCGTCAAAAGCCAAAACAATCCCTTTTTTCGCTTCTTACTCGCATTGACAAAGTTTTTAAAAATATAATGTATGCTCAAAATATAGATTATAATTGTCAACAAAAAAAAACATGCCACTTTTTGACAAATTATGAGCTGTCAATTACAAAATATTGCTACTTCAGATAGGTGAATTTATTGAAATATTGGGGTTTTCGCATACTAGGTACTCTTAAACGGTAAATTGAATCACAAAGTTATTTACATAATTTTTGGCTTATGACACCGTTGATAAAACAGCATTGATAAGTTTTTCTAATAGCTTTCATATAGTAGACACAATGGTTTCCAAAAATTGTCAAAAGTCGAAAAAAACTATTTTTTTGCTCTCTGCTCTTAAATGGTGGAGTTTGCGAAAAATATTTTATAATCATTTTGTAGATAATAGTATCTATTTGCCAACGAGATGTCATGACAAGTTTTTCGTTTCTATAAGAACCATCACCAGGACTGGATATGACCACATTTTATTTTTAATAGCAATGTGTCTCTTCGTACAAACAAACGAATAAAACTTTTACAGGATGGTCGGATTGTGATTTTGGTTTCATTAGGTTCAGAATACAAAAATATCCTAAAGTAATGTGTACCAAGTCCCAACTTTAGATAGGTAATAAATCAACACTAGTAAGCATGGCCAATCTTAAATAGACATTATTACATACTGAGAACCCATAGCTGTTGTTGGGTGTCCGTGAAAGCAGAAAAAGATTGATATTTATAAATTGGTTTTTGAATTGTATGTATAAGTTGTGAAATTCTTGCAAACCATAATGGTTGCAATTCAAAGTTGTAGTGCAACAAAAATGCAGCTTATTAAATAATAACCTTATCAATAAAATTGTTGGAACTATTACATTTTTGGGCATTCTCCTTTGAAATCAGATTGCGATTTTTGGGTGCGTATAGAGCATATTGCCATACAAAAGTCAAAGAGATGGAACATTTCAAACGACCGTTACTTCTTGTAACGCTGATATCTTTTGCAATAATAGAAGATAGGAAAAATCTGATTACACTAATAGGAAGATCTCGTTTTTGTCTTGAATACACCTGAATACTGTAGTCACGAAATGACATTATCTACAAACACAAACACGATCAGTGTATCATTTAGAATCATCTGATTTGTAGTTCAGCTGTTCGAAGGATCTATCATAAAAGATAACAACGTGTTTTCTACGAGAGAGGGGGGAGGAGTGTTTTCACTAAGGCATTCCTCATTTCATTAAGGCGGCAGGGGAGGAATTCCCCAGATATGGAATTAACGGTGCCAGTTAGGCTGAACTACTTGGTGAACACAGGTCATACCAGATAGCCATTCCAAATTTAAAAAAATCGACTTTTCAAATTTGTTTTCACGCCAATCGTTTGTGATTCGTTTGTGACTGTTTGTGACAGCATTAAAAAGTTTTGTGACTTTTTAGTTTTTGAGTTATCAACAAATTTAAAAAAAAGTACCAGTTAGCCATAATATTTTTGAAAATTGTAGTAACATAGATTTTTTTATACTCAATCGATCAGAAATCGTTTGTGGCGTCCGAATATATCAATAAAATCGTTTGTGACAACTTAGTTTTCGAGAAAAATTAGAAAAACTGATTGAAATTCACCACGCTTTCATTAATTTAATAGTAATAGGAGGAGCTATGCATAGGTATACGCTGTTGCATATATGTATGTGATTCATGTTGCTGAGGTGGGTAAATGGTTTGAGGTGAGCATAATGTTGCAATTATAAATAAGTATTATTGTGTAATTATCAAAACAACAAAACTATTACGGCTAGACCTTGTTTAATGTTTAATATTTAAACCTAATTACTTTATATGATAGGTAGGTAGGTGTACTTATCCTCAATCGATTAAAACAATATTGAGCATTGCAGTTAGGTAGTCAAAAACAATGAAATGCTTGTAAGTAGGTACATAAATAATTTTCCACAGATTGTGTTCCTAAACGAGGTTATATTTATGTATATGTACGCTTTCGATTGGAAATTGTTCATTAATTTGGAATTTATCAACCAAATCGTTTGTGACAACATAGTTTGTTTGTGACACCCTATTTTCAAAAAACTCACACGCTTTTTATTTAAACACATTTCATTCAAAATTGTTCAAAGACTTGGAATTTATCAAAAACATCGTTTGTGACAACCTAGTTTGTTTGTGACACCCTATTTTCTAAAATCTCACACTGGCTGCTTTTTACTTAAACACATTTCATTCAAAATTGTTCAAAGACTTGAAATTTATCAAAAACATCGTTTGTGACAACCTAGTTTGTTTGTGACACCCTATTTTCTAAAAACTCACACTGGCTGCTTTTTATTAAAAACATTTCATTCAAAATTGTTCAAAGACTTAGAATTTATCAAAAACATCGTTTGTGACAACCTAGTTTGTTTGTGACACCCTATTTTCTAAAAACTCACACTGGCTGGTTTTTATTTATTAACACATTTCATTAAAAATTGTTCAAAGAATGTGAGTTTTGTGAGTTAGTATGACCTTCTTTTATCAGCATGTGTAATACAGTATTAAAAGAAGATGAGACTTGGCGCGAAGAACCAACGACCCTATTCGTAATAATAGCAAATAACTGGTAAGGCTTTGAGCTTCCCTTATATCTGTCAAACAAGCTGCAAAAAAAGGATGACGCCAGGAAATATATCTTACCTGTTCGCCCTTGAGTTCAGGTAAAGACTAGCGACTCGTCATAAGTTTCTTCTGCCTCAATCCCCACTGCGAACGAATTCATAAACTTGAAATGTATTCTTAGAACTAGATTATTGATTAATTGAATGTGAGACTAATTACAAAAAATATAATTTCTTTAGATATTACAAGAGTTATAAATTTATGATTTTAATGAGTTATTAATAATTCAATATATAGCTGCTGCTTTGGTACTACGCTCTTCTCTTTCTATCTTTTTACTGTTTATCCTTGCAGATCCAATGTTGAAGATTTCTGAATTTAACACTCTTTCTTTTATTGATTGATATACATAGTTTTTTTTTTATTTTACTAGGTCAATTTATAAATCAATGAAAATATGTTGTTTTTTTTTTAATTTTTAAGTTTCTTTTTTGTTTAATTATTTCATACGGCAAGCTTATTTAGAAGCACAAATACTTGGCTTAATTTACAAAAAAAGAATTTATTTAGTTTCCCATCATTTTTGTTTCACGTTTTGCAATTTATGCTTTCTTTAAAGGTTTTATGTTTCAATTTTTTCAGTTTTTGTAATTTGTTAATTTTTTTCAATTTATTAAATGAGGTTTCGATTATTCTTAAGAATTTGAATTTAAAACTTGTTTTATTACAATATGTTTTTTTTTACTTTTATGTTCCGGTAGAGTGGGTTTCGATTGAAAACTGGCCGACTTTGTTGATTAAATTGATCTTTCAAGATATTTACCAACGCGACACTAAATTTGGGCTCCAAATAAAATTACACGTTTTGAACTTTAAATAAGTTTATTTTTTCTACAATAAAAAAACTAACACCCTTATTACGGTTGCCAAACATCAATGGATTGGCATACGACAAAACTTATCAATTGATTGTCAGTTGATAAATTTAAAGACCATTGTGAATTTTGATTTCTATGTAACGATTGTGAATTGGGCTTTTACCCAAGACGTCAGGCAAAATTTAAAAATTTAAATGAAAGAATATTTAGTGCTAAATCAGTTGGCTATTAACTAAAAACTAACATACTAATAAATTTAAACTGTTAATATAAAGAAAATATACACTTTTTTGCAAAAATACTGAATATTGTATGCGTTGTTTGTTTACATTCTTCGAACAAGATTTACCGTTTTCTTTTTTTTTTACAAATGCGTAAAAAGCCCAATAGGGCTTTTTAAAAAAAGCAATACATCTCTGTTTCATTCTCTCTCATAGCTTCTAAACGTCAAATCGACACTCTGTAGTAATCAAAATTGCTTATATTTTTTTTTTCATGTGAGAACTGTCACTGTACCAAAGTATCTAGTTCGACAATTTGGTAAAAATCCCTATTTGTACTTGATGTGACATTACAGTTTTGGGGGTTATGTTGTTTCTTATTCTTTTGCTTTGAAGAAACTTTATTTATCATATTTCGATTTTTATTTCTCGTTATTTGTATGCTTATTAAAATAACCATAAAGAAACAAAAAAGAAGAATAAAAAAAAAGTAGTTGTAGTCCACGTTTTTTAGTGAAATTACTCGGTAATAATATTTTCTCTGAGTGGTTGTAGCGCATATAAATTTAAAGTAAAAATAGCCAATCATTTTTACACGAGTAGGTATTTGTCAAAACAAAACTGTTGTCTGTCTTTTCTGTCCATCGTTTTTATTATATAAAAAAGCAAACTTGTTTGTCATACCTCAGATAAGAGGTTGGATACTTTTTTTTTGTAACCAATCAAAACAAAGGTCTAAGAATGCAAAAAAAATTGCATTTGTAGCCTCTGGTACCAATTGACATATGAAAAAAGTAATTAATACTTGGTTACGGTGATTTACAAAAAAAAAAAAAAAAAAAAAATATTAAATGTGGTACACAATTATGCCCAAAACAGACTAAAATTTGATTTGAATTTTTGTTTTTTGTTTCTGCACGCTGAACTGTAAATTAGCCTGAAACACACAAAATATAATAAAAGAAAAATAATCCTATAGGGCCTCTTCACACGAGACTAGTTATTCCAGGATGAAAATCGGTTTAATTATTCTGTTCGACTTCACCCGGGATGAACTATGCTGGAAGAAAAATGTGTATACATGAACCATATTCAAATGTATTTTTTCAGAAATATATTATTTTAGAAACCCCAAACGAAAAGTTGTGTGTGTACTAGTTTTGTTCTTCCGTTCTTCCATTTGAAACTTGGAAGAAGATTTTGTGCGGTCCCGCTCGCACAGGAAGAATTAGTATCGTGTGAAGAGGCCCATTGCGATTAAAAAAGTGTAAAGATTCAAGTGAAAACAGGCAATAACCCTACAAAAAATTAGTATCAACCAGGAATATGTAATTGACTGAAAATTTGATAAATACCAATTTTTTTGGCAACCATAACATCAAATTTGTCAATGGAACTATTCACAGTAGTTCTTAAATCTCAACTTTTATCTAAAAAATTGTTAATTATATAAAAATTTTGTTGATAATTGTCAAATATCGTATTGAAAATTGACAACCGTGGTCAGCTTCCAAGAACAGAATGAAGTTAAACATTAACTTGATAAGAGTTCTCTCTCTTGTCAAGTTCACAGTTTCTCATATGCAATTGAAATTTATGATATTTCTTTGATTGAAATATTGAATAGAAATGACCAAAGAGGAATTAACATTAGGATGACCAGAAGTCATAACTTGTAAATGGGAAGCACTTTTTTATAAACGCTTATGACGATAAAATTTTGTTTGGTCAGTAAAGGCTAGTATACAGTTCAGCGTGCAAAAACAAAAAACAAAAATTCAAAGCAATTTTTTTTATCAATTGGTACCAGAAGCTACAAATGCAATTTTGTTTTTATTTTTGCATGCAAAAAAGCACAAATTGCATTCTTATCCCTTTGTTTTAACTGGTTACATAAAAAAAGTATCCTTCGTGTTATCTGAGGTATGACAAACAAGTTTGCATTTTTATATAATAAAAACGATGGACAGAAAAGACGCAAAACAGTTTTGTAAATATACTTTTTTGTTTTTACGCTGAACTGTAAATTAGGCTTAAAGAAAAACACATATTAATAACAACCACAGGGGCCCTATTTGGTAAAACGATTATCGTCGAATTTACTTGGTTATCGTTCAAATGCGATTACATATAACAATTAATCCTTTTCTTTTACGACTGCCATTTAGCTATCGTTAGGCTTTCGTCTTCGTTTTTAATTTTCGCAATCAGAAAAAAATTAAATCCCTATACAACACCATCTCCTTTCCTTTCATTGCATACCATTAACTTATCAACATTTTTTCGAGTTTTCGATAGTTACTATATTTCATTTAAATTCGATTTAATGAATACGGGTTTTAGATCGCCATATACTGCATGGAAGGTCATAAAAAAATACTTCAGATAAAAAATGCGTAAAATATAGCGCAAAAAACATAGAACGTCATAGAAAAAAGCGAGAAGAATCGATGAAAGAAGTGTGAAAAGTCGCGGAAAAATATGCGAAATGCCACAGCCTACACCGTTAAAAGCGCCAAATACTATGGAAAAAATCGCGGAATACTGGTAAAATATCGGTGAAAACCTTGGAGAATAGCAAGATAGGTCACTCAAAAGTGCACGGCAAAAAGCGTGGAATATTGTGGATAAGATCGCGGAATACTGGAAGTATTCGAAGTATTCGATAAAGTATTTGAAAACCACGTGAATGATCGTAAAATACCGCACGAAAAGCCGTGAAAAAAGCACTTACTAACGCGAGAAAAAGTATAAAATACTGCGGAAAACCCAAACAAGGTCACAGAGAAAAGCGTGGAATCGCGGAAGAGAATATGAAAACTCTCGTAAAAATATGAGACATACCGTGGTAAAAATCGCGGCATACCGTGGATAAAAAGAATACTGCATGAAACGTCATGAAAAAATATCCGAAATACAGAAGACTAGCACGGTATAAGGGAATATCATGAATAAAAGCGTGGATATAAACCCCAAGTTTTTACTTGCTTTTACTTGTTTTTACCATAATATCAAGTTATGCATTCGTACAAAAAAAAAAGTTGAGATAACAATGAAACATGACATTACGATGATAGAGAATGAGAAAAAGTGGGTCCGACAATTCTGTCTGTCTATCTGTCTGTATGTAACAGAGACCACAGCCTAAACGGGTGGGTCGATTTACTTCAAACTTGGTATGTGGAGTTTTTTGGAGAATATCCCCAGATGTTTTTTTTAATTTTGTTTTTTGACCTTCAATAACGGTACCTGTCATATACCGGTTTTAGAAAAACTCATTTTTCTCAAAAACGGTGCCTACGATTTTGATTAAAAAAATCATGGCCAGTTTTTTTGGATAAGGTCTATCTTGAAATGGAAACCATTTTTTTTGTAATTTTTTAATTCTGATTTCAACCATTTTTTTTACATGAATGCTTTTAAGTTGCCGCAATAATATTTAGTAAAAAAATTCGAAAATTAGTTTTTTGGATTTAAAAAAAAAAATTGAATTTTTTTTTTCTAAAATCATTTTTTCAAAAACTACTCAATATTTTTTTTCAAAATTTAGTTTTTAGGTGTTGATAAATAATATCCTTAAAATGGCGTACCATTTTTTTTTTAAAGTCCTTGCAAAATTTTATATAGAAAACGGCTCTAACGATTTTCAAATTTTGTTTTCTAAAAATGTATCATTGTAGAAAAAAACAGATTGCATACTTCATTTTGAGTTAAAATTCATTAAAGAAGCTGTTTTAGTCATTTAAAAGTCGAATTTTATGCTTTTTTCATTTTTTTTCTAAAACTGCATTTACAAATTTTTAATTAAAAAGGCTTAGCATATATAGTAATTTTATCTTTAAGAGCAAGTACGTGCGACCCTGTCGTGCATTTTATTTTTTTACGATCTCACATGTTTCTTTTTCAAGTACTCCACACTTTTTCGCGACTTTTCACGTATTTTCCTTGCTTTTCAATACTTTTTTACACTTTTTTTCCTCGGTAATTTATTCTATTGTAATGTTTTTCTGGGTTCAAAATAAAACTTATTTCACTTTTTACTATACACTTTTATTTACTTGCAAATTAACAAACACTTTTATCTATTACAAACTGTTTCACTATTACTCTTTACAATTTACAAAAATTAACACTTCCAAATTACACTTTCACAATCACTTATCTTTATCACTGTCAAAATTAAACTGTCTCAATCTCCTTCTCCGACCTCGTATTTATACTCCTCTCATTTCTTCTTGAAGGATCCAGAGATCTCCAGTTTCGTTAAGTAAAAGAGACAAATACACACAGACAGATAGAGACAGATATAGACAGATTTTGTTGCGTTCCATTTCGTTTCGTTCGAAGTTTGACGTTTGGATGAAAGCGTTCAGAGTCTTAGTTATTTCGCCTGGGTGTGTTCGCTCCTACATTCGTAACATTGCCCCCTTCTTAAGATTGATCGTCCCGAGCAATTTCATCACTTCCTTCACTTTTATAACGATGTAACCGGTCACTGTGAACCACTTTTAGTTTCCCTCGCAGTCCTCTCTGTATTCGGTAAACCACATCATTTATTCTTGTTACCACGGTATAAGGGCCTTCCCAGTTTTGTTGTAGTTTTGGTGATAGTCCCTTTTGACGATGAGGATTAAAGAGCCATACAAGATCTCCTTCGTGAAATCCAGTTGATGTTGCTTGAGAGTCATACCGGGTTTTCATTAGTTACCCACGACTTTGGAAAGGTGTTCCTTTAGAGTTCTGTTGAAATGTTCAACCATCCCATCAGATTGTGGATGAAGTGGTGTTGTCCTCGTCTTTTTAATGCCAAGGATTAAGCAAACCTCCTGGAAGATGTGGGACTCAAAGTTCCGTCCTTGGTCAGAATGGAGTTCCAGGGCTACACCGAACCTGCTCACCCAGTTAAAGATGATCTGATCCACAACTGTTTTAGCTTCCTGGTTTGGGATGGCGAACGCCTCCGGCCACTTGCTAAAGTAATCCATCACCACTAGAATGTATCGGTTCCCACTGTTGGTCTCGGGAAAAGGGCCTGCGACGTCTACAGCAATTCTCTCGAAAGGTGCTCCCACGTTGTACTGATGCATTTTGCTGTGGACCTTTCTGCCGGGTCCTTTCGTTGCAGCACAAGTATCGCATTTTCGGCACCATTTCTCGTCATCTTTAGCATGTAGCCAATAAAACCGTTGTCTTATCTTTTCCAGTATTTTATTGACTCCCAAATGGACTCCCGAGGCTCCGACGTGCATCTCGCGAAGAACATCGTTGACTTTTGAGCGAGGTACAACTATTTGCATCACATAGGATTTGCGTAACAGAATGCCCTCTTTCACATGAAGGGACGTCCATTGTGCCCAATATGCCTTGAGAGCCGGACTTCTGTCAGAGAGGTCACTCCACTCCGGTTTCTCGTCATGTTCCTTCCAAGCCAGAATGGGTTCGATGTCTGGTTCTTCTTGCTGGGCGTTCCTCAGTTCTTCTCTGTTCCAACCACTGGTGGGATCAGCTCTAACTCGCTGGACGGCAATAACCTCTTTCTCCTCTTGGCGCGACCAGTGCCTGCAGTCAGGTTTACACGGTCGCCGTAACAGGGCGTCTGCGTTTGAGTGAAGCCTTCCCTTCCGGTGCTGAATTTCGTAGTCATACGTCAGGAAATTCTGTCCATAGATGTACTTATGGAAATACTTGGTTGCCAATATCAAAGCGAGAAGTTCCCGCCTGGTCACGCAATAGTTCCTTTCTGACTTTGAGAGCACCTTGCTGTAGTAGGCTACAACCTTATCTTCGCCATTATGGACTTGCGACAGTACTGCACCAAATCCGACATTACTTGCATCAGCATCTATGATGAAAGACTTGTCTGGTGTGAGATAGGTCAGCACCGGGGCATTGCAAAGTCGCTGCTTGAGTTCCTGGAAGCTTTTCTCACACTCACCTGACCACTTGAACTGCCTTCCCTTTTCAGTTAGTTGATGCAGACTTTTGGCAATTCCCGCAAAATCCTTTACAAATCTGCGGTAATATGTGGCTAAACCAAGGAAGCTGCGGAGTTGATGTTTGTCCTGAGGTGTTGGCCAATTCTACACGGTGTCAACCTTCTCCGGATCAGTCATTACTCCTTGGGATGAGATGATATGTCCCAGGTATTTCACTTCGCTCTTGAAAAGCGCACATTTGTCGGGATTCAATTTGAGATTAGCGAAGTCTCTGGAAGACAGATTTTAGATTTTCACAGTGCTGGTCAAAGGTCTTTCCGTAAACGATTACGTCATTCAAGTATACAAGGCAGGATTTCCATGTAAACCCTTGTAACACGCACTCCATCAAACGCTCAAATGTTGCCGGAGCGTTGCAGAGTCCGAAAGGCATCACATTAAATTGCCAAAGACCATTTCCCGTTGAGAACGCCGTCTTCTCCCGATCTTCGGGATGGATTTCAACTTGCCAGTAGCAACTTTTCAAGTCCAACGTGGAGAACCATTGAGCTCCCTCCATGGCGTCTAAAGTATCGCTGATTCTGGGCAATCTTTCTTGGTCACATCGTTGAGCCTGCGGTAGTCTACACAAAATCGAGTGCTTCCGTCTTTCTTCTTCACAAGAACCACTGGTGACGCCCAAGGACTTTTAGAATTTTCGAACAAACCATCTTGCTTCATACTCGTTATCATTTCCTCAACCTCTCCTTGTTTGGCCACTGGAAGACGTCTTGCTGGTTGACGAATTGGTCTTGCGTCTCCTGTATCAATTTGGTGTTGGACGAGTTGTGTTCGACCATATTGCCCGTTTGGTGAAGAGAATATGTCAGCATATTCCTGAAGAAGACTACTAGCCATCCTAAGTTGATGTTCACTTAAGTTAGATGACTCGAGGATATTGGCCATTACGGCGATCAGTTTCTGAGACATAACCTCTTTCTGTGAGCTAGCATCAGTGATTTTCGATATTGCTGACACAGATTCGCATTGCCCCACAATTTCTCCCTTCTTCAGCTTGACTTCGTACGGTTTGATGTTAAGAATTCGTATAGGGACCATGTTGTTAACTGGTGCCACAAGTGTCTTCCCAATGATGATGTTTTGGGAAGACTGTTCAGAGTCTGGTTCCACCATGAGGTACCGATGGCTTCCAATGGCGCCCTTCAATTTTGTCCAAATAAATACCTCTGAAGAAGGAGGCAAGGTAACGTCTTGATTGATGACAGTCCTGACAGCGGATGCATTTTCATTGCCATAAACCATTGGCATTTTCATTGCCATAAACCATTGGAATCTCCACATTTCGGTATTTCAGAACTTGGTTACCGATATCCAGTATCACGCCATGGCTTTTCATGAAGTCGATTCCAACGATGCACTCGTCACATATATCTGCTACCAGAAATAGATGTGAAAACTCCAGTTCTGTCAATCGCATCTTAAGACGGACTTCTCCGTACACCCTCACTGCTTCTCCAGTTGCAGTCTTAAGACGGTAGCTATTGGTGTTGTGTAGCCAAGTCATTTTCACCAGGTCTCTACGCACAATGGAGGCTGTGGCACCAGTGTCGATTGTAGCCACATGTTTGTTGCCGTTAATTAATGCCTCCACTGTCAAACTTTTGTTGTCTCGTTTGGTTTGGGAGACCTGGATGGTGGTTCTGGGGCCATCGATACCAGAAACCAGCTTCTGCCCCTCGAAGTTGCTTCTTACTCGTTTCCCGACTGGGAAACAGATCCAGAAGTAATGTTGCTGTTATTTTTACTCTGTTCTGAGGAAACCTTTCTGCTTCCACAATGCTGACATGCAGATCTTCTTGGGGGTAATCTACACTGACGCTGAAGATGTCCGGTCTTGTTGCAGTTCCAGCATCGTGCAGGTCCGTCTTGCTGGTTTCTTCGGAAATCAACTCTCTGGCACGAGCATTCTTCAACTTCAACCTATCTTACCCGATGAACTCCTTGAGAAGCTTGTTCTGCTGCTTCCATTGTCGAAGCGAATGCTAATGCTTCTGGAAGCGTTCGTTTTCCAGCCGTTCGGATTGATCTCTGGAGGTTGATGTCCGTACAGCACGAACGAATGCTTCAGTTGTGAACTGATTGATTATTTCCTCTCCTGCAGTTGGATATGCCAGATGAGCGAGCCGTTCGATGTCTGCTTCGAGTTGCTGCAAAGTTTCTCCTCTATTCTGGACGCGAGTATTAAGTTGAACTCGGAAGACTTCTTGCATGTGACTATCTCCAAAACGCTTGTCGATTGCCTGAACAAGAGCATTGAAATATCCATTTGGTTTCGTTCGAAGTTTGACGTTTGGATGAAAGCGTTCAGAGCTTTAGTTATTTCGCCTGGGTGTGTTCGCTCCTACATTCGTAACACTATTATATTATTTAGCATGCTAATGCGTCGGAAAAACTTCAAACTAATTATGTGGTCCAAGTGGAAAAATAAAAAAAAATGTTTTGCATCCAAGAGCACTTAAATTAAGTATTTAAAAAATGCGGGTCAGTGGCTATCCAATTTTTTAAAGATCGTGCAATCAGATAATAAATGCAATTACAAAATAAAAATCAGTCTGCAGGGCAGGACAACGTCCGCTGGGTCTGCTAGTTTATTATAAAATAAGTTTTAATTTAAATTTAAATTACCTATAGATTATTTTAAATACATTGATCAAATATTATAAAAATAACAAATTGTTTCCAGTTAATTTTACATAAAAATGCCGGGTGGCAGTGGAGGTTACGATGAAGTAGCAGCTGCTCGTCGTGGTCGTTTTCGGGTTACATCAGCATCGACTGGTCCACCAGAAACTACACTTGGGAGGTTTCGTTTGATGCCAGCATGTAAGTAGTGTTGATATAATCAATAATTATAATTATTAATACATGCAGTTCTCTATTAGTTTATTAAGTGCACAAGAAAAAAGTGTCCCAAAAATAATGGTCCAAACTGAAAGTCATGAAAGCCCTGGTCAAAGTCATGTCTCTGAGAATTTGGTAAATGTTCACCTCGATTTATTGCATTTTTTTTATTTCGAAAAAACTTTCAAACAGTAGGTTAGGTTAGGTTAGGTTAAGGTGGCTGTCAGGAAGACTGCTGACACACCTAGGCCAATAATAGGCCCATTGTGCCACACAAACAGTAAGGAAATTCCTTTAATTAAACCAGTTGGAGCTTTTAATAAACCGATAGTAATCATCCTTTTTTAGCATAAGTTTACATGTACATAGCGATTGGTATTCCAATATTCACCTTGTTAGGTAAAATTGGACTTATGGTTCCTTTTCTGGCTAGTTCGTCGGCTTTGCAGTTACCCGGAATATCTCTGTGTCACGGCACCCAGAATAGGTGAATGTTGAACTGTTCTGCCATCTCCAAGAAAACAGTAAGTATCCATAAATTGATTTTATTTTTGACACAATATAAAAGTTAGGTTGGTTTTATTTAGTTGTGTTTAATGAAGAAAATCCATATCAACTTTTGCTAATTCTGAAACATTTGTTTCTTTATTTATTTAAATTGTTTTATTAATTGTGTTTGTATCTTATTTAATTAATCTCAGACACACGAATCAGTTGACGCTTGACACTTTTCACGAACTTGCTCTACCTCAAAAGCAGAAAATGTTGTTCTATACATTCTATGTTCTGAAAAATTTCATGGAGCACAAAGTGATAGACTGTAGAACAGTTTGGGGAAGGGTTTTTTCTCATGGAACACAAAAACCTGCATTTTTCTGTCCCGAACAGATTCACCTTATATTTAAATAATTTTGACCGCATTCATTTTTTGCTACAATAATGAATGTAAAGTTATTTATTGATAAATCATCTGGAACTCTTAAAAAAGTTTTCGAAAAATCGAACTAATTAAATATTAAAATCCTAATTTTAGTTAAAACCAATAGAAACGGAAACTCCTCGGATTATATTTCAAAACATAGGTCTATCTGATGAGATCGATCACTGAGAGAACAACTCATTTGCGGCAAACGAAAAAAATGCCCAAACCACTTTTTCGTTTGCTGGACGATCTTTCGACTTCTTTTGCAGATAATAAGTAAATTCGACTAAAGGCCGTTAAAAAAGCTATATTAAATCAATAGTTTAACAAGTCCAATTAAATAGTGCTGAGTCTTCTACTTGGCTGATTTAATAATTTATTGCGACCTCTCGCTTATGAAGCGAGCATCTTATCATTCCGTTACGGACAGTATAAATAATGGTAAGCGTAGAAAGCATATAAACAAAATGAGAGCGAATCGTTTGCGTCAAACGAATTTTCGTTTCTTGGATAGTAATTTTTCGATTAAATTTGTTTGCAGCAAACTCTAAAATTCATTTGTGTCAAACACTTTATGCGAGCTACTAGACTAAAACAAAATCTTTAGCGTAAGACCTGATTGAACCTGAGACCACTCGTTTCCGAAGCTAGTCTGCTTTGATTGCGCCACGAACTAGATAACACAAATATGGAGTAAATTATCAAGATATATTTTTTGTGCAATCATGTGTTGTAAATGAATTGTATATTTACACTAAAATTGAAGTTCTTTGGCAAAAACAACTTTCTGAAAACAACTTGCTGCAAACGATAGAATTTTCCAGAGAACGAAAAGGTGTTCAGGTGTGGGAAGCATTTTGGTTTGCCGCAATTAACTTATAAAATTGAGCTCCAAAAGAATGGGTTGTTTTGCATAATGTTTACTGTAATAGAATTACAATTTGGGTCAAATGTAACACAGTTGCTAAGAGTAAAAACCTTTTGCGGATATTATATTAATTTCCCAGCAAATGATTTTCATTTAATTAAAAGAACGAAAAAAAAAAAATATAATTTCTCTGAGTAATGAATTAGCAGGAACTTTTAGAAAATGCCAGCATTTCAAGGCCTTTAAATAAAAAAAGAAATCCTAATTTATGTTAGATTATATTGAAAAGACTAATGAGATCGATAAGTGAGCTGGAACTCTTAAAAAAGTACGTAAGTAAGGTGGTTTAGCAATGGTTTTGAAAAATCGAGCTTATAAATTTAAAAAAATTCTAATTTCTATTAAAATATTATAATTTTTATTAAAAAAGCATTAGAAATCGGATAAGATCATTTATTTATGCCATTTGCGTAGGATAAACCCGAGTCTTTCTTAGTAACAGCAAGACAATATCTATAAATACAGCCCATTATATTTGCTTCATTTGTTTACCTTTAGTTCAGGTAAATTGTTATTTTTCCAAGATTTCGTTTTTTATCTTCTCTCGCCATATTTAAATTTTTATTAAAATCAAAATTATTTTTTATTTTTTTTTCTGCTTTAATATAACCGAACATTTTTTGTTATATAGTTATCAGGAACTCTTTATAGATGTCTTTAAAAAATATTTTTGTTTAATAATTCAACAATTGATATGCTTAGAGTTAACATATCAATTTTCTAAATTCGATTTTTGGGCGAATTAAGATTTAAAAATATCACGAAAATTAGAAATACATTGGAAATCCCAATCGTTCTGTTGTGTAGAACACAAAATTGAAATTAGAATAGAACACAATTGGTCAGGTATTAGAAAAATTTTTAATTTTTCTTAGCAAAATTTTTGAAGATAAACTTCGACTGCTAATTAAAAAACTAATACGTTTCATCTCTTGAAAAATTAAACAGAATTTTAATACCCCCAGACCCGAGTACAAAATTAAAATTTTGCTGATTTTTGTATATGAAAATTAGAAGAGGTTTTATTGGAAATACCAGAAATTTTAATTTGTGGCGTTTATAAATTTAAAATTTCTAACAAATTTCCAACGACGAGATCGACGTCACCACAGTGCATGAGCAGACAAATTTCTCAGAAACGTGTTTTCCTTGCGTTTCAAGACGTCTTATGATTAGATAGAAATATAAAATTGAACAGATGACAGATTATGACAAAAATATCGATCTGTCATCAGATAAAATCCAATGGCGACTAACAATCCAACATCGTCATCAGTCTGGGTTTTTCGTGTTGATCGAAATCCTTTCATCAGAGTGTTAAAAGAAGTGGGGAGTGTCTATTTGTTCCATAGACTTTTTGACTTATGGACTAAATGACAAGATAGATTTTGCCCAGTAAAAACAAAATTCAATAGCGAATAAGATAATTTATAGTGAAACATACCACTATAAAACTCTTTACAACCAATATTTTTAACAAAACTAATGAGTTATGGTTTGCAGGTGAAAGCATTCCATTCAAAATAAAAAAAATGAATTGCATCGTTTGTACACGTTTCTACAACGTATCAGTTTCTACATTCCGTCAGTCTGTCAGTCTGTCAGTCTGTCAGTCTGTCAGTCTGTCAGTCTGTCAGTCTGTCAGTCTGTCAGTCTGTCAGTCTGTCAGTCTGTCAGTCTGTCAGTCTGTCAGTCTGTCAGTCTGTCAGTCTGTCAGTCTGTCAGTCTGTCAGTCTGTCAGTCTGTCAGTCTGTCAGTCTGTCAGTCTGTCAGTCTGTCAGTCTGTCAGTCTGTCAGTCTGTCAGTCTGTCAGTCTGTCAGTCTGTCAGTCTGTCAGTCTGTCAGTCTGTCAGTCTGTCAGTCTGTCAGTCTGTCAGTCTGTCAGTCTGTCAGTCTGTCAGTCTGTCAGTCTGTCAGTCTGTCAGTCTGTCAGTCTGTCAGTCTGTCAGTCTGTCAGTCTGTCAGTCTGTCAGTCTGTCAGTCTGTCAGTCTGTCAGTCTGTCAGTCTGTCAGTCTGTCAGTCTGTCAGTCTGTCAGTCTGTCAGTCTGTCAGTCTGTCAGTCTGTCAGTCTGTCAGTCTGTCAGTCTGTCAGTCTGTCAGTCTGTCAGTCTGTCAGTCTGTCAGTCTGTCAGTCTGTCAGTCTGTCAGTCTGTCAGTCTGTCAGTCTGTCAGTCTGTCAGTCTGTCAGTCTGTCAGTCTGTCAGTCTGTCAGTCTGTCAGTCTGTCAGTCTGTCAGTCTGTCAGTCTGTCAGTCTGTCAGTCTGTCAGTCTGTCAGTCTGTCAGTCTGTCAGTCTGTCAGTCTGTCAGTCTGTCAGTCTGTCAGTCTGTCAGTCTGTCAGTCTGTCAGTCTGTCAGTCTGTCAGTCTGTCAGTCTGTCAGTCTGTCAGTCTGTCAGTCTGTCAGTCTGTCAGTCTGTCAGTCTGTCAGTCTGTCAGTCTGTCAGTCTGTCAGTCTGTCAGTCTGTCAGTCTGTCAGTCTGTCAGTCTGTCAGTCTGTCAGTCTGTCAGTCTGTCAGTCTGTCAGTCTGTCAGTCTGTCAGTCTGTCAGTCTGTCAGTCTGTCAGTCTGTCAGTCTGTCAGTCTGTCAGTCTGTCAGTCTGTCAGTCTGTCAGTCTGTCAGTCTGTCAGTCTGTCAGTCTGTCAGTCTGTCAGTCTGTCAGTCTGTCAGTCTGTCAGTCTGTCAGTCTGTCAGTCTGTCAGTCTGTCAGTCTGTCAGTCTGTCAGTCTGTCAGTCTGTCAGTCTGTCAGTCTGTCAGTCTGTCAGTCTGTCAGTCTGTCAGTCTGTCAGTCTGTCAGTCTGTCAGTCTGTCAGTCTGTCAGTCTGTCAGTCTGTCAGTCTGTCAGTCTGTCAGTCTGTCAGTCTGTCAGTCTGTCAGTCTGTCAGTCTGTCAGTCTGTCAGTCTGTCAGTCTGTCAGTCTGTCAGTCTGTCAGTCTGTCAGTCTGTCAGTCTGTCAGTCTGTCAGTCTGTCAGTCTGTCAGTCTGTCAGTCTGTCAGTCTGTCAGTCTGTCAGTCTGTCAGTCTGTCAGTCTGTCAGTCTGTCAGTCTGTCAGTCTGTCAGTCTGTCAGTCTGTCAGTCTGTCAGTCTGTCAGTCTGTCAGTCTGTCAGTCTGTCAGTCTGTCAGTCTGTCAGTCTGTCAGTCTGTCAGTCTGTCAGTCTGTCAGTCTGTCAGTCTGTCAGTCTGTCAGTCTGTCAGTCTGTCAGTCTGTCAGTCTGTCAGTCTGTCAGTCTGTCAGTCTGTCAGTCTGTCAGTCTGTCAGTCTGTCAGTCTGTCAGTCTGTCAGTCTGTCAGTCTGTCAGTCTGTCAGTCTGTCAGTCTGTCAGTCTGTCAGTCTGTCAGTCTGTCAGTCTGTCAGTCTGTCAGTCTGTCAGTCTGTCAGTCTGTCAGTCTGTCAGTCTGTCAGTCTGTCAGTCTGTCAGTCTGTCAGTCTGTCAGTCTGTCTGTATCTATCTTGAGCTAGAGCATAAAGTAGTTTAGCGATTATCTTCAAACGTGGTAGTTAAGTTTTTTGGGTTTTTGGTGATTTCCTAAGAGAGAAATGAAGATTTTTTTATTAGGGCCTGCCATTAACGGTACCTGCCATACAACCAATATGGCAAAACTTGATTTTCTCAAAAACGGCTCTATAGATTTTGAATAAATTTTTTTATGTGTAATACAACAAGCAAAGTCGTACTTTTGAAATAGAAAAAAGTATTTTTTCATCGGTTAACAACTGTACCTCCCATAAAGCCATTTTTCTCTTTTCTGATTTTCTCGTAAGCGACTCCACGGATTTCGATGGCAATTTTTGCACAAGGGGTTCTTAACAATTTACAAGTTATTTCATATCAAAATTTTCAAATGTTTTTTTTTTTTCAAAAATCAATTTTTCGAAAACGAAGTTTTGGTTTTAGATGTCTTTTAATTTTTTAATATATTCTTAAAATTGACGTTAAATTTGAATTGAGAATTTTTATATATAAAAAATTATTTTTTTTTTAAACAGCTCCAACGATTTTAAAAATTTGTTTTCTTAAAATTAATCAAAATTAATTGGCATACTTAGTTTTGAGGTCAAAGCAATTTAAAAAGTTGTTTGAGTAATTTAAGTAATAAATTTAATGTTTAATTTGTAATTTATTATAAAAGTATTTACTTGTAAAAACTTTATATATGAAGCTTTAGCATCCATAGCAACTTTGACCCTAAGAGCAAGTACGTACAACCCAGTCGTGCATTTTATTTTGAACCCATTTATTTGTCGCTGAGTAGAAAATAACGTTTCTCTTTTTAAACAAGCAGTCAAACTCTTGAAACAAAATTAAAGGGTCTCATTCTTTTTTGTTTTCATGATCATGAATAAAATGATAAAAAAAAGTTTTTTGTTCTCTTCAAGTTTTTACCATTTACATCATTTAAAATACCATTAACAAAAATATTTATAAATGGTCTTTATTATTTTTTTCAGTAGGGTCGGTTGGCCACATGCATACTTTATGTAGTGCATAGGTTTTGAAAAATTAATTTAAATTTGAAACAAAATGAAAATGCAGAAGTTAGTACTATGGATGATCATTATGGAAAATATAAAAACCATGAATGTTCCATTTTATTTGGAAATTTAAAAATAAAATAAAAATGTGTAAAAAATTACTGGGAGGTGAAGAAATGAAAATCTTTTGGGAAACAATTGTATGAATGATTGTATATCAGATGGCGCTATCAGTTTTTGGAATTTCCAATGAATTTCTAAGGTCGGGCTGCCATGCAGCTTTATGCAGTGCATAAGTTGTGAAAAATTAATAAAAAATAGAAAAAAAATGAAAATGCAAAAGTTAGTGCATGGATAATCATTATGGGAAATGTACCAGCGATGGGACTTTTTTCATTTTTTTTTGAAAATTAAAAAAAAGTAGGTATGTGTAAAAATTTTCTTTGAGGTGAAGAAATGAAAATGGAACACAATTCTACAAACGATTATACAACAAGTGGCGTTTTCAATTTTTATAATTTCCGAGGTCGGGCGAGTTTTGAATAATTAATTAAAAATAGAAAAGAAATGAAAATGCTTAAGTCAGTACCATGGATGATCATTACGGGAAATGTACAAGCGATGGGACATTTTTTGATTTTTTTTTTTAATTTGTTCGTGTAAAAATTTACTGGGAGGTGAGGAAATGAAAATATTTTGAAAAACAAACGTTCAAACGATTATCTATCAGATGGCGTATTCAGTTTTTGAAAGTTGCGAAGTCGGGCGGCTAACTGCAACTTTTTTTTTTTGAAGTGGCTATATTTAAAAAACGGTGAGTGTAGAATTAAATCTATAAGTTGTACAAACGTGTACAAACGATGTACAAACGGTTGCAATTACTACTTTTGCTAAAATCGAAGGTCGGGCGGCCATCTAATGTATGTATAGTTTATCGACAAAAGGCGGGAAAAACTGGATACATTTGTATTATAATTTCTATGTAAGGAGAATGAAGCAATTAACTGCTCACGCATCCCTTACAATCTATGCGGAATTAATCGAATAAAAAAATTCTCGAATACGTCATTTTACCTCAAGGACTCAATGTGAACAACTTAATACAAACCTTATTGTCATACGGCATACGTTAAAATGCCGGTCGTCAGTGCACCACCCTTTTTTCAAACGATTACAAATCTTTCAAAATAAACTCTTTGTGCTCGGTTTTTGTATATCCATTTGATAGGTTATTTGAGTTGATACGTAAAGACTTTTATTTTTGATAGCACCTGTCTTCTTAAAGTTAGGATAATTTTTTTTGAAAAATGGTATGTACTAAATGCTCCAATTGTGTGTGCAAGTTAACACGATCTCCTAGGTCGTCACCGGAAGCGACGGTCGTGTATGTCGTCGTCGTCGTCGTCGTCGCGTCGTCAATATCATCGTCGACATACAACACTATATGCTGACACGACGACTTATATAAACGAAGTCGTTCACATTGTCGTCAGCCACAAAAAAGATAGAAAGCAATGTAATATTTTGCACACGCTGCAAAATATTATAATTGCTGCTACCAGCAGCAGGGTAGAATAGGCTGAACCTAAAAGGAATCTGAATCAAAGTTTATTTGGAAATACCTACATATTTTAAAGAAGCTGAACCAAAGTTTATTTGGAAACACTTACATATTTTAAAGAAGCTGAATCAACGTTCATCTGTAAATACCTACATATTTTGAAGAAGCGGAATCAAATTTTATTTAATACATTAAAATTCTGGAATGTAAGAAAATTATTATTATTTTATCAAATTAATTATTATATTATCAAATTAATTTATTGCTTTAACATAATGTTATTGTGTTTATAAGATTTCATGGGAGATACTGGTAGAAGTTTAGATGAAGCGTTAGAAAGACTAGGATATTTAAGAATTAGTGGTCATATAACAAGAGAACAGAAAGAAACAATGAACGCGTCGGAATTAAAAATTGTAATCGAGGCTGCCGTTCGTGGTGCTTTAACTACGCAAAAGGAGGAGTTTGAAAAAAAACTTAATGAAACTATTCAGTGTTTAAGTGTTAGCAATAGTGAAAATAAAATAGAAATTTTTAAGGACATAGAAATTATAGAGGGTGTTAAATGTGAGGAAACCCTAGACATAGTCAAATCTTTGCCCGAATTCGAGGGAAAACAGGGCACTTATGTTTCTTGGCGTCAAGCCGTACACGCCGCTTATAAAGTGTTTGAAAAATACGATCAGGCACTACCAAGCAGTTGGGATAATTAGAAACAAAATAAGAGGTCCGGCCGATGCCGCTCTAGCTTCATTCAATACAGTTTTAAATTTTAAAGCTATTATAGCTAGGCTAGATTTTACGTACGCCGATGTTCGTCCAATTTATTTAATTGAGCAAGAACTCAGTACATTGCGGCAAGGGAACTTTACCGTCCTAGAATACTATGACGAGATTGAAAAAAAGCTTACCCTCCTTACAAACAAAACTAATATGTCATATGACAGTGCATTAGCCACTGCTTTCAATGAAAAATATAGATCAGACGCTCTGCGAGTGTTTATATCAGGTTTGAGGAAACCATTGAGTGACGTTTTATTTTCGGCTCGTCCAACTGACTTGCCCAAAGCACTAGCGATTTAGACAGCCTACAGGCTTTGAACAAAACAAAAGTGGTATAAATTCATACAACAAAAGCCAAGTGTTCAAAAGACCAAATAGTGCTCAGAGACAATCTGGACAAAGACGTCGGAGGTTAAATCACATCTGGCGGGATAATCCTTCTCAGAGAGAAGAGTTTGATTATCAGTCCTTGGCAGAATCACAATCAAATGAATTTGAAAGTGAAATACCAAATTCTGACTACGTCTATTTTTTAGGGGAAGATCCCTCCTTCCATTCATCCAACGAAAAGTAGGGGGGATATTAATGAAATTTTTAATTGACACTGGAGCTTCGAAAAACTATATTAAGCCACTACGCCAAATAAAAAATATTGTTCCGGTAGATACTCCGTTCCTAGTTAAGTCCATACATGGATTCAATAGCGTTGAATCCAAATGTTTTTTTGAAATTTTTGGGGTAACAAGTACTTTCTTTATACTACCACACCTCGAAAAATTCGATGGGATAATTGGCTTCGATCTGCTAACGCAAATCAATGCCACAATTTCTTTAAGGGAAAGCTTAATCATTTTCGATTCTGGTTCTGAAAAAATTAGTTTTCATAGTTGTCAGAATGTGAACTTTACAAGAGTAGAGGGTATAGATGTGCCAAAATCTATAGAAAACGACTTTAAAAAAATGATTAACAATAGAATTAAAACATTTGCAGATCCAAATGAGGCATTGCCTTACAACACAAATATAGTTGCCACAATTCGTACTGAATGTGAAGATCCTATTTACTCCAAATTTTACTCCTATCCTATGGGTGTAACAGATTTTGTTAACAATGAAATAAAAGATCTTCTACGGAATGGCATAATTAGACCATCAAGGTCACCTTACAACAATCCTATTTGGGTTGTTGATAAAAAGGGCACTGACGAAATAGGAAATAAAAAGAAACGTCTAGTAATAGACTTTCGAAAGCTAAATCAGAGAACCATAGATGATAAGTATCCCATTCCAAATGTCACAACAATTCTATCAAATTTAGGCAAGGCACGATTTTTTACAACCTTAGACTTAAAATCAGGGTTTCATCAGATCGAATTAGCCGAGCGAGATCGGGAAAAGACAGCCTTTTCTGTTAATGGAGGGAAATATGAATTCTGTCGCCTTCCGTTTGGGTTAAAAAATGGCCCCAGCATGTTCCAAAGGGCCATAGATGATGTTCTACGTGAACATATTGGGAAAATTTGCTATGTTTACGTCGATGACGTAATAGTTTTTTCTGAAACTGAAGAAGAACATGTAGAGGATATCAGTATTGTTTTAAAAAAATTATATGATGCAAATATGAGGGTTTCACGTGAAAAATCAAATTTTTTCAAAACAAACGTTGAATACTTAGGATTTATGGTATCTAAAGATGGTATAAAAACATGTCCCAATAAGGTGGAAGCAATAAAAAATTTCACTCAACCTTCAACACTTTTTGGACTCAGATCTTTTTTGGGACTAGCGAGTTATTATAGATGTTTTATAAAAGACTTTTCATCAATAGCTAGACCACTGACTGATATATTAGGAGGTGAAAATGGTAAAATAAGTGCTAATCAGTCAAAAAAAGTTAAGATAGAATTGAGTCCCAAACAATTTGATGCATTTAATAAACTAAAGGACATTTTGGCGTCAGAAGACGTAACATTATTATACCCAGACTTCACGAAGCCTTTCGATCTAACGACTAATGCTTCATCGTACGGACTCGGAGCGGTTTTGTCTCAAAACGGGAAACCGATAACAATGATTTCAAGAACTCTCAAGGGCAAAGAGTTAGAATTTGCAACCAACGAGAGAGAGCTTTTGGCCATAGTATGGTCATTAAAAAACCTACGTAATTATCTTTACGGAGTAAAGAGTCTAAATATCTTTACAGATCATCAGCCTCTTCCATTTTCAGTTTCAGACAAAAACACAAACACAAAAATTAAGCGCTGGAAAGCTTTTGTAGACGAGCATAATCCTCGTATATTTTACAAACCAGGAAAAGAGAATTATGTCGCTGATGCGCTTTCAAGACAAAACATTCATGCATTGGATAATGAATCATCTTCTAATGCCGCTACAATGCATAGTGAAATATCTCTAACTTATACAATCGAAACAACAGATAAGCCATTAAACTGCTTCAGAAATCAAATTATTATAGAGGAAGCTCCAAGCGCTTCAACTCGTACATTTATAATATTTGGTAAGAAAACTAGACATTTCATAAACTTTTCCGATAGAAATACTTTAATTGACACTTTAAAAAACTTAATTAAAACAGATGTAGTCAACGTTATTCATTGTGAGTTACCAATTCTGGCTTTTATTCAAAACAATTTAGTCGAGTTATTTCCATCAACTAAGTTTTGGCATACAATAAATTTGTATTAGATATATTTGACCCCAATGAGCAAAAAGAAATTGTAATTACGGAACATAACCGAGCACATAGAGCAGCTCAAGAGAACGTTAAGCAAATTCTATGTGACTACTTCTTTCCAAAAATGACCAAACAAGCAAATGAGGTTGTGACAAATTGTAAAATATGCTCAAAGTCAAAGTACGATAGACATCCTAAAAAACAGTTGATTGGTGAAACACCAGTACCCTCGTATGCTGGAGAGATGCTTCATGTTGACATATTCTCCACGGACAAAAAATATTTTTTAACATGCATCGACAAGTTTTCTAAGTTTGGGGTTGCAAAACCAATACAATCACGTACAATTACAGACGTAAAAATTCCAATTATGGAGATAATGAATATCTTTCCCAATACAAAACAAATTTTCTGCGACAATGAAGCTTCTTTAAAATCAGTAAGGTCAATGTTGCTCAATCATTTCAATGCTGATATTGTAAATGCTCCACCTTTACACAGCACATCCAATGGCCAAGTGGAAAGGTTCCACAGCACTCTGTTAGAAATCGCAAGATGTCTTAAACTTGACAGAAAAGTCGAAGATACAATCGAACTACTGCTATTAGAATACAATAGGACCGTCCATTTCGTAACAAACATGAAACCTATTGATATAATACACTCGTCTGCGGCAGATTTTAGAGAAAAGGTAAAAAATAAAATTCAAAAGACTCAAGAATTACAATTGCAAAGAGAAAATGAAACAAGGAAAAACAGAATTTTCAATGTTGGAGAAAGAGTCCTAGTGAAGACGAACAGAAGGTTAGGAAACAAGCTAACTCCACTCTATGTAGAAGAAAAAGTAGAAGCTGATTTAGGGACCACAGTTTTAATTAAAGGAAGAGTAGTCCATAAGGACAATCTCAAATAGATGATTTATTAAATTTTTTTTTACATTTAACAATCAAAACTAAAAAAAACGATTTTATTAAAGAAACCGACATCTTTCAGGATTATCATATTTTTATTGATGACGACTGTGACAGCAAAATTAAGAGATTATTCCAATTCGAACTATATACCAATAGTTGACGGTGATGTCATTCTCTGGCAAGTCTACGGCTATTTAAGCCACTCAGCGAATCTAAAACCCTACAGACAGGTAGTAGATGAGTCGAAGAACATGACTAATCTTTTTCCGCAGTCGCCTATGCGTAAAATCCTGGAAATAGATATTAGCCATTTAGAAACACTTATCGAAAGTATAAACATTCATCATAGAAACGCTAGGAGTCTTAATTTTTTGGGAACTGGTCTCAAAATTGTGGCCGGTACTCCTGATTTTGATGATTTCGAGAAAATTAAATTTAACCAGGATCAATTAGTAAATTCCAATAATAGACAGGTTATTATCAACACAAGGTACCGGGAACAAATTAACAGGCTTTCAGACACAGTCAATAGTATTTTAGCAAACTCAAAAAAAACAGCAAATTGACACCTTCCATCTTTATGAAACCTTGTTAGCAAGGAACAGAATTATAATTAACGAAATACAAAATCTTATAACCTCAATAACACTTGCAAAACAAAAAATTGTAAGCCCAGTAATTTTGAAAGATGTTGATTTAAATTTAATAAACGAACAATTTGTAAACATAAGCATTGTAGAACTAATGGAAGCCTCTAGTGTTAAGATTTTGCAAAATGAAAATGTATTGCATTTTATAATTAAGTATCCTAAACCTAAGATAGTTTGTAAGAAGGTAATTATCTTCCCTGTTTCGCATAAAGGTAAAATTATATACTTCAACGGCAATAATGTGGTTGCAGAATGCGGAAAACATGTACTAGCAGTAGAAAATTGTGTGGAAACAACAGCATCTACATTCTGTAAGGAAGTTTCTATCAAGACATGTGCTCAACAACTGCACCTTGGTGGAACAGCGCATTGCAACACAGAACCAGATCATAGGGATGCAGTGTTTTGTGATGCTTTTTGTCAAAGGCTGAGGTAAGCTCGCCGGTTTCCAGGATCCTTCCCAAAGAAGCAACAAACTTGGGCTTGAAGGACAAAGTCTCCGATAAATGTAAACACTTGTTGGTTTCAAAGTTTTGATTTTCAATTTCAGCTTTTATTCACTTTTCTTAGTTTCTATAATTTTTACACTTTTTGACAATGTTTCGGTTTAAAAAGAATAATAAAGTATTTCATATACTTGTCCAAAGAGCCCCTTGAAGAGGAACCCTGAGGAACGGCCTTTGGGGATCGTTACGGAAACCCTTAATGTCTCTGGACAATACCCAGAGAAGAACCTTTCGGAACTCACCTAAAGTGTCCCTGGCACACAAACCAGAGGAAGAACCTTGCGGAACTCACAGATGTCCAATGAGACCTCGAAGAGGAACTCAAAGGAAAGTTCTATGGGAATCTTGGTGAAACCCTGAATGTCTCTGACAAAATCCAGAGAAGAACCTTTCGGAACTCACCTTAAGTGTCCTCGGCACACAAACCAGAGGAAGAACCTTGCGGAACTCACAGATGTCCAATGAGACCTCGAAGAGGAACTCAAAGGAAAGTTCTTTGGGAATCTTGGCGAAACCCTGAATGTCTCTGGACAAGTCCCAGAGAAGAACCTTTCGGAACTCACCTTATATGTCCAAAGAGCACCTCGGAAGGCAGTCTGAGGAAAGTTCTTTGGGAATCTGAAAGAAACCCTGAATGTCTCTGGAAAACCAAAGAAGAACCTTGCGGAACTCACACTTGTGTCCAAAGATCACCTCGGAAGGCAGTCTAAGGAAAGTTCTTTGGGAATCTGAAAGAAACCCTGAATGTCTCTGGAGAACCAAAGAAGAACCTTGCGGAACTCACACTTGTGTCCAAAGATCACCTCGGAAGGCAGTCTAAGGAAAGTTCTTTGGGAATCTGAATGAGAAACCCTGAATGTCTCTGGAGAACCAAAGAAGAACCTTGCGGAACTCACACTTGTGTCCAAAGATCACCTCGGAAGGCAGTCTAAGGAAAGTTCTTTGGGAATCTGAAAGAAACCCTGAATGTCTCTGGAGAACCAAAGAAGAACCTTGCGGAACTCACACTTGTGTCCAAAGATCACCTCGGAAGGCAGTCTAAGGAAAGTTCTTTGGGAATCTGAAAGAAACCCTGAATGTTAGTTATATTAAATATAAGGCCTACAATACCTAATAATACGGTCTACTATATATTTTCTACTTTAAATATAAACTACTACTATCATTTCAAAAAAAGTTCAGAATAGCTACTTTTCTAGAGCGGACTCTTAAAGCTTGCTTTGTTCTGGGCCAATGATTTGTCGGTACTCGAGATTGGTACGTTCACTATGACGGAATCAAAAGACAATTTCATCACACTTTTTGCCTCCTCTTATGCATTTGTGAGACAACACTGCATGTGAACTGAGTCGAACAAATGTTAAAGTTACAAAACAAATACCCCAGACAAGAGATCATGTGTATCTGGCATGACGTAAGCTGTTGTGTGTGTTGTTTGTTTTTCTTTTTCCCTTTCTGTTTTGATGTTGTTCGTTCGGCTCGCTATGCTACCATCTAGTCGTATGCGGCTGCGGATAATTATATTAAATTTTTATTTTTTATAGGAAATAATGAGAAAGTGTGACGCTTCGTCACAGTTTGTAATCGATGAGGGTATTATTGTTATAAATAACAATCATGTTATTATAAAGGAGGCCAACAATACTGAAATAGCTATCAACGGGACATACTTGCTCACTTTTGATGATGAAGTTTCAATAAATGGAACAAAATTTGTTAATTACAACAACATTCAGAAGAAACATCCGATTAGCGCAACATCATCGATTGTTAATATTACCGGTCATATGGAAATATTGAGCTTACCGTTTTTGCATAAATTAAATGAAGACAACTTACGCTACATTGGTGAAATGAAAACCAAATTGACTCCTGCGTTACTCTTTCGATCATTGGAGTAATTTACATTTCTGCTAAACTGAAACAATGTAAAAACGAACGACGTCGAAAAGTCGACCTAAAAAACATGATCAAGGCCTTGAAGAAGACCGAGGACGGCCTTCATTTAAGTGAGGGAGGAGTTAACACGATCTCCTAGGTCGTCACCGGAAGCGACGGTCGTGTATGTCGTCGTCGTCGTCGTCGCCGCGTCGTCAATATCATCGTCGACATACAACACTATATGCTGACACGACGACTTCTATAAACGAAGTCGTTCACATTGTCGTCAGCCACAAAAAAGATAGAAAGCAATGTAATATTTTGCACACGCTGCAAAATATTATAATTGCTGCTACCAGCAGCAGGGTAGAATAGGTTTAGCTTAGAACTTAAGTCTTTAGTCTTTTAAGAGATTCGAATGAATAAAAATATCATACAAAATAATACAAACGTGTTATCATTACTTGCACAATGCACCACCGATTGATTTTCAGAATTAAAAACACAATTTCAAATAATATTTTGAGTCTTTTTAGAAAAAAACATAAAATATGAGATTTTTATTTGTTTATTATTTTTTTTATTTCAGCTGATTTTATAATCATCGCGTTCAATGCAAAAAGTCCTTATTCAAGTCTGAAATTTCTAGAGGTTCATTGGAAGCGTTCTTAAGCTATCCAAAAACATTTCTGTGTTGTAATCCTATGTTTAATCATAGCTGACGAAAAACATGTGGCAGATCTTAAGATATCAGAAAAATTCAAGATGGTTTCCAATTTTAATAATAGTTGAGCATTGGGAGTTGAAACATTCAGAATATAATTTCAGAATTCTTGCATTAAACGCGATAAATGCCCCGAGGCGTTTTTTCGTCCAACTAGGCCCCTGCGAACAAAAAAACACACCTAATATTTGAATCAGATGAATGCCGCTCTCCAGGAGGCGAAACGTCCAATAAATGACTCATTTTGTAACTAACGGATGGTTTTCTGATTGAATTGAGGGCCTTGTAAAACACAACCGTTCGTCACGAAATGCAAAAATCGCCCTTCTCGAGTATAGCAAGGATGTTTTTCAAATATTTGGGGTGGTAGGTGGGAGTCATGTACGCAAAAATGAAATAACGGTACTTAGTTACTTTTAAACACCTTTTTTCAATATTTACCAAGTCTCGATGGTTTTAATACTGCAGATAGTTGCATGCATACTTTAGGTACAGACAGATTATATTATTATTTACAAATATAGGTACTTATAGTGAAATATTATGTTCAACATAATTTGTTTCTTTCAATTTTCATTGCAGCCAACTATGGGGCTATTTCACCTATTCTACAAAGAGGACGCTTCGCTGTCATTCCTGAGGAGCCTCATGGCTCACCAGCGCAAGGAACACCTCCGCCGGACAGAGCAGAACGTTCTCCATCTCCAGAGTGGGATTTTGACATCGAGCAGGTAGGCATTTTATGTATGTTTCTGTTTTTAAGCATTGGGAAAAGGATGATACTGGCCTACACTCAGGGAAAAAACGCAACATATTTGGTCAAAATTTGGTTATAAAAAAATAATTGAATAAAAGTTATTGACATTTTTCTAAAATCCGAGGGTTTTGATGTGTTACTGAAATAATGTATGAATTTAGTAAAATCTTATAGTCTAAGAGCCGACAGCAACTTTTGGAAGTGGAGGTATAACCAAAATCTGAGTATGTAGTTTTATAGGTATACGCATCCTGATTTCAAATTCGAAAGTCTGGCAGGTTTATTTTTCAGCTTTCTGATGTTTTCGTTTATTGGTTGATCAAAGAGTAAAAATTTGTCTTTCACCCCTTGCACAAATACACAATTACGCAATACCGACTTAATTTTTTTATAATCCTTTATTTATATATTTTTAAGTATTAGTTTAAAAAATTAGGCAACACACAACAAAAACAAAGCAATACAAATTATGAGAGCAATCAAAATTGTTTGCTTTTGATTTATATGAAAAACGCAAAAGGTACAATGTAAACCAGGCAAAAACTAAGAAAAAATATCCTTTTTTACTTGCTCTATAGGGCAAGTATTGGTTTCGTGTCAAAAAAATGATGGAGAAGTCCGAAAAAGTGGTTTTCGTCATGCCGTCCGTCGGTCGGCTGTGCGTCTGTACGTCTGTGCGTCCATCTGAACACTCCTCTACTGGCCAAACGCATAAACGGATTTTCTTTAAATTTAGTACAGATGACTTTTACGTAATTTCGAAAGTAGTTTTTTTTTTTGTTTGTGAATATCTCGTCTAGAACTAATACCTCCCATATAACGGTTTTGAGTTATTGCCTTTTTCTCGAAAATGGCTCAAACGATTTTGTTAAAAATTTGTGTATGTATAATATTCAGTGATTACAAAAAAACTGCATTTTTTGTTTTTCTCAGAAAACTCGAACATCGGAGAAACAGCGTTGCCGTTTTACTTATAGAAGGCACGTAAAAGTTTGTTAAAAATATGGCTCGCGACTTGAATAAAATTATTTTTCAACTTTGAAGCCTTTTAAATAATAACATAAAATATATATATTAAAAATTACTTTGAAATCAAACGCTCGGGTTTAAAATATTTTTTTTTGACTCTGCGTTTCCCTCGGTGTAATAGCCTAACAGCTAAAACAAATTCAAATTAAAAGTTTAAGTAAGCAGCCCAAGACTACAAAGGACAGATACCACCATCTTCCAGAGTATGTTCAAACCCTGTGCAATCAACGGCAACGATTAAGGAAACGTCTTCAAAGGAGTCACCAGCAAGAGTTCAACACATCCAACATCAACTACCGGACAGTGTGGAGCGAACTTCAATGCACCAATATTTTGTTCCGGAACTCCATCCAACACCACAACAACATACAATTCCAAAAGAGACTGCAGTCAATAAAACCTGGACCTGATGCTTTCAAGAACATCAACAGAATTATTGGACAGAAGTCATTAATGCCGGAAGTGATTATAACCAACAATGGAGAAGCAACAACGCCACAAGACAAAGCAGAAGCGTTCCAGCTCATTTCGAGGGAAACTTCACACCGAAAGCATCTACAGATTCTGTCCTTCTAAATGAAGTTAAAGCAACAATTCAACAGATTCTGCTGCCTAACATGATCTTGGCAACATTCAGCGATACCAATCCTGCAAGTGATCCCGTTGACAGCCCAAGCCTGAGCTCCCCCGAAGAAATAGCCGAAATAATAGGTAACTCCAAGCCAAAGAAATCAACTGGACCAGATGGAGTATCTAACTTCGTTTTAAAGAGGCTTCCGCAGACAGTGATAATCTTCTTAGCTATTATCCTGAATAACTGCATCAACAACAGCTACTTCCCGAAAAAAATGGAAAACTGCAAAAATCACGGCGATCCCTAAGAAGGGAGCTAGGAACATGATCTCCAATTACGGCGATCCCTAAGAAGGGAGCTAGGAATTGATCTCCAATTACAGGCCAATTTCCCTTCTGAACAACCTAACTAAGCTTCTGGAAGAGCTGATACTCAGGAAGCTCAAGAAGTTTTGCAGCAATAACAACATCATCCCAGACATGCAGGTCGGCTTTCGGGAAAAGTTCCACACTACATCCGCTCCTGAAGTTTTATCAAGACATTACCTCTGCCCTTAACAACCGCCAAGTCACCGTGGCATGCTTCCTTGATGTTGAGAAAGCGTTCGACAAGGTATGGATTGAAGCCCTTGTTCATAAACTCAACATACTGGACTTTCCTTCGACTCTAATAAAAATAATATTTTCTTTTCTTTCTTCCAGAAACTTCTTCGTAGCAGAGCTGGAGTTGCTTAAGGTTCAAAACTTGATCCGTTTCTCTACAGCATCTTTTGTTATGCATAAACATACCATAGAATCTATAATTCATACATTAAATCTTTTTATTATACAATTCATAATTGTCAGCTAAATATTTGTATACATTTCTTTGTATACACAAAGTTTTTTATTACTACTCAGAATCAGCATAAAGCTTCTTGGTATCATAATTAAATACTCCAAGCATTGATGCTTACGATTTGTTTTTCTTTTAAGGTGGCAACCAAATTGCCTCACATTAAATTCCTCTGAATTTAATACCCTGTGTGGGTTTTGTTTATGCATGGCATCTCGATGGCAGATAACAATTCTGCATCCAAGACAAAGATGTGTCTTTTTAAAAATGTAATGTTTAGTCTTAAGTCAAACTGCATTCAATAAAGTTCTTTAAAATGAAAATATAAAATCGTTATTATTTTTGCGTCATAACAAATTGGTGGTAGCGGTAAAATAAATTATCCGAGATGCGTTCTAAATTTCTCTGAAAGCATCACTTAAATTCGGGCATAAATAATTACATTACCAAAAACAAAAAAAAAAAACAGTTGAAAGTAGCATAAAGCTTTTTTTTATAAAAAAAATCATAGTAAAAAAATTACATACAGAACTAACCGAAATTAATAACACAGTGATACGACTACGAGTATGTGAAAAAAAACGAGAGTTTTATATAAATATATTCAAAATATTGACAAGGAAGATCCGTTCTTTCATACCAAAAAAAAAAACTTTTTTTAAATAAACCGGACGACCATGATAAACGGAAAACAAGGTATGCTCATTAGATTTTTTGGCAGGTTTTTTGTGACGTCATCTTTCTCATGGGCAGTTCGCCCGAACGTCAGTTATAGATTTTTTTTATTGAAAACAACAACAATGAAACTGAAAAAAAAAAAACATAGGAGATGCCTACTACGTCATCAGTTTTTCAAAATGGCTACGTGGCGCTCATAATAAGCATACGTTGTTTTCTGTTTATCATGCCGGACGACCATCATCATCATCATCATCGGCTCGACAACCGGGGTCCGGTCCTGGCCTCTTTCAACAAGTCTCTCCACCTATCCCGGTCTCGAGCCGACGCCATCCAGTTGCGCACTCCAAGGCTTCGGCGTCCTGGTCTACGCCATCTCTCCAGCGCAAGCATGGTCTACCATGCTGCCGTCTACCATAGAATGTACCACAAAAGACTTTCCGAGCAGATTCCTCTTCGCTCATACGAGCTAGGTAGGTGCCCTGCCCACCGGAGTCTACCGAGCTTAATTTTTGTCACTATGTCTGCTTCAAGGTAGATTGAGTACAACTCATGATTGTACCGTCTCCGGAATCGTCCTTCCTCACATATGGGCCAACAGTTCTCCGTAAGACTTTTCTCTCGAACGCGGCTAAGTGGGTGCTTAGCACCCAAGTCTCAGATCCATACATGAGTACTGGCAGGACCATGGTCCTGTACAGCAGCAGTTTTGAAGTTATGGTTAGATTTCTGGATTTGAATAGCTTTGACAGACTGTAGTAGGCTCTGTTGGATTTGCCGGACGACCATGATAAACAGAAAACAAGGTATGTTCATTAGATTTTTGGCAGGTTTTCTGTGACGTCATAGTCATCTTTCTCATCGGCGGTTAGCCCGAACGTCAGCTATCGAATTGGAAAAAACATTTTTTTTTATTGAAAATACCAACAATGAAACTGAAAAAAACGCATCGCAGATGACTACTACGTCATCAGTTTTTCAAAATGGCGACGTGGCGTTCATAATAAGCATACCTTGTTTTCTGTTTATCATGCCGGACGACCACGATAAACAGAAAACAAGGTATGCTCATTAGAATTTTGGCAGGTTTTGTGTGACGTCATAGTCATCTTTCTCATTGGCAGTTCGCCCGAACGTCAGTTATGAATTTCGAGAAAACATTTTTTTAAATTGAAAACAACAACAATGAAACTGCAAACTATCGATAGTCAGCATCGGAGATGACTACTACGTCATCAGTTTTCCAAAATGGCTACACGGCGTTCATAATAAGCATACCTTGTTTTCTGTTTATCATGCCGGACGACGAGCTGTCAAAATGGCTGGATGGCCATCGGTCGGACGGTTTTCAAATGATTCTTACCCCGTTTACATGTAGGTTTGAAGCCAGGTTGAACTATGTTTCAGCGCCTTTGTAAACCTGGGTCGAGTTCAAATGGGTTTGATTCGACTCTATCCTATGCTATCTCTTTCTTCAAAATCCAACTCGACCATTCGATTTAGAATGAAAACGGGGTATTTGATATTTGCCCAGGGAGACCCACTGATCTCTATAAAACACCGGAGAGTGGATTCATATAAAAAAATGACTCCAATTGAAGGACTGCTATTAACTATTATAATCAGTCTATCTCATCTTTTTTTTGAAAAGAGAGAGAGATAGAACTCTGCTGAGGTACCTTGTCAGTATAACAGTTTTATTTGTCAAAGTGACAAGCAAAACCAATTTGTCTCTCTCTTTCACCTGTATAGAGCGAGATAGAACTCTGCTTTGGTACCATAAAATTTCATCTCCAATTTGACTTTGTAAAACTGTCATACTTATAAGAGAATCCACTATATAGTGTTTTATAGAGATCAGTGGGGAGACCATGGTAAACAGAAAACAAGGTGTTCTCATTAGATTTTTGGCAGAGCATCGGAGATGACTACTACTTCATCACTTTTTACAAAATGGTGACATGGTGTTTTAATAAGCATACCTTCAAGAAACGATTCTCCTTTGAGATTGTGTGAGGAAAAGAGCATGCTGTGCAGGAAATACCCATTTTTACTTGCGATATAGGTACTATATATCAAGTTATGCATTCGTACAAAAAAAAAAAGTTGAGATAACATTTTTCCATGACATTACGATGGTAGAGAATGCTAAAAAAGTGGGTGCCGGAATTCCGTCAGTCTGTCAGTCTGTCAGTCTGTCAGTCTGTCAGTCTGTCAGTCTGTCAGTCTGTCAGTCTGTCAGTCTGTCAGTCTGTCAGTCTGTCAGTCTGTCAGTCTGTCAGTCTGTCAGTCTGTCAGTCTGTCAGTCTGTCAGTCTGTCAGTCTGTCAGTCTGTCAGTCTGTCAGTCTGTCAGTCTGTCAGTCTGTCAGTCTGTCAGTCTGTCAGTCTGTCAGTCTGTCAGTCTGTCAGTCTGTCAGTCTGTCAGTCTGTCAGTCTGTCAGTCTGTCAGTCTGTCAGTCTGTCAGTCTGTCAGTCTGTCAGTCTGTCAGTCTGTCAGTCTGTCAGTCTGTCAGTCTGTCAGTCTGTCAGTCTGTCAGTCTGTCAGTCTGTCAGTCTGTCAGTCTGTCAGTCTGTCAGTCTGTCAGTCTGTCAGTCTGTCAGTCTGTCAGTCTGTCAGTCTGTCAGTCTGTCAGTCTGTCAGTCTGTCAGTCTGTCAGTCTGTCAGTCTGTCAGTCTGTCAGTCTGTCAGTCTGTCAGTCTGTCAGTCTGTCAGTCTGTCAGTCTGTCAGTCTGTCAGTCTGTCAGTCTGTCAGTCTGTCAGTCTGTCAGTCTGTCAGTCTGTCAGTCTGTCAGTCTGTCAGTCTGTCAGTCTGTCAGTCTGTCAGTCTGTCAGTCTGTCAGTCTGTCAGTCTGTCAGTCTGTCAGTCTGTCAGTCTGTCAGTCTGTCAGTCTGTCAGTCTGTCAGTCTGTCAGTCTGTCAGTCTGTCAGTCTGTCAGTCTGTCAGTCTGTCAGTCTGTCAGTCTGTCAGTCTGTCAGTCTGTCAGTCTGTCAGTCTGTCAGTCTGTCAGTCTGTCAGTCTGTCAGTCTGTCAGTCTGTCAGTCTGTCAGTCTGTCAGTCTGTCAGTCTGTCAGTCTGTCAGTCTGTCAGTCTGTCAGTCTGTCAGTCTGTCAGTCTGTCAGTCTGTCAGTCTGTCAGTCTGTCAGTCTGTCAGTCTGTCAGTCTGTCAGTCTGTCAGTCTGTCAGTCTGTCAGTCTGTCAGTCTGTCAGTCTGTCAGTCTGTCAGTCTGTCAGTCTGTCAGTCTGTCAGTCTGTCAGTCTGTCAGTCTGTCAGTCTGTCAGTCTGTCAGTCTGTCAGTCTGTCAGTCTGTCAGTCTGTCAGTCTGTCAGTCTGTCAGTCTGTCAGTCTGTCAGTCTGTCAGTCTGTCAGTCTGTCAGTCTGTCAGTCTGTCAGTCTGTCAGTCTGTCAGTCTGTCAGTCTGTCAGTCTGTCAGTCTGTCAGTCTGTCAGTCTGTCAGTCTGTCAGTCTGTCAGTCTGTCAGTCTGTCAGTCTGTCAGTCTGTCAGTCTGTCAGTCTGTCAGTCTGTCAGTCTGTCAGTCTGTCAGTCTGTCAGTCTGTCAGTCTGTCAGTCTGTCAGTCTGTCTGTATTACTGTCTGTCTGTCTGTATAAGGAGCTACAGCCTAAACTTATGGACCGATTAACTTCAAACTTGGTATGAGACTCTCCAGAGGGTTTTTGGAATTAATTTTTTTGGACCAAAAATAACGGTACTTGTCATATACCGATTTTAGTAAAGTTGAAATTGCTCAAAAACGGCTCCAACGATTTTATTTAAAAAAATCAAGTATAAGTTTTAAGACAAGGTCTATTTTCTAATGAAAAAAAATTTTTGAAAATCATTATTAACGGTACCTGCCATAGAACCGTTTTTTTAAATTCTGATTTTCTCCTTCATTGCTCAATCAATTTCAACCATTTTTTTACATGGATGCTTTTAAGTTGCGGTAATAATATTTACTAAAAAAAATTTTGAAAATAATTTTTTTGGATTTTTAAAAAAAGTTTGAAATTTTTTTTTTGAAAAATCATTTGTTCGAAAACCATTCAATATTTTTGTTTCAAAATTTAGTTTTTAGATGTTGATAAATAATATCTTAAAAATGTCGTACCAATAATTTTTCTTATAAAAGTCCTTGCAAAATTTTTTGTAGAAAAATTTTTTTTTTATTTTTTAAAACGGCTCTAACGATTTTCATGTTTTTTTTTTTCTAAAAATGTATCGTTGTAGAACTTCGTTTTGAGTTAAAATTCAATAAAGAAGCTGTTTTAGTCATTTGAAAATCGAATTTTATGCTTTTTTCATTTTTTGTTTCTAAAACTGCATTTACAAATGTTTAATTAAAAAGGCTTAGCATATATAGTAACTTTGTCTAAAGGAGCAAGTACGTGCGACCCAGTCGTGCATTTAATTTGTTTTTTTTTTGTGTTCATTCATTCAAAGTTTCATCGCGTCACAGTTGCTTTGCAGACAAGGAAAGAACTATAATTTTCTCCAACAAAATTCAAGTATCAATACATAATTTACACACATTTACCCAAGTTGATGAAACATGCTTGGTAAACTTTTTCATTTTATCAGAAGTTTCATGAATACCCCTATTGTTTTGCTTTGATTTCATGTAATGAAAAATTATCGTCAAGCTCGTGACGTTGATGCTCAGAACGAAACCAAAATAGAAACGCGAATGCGCTATTTGTATCATAGAGAACATACTAGGGGTATTCATGAAACCTGTGGAAAAGCTTACCAGTCGAGATTTAGCTGTTTTGGCGAGTGAGTTGAGATGACTCGCCAACTTGCCTTAAGCCCGTATGATACTTCTTTTTTTTTCTAATTTTTAATATTTTAAATCAGCTTCGTGTGAAGATGACAGGACGTTTTTCTTAAACGAAATAGAAATAGTGTGCGTAGTCTTAAATATCAATTGTCAGTCAATGAAAAACATACAAAAATCAAAACAAACGAACAAATTATAAAATATCGAAATTGTGTCGGGAAAAATAATTAAAATTTAATTAATTTCAAGAGCTAAAAACGAGAAATCTGTGGATAAGGCCTTTTTTATTAAAAAAAAAACTTAAAAAAAAAAAAACTTTAAAAAAAAAACAGTTTTCTAGTGAAAACGACAAAAGACATGATCTGCCAAGTTTTAAAGAAGAAATGACAGAAAAATCTGAAAAATGACTGAAAAAAGTAAACTTATTTTCTTTTTTAGTACATTTTTAGTACTTATTTTTTGACACTTTTGGCTTTTGTGTATATTTTTTACACACTCACTATTCATGTGATTATTCATTGATTCATGTCGTACTGTTTTTTTTTTTTTTTTGCTTTACTCATCTCACTTCTCTCGCAAAAACGATTTAGCTATTTTCATGGAATGAGTATCTTCAATTTTTTTTCGAATGACTTTTTTGCCATTTGTTTTAATTAAAAAATGTATTTATTTGTTTTGAGGAAAACAGTAATTCTCAGACCGTCCAAGATATGTGTTTGAAAGGGATTTTAAATATATAATGGTAGCTATAAAAGTGGTTTGCAAAGTTTAGTGTAATTTATTTAATATTTCTTTTAGCAAACTTTTACCAAACAAATTTGTGTGGAAAAGTTTACCATATTCAGGTAACGATTTCCTGTGAAAAATATGACAATTCGATTACCAGAATTGCCATTTTATCACGTTTACCAAGATTCATGAATACCCCTACTATTTGCCCTTTCTGTCAAAATAGTGCCTTTATCTGTCATAATTTGTATCACTTTTTCTGTAGGCAATTCCACTTCCAAATCTGCAAAAAAAAGGAGACACAACATATAAAAACCATATTTGTTGAATAAAGAGAGCAATTCAAAATGCAGGCATATTCATACATAGGAAGATAAGGTGAAGACGAACATGTTCACATGCATTATGCATCTCTTTCGTGCGTTCTAGCAGATGCAGATCATCAGCTTCTTCATTATATTAATACGTAAACACGATTTCTATTTCTTCCTTTTTAAATAACTAACCGGCAACCGAATTTAAAAATTTTGGTCTTATTTGAAAGGTTCAGGTAGTCTTCCTCCTTCAATTCAGTTTCATGATTCTGGAGTAAAATTTTTACCGCTCAGCGGTTCTAGTCAATGTCAATCCACCATAAGTAACTTTTTTTTAGCGGAGTAGCTTATTTTCATCCAACTTCACTTCGACCCTTTGTCAACGCATGTGTTTGTGCAACTCACACAAATAGAACAGTACTTCACTTTTTTTTCAAAAGACCCATTCCTGTAATTCTTATCCAAGCATTAAACCAAGAAAATGGTGGACTCCACTGATCTCTATAAAACGCTGGATAGTGGATTCATATAAAAAAATTGACTCTAATTGAAGGACTGTTATAAACTATTATAATAAGTCTATCCCATCTTCTTTTTCCCATCTTTCTTTTTGAGAAGAGAGAGAGATAGAACTCAGCTGAGGTAGTCTTGTCAGTTTAACATTTTTAACAGTTTGTCTCTCCCTTTCACCTGTATAGAGTGAGATAGGAATCTGCTTTGGTATCAAGGTATATAGAATATAATGGTATAATGACATTCCGAACATTCTGCTCCAACATCCTCACACATGCTTACGTCACTTGCATCGTAAAACTTGACGTTTTGCTTTATTTATTTTGATTTGAGATATGAAAACACGATACAAATGACGTAAAATAGTGTGAGAAAGATAGGATTAGAGAATTGGAATATCATACCATTTTATTCTATATACCTTGCTTTGGTACCATCGCAATGTCATCTTCAAAGGAAATCCACTATCCAGTGTTTTATAGAGATCAGTGGTGGACTCTCAAAGGGAACATATCATCCAGTGTTAATAGAGGTCAGTGCTCAGACCATGTCTGCCTTCAAGTTCAATAGTGTGAACTCTCTATATCAAATCCATATCTTTTTCCACATAGTTCCTTTTAAATCCATTTCCATACTCCTTTCAATTTCAATTCCAATTCGACGCAAAAACGAACGCATTCAGTTCAGTTCAACCATTATAGAGTAGTTAGGTCAAGTGTCAGAATACAATGGTGTCAGGTTGTCACTTTCAGTTATCTTTTCATGTCGGAGTTGAATTCTTACAGATCGTTTGGTGTTTATGTTATACACATAATTCTAAAGAAATCTTGTTTTTTTTTAAATCCAATTAGATTTTTGCTTCTAAATCGTGAAAACAGTGTCATTACCCGATCAATAAAAAATCGTCAATTTAAAAAAAATAGGGTGATCTTTATATATACATATTGTTCAGTTTTTGTATGTGTACGAATGCGACATCTGAAACAGACTGAAATGGCAAAACTGTGTGATTGAATTCGTATAGAAAAATAAGTAAATTCATTTAAAAAAATTGTGAAGAAACAAAATTATTCTAGTTTTTGTTCCATTTTATCTGCAAAAATATAATATATATAAATGGCTTTCTTATTCATTCCCCTTCAAAGTTTTAGATAAGGAATATATGTATTTTTGTTTTTTGTTATGCCAACGCGCGTGAGTTCGTAAAAAAAGTTAAGAGATATTCTATTTGGTTCCTCCTATCAGCAATCACACAAACAAAAATAAAAATTATAGTGCGGAAAATTCACAAACAAAAAAGGAAAGTCACCAACAACAAGAAGAGCAACAGCTGTGTAAATTGGTTTTCTCGTTTTGCCAGCAGCTAGATCTCGGTTATTTTTTTTTTTCATTTTTGTTACTTCGACTTTTTGTTCGTTTACGTGTTCGGAGAGATATACTCTGGTTCGGAGACGCTGTCGATATCGGGGTTGTGACTGTGTATTTTATATTTTCTAAAGTTAACTTCAACAGAAAAAGCATCAACAATATCCATTTAGTTAATGGAATTAGTGTATTGAAGTGATCAAAAATTCATCAAACAAAAAGTATACCATCACAACACTGAAAAGCGACAGGTATCAATTATACTAAGAAACGGTACATAGTGCCGTTATTTGCTGCCGTCGTTTTTAGAAGACACAAATAAGAATCAAGACATTAGGATTGCTACAGATGACTTTCAAAAGGATAATATTTGTATTGCTGTGGTAAGAGATGAATAATAATTTGTTTATTTGTATATATAGCTGCATTTACACTCGGTGTACTATGTTCGTTCTGGAATTAAAACTGAACAAGGAGAGTGTTTTACTATATACACTTTCTCTGTTCGGTTTTAATTCAAGAACGAACATCGTAGGTACATCGGCAATATAACCGAGAGTGTAAATGCAGCATAATGTTAAAAAAAAAACTTTGTTGGTTGGTATACCTTTTTGACTAGAAAGTAATGCAAATAACTTAGGCGGCTGGCGCAGGTCTTGACAATGAGCTAGGTTGTATAACCTTTTCTCAATGTTCGGTGCGATGCAGCGTATATAAAAACCCTTCCAGTCACCAATAATAGTTCTGAAGTCAGAATAAAAATGAGTTTTTTTTCGTTACAAATGCAATACGCTTAAACAGTTCCTTCAGAACTGGCTAGGGCCACCCTCCTCCCCCAGATGATTCTAACACACTTATTGTGGTTGTCAATTATCTATTGATAGGCAGGACGGTCACAAGCCCTGGGTGGCACTTTGCCTGTGTTGCGTTCCTTTTCTAAACAATGGTCAACTATGTCAACAAAAAAATTGTTGAAGTGTCATTGTTACAATTTGTTGGATTTTTTACGAATCATTTAAAAACGATTCGTTGTTAGATATTGTTAAACTGTCAAACTCCCAATGCCAAAAACTTTACTCCATATTTAATTCTTAATTTTTGTTTGCATTATAATAACACAAAATCATGTTTTTTGTCAAAGTTAATTTTTCTGCATCATTAAAAATGGCAAAAACGCCATTATAATTTAACTATTCAGCCCATCGTCAAAAATAAAAAAAATACAACTCATATCGCGAGTTACGAATTGCAAATATTTGACACTTGAAACAGAGTTTAGGAACGACGATGTAACGTCATATAGTTACAATTGGTAACAATTTTGGATTAAAGAAACGACCATAGTTAACTATTATCAACTATATTTAACTAAGGAACGCACTTCTGGGGATGGCAATTTTCAAAGTTATAAATAAAAAAATCATTGACGGTATTTGCAAAGATAGGTATGTATTTCTATTTCTATACACAATTTTTTAGAACTAATTTACTTTATCTTTTAAAGCCAGGAAACTGTAAGAAAACACTTTTCTGAAACATTTTCTAGTTTGTGTTGACATTTAATAAAACGATAACTAATGTAAGAATCAAAATAATTTTAATTTGTAAAAGCCAAAAGTTTAGGCCTATTGATTGAGTTTCGAAGTGTCACGAAAACACTGCTAATTATCGGAGTTTCAATATATTAAATACCTATGCAGAACAATAAATCCAGACAATCTACAAGTTGTTCAAAGACAACTTTTTTAATATGACTCTACCGTTTAAGAGTAATATCATGCAAAAAACAGTTATTTTCGACATTTGACATTATTATAAAATCGCGATATCTTTTAAACGATTTGCCGGTATGTATTTGTTTTTTACGTCACATCCGTTTAAGAGTAATATCATGCAAAAAGCAGTTATTTTCGATATTTGACATTATTATAATATCGCTGTATCTTTTAAACGATCGGTCGGTATATGTTTTTTACGGCCCAATAGTTGGATTCCATATGACCAAACTCCCTGTAGTTTTTGTTTATAAAGCATTACTTTATGTAGGTAAATGACGGTTATTGTAAGAAAAATTGTAGCTAAATTAAAAATTTGCGTATTTAATCCATATTACAAACACTCTAAATTAGCTTTCTGAAAAGCCAACTTTATTAATTTTGCAAAAACAAGTCGTAACCTAAAAATTCTATTGTTTCAAAGTCCTTTTTTCTGTAATCGGGAAACCGTAACTTAAGATTTCTTCCCTTGTTTATTTTAATAAGCTTCCGCCATCTTTGAGAACAATTACTGCTCCTGGTTTGTTCACTTGTCGTTTACAACTCTAATTATTGGACTAAGATTATTCTAACTTAGAATCTTTAATTTCTGGTATTCTATTTTAAATCATGCGATTTAGCTTTTTTCGTTCTTTTTTAATACTGCGAATTTGTCTTTTGATTATTTGAGTTTTTTCATGATGATAATTGTCTTAACTATGAATTAAATTGTAATTTTTTGATTTTATTTCAATTCATATAATCTAATTGTAAATTATGTGAGAATTAAGAGCCATCCCACCAATACTTTTATACTTTTACATAGATTTCTTTAATTTTGAAGTGACATTCAACGATATTTTTATTATACTTTAATTGTGATTCTTATACACTTAACATTTTTAATTTAAGTTTATCTTATAATAGAATTTAGTGGGAAACTTGTAATTTAAACGATACAGTTGACACTCAATTAACCGGGATGGTCGGGACCAAAAATTCCGGATAATAGATTTTTTTTCTCAAATCAGAAATTGATATTTTAATTTTTAATATTTTTATTAAAAAAAAAAACGAAAACAAACTTAAAATTATTCCATATAACTTAAAAATGTATTAAATAGGTACATTATTTTGTTTGTTTTATAGGTAAATACATTAGGAACTTTAAAGAGAAGTTGAAAAAAATTCTATGTTGTTGTTGCCGTTGTGATTTTACTCGTGTATTATCCCGTTACTTCCGTTTTCCTGTTATTTTTTTTGCATTTTAATTCATTTTTATTCAATTCAATCTTAAACTATCTTAAAGCTAGACAAAAATTCATAAAACTAGCCTTCTTATGAATATTTTTTATTTACTAACTTACTGGCCCTTTACGGGCGCTCTAAATCAATCTATTATCTTTCGGCCTTAAAACTGTTTTAATATAGATATTTCAATGGTTTTTGCTTTTTAACCAAGAAATAGTGTTATATAAATAAATAATAGTTAAAAAAAAACTTGGTATCATATCATTTTTATATTTTTATATAAAACTTAAAATAATTAAAACTACTTAAAACTAATTAAATCTACTTAAAACTACTTAACAACTAGAACAGCCACAGCAAACAGTTTTTTTTGTTGGTGTCACCGTAACTGTCCCTACTTAAATCTAAACACCTAAAACTATGTAAGTCGGCCAAGACATAAACTTTAAGTCAACTGTAATTTATAAGTTTAAATTAAAATTTAACCACCAAAACTGGTTCTCCTGTTTCACTCTATCTTTTCGGTCCCGTTCGGACACAGTCCTACTGAACCGAAGACGCTCTGCTCCGCCTTGTGCGGCGACGTCTCGGCCATACAGGAGCCGCCTATCCTCGCGCGACGTGGTAGATTAGCGGAACTGCCTATCTTGTGTCAGCCCCACACTATCAAAATAAAGGAATGCCTCGGGCGGGATGAAGCCGCTTAAACGCACTCTCCCGAAGAATTCATTATTAGGGTAGTAAGCCCCGAAGATCAAGCTATTAGCCGAGGACATCGCTGTCAAGCCGGCTGCTATAAAACAACCGTTTCGTCAGGGCAAAAGCCCTGGCTAGAGCAGCATCTATATGTCTATTGAAATATAAATACTGATCCAGCCAGATCAAAAAGATCGGATGTTTATAAAGAGGAAGGTATGCCGTTAATAATGGAACACAACATCAGCCAAATGGCCGCCAAGACCACGCTTACAGGACCATATCCTTTTCATGATATTTTCCATAACCAAATCGCAAAGTGGCTGCCCTATGTCCTCGATAGCCTCACGAATTTCATCTTTGAGGTTTTGAATCGACGCTGAGCTGTTGGTGTAGACCTTATCTTTCACGTGGCCCCAAAGGAAGAAGTCGCAAGGTGTTAAATCACAAGATCTCGGTGGCCAATTGTGATCACCTTAAGCCTTAAGACCCAAGTCTTTATGCAAAATACGGTGTAATGACGTTTGTGGAATGCCTAATTTCAAAGAACGACGAGGAATGGACAAACCTGGGTTTTCTTCAACACTTTGGGCTACAACAGCAATATTCTCAGTTGTTCTTGAGCGACGTGCACGGGTTTTATTCTTCACATCACTAACTTGTCCCAACAGCTCGAATTTGTCCACCAATTTCTGTATTGCGGTCCGACAAGGTGCTTCACGACGACCCAAAAATGTTTTAGTTTTACGAACCGTCTCTGCCAAATTTTCACCATTTTTATAGTGAATTTTAATAATTTCAATGCGTTGTTGAAGCGTGTATCGTTCCATTTTTATTAATAGCGTAGTTTCTACTTGTCAAATGTCAAAAAATGACAGCTTCAAAAGTGACAGCTACCGAAATAGCGGGCTACTCAAAATAACACCTCTTATTGGAAAACCCTTTAGTTTCTAAACCTTGGTGACCTGTAATCACCAGCATTGCGTAAGGCATCACCAACAAAAGATACATACTCATACAAATAAGTAGGCAATATTTATAATTTGATTTTAAATACAAATACTATCACATTATACATAATTCTTTGGTTAACACTCATCTATGACAATTTAAACAACATTTCTCTTATTGGGGTAAATCCATTACACATTAAAACAATTCTCATTCCCCCATTTTGAAGTTTTTGTAATCTACTCATTTTTTGATTATTAAACATAAACAAAATACTTGAGCAATACAATACAATACAATACAATACAATACAATACAAAAGTGTGGTTTTATCATTCTATTATAAACATTAATAGTTGCTTCCATAGACATTTTTTTAAAAATAAATTTTATCTATACATTCATCGATATTATTACCAGAAATAAACAGTAAAGCATCACCTGCTTTTTTATTATTTTTCGGAAACCAGATTGGTAGCATGAAATAAGATTATAGGATTCTAAATAATTGTGCAGCTGATTATTTACAATCTTTTCAATAATTTTACTTCTAGCCTCATCATATTGACAGGTCTGAAATGTTCCACTTTTTAGAGTTTTTAACTTTTTGAATAGGGGCAATAACAGATTCTTTACAGAAACTCAAAACGCCATTAATCAAAGATAAATTAACGATTTTAAGCAACATATCACCACAAATTTCAAAAGCGTCAAGATACATTTTAATGTTCACCCCGTTTGTATCTTTTTTTATTGTTCATGGATTTTAACACAGATCTCAAGTCATCCAATTTCAATTTTTCTACTGATGTACTTGTTCTTAGCGTTGTTCAGCGCGGTTTTAAATCTGTTGCTGCACAGCTTGTAATTGTTCCAATCGACAACAAGGCATGAAAATTTTGCTTTTTCATATTTCAAAACATTTTCAATTTTCAGGGTCCTAAGAGCATCAGTAAACCAAGGATTATGATTAATATTTATATTTTTATATTTTGTAAAACTATCAACCGTTCGAGAAAGTTTATCGAGAATTAATTGTTTAGCTCGTCAAGCGTTAAATTGTTTTCATTAAAAGAAAAATCACAGTTACTTGATTTAAGGGTGAAACACACTGAATCATATTTAAACAAACGCATGGGCTTTTTTTCTTGTTTAGAGTTTAATAATGTACTTATGCTAATTATCACTTGCCTTAAATTTACTATCAGACTTGGCTTTAACTCTCTATGGAACATAGTCAATCAAACTTTGGGAGTTTTTTGTAATTCTTGTTGGATCTTCTATTAACTATGAGTTATCATTTAATATGATAATAACGAGTTATCATTTAATATTGCTAATATTGCACTTATTTGAATTTTAATATTAAGACTTAAGCACTTCAACTCCGATAGTTGATAATAATTGATTTTACTTCTTTTATTAATTAATTGCTTTCTATAGATTGGGCATTCTACACTACGTATGTATATCATGCTTGATATCCATATCAGGAAGATTAGCTTTATTTTTGAGCCTCATACAATTAACACATTTAACTTCATTAACACAGTCCTTTTCACCACATTTTAAACAATTTTTTTCACTTGTGCATTCATCAAACCTATGGTTGTATCCTAGGCATTTAAAGCAACCGCTTATACCGATTTTTTCATAAACCACACACTTGTCATATTTAATATAATTTTTTTTAATTTCCATAATTTCATGAAAAGCTACTACCTACCTACTTCCAGAACATCGTTAAAAGTATTTTTGTTCTTAAAAGATGCAAACACCTTTACGCATTTTATTGAAGAAAAACTTGATGTGATAATAGTCCGTCCGCTGTCACTTATTTCAAAAGTTATTTTTTTTTATTTTAGTTCTCTGGCCGTATTTATGTTTTTGGCTGCAGGCGAGGTTAAGTTTCGGGGGCAAAATCCCCCCATTCCGGCGAGCTAACTGCCGAGCATCGCAAGCAGGTAGTGGAATGGGATGAAAAAGGCGTGTGAAGGAATGTCTAGTTCCCGAGACGCGGCCTGCTTGCGGTGCACAGCTTAACTCGCCGGAATTGGGGGATCTTGTCTCCGAAACTAAACCTCACCTGCAGCAAAAACACATAGAAGTTACATTGCCACTTTTGACAGCAAACGTTCTACCATTAAGCATGTCATAAAGAATATACAATAGTGGTTTACTTATGCCTACTCTGGTAAGCTTTAGATAGATACCCTCTAACCATACGGTCAACCAGACAGGCACCCGTACCCTTTTTCGGGAGAGGATGTACCACAGCTGTCTTAAATCGCACTGGATAATATGCATTATTCAGCGCGTTGTTAAACAGTGTGGTATAAATGTCAATTGCTTCATTCGGTAAATGTCGTAGTACAATATTGGATATACCATCGACTCCTGCTGACTTCTTTTTCTTTAATGAATCGAAGATGAGCTGGAGCTCTGCATTCGTAACTAGCAGGGAATTATCCCATTTGGCTCGGCGATGATGGAGTTTGCCAAGTGATCTTCATTACACCCGGTAAAAACAAGGTTCTCCGATCGCCATTGCGTAATATCATTACGAAGATAGAAGTTGTGAAGAAGGGCCCTGTTTTCCAGGTCATGATTCGGGCGAATTCTTGCATTCACCTTGTACACTTGCTGGAAAGCAGCACACACCGCCTCGACTTTCTCTTGCGGATCTTCGATTATAAAGAGGTCGTCGTCCAAGACGGCCTCATCTGGATCTATGCCGGCGATCAGAAACACGTCTCTGTTTTCTGTCGTTCTCTGAAACTTAAGACACGGAAGGTCATTTTGATCATTTTTCCTAAAAATCTTATTAATTTGCGGGAACATACAATAGACAACCCATAATTTTCTTCGATCAATTCGTTGATGTTTTTTATTGACGACTTCAATGTCCTAATTTCCAGATCGCATGTGTCCGTAAATCGTCGGTACAAGAGTTTGAGCCTTGTCAGTAGTCCGCTTTTTTTTCTGTGAAGTGCGTCTATAGTCGCGTTCCGGTAAATGTTGTTATGGTCACGTTCTTTGTATTTATGTATCGTATTGTTCATCGTTCGTTGGATTGTGTCCATTTGTTGGAGGTATCCGTCGATTTCATTGTTGGAAAGATTCCGGTCATTTGGTTTGAATATGTTATTAGAACGTAGTTGAGTTGATAAGGCGTTGGTGAAGCGTGGCCAGCGCATCTTACTGTAGTTGTAAGAGTGCACTGGGACATACTCCTCCAAAAAAAAAAAAAAAAAAAAAAAAAAAAACTCCACAAGATCGTTCGGAAGCTGTATTATGGCAGCTAGTACGTAGTGGTCGCTGTCGTACTCGATCGTCCGTAAGCAGTTTTTTGTATGTGTACCTATAGTGTCTGTTATTGTCAGTCTTGAGTCGATTAGCAATAAATCCAGATAGGAGCCTCTTTTTGGAAACGATAGCCTATCTGTAACCAGCAGATCGATTCTATATTCAATATTGTATTCCCCAATCTTGGTGTTTGGCGTTCAAATCACCGGCCATAATGAAGTAGTTTTCATCCGAGTTCAGTCGTAGGACCTGGAAAAGTTTCTCGAGCTCTGACGTAAAGTCGGTTGGCTGAGGTGCTTCTGCTGCGTAGGCCGACACTACATACAACCTCTTCCCTTGTTGGAGAGGAATGCATATAATGCAAGCCTCAGGCGACCACACTTCACTATTGTATATTACTTTATAACTAATGCCTTTTCGAACTAAGATTGCGACGCCTCCCCCTTGAGTGGAGTCAGGCCGGTCTCTTCTTAAGATATTGTAATTATTGTTTATCAGTTTATGCTTCTGGTTTAGCTTGGTTTCGCTAGCCTTCAACAAGTCAGGACATACATAGGTCTTTCAACAACTGGAATAAATTAGCTCTGCGTTCGATCCTAATCAGTGAATTTACATTCACAGCAAAGATCCTAAAGGGCCTCTCCGACAGCGCGCCCATTACAATCTAAGTTGAGCTAAGCTAGGCAGAAGAGAGTGGATATGGTCCACCCTTTCTATCTGCTCCCTTATCTGGCTTTGAAGCCCTGTTAACTGGCCTTGAATGCTCAGCAACAAGGTCAAAATATCCGCCTCTGCCGCTGGTGCCTCAGACACGGGGGCCACCTTTTGTGGAGGGTGTCTCGTACTTCCCATTCCTGATTTATGGGTGATGATAGTTGCTGTAGGAGCACGCCCTGTTGGACGTTTTTCTTCGACAGTCTGCTTCGCAATTTTTGTTGCTTCATCTGCTGATACTTCGGACAGCCCCGATAGTTAGCGGGTTGCCCGTCGCTTCCGCATACGGCACATTTAAGCTGGTTTTGTCTTTGTCTTAATTTTATCCATGTGACAACCTGGTAGTCAAGGACGGAGATACTCCTTAGACTCTCCTGTTTGCTACTGGGCAACAGCTGTAATAGGAATATTGGCAGCTCGTTTGGAATGGCTTGTCACTGATGAAGTCGAGATCACCGTGCGCTTTTCGGCGGAGCACATCTAAGAGCTGGCGGGTTTGTTGTTGCTGGGACATTTTTCGACGACCCCGCTATTTTTTTTCTGCCATGAGTTTGTTTTCCCAATCAATAAAGTCTTGCACTTCTTGATTGTGGACGAAAGCTTCAAAACAAATATTGAAAATTTTTTAGTGACCCGGCTGGGGTTCGAAGAAACTATAGAATTTTTTGGTGTCAAACAATTATAGGAAATTGGTAATTTAAAGCAGAATTGTAAGTATGGTTGTGTTAATTTATGATTATTCAGTTTAGTTTCCAAAATTTGGGTGGAACAAAATTTTTGATAGGGCCATCTATGTATGTATCTATGACAAAATCACGACAATTAATGACGTCCTTTTTTCTCAAATTTAATATTGTTTTAACAGTTAACAAAAAAAAATTTAGAATTTGTTTGAATATGCCACTTTTCCGCGACAAATTCACGGCAGTTAATTGCATACCCAGTTTTTGAATTTATCGTCGTTTTAAAACTTCCAGGGACGGTAGTGCTAACTTGACCGTCAAGTTAGCACTACCAGGGGTTAGTTTTAAAAAACGAGGCTCGACAAAACATTTTTTTTCACGACAAATTCACGACAATTAATTGCATCATTACTTTTTCGAAATTTGAAAGTGGTAGTTCTAGTGGTACTGTAATTGCATCATTTTTTGGTCCAATCTCTTACTGTATAACTGCGGTCATTTCAGGTACTTAGCTGCTTTCCAGAGTGAATAATCCGTTGAAGCATCCGCCGTTAAGCTTTTAGGAATCTACTTATCATCATTTTCATCAATCATTTTTGAATTCGTAGATTTGGTTTTTAAGTTCGTTGCTTAGACGGTTCAACGCTGTTTTATCGTCTGGAAATCCAGTATTCTTATATTTTCAACGAGCTCTTCTTTTCTCTAATATCAACTCTCATATTTCGACAGGGTATCTTATTATTGTTTGTCTCCTGTTCGAATAAGAAGGAGTACTTTCTTCTGCAGTTTGTCGAATATCGGCAATGAATTATTCCACTTCATGGTCAATTTGCTCTGCTGTTTCCATATGAGATCTGAGATTTTAAAAACTTTCAAGCTTTGCTATGTATTTGCTCCAGTTCGTTTTCTTACTTACAAGCTTTGGATTACTTTTTTCTATTATCTCTGATTCAATCAGTGATAAGATGACTGGAGTGTGATCTGACGATAAGTCATAATTACCTTCCATACTTTTGTGGGGTTTTTTAAAAGCAGAATGGTAAAAAGGAATAAATGATGGACTAGATGGTTTTTTCTCTATAATCGTTTATTACAAAAAGAGCGTGACTTAGCAATACGAGAGTTATATTTATAACAAAATCATAAAACGGTATGTTATTTACATAGGGAAGATCATACGATTAAAATGTGAAAGCTTTTAAGTATATAAAGTAAAATATGTATTCATACAAGGTGCATCGAACAAAAGATGACATTGAGAAATTATTTTTATGTTTTATTGAATGCCTACAGATCGGCCATCCTGATCGTGTGATCGTCCCGATTACATTAGCAATACCAAAAGTTAAAATTTATTGAATATACATTGAGTACAAAAATAGTTTTTTTTTTTTTAAATCGTTTATATGTACGTACATACTTCGTATCATATCAAAAATTGAAATTAAATTTATAAATTTAAATATTTTTTTTTTTTGTAAGGAAAATTAATCGATTACATTTGTTAATGTATTTAAAGACTTAAAGATAAAATAAGTTTGTTAACATTTAAAAATTTAGAGCGTTGAACATTGGTAGGAAATTCCGAGTATTTGACAGGTGAAAATTCGATATAAAGTTTAACATTTCGTTCTGTTATGGTTTGGTTAAATCATTGTTTTCATCTTCATTCTTCATGATTTGATCTGGCGTCACATACAGCTTCATGTTGTTAGGCGAGCTTACTCCTTTGTAAGGTAAACGAGTTAATTGTAAACCTTCAATATCGCCAATTGCATACCTGTCGTTGGGTAACACACTTTTTATCTCGTACGGCCCTCGATACTTAGCTAAAAGCTTTTTATTTATACCTGGCATTGTAACTACATTCTTTATCATTATAAAATCTCCTGAGTTGTACTTTGTAGGATTCTTGTGTCGTTTGTCATAATAAATTTTATTACGTTGTTGTTCCTTTTCCATATTGCATTGAGCCTGATCTCTTACTTGATCTATTTTTTCTTCTACACAGTCTATTTTATCATTGAAAAACTCTTTGACCTTATCGAATATGCGTCCCTTTTGATCTCTGCCAAATAATAAGCAACTCGGTGTAAAACCAGAACTCCTATTCACAGTGTTGTTAATTGCAAATTCTACTTTACTAAGATGTTTATCCCAACCACCTGTAGACAACGCTTCGCACTCCTTTGCTAACATGGGAGTGATTATTCTATTAAGCCGCTCTACCTGTCCGTTTGACTGTGGTGAATGAGTTGCCACCTTTATGTGCTGAATATTATTTTGTTCTAGGAATTCAGAAAACTCTTTTGAAGTGAAGCAAGTCCCACGGTCGGATATGATTCGGTTGGGCCTAGAAAAATTCTCAAAATAGGTTTTTAAGCTTATTATTGCTTCTTTGCTTTGGGTGCTCTTGCAAGGATAAAGTTTAGTGAATTTGGTGAAAGCATCAACTACAACTAGAATATGCTTTTTATTTGAGCTAGAGTTGGGAAAAGGACCAAGATGGTCGACATGAAGTGTATCGAAAGGTAAATTTCCTTTCGGGATAGGATGCAAGACTCCTTCTATTTTTCCTGATTCAGGGGAAAAATAAATACATTTTAGACAACTTTTTACAACGGTTTTAATTTTTTCCTTCATTTTTGGAAACCAGTAAGTGCCAGAAAGATGATCAAAGCATTTATCGACTCCTAGATGGCAAAGAGCCTCATGATGAGTTCTTATAACCTGATCCTCCATGTGTGATGGGACGTAAAAAACTATTTTTCCTTTTATCTTTCTATAGATCAACCCGTCAACCATCTCATAAAGGGGACTTTCGGATTTACTTAACTCATCAGTTATTAACTTAATTTTTGGGTCAAGTTTTTGCGCTGCGGCTAAAACAAACTCAAAAGATTCGTCATCAATGTGTAAGATGTTAAATGATCGACTCAAGGAATCGACATGTGGCATCCTGTCACCTTTTCTGTGTTCGACAGTATAGTCGAATGATTGGAGCTCTAACGCCCATCTCGAAATCCGAGGATTTAAGGATTTTTTGTTTAAAGTTTGAACTAGAGCCTGACAGTCTGTCACAATTTTAAATGGGATTCCGAGTAAATAAATACGAAATCGTTTGAGTGCATTTATTATCGATAATGTTTCCAATTCATAACTATGGTATTTACTTTCAGTTTCTGTAGCGCGCTTAGAAAAATAGAATACCGGATGAAATCTATTGTCTGTTTGTTTCTGGAGCAACACTGCCCCAAATCCTTGAGAACTTGCATCGCAATGAAGCTCAGTTGCGTTATGTGGGCTATAAATGGATAAAACTGGTGATGAGATCAATTTATTTTTCAATAAATTGAAAACATCGACTTCCTTCATTCCAAAAACAAACGGGGTGTCTTTTTTAAGTAAATCATAAAGTGGCTTTGCAAAATTCGCAAACTGGTTAATAAATTTTCTGAAATAGGAACAAAGTCCTAAAAAACTATGAACATCTCTTACAGAACTAGGTACAGGGAAATTTTGTATAGCTGTAAGGTTTGCTGCATTGGGACTTATACCTTGTTCTGTTATTTTATATCCTAAATAATTAATTTCTCTCTGTAAAAACATGCATTTGTCTAGCCTGAGTTGTAAGCCGTAGCCTATAACAATTTTAACTACTTCTTGTAGAATACTCAAATGTTCTTCGATTGTCTCTGTAGCAATAAGGATATCATCCAAATAAGATACTATTTTAGATTCAGAAATCATTTTTCCAAACAAGTGTTTCATAAACCTTTCAAAAACAGAGGGGGCATTCCGTAACCCAAACGGCATTTTCGTGTACTCGAATTGACCTAAAGGTGTAGTAAAAGAGGTGTATTTCATAGATTCTTCATCTAAAGGAACATGATGAAAACCGTTTTTTAAATCAAGAGTAGAATAAAACTTTTTATTCTTGAGTCTATCTATGTTGTCTTCGATCAAGGGTAAAGGATAGTTATCACGTAAAGTTATTTTGTTAAGCTCTCGAAAGTCTACACAAAGTCTTAGCTCCTTATTTTTCTTTTGAACAAGAACAATAGGTGATGCGTACTCTGAACAAGACTCACGGATTATCCCTTTACTTAAAAGATCATTAAGGATTTTTTCTAACTCAATCTTATGCGCATATGGCAATCTACGAGGTGGACAATGAAATGGTATATCCTTCGATAAAACTATTTTCATTTTAAATTGACTTCTTTCAAAACTATGTTCATCTTTTTGCTCAAACGCTGGCTTTATAATTTCTAACACTTGCTTGCGAATCTGAATTGGTATGTATTCACCTATGTTCACATCTAATTCTGACTTTTCATTACTAACATCTATGTTTAAAATTTCATTTTCATGCACTAAATCTTCATTTATAGTATTTGACGTACTTACAGGTTCATGCAATTGACAACATTTACTCACGGACGATATAGACTTCAAATTTCCATGCACTGACTGACATTTCACTGATGGGACGACAGACAAACATGGAGCATGACAATTTTGGACTTCGATTTGATACGTTGGTTTAATATTGCTTCCAACTGCAGCCTTTTTAGTTGATCTTTGTAAAACCATGCCAATTTTCTCAAGGAAGTTCCTGCCAAGCACAACGGGATAACTCATTGATTGATTCTTAACTATAAATAAATTTAAATAAGTAGGAAATTGATCGAAATATACAAAAGAATTAACACTTCCCAAAATATGTAATGGACTGCTGTTTACACCACAATAAGATCGGCTATTTGATTCCAACGGTGCTATGACAAACGAAGGCACGAATTTTTCTTGAATGAAACTGATCGGGCTGCCTGAGTCTAATAAAGTTGAGAGCTTAACTGAGCTTTCACCTCGGCCTTCAATGAAATGATAAAAAACTTCTCTCTCGAAGTCGTTGCCTGGTGAAGAATGCATTACATCGGTGTTGTTGTTCTGCTTTTCAGACGTCATCACAATTGCTCGATTGTCTTCGCAGGGATCCTCGGTGTATTCTTCTTGCAGAGTCAAAACAGGTTTCTTACTTGTACAGTATTTGGCGATGTGACCCTGAGAGCCGCATTTGAAACAAGTGAATTCTTTTTTTTGATAAGAATTTAAAGCAGGTGCAGAACTTGTTTCTCTTCCAGTTGGATGATCTTTTGATCGGAATGGATTATGTTGGGGTTTGTTGTGACGATTATGAAGCTGAGATGTACCCGGCCTCGTTAGAAAATTGTCTCGGCTGTTGGTCTTGTATTTTTCATATTTCCTCAGAGCGATCTTTAATTCTTCGATGTTGTTTGCGTTGTATAGAAGACTCTTGTTTAGCTCGGAATCAGCAATGCCTTTGATGATGAATTGAATAAGGTCCTCTTCTTCGATGGGGTTCTGAGATGCAATTTCCTGCATTTCCAATACATACTGTTGCGCAGTTTCGTCTCGTCGCCTCTTTCGTAAACTTAATTCTCGGAATATGCCAGCTTTGGTCACAAAACACGTGAATTCTTTTACAAGTGAGTTCTTTAGCTCTCTCCAGTTTCGTAGCTTTTGAGTTCTCGCAAACATTTTCGCTGAACCACTCAGAAGTCTCTTTCCAAAGATGAATTTTGAGCGGTCATCCAAGCGGAGGATTTCTGCATATTCGTCAAAGTGGTCAACCCAACGATCTATGGGATAGTTATCGTCTCCGCTAAATGACCTCAACAAATCTTCAATGTCTCTGAAATGTTGTGAGCCATGTGGTCTTGGATTCGTGTCAGCTTCTTCCAACTGCAGGTCTCTTAGCTTTTGCTTCAAGAGAATGATCTCTTCTTTCTTTTTACATACCTCTCGAAGTCGATTGAGTTCTTCGTCAATGCTTTCGGTGCTCGGTAAACCAGTTCCATCGTCATTCTGCTCGTCATTCTGCTCGTCGTCGGCCTCTGCTTCAACATCGCTTGGTTCTTTCGATGTAACTTCTCGGATAAGATTTTCCAGCGTTTCCTCGGGACTACCTCGAACAGCATTTTCTACACGAAGCTTCAACGTTGCCTTATTACCATTAGGATTAAGTTGTAGAACTCGCAAAACGTCTTTAAGTGTGGAAACTTTTGCCTGTTCTATGAATTCTTCAAACTTTTTTGACATTCTTTTTTTTTTTTTGTTTTACTTTTCACACAAATTATAAATATACTTTAATAAGCAAATTACGTATGTAATAATAAAAACACTTGTTTAATTGTTCAGATGCCACTTCTGAGAAAACTGTGGGGTTTTTTAAAAGCAGAATGGTAAAAAGGAATAAATGATGGACTAGATGGTTTTTTCTCTATAATCGTTTATTACAAAAAGAGCGTGACTTAGCAATACGAGAGTTATATTTATAACAAAATCATAAAACGGTATGTTATTTACATAGGGAAGATCATACGATTAAAATGTGAAAGCTTTTAAGTATATTAAGTAAAATATGTATTCATACAAGGTGCATCGAACAAAAGATGACATTGAGAAATTATTTTTATGTTTTATTGAATGCCTACACTTTTATGGTTTCGTTTGATACCTTTAGCTACAAAAAAGTCTACAATGTCTGGTATTTTGTTAGTATCTGATGGGCAGTAAGTTGGCGATCTTTAGGAATAAAATTCGAAATTGTATTTAAGGCATGCTTTGTACAGTCTGCTAGCTTTTGTTGTTATAAGTCTAGATCCCTAATAGGTGTGCTTAGCATTGAAGTCTCCACCAACAAGGAAATTATGTCCTAGCAGATTTAATAGTTCTGCATAGTCATTTTCATTTGGATATCGCCTTGGCGAGCAGTGTTTTTAGATGCTCTTTTTTATCAGAATTGCTGATTCACCTCTAGCCTTATCAGCTGGATGCGGGGCGTAGTAGCATATATAGTTCGGTATACCATTATCAAGACTTTGCCCACTTGAGAAATGAGTTTCAGATACCAGCCAAATATGTATGTGTTGAACGTCTGAAAAGACTTAGTTCAGATAAATGTTGTAAAAGGCCGTTTAATTTCGATGTTCCAAATCCTTATTGTCTTTTCTTTTAAGAATATGTTGCAGTTCTTTTATGGAAGTTTCTTCATTCTTCCGCACGTTCTTAACAATCTGAGAATAGGATTTGTTTTCATCGCTTTTGCTTTAAACAGCTTTTTTAGGAGGTTTTTTCTTAGTTTGGATTGGACAGCCTCTATAGCCTTGAGAGTTAGCTTTCTGTTTAGTTTTTAGTCGCATGTTTTCCTTCACACTTTATACAAGAAATCTCGCGGTTTCAATATTTTAGAGTGTGGCCAAATGCTTTGTGTTTACATTGCGGAACAATTTTCGCTTTTCGCAGCAGTTCAATTTTAACTTTTACGCCCATAATGGATCGAATATTATAGATATTTTCAAGACTCTGTTTGCTGTCAAAAAATACAATTATTAAAAGTAGTGATTTCTTTCTAGTTTCATTCTTAAAAAGATTTACTGCATGAAGGGCTTAAAAGTCTTTTTGAACAAGGTCTTCCACGGCTCATTTTGAAGAACATGAGGAATGTAGGACTCTGGCTACTACTTTTATTGCTCTTGTCGATTTGTCTTCATAAGAGAGCCACTGATTTTTGTGTTTGCTTAGTTCTTCAGTGACATATCTATACTCATCGGCTTCCTCGACACTGGCTTTTCAGTTGTCTTTGTTGTACGATGTATATTTGGAAGCTTTTTGTTGATTATTTGTATATGTCTCAGGGCTACCTTCCGCTTTTCGTTTTTAGCAGAACGCTTATTTCTTTTTCTTTCAGTTTCAATTAAAAGTTCTTCTTCATCATTTTGATACACTGTTACAGTATTTTGTGGACTTATCTGTACCGTTGGCTCTAAAATTTTCTTATCAAGTGTAGGATAGCCAGTAGGGTATTTTAATAAAAAAACTTGTTTTCGATCTTGATACTTAGAAAGTTTATTAAACAAAAAGCACAAAACAGCTGTCGAGAGCTGTATTTAAAGACTTAAATAATACGGGATAAATGTATAACATATCTTAATAGCGGAAGGATCATACGATAAGATAGTAACAAGTTGTTTCGGTTTTTATTTACTTAAGCTCTGACAATTTTAACGAAAACAACCGTCTGTTGTGAAAGCGCACATGCAGTCACAAAAAAAAAAATTAATGCCTACACAAGTAAGGACACTTTTTCTTCGAGCCCTTTAACTTGTTACTGAATACTTTGAACTGAAACTTCAAGCTCTTTTCTTGCTGCTATTTCTTTTTGCCATTTATCAAAGTAATTTGTTGGTTCAGTTTGGCAGTTTTCTTTGTTTTCTTTGAAACTCTGTTGACCTGCAGTGTCGATCTTTTGAAAGATATGGGTGTTTCTTTCGCTAATGATTTTTACATCAGTTGTTTTTGTTGGGGTTGTTGGTACAAACGATGCACTTTTGAAACTTTTGCCACGCTAATCATTCATTTTAGGCAGTCCGTAAAATTTGGGCGCAGCAATGAGTAGGTGACGGATCCACTATCCCACCTATTATAATAATCTTCCACTGAATATAAGAAATATAAACAATTTAGATCAGTTTAAAAATCAAGTAATCATTTATGCAAAATCAAATATTTAATGTTAAATGCTTTTTATTTACTTAAATTACTGATAAAAATTTGAATGTAACTTTATAAAAAAATTGTAAATTACTTTTAGACCTTAATGGCCATTAGCCAAATAAATTTCAAATAAATAAATAAATAAATAAAACTGGTAAAGTACTGCATCAAAAGTACATGAAAACAAAATTCATCAATAATAGAGATTTGTTTGTAAGGACTTTAATTTACTACAAATTTGTCATTCATACCTTCCCTGTAACTGTAATTTGTCATTCACACCTTCCCTGTAACTGTAGCCATTTATGCAATACCACAATGACAAAATTAACTTCAGTGACCTGCATACTATTTGAACACAACTTAACATAATTTTTTTTGTTGCTTAATTTCATTTTTCAATTATTCCACTCCCGCATAGTTATTAGTTATGTCATGCACGACCAAGCTATGCTTCTTCCTATTCATACTATCCCACAGGTTTATTGGAGCGGAACTCAAAAAAGAACACTAAATAAATACCCAACAACTATTTAGTCGCGCGTTTATTATTTTTTGTTTATACAAAAACTACAATAATAATTATAATAATTGGTTGAATATTTTTTTTTTAATAAAAAATTTAATTACGTTGTCAATGTGATATGCTGCCAAACAGTAGCATTCTCCAAAGTCAAAGTATTCAGCCTGGTTTTTAAATCATCCAGGGTTTCTATTACTTTAGCAAACTTTTCCTCATAAAACTGAACTATCGTCTTTAGTTCGTTGCGTAATTCGTCAACTTCTAATGTACTTGCAATTTTTTTCTTTATGGGGGCAGTATTATCGATCGTATCTTCTATGGACCGGTATATACACTTTATTCCTTTAATATATTGTCCCGGGAAAAATGAATTGAATACATCACTGCTATAAGCAATCTGTCTGGGAGTGATCAAAAGATCCATAATCAATTGAAGATGAAAGCAGTTCCAGTTATTTGCGTGGAAGTAGAAATTTGTAATGTTTTCCAAACGACTAAATATGTTTGGATCGATTTGTTTGATTAAATTGCTCGATATATTCAAAAAATAGAGCTTTAATGGAGTCCCTTTTTGTCCAAGAATCGATTCGGGGAACTCTTTCAATCCAGTATTACTTAAGTCCAACTTTTCTAAGGAGCGCACACCCCAAGGATCGGGAACTGATTCGAGTTTGGGATTGTCGGCTAGATCTAGAATTTTGAGATTTTCAGCACGTGTCAATGAGGCTATCTGTTGTAGGGAGTTATTCCTCAAATCCAATCTTTGGAGTGATTCCGGTCGGGAGAAGTACAATTCGAGAATTCGGTTTCCGTTTATTAGAGCGCAGTTAACTCGGCCATAAATGTTAAGCTGGCGCAATGAACATGAGTCCGCGTAAAAATATGATGCATCTACGTTCAAAATCAAACTTCTAAGAGGTTTATTTTTGGATATGTCCAAGTTCATCATATGTTCTAGGCTCTTGAAGGCATCATCGGATATATTATGAATACGGTTCTCTTTTAAATCAATTGACATAAGATTTGGACTTTTGGTAAATAAATTATTTTGAATATACTTTATTTTGTTATCGGCCAAAATCACAACTTCTAAACTTCGTAGGTCGTCGAACAAGCCATTTGGTATATACATAATTCGGTTGCCTAACAAAGATAAGTATTTGAGCTGTGTAAGCCCCTTAAAGCTCTCGCTTACTAAACTTCGAATTCGGTTGTTTTCTAACCACAAAAACTGCATGTTCAAAGCATAACAGAAAACAAGCTCATCGATCTTTGAGAGCGTGTTGTTTGACAGAAAGAGCACTTTTAAATCCACAGCCCAAAGAAAATTTTCCCAAGTTATATGACTAATTGAGCAATTTCTCATGTCCAATTCCGTTAAATTCGTAAAAGCCAAAAATAAATTGAGTGGGAAATTTGCAAAAGTCGAATCTTCGAAAAGAATTGACGTTTGCTGATTAGTGTTATCTGGTTCAAAAGAGGCGACCTCTTCCGTAGATGTGAAATTCATTCCGTGACATATTGTGTTTGAACAGTATTTGTTGTTAATTTTTATCTCGACAATGGAATTTATTTGACAGTTCGATAATGAAAACATTGCCAGGCAGAATACCAATCGTGCCCACATTTTCGAAGAAAGCACTAGTCGAAAAATGTATCTCACCGCGACGAAAATCAACAAATGACTGAGGCTAGGAAATTTTTTAATTGCGTTTCAACTAGCGAAAACAAAATGATGGTACATAATACAAAAAAAAAAAAACTAATAATTGACCTCTCTCTTTATGAAAACAACAAAAAACATTAGAAATATAATTTCGAAAAAAATAAACTCATATAAGCTTCAGTAATGACAGAGATCTATATTTAATTAAACGTAAAGCTCGTTGCGCTTTTGTGATGAGATAATGAGATTGCCAATTTTTTTGGAGATACAACGTTGTAGGGCTTTTCATTGTTAAAACTTATTCACTGTAAATAACTAACGGGTTTGAGAATGAAAAATACATCTCCTTAGAATATATGATGAGATGATGATCAGCGATGATGACAATACCAGTTATCATGCTTTTGTGAGTTTGTCGTTTCAAGTGTAACTAATGAGTATTAAGTTAATGATCATGAACGAGGTTGGACTGACCGTTTGTTAAACTAATATAAATTATTTTTGATAAGGTTATTTTATACGAGTAGCATATAAAACATGATACCCTTAAAAAAAATTATTGTCTCAATATTGCTGATGCTTCTTTGTAGCTATGTTTTCATGGGTATATTCATTTTTTTCTAGCTCTGATTTAACTTCAACTGCAGTTTAAAATCACCATTGTCTATAAAGAGAATACAACTGTCCCAGCACTTGAAATAAGTGTAAATATTTTATCCCTTCCGTACAATAGAATCAGTGAGGTGAATAACAGTACAAGTCCAAAAATTTGTTATGGAGAAAAACTAAAATAAAAGAGTTTTACAGAAAAACTATCAACGGTTTTGAAAAATAATATCTAGGAACAGCAACAACTTGAAGGTACTAACATGGCTAGAGTTATAGCTATTTCAAGGGTGCCAATCCTATCATCAGACTCCTTTTCCGTCAATTCCATTTTGTTTGTGGTGCTAAGCCGTAAAGTTATTCATTTTTAATCGAAAAACTTTTTTCTGTGTACTTTCCTCTGAAACTAAGCTTGCGTGGATTCGAATCCTGCCTGGGTATAGGTGTATCTGAGGATGGCATTATGAGCAAGTTTTAATTTACGACGGCTGTTGTAGTCAGGATTTGGGAAAATATTTTCGGCATAAAAAAGTATCGGTCTCAATAGAGAGTTAGCCAACCTTAACCGAATGTTTTCGTGAGTATAGCAACTGATAGACCAAAGTTGTCGAAGGCCAGTGGCTGATAACTCGCTGTTGATAATGACTCCTAGATTACGGACTTTCTTACAGAAAAGAACTATATTATTAGGTAGGTATCTGTGTGTGTGAAGTGCGAAAGAGAAAAAAATAAAATAAACACACACTCGAATTTTGTTTATAAAATTCAATAGTATTGTGTATTTGTTTTGTTTCTGTTTTTTATGAATGGCTTTTTCATGAACACATACCTACACCAATAAGTCGTTTGTTGATTGGATGAATAGGTATCATTTGAGGTCTTGGAAGGAAATGGAAAATGTCTCCAAAACTTTTTGGGGCTGTAAAGCCGAAAGGAGGAGATGCAAAAATAAATTTAAAAAAAACCGGTGGTGAGTCTGTCTTGATGGAACTGACGTCATCGTCATTTTTGCTCCAGAGAGAGAGAGAGAGAGAATAGATAGCAATAGGCCAATGTAATGTAAGTTTTCGTAGAGCATCAAACTATGATTATGATTTGGCTTTTTTAGTTTCTAAGAAAGTTTATACCTACTTAAGTAAAAAGTCTATGAAAAAATGAAACTGTTGCAGTCGATTTCAAGGTCTAGTTTTTGGTCTATAGAGAGAGAATGCATGGCAATAGGTCAATTTAATGTAACTTTTCTTAGAGCATCAAATTATGTTTATTATTTGGCGTTGTTATTTTCTTGAAAAAGTTTATAAGTAAAAAGTCTACAAAAAGATGCAACTGTCGTGGAGCAACAAATTTATAATTGGAGCAACTAATTAGCAACAAATTCAAACCAAATTTCTGCATGCTTAGATTTTAGAATTTCCGTTGTGGTGGGCCTATCTTGATGGAAGTCCGGACGTCATCAAAATCTAGTTTTTGGTCTATAGAGAGAGAACGGCTAGTAATAGGTCAATTTAATGTAACTTTTTCTAGAGCCTAACACTATGTTTATGATTTGGCGTTGTTATTTTTTTTTGAAAAAGTTTATAGGTAAAAAGTCTACAAAAAGATTCAACTGTTGCAGTCTATTTCAAGGTCAAATCGTGGAGCAACAAATTCAGGATTAGAGCAACTAATTAGCAACAAATTCAAATCAAACTTCTGCATACTTATTTTTTTGAAATTTTGATGTTTAATTTGTGGCGGGCCTATCTTACCGTCAAGCTGGGACCGCCACAAGTTTGAGGGGTAAGGGGTGGAGCAATAAATTTAAAATTGGAGCAACTAATTAGCAACAAATTCCTGCATACTTACTTTTTCTCAATTTTGAGTTTTAAGGTGTTTTGTCGTTATTTTGAGAGTCCAGATATGTTCCACAAGGTCCACAAAGCCTTTTTGGTCCATTTGGATATGAAGGAGATGAAGTAAACAATTGATATGGATCTTTTTGAAAAGGTTTTAAGTAGCTATCGTTTGATACCAATAATTTTACGATCATTTTAAGGCGATTTGATTTTTTTGATTAAACTGTTAAAGTGCATTTGAAGGTCAAATCGTGGAGCAACAACTTCGGGATTACAGCAACTAATTTTTTTTTTTTTTTTTTTACACTTCAGATTATTTGATGTAGTAAGCTTAGAGCAAGCTATTATCTACAATCAAAGGCTCATCATAAGTGCATGTGTTAGTAGTTAGTAAAATAAAATAATACAACCTTACACATGCACAATATATAAATAAAAACATACATAAACAAATAAATTATTTTAAACAAGGAATAACAGTCACGATAGTGGAGCACTGATCCGAAACAATCTTTTTAATCCACTTTTACTCGTATTAAAATCAATATTTGAATGGTTTAAATTAAAAAGTTTGTTCATACGATTAAGAGGTTCATGCATACCATAGTTTGTTCTATGGAAGTCAACATGTAGTAGTTCAAATCTTCGTAGCAGGTGAGATCCTCCCGGATAATTAATGCCAATGCAGGCTAATAGATCAGGGGCGTCAATTTGACCATTAATAAGTTGATGAAGGAATACCAAATCATTATTAACACGCCTTTGAAATAAAGTTTCCATCTGAAGAAGTTGGATTCGATGTTCATATGGAGGCAAGTTATAAGGGTCAGTCTAATTAGCAACAAATTCCTGCGTACTTACTCTTTTGAAATTTTGATGTTTAATTTGTGGCGGGCCTATCTTGACGTCAAGCTGGGACCGCCACAAGTTTGAAGGGTAAGGGGTGGAGCAACAAATTCAAGATTGGAGCAACTAATTAGCAACAAACTAGCAACAAATTCCTGCATACTCAGATTTTGGTATTTCCGTTGTGGCCTATCCTGATGGACCTATAAAACTGTTTTTCAGAATGGTTGCATTGTCTGGATTTTGGTTTCATTAGATTCAGTATAAAACATATCTTAAGATCATGTGTCCCAACCGTAGATAGGTGTTAAATCGACGGTGCGTAGGCATGGCCAATTATAAATAGACAGTGTTTTTGGGTGTGAGTGATAGCAGAAAATGATTGCTATTTTTAAATTGGTTTTTGAATTGTGTGCCTAAGTATGATATTCTTGCAGACCAGAACAATTCAAAGTTATAGTGCAACAAAAAAGCAGATTATTAAATAATAACCTTACAAAATAAAATGCACGACTGGGTCGCACGTACTTGCTCTTGAAGATAAAGTTACTATTTATGCTAAGCCCTTTTAATTAAAAATTTGTAAATGCAGTTTTAGAAAAAAAATATTAAAAAAGCATAAAATTCATTTTTCAAATGATTAAAACAGCTTCTTAAATGAATTTAACCTCAAAACAAAGTACGCAATTTGATTTCTTCTATAAGGATACATTTTTCTAAAAAAACTTTTTTCTATATAAAATTTAGCAAGGACTTTTATAAAAAAAAAATTGGTACGCCGTTTAAGATATTATTTATCAACATCTAAAAACTAAATATTGAATAGTTTTCAAAAAACTGATTTTTCAAAAAAAAAATTTCAAACTTTTGTTAAAAATCCAAAAAAATAATTTTCGAAATTTTTTTTACAAAATATTATTACGGCAACTTGAAGGCATCCATGTAAAAAAAATGGTTGAAATTGATTGATTCATGAAGGAGAAAACCAGAATTAAAAAAAAACGGTTCTATGGCAGGTACCGTTAATAACGGTTTTTGAAAAAAATGGTTCTCATTTAAAGATAGACCTTACCCAAAAAAATAACCATGATTTTTTTAACCAAAATCGTAGGCACCGTTTTTGAGAAAAATGAGTTTTTCTAAAACCAGTATATGACAGGTACCGTTATTTGGGGTCCAAAAAAAAAATTAAAAAAACGTCTGGGGATATTCTCCGAAAAACGCCACATACCAAGTTTGAAGTAAATCGACCCATCCGTTTAGGCTGTGGTCTTTGATACATACAGACAGCCAGACAGACAGACAGACAAACAGACAGACAGACAGAATTGTCGGACCCACTTTTTTCTCATTCTCTATCATCTTAATGTCATGTTTGATTGTTATCTCAACTTTTTTTTTTTGTACGAATGCATAACTTGATATATGTATGGTACCCATATCGCAAGTAAAAAATGGTCGGCACTAAGATAGATCGTCATACCCCGATACCAAATAATTTGATTGAAAATTGTTTACTTCTTGTTTTCTGTCCGTTATAAATGCTCTTAAAAAGTCATACTTTTATAGCATGCTGCGGGCAGGTGGATCATTGTATGCTTTCATAAACAAGACTTTTTAGGTAACAAAAAAACAAGATCCAGAAAACATATCATCCGTCTATTGCTCACTTGTTACCGGAAAGAAAGCAGACAAAACTACATTTCGAAGTGCTTAAATAAAACAAAAACTTTTTAAAAATAATTTTATTTATTTATTTATTATAATTTATTTAATATTATTTCCTTGAATTAATATGTTTCTCCTGTTTACAATTTGTTGATCTCACTTTAATTTTTACTAATTGTATAATGTGTTAAGTTCAAAACATAACAACAAAAAAGAAAAAAAAAGAAAAAAAAAGAAAAAAAAAGAAAAAAAAAGAAAAAAAAAGAAAAAAAAAAGAAAAAAAAAGAAAAAAAAAGAAAAAAAAGAAAAAAAAGAAAAAAAAAAGAAAAAAAAAGAAAGAATAAAAAAGACAAAAAATAAAAAAAAAAAAAAAAATATAAAAAAATAAAAAAATAAAATAAAAAAGATCTTTCGGTTCCCGCTTTGGGTATGAATACAACTCTAACTCCTCTCCTTAGCGCAGATATGTGTACCAGGTTTAGACAACTGTTAAAGAGCATCTCTAGGATTGGCAGAATAATTTCACTAGTCTTTTGAAGTTCAGCTGGTATTATGCCATCTTTTCTTGCTGATTTATATGGTTTGAAGCTGTTGATTGCCCAATGTAGTCTTTCTTTTGTGATCAGACCTTGTGGATAGGTTAGTATGTTGTTTGATATACTGTTCCTATTATTATTAATACTTTGGGAGCTACCTGGGAAATATGTATCTAGGAGCAGGTTGAGCGATTCCTCACAAGAGTTGGTCCACGAGCCTTCAGCATTTTATAAAACGCTAGGCATTACTGGATTTGTTGAAACGATTTTCCGAAGTATAGATGCTTCGGAGGTATCTTCTATATTATTACAGAGTATTCTCCAGGAGGATCTTTTGGATTTTCTCAGTTCTTTATAAAGTTTTAAGGATTCTTTATTGGAATCAAGGCTATAGTGAGATCATTGACTTAACTGTCAAGTTCATGTGTGTTGAAGGGAGGACTTAAAAGATTTGGTTTAATTATACTTTCAAGCGTTTTCCTGTATTTGGACCAGTCAGTTTTCTTATAATTTTGAAAAACTATACGGCTAGGGGGTTCATCATTTAGGCTGAACATTATGTATCTGTGATTAGAGAACGATACTTTCGATACTTTCCAGTTCATAGTCATATAGTGAATAGTGTTGGAGACAAAAGTTATGCCTAGAACTTCTTGTCTATTTCTAGTTATAAATATGGGTTCATTACCTACATTACTTACACTTAAACTTGCACTTACTACTATTATACTTACTATAAGGTTACTTGAAATATAATCAAAAAGAGACTTATCTCTTTGATATCAGTACTGCCTCATTCTGTATGATGGGAGTTAGCATCACTCCCCATTATGAGGCTGTCTTCTGCGGGTCCTGGGAGAGGGCTAAGTTGGTCGTGGCCGAGATACGCCGAGACTATTCAATATGATAATATCAAGTCTGTCGGCGGTTATATCTCTATCGCTGAAATTAAGGAGTAAAAATACGTTAATGCTACTTTTCACTATAATGCAAGATCTAGGATCACCTTTATCCGATGCATACAGTATGTGGTAACCAGGAGTCCTTAGTCCCTTCACCATGGATTTTACTATCCATGGTTCTTAAACGAGGACAATGTCTTTTCTTTTTGATGTAAGTCGGAGAATCATGGAGAACACTATACCTTATTCAAGGATGTACTAGATGCATCGTCTTCCATAGATGGAAAGGTAATCGATGCACCAGCACCCTCAACTACAGGTACAGATTCAATAGGTTGATTGAGAACGCCTTTTTCGTTCAGTTCATCTTTTTTTATATATTTTCAGACTTATCGTCTCAAACCTAAAACGAATCACGCCCTTAGCCTGCACCAAGGGGGCAAAGGATTCCTTGTTTACCACAATAATTGCGCTTCGATAAAGACCTTTTAACTCCTCGAGCTTTGCTACTTTCCAGTCATAAGTCGGCATGGAGGGATTGCTAACCTTGATTACCTGGAGAATTTCATCCATACAAGAAGGCTGAGTAGTTCAACATGACCTTGATGTCAACCTCCATCGTTTGTGAGCGGAGGGCTTCCCGGATTTTCTCTCATTATGCTTAAGGGAGCCGTTTGGGTATCGGAGTGGTATCCTCTAGAGACCTATCACGCTTTGGCTTGGAGTCGTCGATGGTCTTGGATAAAAAGTTCATTGAATCCTGCTGGAGAGCGTCGATTTTTCTGAATCACCGGGGTTTTTCAGAATCTTCTCAGCATCCCGCTTTTCCTTATAGCGATATCTGGATGCTTTTTTTCCGGGTAGTGTTAGTAAAAGAACCTTCCAGTAGTAGCAACGCCATGTCCCAAGACCTTGCCACCACCAGGTTGAGTGCACCCCCCCCCACCCCCGAGACGTATTTGGAGTTTTTCTCCCAATAGTAGAGGAAGCGTTTGCCCTACCGAAAATAGGTATTCCTACCTTTGTACTTCCCTCACTGCGCTTTGAGCCAGATAGTTGGTCAGAGCATGCTCCAAACTCCCCACTGACATGACGCAAAGCACAGTACTCACGGCAGGCAACGAAGACGTCACACTGCTGACCGGCTTAGAAGAAGAGCCGGTCCCAATAACACCTATCCTTAAGTTTTGTTTTGACATATTTGATCGAACGAGTATCGAAGAAAGAAGGTCAATCTGCACGGAGATTCGTATATGCAGAAAAGGCTAGCTGATCCGGAGGTCGCCAGGTATCCGGATACTCCGTTAGCGACCGAGTTATTTTTGAAATTGGGCTCTCAGCCAAACTGATCATCGGCACGGGTCTTATAACACCTTGATCTATCCCAAGGGGAGTTAAGAAGGATGGGAGAGCATTGGGAAATTAAAGTGGTGAGGAATGCCAGGCACATCGAACGTCACTCTGTCAATAGAAAGAAATGAAAGGCAGCCAACAATACTGTCAACTGTCAATTAGAGGATAACTAGCCAGGGGGAACCTCAGTCACCATTTCCAACCGTCGGGGTGAGGAGGGGCTTTAGCGGTCAGTTTTTTTCATCAACCGCCACGGAGGGGAAAGGAGAGTGTTTTGTGAAAGTTTATCGCATTTTTGCACTAACTGAAACTAATCTTTTACCAAGTATCAATGATTGTGAGCTTTTTAGCCCTGACTTCAACGTCTTAGGAACTGACGGTTCTTCAAATAATGATATGTCTGTAGGTCGTGGCATTTTATTAGCAATTCATAATCGCTTTGACTCGACCCTTTTTAAAATTCGGATTCCTCCCCCTTTGAATATGTCTGTGTCAAATCAACAATTACAAAAGTAACCTTTTATATAGTGTGCTGCTACATTAGGCCTTAATAGCCTTTCCAATCTTACCAGCTTGCTCTCGATGCTTTTGACTCTATTTTTGAAGCCTCTGAGTCGTTGGAGGTAGTCTTAATTGTTGGTGACTTCAATCTTCCGAATCTTCAATGGGATCTTTCTGATGATGAATCCTATTATATGACTTCAAATGCCTAATCTTATAAAGAAATTTTATTTACCGATTGTCCCTCTGACTTAGATCTGTACCAACTAAGCGGTGTAAAAAGTAACATAAACTTGATCTAATCTTCTCCTCTGATGTAGATAACTGTGTAGTATCGGCTAGTGACCGCCTTCTTTCTACCTTAGATTCTTATCACCCCCCTCTTTTTCATACTTTCTCTTACGGCTCCTCCTATACCAACACTGCTTCGGAGACTGCTTCTGAGAATTCAATGGCTTTTAATTTTCGAAGGGCAAATTTCCCAAACTTAATAATTTGCTATCTGCCGTCGATTTTAGCAGCGTCACAGAAAGTTGCGACATGAATTCTGCTCTTTTCCTATTTTTTCTATTATGTTTAGTTGCCTTAGTCAATCAGTCCCAATTGCACCTCAAAAAAACTTAACCTCTAGTCCTCCTTGGTACAGTAATGATTTAAAATCTCTCAGAAATAAAAGGAATAAACTTTGGCGTAAGTACCTGCAATCTCGGACTGGTCACGATTTCTCGAAGTTTCAGAGCTCAAATTATGCTTTCTCTGAGCTCTGTAATGCTCTTTATCATCAATACCTCAGTCGAGTTCAATCTAACATAATATCAGATCCCAAAAGTTTCTTCAATTTCTTATACGCTAAAAGAAAGTCTGATAGCTTCCCCTCAACTCTTATGTACTTGAAGACTAGCTAAAATGATCCCACAAAAATCAGCAACCTATTTGCTCAATTTTTTAGTCAATCTTTTTCTGTTGATACCTCAGAACCTGACTCTGATTTCTTTTCTTACCTAGACGTTTGCACTCAAACCTCACTCTCCTCTATTTTAATTTTCCCATCTATTGTCGAAGAAAAGATGGCTTACCTTCAATAATAATAAAAAATTGTTCAACAAACCTATTAAAACCATTAACTGCTCTCAAACAAAATTTTAACAAATGTTGTCTCCCAATCAACTTGGGTTCCTTAGTGGGAGATCAACTACTGCAAACTTTGTAGAATTTGTCTCTGGAACTATATGTGCCATGGAAGTTGGGAAAGAAGTTGAAGTTATCGCTACTGACCTTAGTAAAGCTTTTGACAAAATCTCGCATGCCCTAATTCTTTTTAAACTTAAAGCACTCGGTTTTCAACCTTCTTTTATTTTTTGGATTCAGTCATATTGGAGTGAACGACATCACAAAATCCTTTTTCTTTGTTATGAATTGGGACCAATCTTCGCAACTTCGGTGTTCCGCAGGGTAGTCATCTTGGCCCTTTGATTTTCATTCGAACAATTAATGATGTTAACTGCGTCTATAAAAACTCTTCGATCTCTGTTTATGCCGATGACAAAAAAATTTATAGAGACATTTATTCTCCTTCTGATTCTATAATTCTTCAATATGATCTAAACAGATTCTCTACATGGTGTCAGAAAAACTTTCTTGAGTTAAATGTTAGTAAATGTCAAGCTACAACGCACTCACGGAAACGTGCTCCTCTCCCACCACGTATGTACCTTATCAACAATGAGCCAGTTGCTATTGTTGAGTCGTTATGTTAACTTGGAGTCGTGTGTTATAAGGGATTAAAGTTTATATTCCACATCACCATGTCTATTAATAGAGCAAATTTAGTCCTCGGGTTCGTTAAGCGGTGGTCAAAAGAATTTTCAGATCTTTATGTCACAAAATCTGTTTGCCTAACATTTGTCAGGCCCCTTTTTATGTCACCCATTCCCTTCGAATAGAAGCCATTCAAAGAAAATTCCTTCGGTTTGCACTTGGCGGATTACCTTGGACGGATAGTTTTCACCTCCCACCCTATGTACATCGCCTTCAGCTTATAAACCTGCAAACCCTTGATAAGTGGCTGACATTGTATTCATTCATCAGCTTTTATACGGTATTATCGATTTCCCCGCACTTTTGCAAAAAATTTCTCTCTTCACAAACCCCAGAAATCTAAGATCGGTATCACTCTTCCGACTTCCACCGTACTACTAACAGCATGCAAACTTCCATTCCAGTAAACATTCTCTGAAAAACTCTCTCTATTAACTCTTAATCTTATATACCCTTACATTAATCTTATATAACCTCCCAATCTCTTACTACTAACATTTTTAGTTGTTTGTAGTTTTTAGCCCCAAGGTAGCTCTTAAGTTTGTAAACCTTAGTTTTAGTGATTTTGCTTGCATATAAAGTTAAACAAAGCCTAAAATATGCTAAGAAAGTTAAACAAACCCTAAAAAGGGAGGGGCCCGCCGCTCTTTTTCCACGTGTTTGTTGCTAAATAAATAAGGGAAAGTTTGGGGCGTCTATTGGTTTAGGGACTTATCTGGATTTCTCGAGAATCTTTGACCCTACATTAACTGGAGATTGCAAAATAAAGTCAAAGTCAATTTTTTTTCGAAATTGCAAAAAAGTACAATAAATGAAAAAGTTTCTAAAATCCAAGAGCCGAAGATGAGGGCTTTGTCGTTTTTAGTCTGAGAAATTACTTTCGGACATACTGTATGTATAAAATATGATTGCTCTTTGCAAATATAAAGAGTTATACAAGAAATTCCCTGTGCATATCAATAAAGTCGGTATCAAAAATAAAACAAAATAGAATGAACACAAATATCAAGTACACAACAGCTAAACTGTGTCGTTATCAGTTTTCACTATCAGTTTATTAAGACTTTTATTTATTCTGAATTAGATGGAAATGAATGACCAAAATTGCTATAATTGCTTTCATAGAAAAATGATGATAGTGATGCGACGTAATTTTGTAAAAAAATATTTTTTTATGCCTCGCTTTAATTACACTGACCATTTTGTCAGATTTTTTAGTCAAATTTTCGGGTGGTTCAATTAAGGAAACACCACTTAATTGACCGATCTGTTTAATTTAGCGAAATCCGTTTAATAGCAATTGTTGGTCAATTAAAATATAAAATATTTATCAGAGCAACACACTGTAAAAATTTAATTACAACTCGGAAGAAATAAACTAAAAAAATCATACTAGAAATTAATTGAACCCCGTATATGAACTCCCTTTTTTGTTAGATTCGGTTCGGGCAAGGCTTTATAGAAAATCTCAATTTCTCAGCTTCTGTCAAAAAAAATCTTGAGATATGCAGAAACCTCCTACATCAAATCGTTGCATAAGAAAACTAGCCAACCCTAACGTATTTGATAACTGTCCCTCTATTTTTGCTTGCGATATAGGTACTATAGGGCAAGTTTAGGATTCGTAAAAAAATCGATCTCGAGATAACAATCAGACATGACATTACGATAATGGAGAATGCAAAAAAAGTGGGTCCGACGGTTCTGTCTGTCCGTCTGTCTGCATAAACCGCTCAACCTTGGTGGTTAGGGTTTGGTGGTTAACCTAACGGTACCTGTCATATAACCATTAAGGAAAAGTTAACTTTGTTCGAAAACGGCTCTAACGATTTTGATTAAAGTTTTTGTGTCTGCTTTTGCTAGTAGGGCCATACTTTTGAAATGAATGTGGGATACGATTTTTTTCATTTTTGACTTTCTCTTAGAGGACCCAACCAATTTTGATGCATTTTTTTTATTAATTTCAAAATTATTAATATTAAAATTTTTAAAAACGTAATTTTTAGATTTTTAAAAAGTATTTCAATTTTTTTTTTTCAAAAATCAATTTTTCGAAAACGGGTCACTATATTTTTTTGAAATTTTGGTTTTAGATGTGTAATGATATTATCTTGAAAATGGCATACCTTTACTTTACTTTTTTATAAACACCGTTTGAGAATTTTTATACATTAAAAATGAATATTTTTAAAAACGGCTCTAACGATTTTCAAGGTTTTTTTTTCTTATAATTTATCTTTTTTGATCACATCAAATAGCATATTTAGTTTGGAGCTCAAAACAATTTAAGAAGCTGTTTATATCATTTTAGTAATGAATTTATTTTTTTTTACTTTTCTTTAAAATTATTTATTTCTTAAATCTTTATATAAGAAGCTTAAACGTCCAACGCAACTTTGACCCTAAGAGCAAGTACGTGCGACCCAGTTGTGCATTTTATTTTTTTAAGAAAAGTAAATCAAGTAATGTAAAAGCTTCCTGCATACTCTTTTATTTTTAATTACCTGAAAGATAAGGAATGGACAATGAGTTTCAATAGGTTTAGGCAAAATGATTTTCAGCGCTCTAAAATAGAGCTGGTATTGGCTGAAGTCGGGTATTACATTTGAAGATCAATTTTATGAGTTGATTGCGACAAACGTGAATGCTTTCCACATCTCAACAACTTTTCGTTTACGTAATTTTATTGTTGGCAGCAAAAATCATATTTTAAACAGTTCATATCAGAATGTCAAGATACCCAAACGAATTCACCAATTTGCGCTCCAAACTTTCCCTTGTCACCTTGCGCTCAAAATTGATATAATTATAAGCTAAAAATTTAAATATATTCTTATTTTACCTACATAATTATTATTATTCTTTATATGCCAATTATAGGGTTAATTTGAGCTACATAGATCAATTTAATAAGCTAGCTCAATTCAATGAGCTAGCTCAATTCAATGAGCTAGCTCAATTCAATGAGCTAGCTCAATTCAATGAGCTAGCTTAATTCAATGAGCTAGCTCAATTCAATGAGCTAGCTCAATTCAATGAGCTAGCTCAATTCAATGAGCTAGCTCAATTCAATGAGCTAGCTCAATTCAATGAGCTAGCTCAATTCAATGAGCTAGCTCAATTCAATAAGTTAGCTCAATTCAATGAGTTAGCTCAATTCAATAAGCCAGCTCAAATATGAGCTGAGTTGTGTGCTGAGCGCAGCTCAGTTTACAGCTATGTTACAATCCTACCTGGAGGTAAGATGCACGACAGATCAGGTTCACCGGTTGTAGTTTTTTTAAAAGTTTTTCTTCTTTTTTTAATAAAACATTATTCTTGGATAAAAACCATTGAGAAATTTTGGCAAAATAATTGCAATTTCATAAGAATATGATAGAGACCAAAGGAAAATGCTGGAAAATGTGGGAGAAAAACCCGGAGTCGATTTAAATGAGTCATATGGGTTAGGCATCATCAGGACTGGCTATGACCATTCTTATTATTAATAGAAAAGTGATTCTTTATCAAAACAAACAAATAAAACTTTTTATCAGGCTGATTCGTTGTCTTGGTTTTGGTTTCATTTGTGCTTTTCACTAAAACTAAACATATTATTCGCTTTAACAATGAAATAAAAATCCACAACGCACCACTTATCTAATGTAAATTCGTTCAAAATATTTTAAATTATAGTCGAAGAAAAAAAATTAATTTTCAGCTATCAAACGCGCCAGAAAGTAACTTTGTAAATCGCGTTAGTTATACAAACCAAAATATACGATCTAACGCGTTCGCAACACGCCGAGGTAACATTTCAGATTGCCCCATTAGATTCCATTCTTTCAACTGTATCTGTCAAAGCGCAATCGACCGAACGCTGTATTGCGATTTCGGCATTAAGAGTTGTATGAGTTTCACAATTCGGCGCTACAATGCAGAATTAGCCTAAGTCACAAATACTTAGTTTTGCAGGAGAGCAATTTTAAGTTTTTAAATTGGTACTACTCTAATGCAAATTATTATTTTGTACTTTACAATTTGCAGTTTAAAAGACCGTCTGGACACTGGGACACACGGAATACAACTGGTATTATGCTAGAAATCCCGATTTTGAGAATTATGCACTTAGGCTAGTTCAGCTCTGTAGCGACGAATTGTTACTGTTGGTTAAAATGAAAAAAAAGTACGCCAGAAGTTTAAATTGAATTTTAGCGTTGCCAAATGTTTTATGAATTTAACAGCCCTAAAACTCAATTTACACTTCTGGTGATTTTTTTTTTCATCAACAATCTTATAAAGGCTATTATGGTACCAATCTTCAACATAGTATCTTATACCATTATTGTTTGGAATCGTTTCGGCTATATCTACATTTCAGTAATTTATATCCCTTAATATCACTGACAATAGCTACGTGCACACCAATTTTCAGCTTCGTAACACGTCAGGTTTTATTTTTTAGTAAATAAAAAAAAAAAAGTTTTGGTTTAAAGTCTTGGCAGCTCTATTAATTAACTTTTTATTATTATTATTGTTATTATTATTCTTTAGTTCATCTTAAAATACAATGAAATTACTACAGAAAAAAGAAAAATCTGAGGAAAGTTTAGAAGGCATCAAAGTTTAAATGCAGGATGAAAGAGGGGTCAATTCTGAGTATATGTATATCTCCTTTTGCGAGATTTTTGGTCTTGTGGGGAAGCCGCCATCTTGATAATAAGCAATATTCGTTTCTGTACATTATAAGGAAAAAAATATTAAATACTTTTTTGTTTCAATTTTGATTATCTAAAAACCCTTGTATAATATTATTTTTTCTATTAAAGGTATTTAAGAAGTTATTAACGAAAAACTAATGAAAAAATCCCCTATATTGTTGAAATTGCTCCCGAACTAGTCCTTTTTCGAAAAAAAGTGCTAAGTACTTTCTTTTACATAATTTGCTTACAGAAAAAAATTTCTGACTTTTTCAACCGAAATATGAGGATTTTAATTAAAGGTAAGAGGATTTCATTCATATAGGAAGAAATTCCAAACAGTACAATAACTTTGGCGCCGAAAATTTTTAATGGATTATTGTAAAAGGGTGAAATAAAAGCAATTATTATTTTATAATGTTTCATTGAAGTAGAGTTCAAATTTTTCATGCTCATGATTATATTATGAATTTCGGCCGACGTTAACAGTTCAAAACATAAGCTGCCTGGTGGAAAATTTGGCTGATTTCCGGCAACCCTTTATACCAACGCTAATTGTACCAATTTTCAAACCTGTAATTTTCCAAGTTTTTTTTTAATTATGAGTATATAAGTTCTGGCAATCCTTTTACACTCACCCACGCTTCTGCAGATTTGCTCACATTTTGATATTGAAAAAACCTATTATGGTACAAATTTTCAGCCTTGCATCTTATCAGGTTTATTTTTAATCTTTTTTTTTTTTTTACTTTTGTGCTTGATGACAGCTGGCAACCCTTTGTCTCCACTTACGCTTCTGCCAATTTGTTTCGCCCCATAGAATCATAAAAACGGTTATACCAAATTTTCAGGCCTGCACCGATGACTTTTTTTGATAAAAAAGTTGCATGTTTTGGCATTTTGAAGTTAGGATCAGTTTCGACATCTAGAAAATGTCTATTTTTTTCTATATCTTTTAATAAAATCTCTCGCTTTTGTGACAGACAAAAACGCTTAAGAAATGTAACCCATCCACTTTAATTTTTTGAAAACAAAAAAAAAAAATAAAAATACGGTACTTCTAAAGAATACGTGTTCTATAGAAAAATAAATTTTCTTAGATCAAAAATCAATAATAAAAAACAAGACTTAAAAAAACGCATTTATCTCAAAATGCTCGAAATGTAGAAATGTTTATTTTGTCCACGACAGGATAGACAGCGGATATGTTTTGGGTGTCTTGTTTTCTATTCATGTTATTGTTGTTATTCAATGTGTGTTATGTTTCCATGGTATAGCGTTTAGAAACATGTGTCTCTGTTTGTAGGATTTAGACGCTTTAAAAATCTGAAGAATGGCCGCTTGCGATGCTGTGGCTTGCCAGGGCTGTTTTTCCAGAACTATTAGATTTTATGTCAGACCTATGATTTGCAATGTGTTGTCTCAGAAGTTGTTTCGTAGTTCCTGTGTAGCACAGGTTGCAAGGCTCGTTTGTTGTACCCTTGCAATTTATTTTGTAGATTTTCGCGTTCTAATAAAGTTCCCCATAAGAAGGCAGCAACCCCTGCCAAAACGTCGGGAAAGTAAATGTATCCTAGTTGTTTCATTGCGAAAATTACAGCCACCAAAAAATTTAAAAATTCTGTCTGTCTGTCAGTCTGTCAGTCTGTCAGTCTGTCAGTCTGTCAGTCTGTCAGTCTGTCAGTCTGTCAGTCTGTCAGTCTGTCAGTCTGTCAGTCTGTCAGTCTGTCAGTCTGTCAGTCTGTCAGTCTGTCAGTCTGTCAGTCTGTCAGTCTGTCAGTCTGTCAGTCTGTCAGTCTGTCAGTCTGTCAGTCTGTCAGTCTGTCAGTCTGTCAGTCTGTCAGTCTGTCAGTCTGTCAGTCTGTCAGTCTGTCAGTCTGTCAGTCTGTCAGTCTGTCAGTCTGTCAGTCTGTCAGTCTGTCAGTCTGTCAGTCTGTCAGTCTGTCAGTCTGTCAGTCTGTCAGTCTGTCAGTCTGTCAGTCTGTCAGTCTGTCAGTCTGTCAGTCTGTCAGTCTGTCAGTCTGTCAGTCTGTCAGTCTGTCAGTCTGTCAGTCTGTCAGTCTGTCAGTCTGTCAGTCTGTCAGTCTGTCAGTCTGTCAGTCTGTCAGTCTGTCAGTCTGTCAGTCTGTCAGTCTGTCAGTCTGTCAGTCTGTCAGTCTGTCAGTCTGTCAGTCTGTCAGTCTGTCAGTCTGTCAGTCTGTCAGTCTGTCAGTCTGTCAGTCTGTCAGTCTGTCAGTCTGTCAGTCTGTCAGTCTGTCAGTCTGTCAGTCTGTCAGTCTGTCAGTCTGTCAGTCTGTCAGTCTGTCAGTCTGTCAGTCTGTCAGTCTGTCAGTCTGTCAGTCTGTCAGTCTGTCAGTCTGTCAGTCTGTCAGTCTGTCAGTCTGTCAGTCTGTCAGTCTGTCAGTCTGTCAGTCTGTCAGTCTGTCAGTCTGTCAGTCTGTCAGTCTGTCAGTCTGTCAGTCTGTCAGTCTGTCAGTCTGTCAGTCTGTCAGTCTGTCAGTCTGTCAGTCTGTCAGTCTGTCAGTCTGTCAGTCTGTCAGTCTGTCAGTCTGTCAGTCTGTCAGTCTGTCAGTCTGTCAGTCTGTCAGTCTGTCAGTCTGTCAGTCTGTCAGTCTGTCAGTCTGTCAGTCTGTCAGTCTGTCAGTCTGTCAGTCTGTCAGTCTGTCAGTCTGTCAGTCTGTCAGTCTGTCAGTCTGTCAGTCTGTCAGTCTGTCAGTCTGTCAGTCTGTCAGTCTGTCAGTCTGTCAGTCTGTCAGTCTGTCAGTCTGTCAGTCTGTCAGTCTGTCAGTCTGTCAGTCTGTCAGTCTGTCAGTCTGTCAGTCTGTCAGTCTGTCAGTCTGTCAGTCTGTCAGTCTGTCAGTCTGTCAGTCTGTCAGTCTGTCAGTCTGTCAGTCTGTCAGTCTGTCAGTCTGTCAGTCTGTCAGTCTGTCAGTCTGTCAGTCTGTCAGTCTGTCAGTCTGTCAGTCTGTCAGTCTGTCAGTCTGTCAGTCTGTCAGTCTGTCAGTCTGTCAGTCTGTCAGTCTGTCAGTCTGTCAGTCTGTCAGTCTGTCAGTCTGTCAGTCTGTCAGTCTGTCAGTCTGTCAGTCTGTCAGTCTGTCAGTCTGTCAGTCTGTCAGTCTGTCAGTCTGTCAGTCTGTCAGTCTGTCAGTCTGTCAGTCTGTCAGTCTGTCAGTCTGTCAGTCTGTCAGTCTGTCAGTCTGTCAGTCTGTCAGTCTGTCAGTCTGTCAGTCTGTCAGTCTGTCAGTCTGTCAGTCTGTCAGTCTGTCAGTCTGTCAGTCTGTCAGTCTGTCAGTCTGTCAGTCTGTCAGTCTGTCAGTCTGTCAGTCTGTCAGTCTGTCAGTCTGTCAGTCTGTCAGTCTGTCAGTCTGTCAGTCTGTCAGTCTGTCAGTCTGTCAGTCTGTCAGTCTGTCAGTCTGTCAGTCTGTCAGTCTGTCAGTCTGTCAGTCTGTCAGTCTGTCAGTCTGTCAGTCTGTCAGTCTGTCAGTCTGTCAGTCTGTCAGTCTGTCAGTCTGTCAGTCTGTCAGTCTGTCAGTCTGTCAGTCTGTCAGTCTGTCAGTCTGTCAGTCTGTCAGTCTGTCAGTCTGTCAGTCTGTCAGTCTGTCAGTCTGTCAGTCTGTCAGTCTGTCAGTCTGTCAGTCTGTCAGTCTGTCAGTCTGTCAGTCTGTCAGTCGGTCAGTCGGTGTGTCTGTCAGTCTGTCAGTCTGTCAGTGTGTTAGTGTGTCAGTGTGTCAGTGTATCAGTGTGTCAGTGTGTCAGTGTCAGTGTCAGTGTGTCAGTGTGTCAGTGTGTCAGTGTGTCAGTGTGTCAGTGTGTCAGTGTCAGTGTGTCAGTCTGTCAGTCTGTCAGTCTGTCTGATTTTTTAACATAGCTTTAGAATTTTTGCACATAAAAAATTAATGTTTTTAAAAACGGCTCTCATGATTTTCAAAATTTTGTTTTTAAAAATTAATCTTTATTTAACAAAATCAAATGACATACTAAGTTTTGAGATCAAAACAATTTAAGAAGTTGTTTAAGTCATTTTAGTAATAAATTTTATGTTTACATTTTAATTTCTTATAAAATTAGAAACTTTATATATATATGAAGCTTTAGCATCCACAGCATCTTTGACCCTATGAGCAAGTACGTGCGACACAGTCGTGCATTTTATTTTGTTTATATTTTTAAGCGTGAAATTTCCTTAAAATCCTCGTCGCCACTTTTTTGTGAACTCGGTTTTCAATAACTCAAGGTATCTTTATTAAATCTAAAAGTATCTAAATTTACAAAAATGGGTTCCATTGAACATGGCAAAATTCGTGTTATTAACGTATCAAGCCGAATACTTTTTTTTTTAAATGTTATATCATTGCCAGGTATACAAAAAATAAATAGTTTGTTTGGGGTTGCCAACACTTATATTTTTCAGGTTACACAGGGTATAACCTGATTAATGTATTTTTCATTTTATAGTTTTTTTTTATTTTTTTTTTCTATTAATTTTTTTATTCTATTTAGAAACTATTGTGATACTTTTTCATTTTTTTCAAGTTTTTGGAGTCCTTGGAGTCTTGAGTCCGTTAAAACGCAGTATTAAATAAAATGGTCGTAAGGGGTTATTGGGAATGAAAATTCCCAGGAGTTTGAAAATGGCTCTAAATCGATAAATTGCTCAATGTTAACTTTTTCGTTGTTCTTAATATCAGAGGAACAAATTACAAGCGAAAACGGAACAAAACTCGTGGAATATTTCGATTGGGAGCCCATTTCCCAAAAAAAATTCACCGGGAAATGTTGTTCCCGATAGGGGTGAATATGTATTATATATATGTTTTTTCTAATTATGTTCTAAGATTGTTAGTAAATGAAAAGAAAAACTGGTAAACATTTATTGTAGCTTACCCTATTCAAATAACATTAAATAAACCCCAGTCTAAGATAAACCGGAGTTTAAAAACGCCCAATGTACATATAAATATAAGAAACACTAATTCAGTTTATTATGTAATTGTTGCTGAATTTCGATATTTAAAAATAATGTGTGAAATTAGTAGATAAAAATTACATTTTGTTGATACGACACGACGTACACGACAAAACTATGAATACAAGTTATTCTGATGTAAGTAATATAACACATTCCCTTGCACAATGTTCTCAATGCAAATTTTGTGTGTCATTCTAATTTTTAATTAAGTTGCAAGCACATGCTGTCCCCACTTTTTGAAATTTTTGTTTAAATTAAGTTGTAAACATATGTATGCTGTCCCCACTCATTGAAAGATGAACAATGACAGCTCAAACAAAAAAGTAAATGAGTTGAAATCGAAACGAAAGAGATCAAAGGCAAGATTGGTTCGCCCTCGACCATAACGTCATCACGAAATTAATACTCCAACTATGATGGCAAATTTGTTTAAAGATAAATTATTTAAAAAAATAAACAAATTCTTATGTGATTCTTACTTCCGATATAGTAGGTACTACACATCAAGTTATGCATTCGTACAAAACAAAAGTTGAGATAACAATCAAACACGACATTACGATGATAGAGAATGAGAAAAAAGTGGGTCCGACAATTCTGTCTGTCTTACTGTATGTATCAGAGACCACAGCCTAAACGGATTGGTCAATTTTCTTCAAACTTTGTAGGTGGCGTTTTTTGGAGACTATCCCCAGACGTTTTTTGATTTTTTTTTTGACCAAAAATAACAGTACCTGTCATATACCGGTTTTAGAAAAACTCATTTTTCTCAAAAACGTTACCTACGATTTTGATTAAAAAAATCATGGTCAGTTTTTTGGATAAGGTCTATCTTTAAATGAAAATGGTTTTTTTCACAAAGCGTTATTAACGGTACCTACCATATAACCGTTTTTTTTAATTCTCATTTTCTCCTTTATGACTCAATCAATTTCAGCCATTTTTTTACATGAAAGCTTTCAAGTTGCCGTAATAATTTTTAGTAAAAAAATTTCAAAAATAATTTTTTTTTAGGATTTTTAAAAAAATATTTGAAATTTTTTTTGAAAATCATTTTTTCGAAAACTACTTAATATTTTTTTTTTAAAATTTAGTTTTTAGATGTTGATAAATAATATCTTAAAAATGGCATACCAACTTTTTTTTATAAAGGTCCTTACAAAATTTTATATAGAAAAAAAGTTTTTTTAAAAAAACGTCTCTAACGATTTTCAAATTTTTTTTTTCTAAAAATGTATCATTATAGAAGAAATCTAATTGCATACTTCGTTTTGAGGTTAAATTAATTTAAAAAGCTGTTTTAGTCATTTGAAATTATGTTTATTTTATTTATCTTTTCTAAAACTGCTTTTACAATTTTTTAAATAAAAAGGCTTAGCATATATAGTAACTTTATCTTTAAGAGCAAGTACGTGCGACGCAGTCGTGCATTTTTTTTTTTTATATTAGAGCTCGATTTGTGTAAAAACTAAAATTTGTGTTCACATTTGTGTATTTTTGTCATAAAAATGAAACCACAATTTGGGTGAGAGCAAATAATATACATACATTATACAAATTTCAGCCACATGAGAGCCAGTATGAGAGCAAATAATATATATAAAAAAAAAAAAAAAAAATCAATCAAAAAAGTTCACATAGATCTGATTACTGATGAATCTTATTAAATTAAATAGACTTGGGATATTTCCATAGAGAAATCTTATTGATTTTCGCTGGTATTTCGTATTAGACTAGATTAGTAGTTAGTCGCCTGTCAGGTTATCTGTACACTCAAGGTCGTTCCCCAGCATGAACAATTTTTTTTTCTTTTCATAAGGTTTTTCCCAGTAGGCTGCTGAAGCGAAACGAAAAATTCAATATAAAAATCACACGATGAAATCATACATAAAAAAATTTGTTATGAATTTCGTTATACAGCGACAGCAAAATAAGCTATTGAGCTAGTTAATTGTAGGAGTTTCCACACAAAAAAGAATACATTTTTTTCCTTTTTATTCGTTTATTTCAATAATTTTTTATAAGATTTATCGATTTTTTTTTTAGTTTTGCGTTTTTTTTAATATTTTTTTATTTGAATATCGTTCGTTTGTTTTTTCGTTAGCATTTTAGTGTCGTTTCACTTCAACTGTTCTAGGCTTAACTTAATAAGACATTCTTCTTGGATAGAAGGATAATCATGTGGATAATTTTTTCTATGTTCACCTTTGCATAGTTTAATCACCCTTATTCCGTATGGCGTTTGCTCAAAAACGCTATGCTAGAATCCATAATTCGCGTCCAAGTTAAAATATAACTTTATAGTTCTCTTCGTTCTGTATCTCTCTCTCCATAATAGCGAAGTCATTTCTCAGAAACCTCAATTATTGCTTCTAGAGCATGGCGTTTTAGCACAAACGCCTTGCGGAATAAGGGTGAATGAGATTGAATATCAGCCGGAGTAATGGATTCAACTATACCACCTTGTTTTTTTTTTTATCAAGATAGAGGTATCATTGAAATTTGCATCTTATCTGATCCATTACCTACTGAAAAATCCAGCCTTATATGAAAAAATTTTGTCTTGTGGAAAAATAAATAAATGCATACATTTTTAACAAAAAAAATATTTGTTCAATGTAAGATTTCTTTTCATAAAAGCTTCTTTGAATCATCGATTTATGTTGTATTTGTTTTTAAAAACGAAAGAAACAATATACAAAATCCATTAGAAATGTTCCCGGGTTCGTTTTTCTGATCGCTATAACTGTACCCTAATTTCGTGTCGGTCAGTATTTCTGACGATTTTCACATCTGCAAGCTATCCGTTAAAAATTTACTTCTTCAAAACATCAAAAACAAATTATTTTTCAAATATTTTTTAATAGAAAGTGAGTTTTGTCTTCAATTATTAAGCGTGCAGTAATACTTATACCTAAATATTTTAATTTTATGTTAGTTTCGATTACAATGCTAAAACTTCTCTTCATTTTTTTCCTCCACAATAGAATTTTGTCGTTGAATTTGTTTTATTGGAACGACTGTTGTGGTTTCTGGGGCAGTTTTAACCGGCAAAATTATATCAATGCTCTCTGACTTTTTGTAGAAATGATAACCACTGAATATCAGACCAAGCATTCCAACACTAAGACTAGTCCAGCGTATTGTAGAGTTAATTTTTAAGCCCCTTATACGCAAAATATTTTTAAATGGAACTTTCTTAGTAACATACAAAAAAGGAACAAAATATGTTTCTAAAGACTTACAGAAACAAAGTGTACTTCAACATATTTGTCCATGTTTTATTTAAAGCCACACTTTCTTGTATCCAAAACAATGGCATCACAAGCTTCTTCATATCTTTCATCGGCTCAATTTTTGGTACCGGTTCAACATCTAAATTGAACTGCAGACGTTTTGCTGCCTGAAAGGGTGTCCCAGACGTCTAAGAACAAAAAAATAAAAATTAGTAAGCTTATGCTATTCTCTTTCAACCAATTTCACAATTTCAAAATCGATGAAAACTGCATGATCCTCTTCATTTGGAGTTAGTCCGTTAACATTTTCCAATAAACTTGGATCTCCATGAAAAAAATGCGGCATAGATGCAAGTAGTGGCGCTCCGACGCATGCAAACAAACTCATTGTTCCCTTAGGAGGGCAGGAGTTGATGTCTTCTGGATCATCACAAAAACAGTGAAGATTTGGATCGCCCTTAATCATAAAAAATGTTGAATCAAGACTGAGTTTAAATAAATGAAAAGAAAACTTACTTTTATGTCACCTAAATCCATTAAATATCTTAGTGCAGGCAATCCGGCATATTTTGACTTGGATTGATACACTGCTCCTAGAGACCTACAGAGATCGGGTGTAAAAGCCCACAAACCGTCTTCTTTAGACATAAATGGAGGAAAAACTGTTGAATCTGTTCCAATAAATTGATTACATTCATCTCCCGCCCAAGTGTCCATTTCGGGTTCATCTGCAAAGCGGATTACTTTGCCTAGTTTGTGAATGTTTTTTAGGCCGCGACAAACTGTAAAACGACCAGCGTCACTGTAGTTGGCCTTTAATGTAAGATTGACATTTAGTAACGCTTGACATAATTATAAATAGGTACAATCTACTTACTGCGCCCAAGAACGAGAATAGAAAATGCGTATCGTTAACTTGTTTGGCTTGTTTCACTTCTCCCGTATAAAAAGCTGTACAAAGAGCCTTAGCAGCAAATTCTTCTGATGAACAATCGATATAAAACCCACGAAAAAAAAGGTCCATAAATTTAATTTCGAGAATAGCTGACTGGTTAGGAAACACTATTTTTATTGCTTTGGCTACAAGATCTAACATTGCTGCTCGATCGCGTTGAACAACTATAGCAATTGCCTGTAAAAAATGATAAATGTTTGGATCGAAATATCTCAATCATTTAGATTTATGATACAATGCAAATAGGTTTCAAACGACAAGTATTTGGCTGATAGTTTAGGGTTCTGTCTTTTTTTATTTTTTTTTTAAACCTGGTAGTTATGCGACACATGATTTCTACTTCGTAATAGTTTGATCCGGCGCATCGCGTGCGTCGAACGCCTCCACCTCTTACAATGGTCTATCGGAGTTTCGGAGAACAATTATAAATAAATGTATATTTATATATACATATATTTTTATTTATATATATACATATATATTTTATATATATGTGTATACATATATATTTTATATATATATACATATATATTTTATATATATATACATATATATTTTATATATACGTATATATTTGTTAACCTGTGTAATCTATCACACGAGAATTTACTTATTCGCTATGAATTTTTTTCTGTTGATTTTTTTTTTCTTCCTTGAGTGATTATTGATATTTTAACCTTTCTTGGACTAGGTCAATTAAATCTTTTTTCCTAATTGTAATGGAAGGATCCTTGATCTGGTCTGAAGATATTGTTGTGGAAAAATCGATTGATCCTTTAGTGTATGAAGGCGGCCATCATCCATCTTTAAAATGCTCTATTATTTTATATTGAGATGTTCACTACGATCGTGGAGGAAACTACTACAATTTTAATTTTAACAAGACAGATTTTTACAAATTTAACCATTTATCACTAGTTAACTGGTCATTTCTTAGTAATTGTTTACATGTTAACACTATGGTCTTTGAATTTTATAATGTAAATACCTCTACTGCTTGGTAGATTTGAGCTCTTTTTTGCTATTTTATGGGCTGCCAAACCAAGTGCATTTATAGATTTAGGACTCCAAATTGTTAAAAATTGTGTTCTGCACCTATTTAAAAAAAAAATGCCAAATATAGACTTAACTTGAATTAATGGATGCGGAACTGCAATGACTTCTTCTCCTGTCAATCCATTTGATAAATCTGAACGAAAGATGAACTTGTTTCTCATGTTATAAGTAACTGAGTCTTCGACCACATTATCATCCAAGTCGTATTTATCTTTCCATTCCCTGAAATTGTAAACACATAGTTGTTGTCCCTAATTTGGCCTTATCATCATTAAAGAAAAATACTCAAAGTAATATGGTCCAATTTCTTGTAAGTTAGGTTTTCCACCTAGTATCACTTCATTTGGATTTGTTATATTAAATACATAAATTAAAAAATCCAAAGCAAAAGGTGTACTTTCCCATAATTCACGAATGTCAGTTCCCGGTTTCAAGTTTATTTGCTGGAAAATGATTTTATAAAAATAATGAGATTAATATTTTCAACAAGAGTGTTCTTACCTATAAATCAATTTAAAAAAAAAGTTAAAAATGCACTATTTTTAACGTAAATAAAAATTTTCAACTTGGGATATAACATACCTGCAGACAGCACAAAAATTACATTTTGTATGTATTCCTTTTCCAATAACAGATAATCTAACCCCCAGTTTAACAGTAGACGTTAAAACTTAGGTACATACGTTCACAGTAGACGTTAAACGGAGTTTAAATTTTTGGATTAATTTTTAATCTGAACTTCAGTTCAGTTGAACTTCGTTTACCTAGATTTTATGAAAATAAGTTGGCAGTAGACGTTAATCAGAGTTAAAATTTTTGGATCAATTTTTAATCTGAACTTCAGTTCAGTTCAGTTTTTGGTTAAGTTACAGTGACGAGCAAAAGTGGTCAAATGTTTTCACTTTTTTTTTAAGAGTTGATAAGTGTTGTTAACAGGAAGGAAATTGTTTTAATTTTGTGTGTTTAACCATCGTTTGTTTTCTTCAATAAAACTCAAATAAAATGTTTCATTTTACAGAAATAAAAACATTTGATTGGTGTTGGGGCTTGTCCAATCTTGCCAGTTTTTGAATACAGTTCTCATCTAAAATTGTCAAGATATGTATCGGAAAACAGAAATTTTAGACCGCAGCATAGCCAACACGAACCCCTGACCTCAACCTGATTGAGAATTTCTTTGCAATCTTAAAGCAATGGTGATAGCAATGCGAATAACAAATCTAACGCTATTGTGCTTTGAGGTTAAATTTAGCTAAAAAGGGATGAATTCTTAAACTTTTTCTTCACACTGTAATAGGTAGTATGTCAAGGAATTGTTTATAAGTGATAAAAAAACAAATCCTCGTAGACAAAATATTGAAACAAGAACTGTATTCAAAAACAGGCAAAATTGGACAAGTCCCGAAACCAATCTAATGTTTTTATTTCTGTATAATGAAACATTTTATTTGAATTTTATTGAAGAAAACAAACGATGGTTAAACACACAAAATTAAAAAATTTAAATGATTTCCTTCCTGTTAACAACACTTAGTTTTATCAACTCTTTAAAAAAAGTGAAAACATTTTTGCTCGTGGCTGTACACTTTTGCTCGTGACTGTATATCTATTAAACTGATTGTCCTTGGGAGATCATTTTATTGCCAAAATAAAATTATTTGTATGCTGAATTTATTGATATCAAAACCAAGGCAATACTACTGCTATAATAGGCCTTTTTATGTAAATTCTTACTTGTACTTGTTTTTAACAGTTCTTAGCTATAACATGAGGGATTTTAAGAAATTGCCATAGACGGGATTTTTGAGTGTCAAATTGACTCCTTTTAACAAACATTTCCGAACAAATAAAGTCAAAATGAGAAGATTTGACACTAAAAAACCATCTGTGGCAATTTTACGGAGTTTCCAATTTATAGCAAAGAGCCGAATAAGCTTATTTTGGCATTTAAATGATCCCCATGGACCATTACCTAAGCAACATTATTTGTTCACTAATAATATTTTTTTGTTAATAAGTAGACAGGCGACTGGCCTGTGAACTCATTTTTTATGTTTGATTTTGTTTTCGTCTTTGAAATCACTAAAACCAATAAGCTCACTAAGAGCTAGCTCAGATGTAAAAATAAAACACACTTTTTGTGGTCTGAGTGAGCTAAAAAAGAAACACAGATTTTTTTTGACAGTTCCATGATCTGCTCAGAGCTAAAAAAGAAAAACGCCATATAATTAAAATTAAACAAAACAAAAAACAACACAACTTTATGAATGACAGCTGTCAAGCCGTTCTTAATGCTGAACTGAGGTTTAAACTGTAGAATACTGCCGTTCAACTTGAACTTGAAACTGTGAAACCGAATAAATTATTGTACAGAAGTGAAAACTAAAAGTGGAGTTTAAACTTTTACTGTAAAACTGGGAGTAAGATCCTGTGATAGCACGACCTACCCTCATCGCTATACTAGTTGAGACCTATATTTTCATAGTTGTAAGTAGACATAGTGTCTTAAGAAACAGTTTGCACATGGGTTGCCTAGCAATATTCTGTAGGTTTGCCACGCGATAAAATTAAATTTTTTTGACAACACCCCGTGAAAATAATGGTAATGGTTAGAATTGTCTGTCAACATTAATTTTAAAAATTTTTTGAACAATTGACATTCTAATTTTCTTTTAAAAGCGTCTATGAACCTACCATTTTAAGTAATCTTGGTTTACGATATGTTTGCATAAATTTTTAATATATGTAATATGTAGTTTGCAAATTGTATTTGTTTGGTGACAAAACTTTTCACTTTGGAGAAAAGAATTTTTTACTTTTCAGTTTTGTGTTTGGTGAAACGTATATTGCAAAGGGAAATACGTTTTAACTTCAACTTCAATAATTTCCTCCTTGCAAATTGGCGTTTGGTGAAAATGAATTTGCAAAGAGAAATTAAAAATCTAAAAATTCTATTATGAAATAGAGCTATTATGTCATAGATTAGATATAAAAAACGGGCATTCGCAAAAAAAATGCTTTAGCTTTCCTTCAGTGGTATATAGGTAGAACAGCTTACGTCAAATTTTGTTCGTTTTGAGTAAATTAAGTTTTAATATTAAAACTTTCGCACACACATTTTTGTACAATTAATGTTTCGTTCTAAGCACATTGTATTAAATTGTTGTTCTTCTTTCTATTGGCATTGAAAAAAATTCAATTATAAAAATACTTTTTTGGTAGACATTGAAAAATCAGAACATTAATAGAAATTAAATCGAACTAAAGCTACAGCATTCATCGAAGGGCTTTTGATTTATTGACTTCAAACAGCTTACCTATAAACAAGAATGGGTTTAGCCAGCCTTAGAAAGAAACGTGTCATTATTGATTGATTTTTCAATCGAAGTCTTATTGTACTTTTGTTAATTTGACTTGCATTTTGGCTGATCTTAAAAGGCTTTACAGCTATTCAAAAATAATGTACACAAGTATTCCTGCGAAGCTTAGGCTTTTCTGCAGAAGATTGTTATAATTTTTAGGAGAAATATTTTTTTTTAGGTTAGATTTAATAAAAATATTTTGAATTACTTGTCTAGGCAAAATTTTTAATTATATTATTTAACAAACAAAGTTGATAACTTTTTTCGTTTTGTATAATTTGAATATGTTGAACGAAACACATTTGAAATACCTTTTTTAGCATGAAATTTAACATCTGTGGGAAAATCACCCAACCGAACATAATTCCGAATACAAATATTCCACCCGAATACATCATTAATTTATTTCGGCTCATTAATAATCTCATCTTGCGCTTATATGAAAATCGTATATTTGAACTCACAACACCCACCCTTCTAATCAGCTCTGAATCTCTTCGCAAACTGAAGTCATGAAAATATTCCACCTTCGATATTTTGTCTTGGTTTGAAAAGTTTAAAAATGAAATTGCAAACCTCTTAAAATTATTCTAAGTCGAACCTCCTATGCGTGTAAAAATCACGAGTGTGTTTTGCCTGCTTTATTGCTGTCATTTAAACTTCAAATCGAAATGTCTAATTATATGGTATGCTATTGAGTTACGCTGCCTACACCCCCTTGATAAGTCATAAGAAAATTGTACCAAAGAAACTGAAAAAAAAAAAAAAAAAAAATTGAAAGAAATTGTTGCAATTGCAGTAACAGATGTCAGTTTTCCCCTCTCCCAATAATACATGTTTTTTTCTGCAAGGACTATTGTAATACTTATTTTAAATTCAGGAGTTAGCACCTGGCAAATGTTTCACTATTAAAAAAGTTAAATGCGAAATAGTCAAGTTATTAAGGTATTTTGACGTACTGATAATGTAAGCATGTCGAGTGCAGATGTCAAGAGCTGTTCGTTGAAAGTTTTTGTTACATTTTTGTTTAAGTTTTTGAATTAATTTTGACTGTACGTCAATGTTCAAAGAAAATATTGAAGGTAAGTGTTTTTTGATAAACGAAAATTATTAATTTATTAAAATTCTCAAATTCAACGCCTGAATTTAAATATTGATGATGAATTGAAATATCAGAACACAAATAGAAATTCAATGGAACTAAAGCTAAAGCATTGATCGAAGGAATTTTGATATATTGATTTTAAAACAGCTCACCCTTAAACAAAAATGGCTAAACAACTCATTATTGATTAGTTTGAAAATCGAACTCTTATTGTATTTTTGTTTCTTTGATTTGCATTTGGGCTGATCTTAAAAGGCTTTACCTAAATCTCAAATATATGTTGTTAAGCAATTTCCACAGAAAATATAAAAATATTAATATTGTCGCTGTTAAATCCTCTATTTTAACTCTTTAATTCCCATGTCTCTATTTGAGAGAAAAAAAACTATCTCTCCTACTGATGAGTATATTAAGGTTTGGTATAGGCTAAGAAAAATTATAAAAATTAAACGTTTGCCCCTCCCCCCCTTTTTTTATAGGGGGTCACCTACAGGTGACACTGGGCAGTGCCCGTAAAACATTTTCGTCGAAACGGCCAACTCCACCCATATATTTATTATACATCTTGATGGCAGCTGGACAATCCACTTGAATTTTTGATCGCTTTTTATTTACGAATGCAATCCGATCGACTTTGTGACAGGAGTCAATTCGAGGCAGTTAGATGCAATGATAACAGAATTATCTTCATGCCACTTAGCTGCAATAATATTTCCAGTCATTTGATGACATAACTCATCTCTTAGCTTTTTTTTCATGTCTTTTGAACTCGGCATCTTGCAATTTTCTAAGCGGTTTTTACGCACAGTACCAGTTGCCCGAACATTGTGGTCCCGCAAATATTTTAAAAGTGCAAAACAGTAAAAAATTATCAAAATACAAGTTGTACGGCCCCAACTATGTTGGTAATCTGGAATAAAGTTCCAATATAACTGCAATGTTCACTCTTATTTCCTCAATAGTTACATTTACAACCCGATTCTCCCCATCATCACTGAAACCTCACAAGTCATAAGAAGAGGTGAAATTGATTTTGTGACTTTTTTGTATTCTCAGTCATTACTTGTGAGAGTCACAAAAAGAATCGAAATTGTGATCTCCTTCAGAGCAGGTCATAACTCACAAATTTAATTAATTCAGTAATAATTGCCTCTTTTTATAACGATTTTCATAAGAAAATATATTTTGTTAATTATTTATAACTTCAATTGCAAACATAACTACATTTAAATGCTTGAATAATTTTTTTTGTATTGAGCAACTTGAAAACTTTATAATGTTTTTATAATTAGCTTATGACACTTCTACATATATTCACCTTTGCCGTGGTGGACAGGAATAGTCACAGAGATGTTTGTGACTTGTGATTCCTCACAAGGGGGAGAATCAGTCTGTTAGTGTATGATTTCTTTGCAGAGCGTACAAATTGCTCATATCTGCAATAATCTTAAAAATTTCATCACTATATAGTAATTCGAAACACTCAGCGGCTGTCATAGCTTGCTGTAAGCTTACAAAGAATTCTTCGTCAACCTTACCACAAGTACTAAACGATGTATTTGTGTACCATTTGGTAACGGTATCTACCTTCTTCTTTCTTTTGGTGCCGGAACTTCGTCCTGGTGGTTTTCTTTAGGGACAGAACGGTTGCTTTGAAGCTCTTATTGAGAGAATTTTTGCTTCGTTTTCATCACCACTGTCTTCGTCGGTAACAACCCCATCATCCGAAGGAAATACAATTATATCGCCTGGGTCTTCCTCGGCGTGCAGCTCCTCGACAAAGCCATCTAAAGTCAACCTGCAAGACGTAAATAAGCTCTATAATCCAATAACTATCAATTCTTCGTTATTTATCATTTGAATAGCACAATGCCCAGTGTCACCCACAGGTGACATTGCACTTTTATCGTTATAAATATTATGTTGTACTTTATTTTTGTCACGAAATGCTTTGCATCCAATAAGAAAAAAAAATACTTACAGTTGAGGCATTTTTATCTAAAATTTTATTTCACGAAATCACACAAAACAAAAAAAAAAACTGGTGACAGCATGTTAAGCTGCGCATGTATGAAGTGCAAAAGAGAAAGAAAATATAACAATATGAAAGTTGTATTACCTTTTTCTTTCGCACTTTATACATGCGCAGCTAAACAAGAGCCGTGAAATAGCCATCTAACTAGTCACATGTAGTAACTGCGGCCAAAAAAATAATGGCATACTAGAACTTATTGTCTATGCGTTAGGAGAAAAAAAAAATTTGAAAGCAAATGTGATGTGATGGAAAAAAATTTTTAAACTTCTGTCACCTACAGGTGACACTGGGAATTGAAGAGTTTTAAAACTAAGTTAGAAAATATTATAGTTATGCTTGAAAAAACTGTCAAAAATTTAAAAAAATTATTGTTAAGATCGTTTTTTCCTTGTAATTGATAGAAATATCAGCCAGCGAGGAGTGGTCATAATAACCAAATTAAACTTTGCAAAAGATTTTGAGTTTCTGAACGCGAATCTAGTATCAGACTTGCACTTTCATGCAATGTTTTTGAGATATAGGATTTTGAACTTTCCAAAAACACTGTTTTTGTGTTGTTTTGGGAAAGTAAATTTATAAAACTTTGTTTATGTATTATAGTTGTCAATCAGGCAGACGGCAAAAGCCTTGCTTTAAAGATAAGTAATAAATAATAATAATGTAACAATAGTACTATTTATAGAACGAATAAAATTCTAAATCCAAAACATCTAAAATCTGTTAATGTGAGGTTTCATTTTCAGAAACAAGACCATATTTTTGCAAAACTTTCGCTTTTGTTCAAGGCATTTCGTCCGTCCAGCGTTGCTAGCAAGGCGATATTCCTCGAATATTGGTTTCCTTGATGGGCAATTGGGGACATATTTGGGCGGTACCTTTCAGGACCAGGACTAGTAGGGATTCCATCGGAACCAGGGGCTCTTTTATTTTACAGGGACTTCTCATCTATGCTCAAATCCTACTTGCGGTGTGTTGTCGGGTGGCAGGATGAGTTTAGAATAGTGTTTCCACGATTCGCTACATTCAGGAAAGGGGGTGTCATCTAAGCTCCGAGTTTCGGCGATACGAACTTGTAGACTAGTCCCCAGGGGTCGCTATTAACGTGACGTCGGAGATCCTCCCATTTCTATCTCTTGCTCTGATTTCTCCACTCCACTAAGGCGTTTCCTTTTCTACCCCTGGTGACTATACGTCGATGTTTTTAACTGGAACTCTGTTTCTGTTGGCACCACTCGTTCTGGGCATTGAGGAATCGCAAGCGAGCCGAATTATTTGCACCTTGGCTTCAGCTTTCGTTTCGGAAGGTCCTTGGACTTGGAGCCCCTGTCTCGATATTCATTTTTATAATAATAGGTGTATTATTATCTTGGTGTATATTTATATCTAGTACCGCTGAGCGGTAAAAATTTAACCGAAGAATCATGCTATAAAGAGAGGGAAGGCTGCCTGTACCTTTCAAATAAGACCAAAATTATTAAAATCGGTTGCCGGTAAGTTAGTTAAAAAGGGAGAAGTAGGAATCGTGTTAATATAATGATGATACCTAATAATAGGTGTATTATTATCTTCACATACAAAAATGTTATTTGATTGAATGATTATCTGTAACACATTTTTCCTCGTAGAATGCGAAGCGGATTAAAAGTTTCATTTAACAAGTTTCAAATTTTCCCAGGCTGATGGTATTCCTCAAAATATAAATTTGATATTTCGCTCATATTTCAATATAGTTCCTCATCTTCCCAAGAACTTATATTTCGTTGTCTTGGCCCAAGAACATATTCTTATGGCAACAATTTTTGTTCTTAAGAGTAATTTTTACTTCAAGAACAAGTAGTAGATTTATGTGTGTTTTACTATGATATGTATGTACATTCAAACACTTTATTTACGAACATTCAAACGAATGCACTTAAATACCTTTCCAATTAAAAGTGATTAGCTATTGAAAAATAGCTTATTGATTTTGTCGCGGATACAGTTCTTCATACATACACACATACATATATCTAAAACACAAATTAATTGAAATCATGAAGAAAAATTAAATGATGAAATCATGAAGAAAAATTAAATGATAGTCTCAGAAATAAAATTGTAAATTTTTTTAAAAACACAAATGTACAGTCAACGAAGAAAAAAAGAATGCAAAAAAATGTTCAGTCTGGTTTATTATTATTTTAAGTGATACTCAAAGTAATAATTATTTTAAGCCAGGTGGAAAAGTGGTTTCAGCCAAACGTCTCCATTTCTTGACCAGGGCTTGATTATGTATGTTATGCATCTTGTTTTAAATGTGAGTGTGTATATGTGTATAGCTACGCCCAAAACAGTAAAAAAAGTAACAAAAACATACTTCCGCATTTTGCACATGTGTGAAAGGTAGCCGACGGGAAACTTAATTTTTTCATTAACACATTAATATCATATTGGTCAATATATTATTTTTCAAACTTACTAACGTCCTTAGGTTTTTACGTGCGTGGTAATACTCTTAAGGGCCTGCAACCCCACTTGTCCTGGGCTCATTTACTTCACCCCTAAATCGTCTCTAAATGACGTTAGAAAAATTCCATTAAAATATTTTTGATCTACGATTAGATTTAATTGTGTCAGTCGGAAGATAAAGTTCCAGGTGCCGATTCTGGTTCTGTAAAATAGTGAAACAAAATGTTTTTCGCTCATAAATGCAAAACTCATTCCTGAAAAAATGTCTGAAACCTTGATAATGGATAATTTTCTTTTTTCTTTTGGTGAATGTGAAAGTCAATAGGTGAAAACAAAATCTTATATCTGAACTTAAGGAGCGGGTCGAAATTCTGGCTTCAAAATTCTGCTTTTCAAACGAAAATTCTGCTTTTTTTCTGTTCTGTCTTACAAAATTCTGCTTTTCAAAATACTGGCAATCGATATTTAAAGAAAAATATTCTGCTTATTCTGTTTTTTTATTTGTAATATGGGTATCAAGTTTTTCCTAACTTTGTGAACAAAATTTATGATAAATATATAACATGTTTTATAAACGTATGTATAACAAGAAAAAATATAAAAAAAAATATAACAAAAAAATATAACAAAAAAAAATGTAACAAAAAATAATAACACAGTATATTCAATTTCAATTTATTCAACAAATGCGCGTACAAATGTATTAAGACTAGGTCTTTTAAATTAATAAATGTTATATTGTTGGAAAAACATAATAATTTTAACAATTAAACAAAAAAAAAAAAAAAATGAAGATATAGTCATTAATTTCAACAAATAAGATATACCTTTAAATACAAGAAAAACATTTTTTTTCAACAACAAAAAGGAACTATATACATAATACCTAAAAGAACTATGTTTTTTGCTGTTCACTTAAGATAGCCGATATGGATAAGACTAACACAATAATAATTATTTTAAACCAAAAAAGATTTTCTGTACCTACCTTTCGCTTAAATAAATCAGATGATGTTTATTTTACAAAATTCTGCAAATTATAAAAAAAGGTTTGTAAAATGTTAAAAAGCGCGAAATACGTTGATTTAAAATGAGAACTTTATTCTGCAATATTTAAATCAAGACTAAAAACTATTACTAAATATAATGCTAAGGATAATAATTTCAAGTACAACTCTTGCACATCAACTTATAGAGAGAAGTTGTAAAGAGAGGCTGTCACTTAACTGTTTATTGCTCTACACTTATTTTGCGTTACAAAATATGAGAGAACATTAAATGTAGTATGTCAAGCAATAGTATGTATTAGATATAAATAATATTATATGATAGGTACAGTGATGATATAACTCGCGCGCTTTTTAACATTTTAAAAACCTTTTTTTATATTTTGCAGAATTTTGTAAAACAGAATTTTGAAAAGCAGAATTTTGAAAAGCTGAATTTTGAAAAGTAGAATTTTAAAAAGCAGAATTATGAAAGCAGAATTTTGGCAAGCAGAATTTTGACCCCAACCCCTGAACTCAATATAGAAAGAAAAAATAAATAGTACATAAATCAAAATAAAAGCTTTCTAGCGAATATGAAAACTATTTATTCAATTCACTTTTTCACAGAACCAGAATGGGCCCCCTGGGAGAAAAAACGTTTATTTCTTAAAACTCATAGAGTTGATATCTCGACTACTCCTACAATTACACTGTGTGACAAAAACACGGTCAAAAAATATACGCGGGCGGAGACATATCACGTTTACATACAAAACGGTATGTAAAAATTTCGTAATACCCCCAAAATGTGAATTTAGGGGCAAAAAACGGTTTTTTTCGACTTTCATTAATTGAACAAAAATCTAGCTTTTTCAAATTTTTACTCATTTTAGATTTTTTTAATGTTTTGAAAAGTAGACACTTAAACCTTTTTAATAATGTAAAAAAACATGTGGTGTGGTTAAACTACCTTGACTGTATAAGCTGAACAACTTCAAAAATTCCATTTTTTCGTCATATACTCAACTTAGACATCACAAAAAAAAAAGTATTGTTGACAGTATGCAACCATGCCAAACTCCACATTGGACTTCAAACTCATCCCACAACCTTCCTCTATGGAGAACGTGAATTTTGCATCTATCGTTAGTAGCTTTCATAATAACAATTAATTTATCTGGAATACCTTTACTGTGAAAACCATATAAATTTTTTGGTGACACTATCAAACGACCTTTCAATGTCAATGAATGATCGCGTAAAAATAAAACGATTTCATCATTTCGGCAGTTGCTGTCCTTATATGTTTCTTTAGATGTGATAGAGAAAGCTATCTTCAAAACGATATCGTTTGGCGATAATCGAATTACGGAATGACCCCCAGGTGATGTGGTGACCGACAGGTATTCGAAGCACTTTTCAATAATGTTTCGCAATGTTATTGTGGTCAATGTAGGACGGTCGATGCGGCGGCGGCGTCGGGTGTATGTTCTATGAGCTCTTTTATTTGCTCATTGGTAACGGTATCCTGGTAATCGCATTCAGGTTGCGTATACCTCTCCAGCTTTCATATTTCATCAAATCTCCTTTCTTTTGGAGCTTGAGGATCATTCCCTTTTTTCACTCTTCGGGAAAACTCTAGGAGTTCCAATCGAAGTTCTCTCTGTGAGTGGATGCCCGCTGTCGTTAACGCTGCTTGTAGGAGCTCGGCTGGAATACAGTCGAGCAATACCGCCTTGTCGTTCTTAAGTGTTTTAAATGCGGCAAGGAAAACTTCTCTGCTGGGAAATACGATGCGTCTTAACCCGTTTGCTGCTTCGGATAATTCTTCATCCAAATGTAGCAGAGAACTTTGCCTTTTTTTTCAATGTCTTGAACTTTGTACTTCTGCGAGCTCCTTAGAAGTGATTTCAAATCGATTTGCGGCCTATTCTGCTTTTATGCTAATGCCTATGTTTGTATGTATACGTATAGTATATACACTAGGCCAAACAATTAAAGGAAAAAGAATTTTTTCTGATTTTTGTAAGTCATTTTCTATAGATTGTATCTCAGCCAAAAATGGTCGCATCGGGTTAAATTAAAAAGCATTGTTCTTTGAAAAAAAAATCTCAAAAATAAAAAAAAGTCAAAAATGGATAAATAAATTTATTTTTATCAAAAAAATTATTTTTGAGAATTTTGAAATTTGAACTAAATCTATTGGGAAACTGCTAAGAAAAGATCAGAATGATTAATTTTTTCAAGTGATTACAAGTACGTCAATAAAAAGAGAGAAAAATAGAAATAACATTTTTTTTGATTCTAGATCAAAAAAATGTTATTTTTATTTTTCTCAAAAGTTTGAACATTCACAACAAAAAAACCATTCGATTAATGAACTTGTAAGTTGGCAGAAGTATGAACGGTATAATAAGCTTCAATAATTAAGCGTTATCATCAACAGTTATTTAAAATAATGTTTGTATCTTTTACTAATTAAAATAAAATGTAAAACTAAATTTTGCTCATCAAAGTTTACCACCATTTTTTGTAGAAAATGAACTGAATATTTTAAATCTAGGCTTGATTTTTTTGTACGACGAATGGTTACTGAGCTATCAGGGTATAAAGACAAAAGTGTTGTTTTTCATTTGAAGACGAATCGTCCCTTTTCTGCTGGAACCACGTATCTACAAAGAAAATTTTGTTTAGTTTTCTTAAGAAATTTTAGTTTTTCTCGTAATTGAATAATTGGATTGAATAAATAGAAATCAAATTAACTGTTAAACATATTAATTGAGATTATTTCACCACTTATACTTTTTCATCTTCCTTACTCATACATAGTTTTCTAGCGATGTCTAATGTTAAGCAAAATCTTTTGAGAAAATGTAGTTACGCAGAAACAGGACGAAATATCGGACCGACAAAAAAATCGTACAGAAAACGAACAAAAACTAAAATTAGGCTTAATAAATTTGCTAACTGAACTTTGTATTCATTTAACTGAAAAAAATGTGGGTACACTTTTTTTGACACAAAAAAAAAAACAAAATAATAAAATTTAAAAAAAAATTGGTCCTTCGGCATTTCGTATGGTTACGCTTTATGCATTAATTTATTAATTTAGATCAATTTAATTCTAATTTGTTAAGATTCAAAAACTTAAAGAATAAGGGACCATATTTCGCTGAGATACAGTCTATCGAAAATCGCTAAAAAAAATTGTGTTATTTGGGCTTTTGTACAATGAATCAATATCAATAATTAAAAACTTCGAGTATTAGAGCATTGGAAAGCAAGATTCAAACAATATTTGTAATTTTATATGTGTACCTACTCCTACATGCACAACCAGAAACCAACAAGCTAAAGAAGTAAAAATAAGTCGCAGTACCACTGTTTAAATTCTGTAGGTTTTAAACAGATTTTTACGAAATATCCAGTTCATATAATACATATAACTATGTGCTTCAGTATAAACATAATCGCCCCCCCCTGTCAGAAGCATGAATGCATATTTTCGAATTTCGAGTTTATTGTACGGTTGGATTAACCTTTAAGTGATATATGGTTGCCAAAAATTCAGAAACTGCATTATTTTATATTGCACATTAATGAACACATTCTCTCTAATTTTACGACATCGACAAATTTGTAACACGATTTTCCAACATTTAACGATATGGCAATTTATTTATCAAGATAATTAATAAAACTAAGAATATATGACACGATATTTTTTAAAATGTGAGAAAAAACTTCCGAATACATTTTAATTAAAAATCAACAGCAGCAGTCACACTTGTCACATGTCTTCGATATACATACATATGTGTTTTAGATGCGATGATGTATCAGTTTAATTTATTTTGTTTACTCTTGAAGCAAATCATGAAATTTATTTTCTTTCTAGTGTGGTTTTTTATTTCTCTTGTAGTTTTGTTTGTTTAATTTTGATGTTGTGATTAGATTGTTTTTTAAATGTTTTCAAACATTATAAACAAGCTTTGCATGGATAAACAATGTCTGTCAAGTAAGCACTACCACTTTCAAATTTCAAGAAGTAATGATGCAATAAGTTGTCGTCAAAGATAAAAAAATTGTCGCTCCCCCTAGAATAGTGTTAAAACGACCATTAAAAATGTGTATGCAATTGAATCGCTGAGTGTTAGAATCGTACAAGTCATGTACACCTCAATTTTGAGGTGAGTATGGAGAAATGCTGTACGCATGCAAGCCCACCAATGAGCATAATAACAGTTCATTTAAAAATCATATTCATACAAAACAACGTTTAATTGTTTGAAAGAACACTACAAACCCTGGACTTGTACTGTTATTACACTCAATAGCTGAGATTTCCATTTAATTTATAGTCATTAAATTACTTAATATCATCGACAAAATCAAAAGCTGCTCCAGAATAAAAATATGTGTCGATCAGATGTCATATTTTTAGCTTAAAAAAAAAAACGATAAAAAAAACTTAATTTTTGTAACATTTGTGTTGAGTGTAAGAACAGAACAAGTCCAATGCCTTTCTCTCTCAATATTTCCTATATTCAGCATATGTATTTGTCAATATTTTTATTCACAAACATATCGGGGACCAACAACCTTCAAATTAGTTCAGTTAATCCGTCATTTGACCTTGCGCGCAGAGGCACTGTCAGTTTTTTACTTGCGATATAGGTTAGGTACTATGTATATATTAAGTTATACATTCGGACGAAAAAAAAGTTGAGATAACAATCAAACATGACATTATGACCCTAAACAAATGGGTCGATTTACTTCAAACTTGGTATGTGGCGTTTTTTGCAAACTATCCCCAGGCGTTTTTTGAAAACTATCCCCAGGCGTTTTTTGAATTTTTTTGTTTACCAAAAATAACGGCACCTGTCATATACCGGTTTTAGAAAAACTTATTTTTCTCAAAATTTTTTCCTACCATTTTGATTAAAAAAATCATGGTCATATTTTTGGATAAGGTCTTTTAACAATTTTTAATTAAAAAGGCTTAGTATAATTTTATCTATGAGAGCAAGTACGTGCCATCCAGTCGTGCATTTTATTTTTCATGGATCGATAGGGGTTTATTTGAAAAGCCTAGAGCCATATTTGCACTACTTGGCATCTCTTCTTACCCAAATTATGTACCAAAATCCTTTTTTGTTTTGTTTTTGCTAATATTTCAGTTCCAGTATGCCATTGCCAATAAAATGCAATTTCTTTTGGTTCAAATACATCCGTACAAAAATGCAGCTAGTTAAAGTCAGTTCTTTGTTTTAAAATTTCACTTTTTCATAGTTATGTCACAAAATCTAATATTGTGGTATACATTGGATACATACAATTGGAAGAAAAAACTAACTCTTCACGACTCATAAAAGTCGAGCTACCCAAGCTTGTGTCATGTCGTGACGAAAACACAAGTAAAATTTAGTTTTTGGCAAACATCTCGGCTCCAACATGTTGCATTGGCAAAAATAAAAACACTAATTGTTTGTTTTTACATTGTCTATATTTTGAGTGCATTTTCTTTTTGTTCAAACAAATAAGTAATAAACAATAGTCAAATAAAGTCATTTTTTTACTTTAGGTTTTTTTCTTAATTTTTGTGAAAATAGCACATATGTATATTGGTAATTTAAATTAAATTAATTTTGAAGCCTTAAATATTCCTAACAAATAAAAAAAAATTAGCTCTTTACGACCAAAGACAGCCGAGTAATTGATTTATTAACAAAGTTTGGAATGCGAAACGATTTCCAACAATAAAAAACAAAACAAAAACAACAAACAAAAGGAAACTTATAATAATTTATGTGTGAATTAAACTTTTCTTAGAACATGAATTACTTAACACTCGTTGGTGGTAAACAGATATTTTTTTAGGGAGTAGGGAATATTGGTTAAAAATTAACTTTAATTTTATTAACCATTAACAACCAAAGTGAAGAAAAAATTGACTTTAACTAACTGTAGTTTATTATCGAATTGTTTAAACAAAAACAAAATGCAAATTGTAAAACAAACAATTTGTGTCTTGTGTCTACCACAATATGAACTTCTTTCGAGATAATTACGAAAAAGTGTTTTGTTAAAACAAAAAAACTGACCTTAACGGATGCATTTGTATAAAAATAAGTGCCACTTAAGTAAACAAAAATATTATAGTGAACCATTCGGTTTTTATTTTTTTATCACTGTGGAACTGAGATAATCGCAAAAATAAGAAAAAAAAGCTCAAATGCATTATTGTGCATTACTTTGGTAAGCAAAGCTGTCGGGTGGTGCAAATTTGGTTTTAAGCTTTGCAAATGATCCTTTATCGATCCATGAAAATGACAGCTAAGCAGTTTTTCACTACGCTTTAACTGAAGTAAATCCCTTATACATTACTTTTTAAAAAAGTTGATAGTTTTTCTGTAAACAGTATTTTTCGTTTTTTTTTCAGAACTAAGATTTTGGACTTGTACTGTTCTTATACTCATTAATTCAATTAATTGTCGTGAATTTGTCGCTGAATAGTGTCATACTTAAAAAAATATTTTGTTTTATAACCCCTGGTAGTGCTTACTTGACACACAAGTTAGCACTACCACCCCTCGAAGACTGTTAAAACAAGCTTAAATTTTAAAACGAGTACGTCAGTAATTGTCGTGATTTTGTCGTAGATAGATGGCGCTGTTAAACATTTTGTACCACCCATATTTTGGAAACAACACTCCTTAAACTGAATTATCTAAAATTAATATTACCAATGGAACAATTCTGTTTTAAATTAACAATTTTCTATAAATTTTGCTATAATGGATTGTCCCTAAATAATTTTTATTATTTTATTTATTTTTTATTTATTTATTTATTTTCATTTTCGTATAAACTTAAAGTAAATATTTACAATGAATTTAATGAAGAATGTAAATTTAAATATAATAAAATGAAAAAATGAAAAAAATAGTGACATTCTGTATTCAATTTAGAAGAAATTAAAATTGTGTTGAATGCCGAACTTCCATTAATATACTTAAGAAAATTAATGGGAGGTTTATACCAAGTTATACTATAAAAAATTGTCCCGCCCTTATTTTAGAAATAACTCCCATATATATATATATAGGTGTAATTTAGAGGCCTAGCACTACCATATTAATTTTGTTTGTTTGTTGGCTTTTTTGATATAAATATGATAAAAGAAATTGTCCCTCGACGTCTAAAACCAAGTTGCATCATAAAATAATTTGTTGTGCCCTTACTTTAGAAGGCCCCCTTAACTGAATTACCTTTGAAAAACACTATCAAACACTGCGTTATTGCTATAAATTTGTCACCTTATGACTTTTAGCAATTTAGGCCAAAACAATTGGTCGCGACCCTAGTAAAGATAAAAGGTAAGGGGACGTTGTTTCTAAAGTAAGGGCGCTATAAATTATTTTATGATGCAACTTGGTTCTAGATGTCGAGCGACCTTTTTTTATATCAAATTTATAGCAAAAGAGCAAATAAACGAAAAAAAATCATATGGTAGTTCTAGGTTTCTAAAATACACCTAAGTATGTATATAAGTGTCATAATTGTACAGAGAACCTATACTACTATCAAAACATACTATTTAATAGAATCGCCTCCGTTGTATAGGGTGCGCTGGCATAGCTTCATTTTCATTCGGAAGAGTAAAGTTAGGAATAAAAATGTGTGTGTTAGAAGAGAAAAATATATTTAGCACAGTAATGGGAGTAAGGGAAAGATCCGAAAACGGCTGTTTGCATTTTGATAGACTAGAACTAAGGCGGGAGAAATTACAAAAACAAAATAGTTGTTTGTTTTTCAATACGATTTTTTTGTTTGAAGTTAGTAAGGTATGCAAATAAAATATATACAGATATATTTATTTTGAAAACTGGAATAAATTTTAATTTTGGATCTTCTCTGTAAAATGTGTAATTAAAGGATTGTTGCCAGTTTTATATTTTGTTATTTTTTTCAGTAGTTTTTATGCCTAACTACATAGTTATTAGTTATAATGAGAAGCAAACCATATATTTTGTAGGGGGTGATTTTATTAAATATTTTATACTAGGTAATAAGTACTGATTTTGTTTTTATATTCAATGTATTTTTCAGTTTTTATTAAAACAAAAAAAAAAAAAAAATACTTGAAGGGTTAACTACAATGTCCATTTCTTTCAAATTTTTCCTGAGTTTAGTCAGGAAATATAAGTTTGAAAATTTTCACCTTTGCACTTTTTGCAAAAAGTGGCCGTTGTAGTTAAGCCTTAAAGCGGCATCTGAAATGCTTAATGTGGTGAATTTCTCAGAGAAGAGTTTTGATAAATATGGTATTTTTTTAATAAAATTATAAAAGTACCTATGAAGTCACGTTAAAAAATTACCTATTATTAAAACAAATGATTCGTCCTAAAATTCTGAATTTGTTGAAACTTTTAAATTTGGCAACCTAATAGACTAGCTTTTACTCTAGTGGTTACCACATTGGTAAATTTATAGAAAGTTTTCTGCTAAGAGAGTTTGATAGATTTTCAAGAACCAACAATATTTATAAATTGAATAACAACAATCTGCCTATCGTGCACCCGTTGTAAAAATTTTCGAAATGTTAAGCAATATATGTATGTACCCATGATTTTTTAAATTTAATTGATTATTTTGAGTGAATAATAGATATTCATTCACAGAGGTTAATTAGACACATATATCAAAAAGCAAACGAGAAATTCTCTTCCAACTCTCATGGATTTTGTATAGTTTGTTCTCTTTTTACTATTATTACCTATTGCTCCATTACCTAAATATTCTTTACAATGTTCTAAGCTCTCACAAAATTCCGAAAAATAGGACCGCTCCCGTTGGCTAGGCGGCGCCACCATAGTTCTCGGTCTTGATAGTACTAAAATAATAATATATACAATGGTGTCATTTCTAAAATAGGGGCCCCACAATTTTTTTTATGGCATAAATACCTATAAATTATCTAGGGACAATCGATTAAAGTAATATTTATAGGAAATTAGTAATTAAAAGCAGAATTGCAGCTTTGGTAGCATACATTAATTTTAGATAATTCAGTTTAGGGGGCGTTGTTTCCAAAATATGGGTGGGACAACATTTCTGACAGCGTCATCTTTGTTGCGCCATGCCAAAATCACGACATTTACTGACGTACTCGTTTTTCAAATTTAAGTAGTGCTATCTTGTGTGTCAATTTAGCACTACTATGGGTTATTTAAAAAAAATTGATTTTTATAAGTAACTTTTAAGCGACAAATTCACGACAGTTAATTGCATACCCAGTTTTTGTATTTATGGTCGTTTTAACACTTTCAGAAGTGGTAGTGCTAACTTGACCGTCAAGTTGCACTACCAACTACCAGTGGTTATTTTAAAAACGACAAATTCACGACAATTAATCACATAATTACTTTTTTTTAATTTGAAGGTTGTAGTGCTTACTTGACAGATATGCATAAACAAATCTAAGTTGCATAAAAAAATATCGAACATTCTGAAATCTTTCGAATTTTCTGAACTCGTCTACAATTTTTTCTTTTTCGATAGCATTGACCATTTGAATATAATAGTCAAAAAGCCGATATTTTTGATACATCTCTCTTTTTTAAGTGCCCTGCGTTCCTAACGACAACTATATCGAAAGCGTATCCTAAACTTTTTTGTGTAAAACATTATAGTCTATAGAGTGTAATCAAAATATACCTTACAAATCAATTTTTGAGTTTTGATTAAATAAAACAAAAAAATAGTTTTTTTTGTAAATGACAGATTCAAAATAAAACATTTTAAGATACAACTTTTCGATAGGACTTACCGTTTAAGAGTAATTGAAAAAACCCGTTATTTTCGACACATAACACATTTTAAAACCGCGGTATCTTTTAAACGATTGCTCGTAGAAAAAATTGCAAAACCTATATCTCTCCCAAATACCTATTTTGGATAGATTCTCCCGTTTCAAAGTTAAATACGAAAAACCTAAACCAAAAAAATAACTTTTCATACATACAGCTGCGGTAAAAAAAATAGCACCATAACGAGAACCAAATTTTGTTTTAAAATAAAGTTTGTGCCAATTTTTTGAGGGAAATTTGGAATATGATAAAGGTTACATTAAATGAAAATACCATATTTGAAAAAAAAATTCAACTTTTATTAATGAACTGTTTAAAAAAACTTAAATTTTCTTCTTAAACTCAAATAAAGAAGGGGTAAAAAAAATAGCACCATCACACAACTTAAAACTAAAACATCGTGAATATCCAACTTTTCAGTACCAACCAAAATCAGTTCTTCCTTGCATAGCCTTGTGTGAACCGAAAACCATTTCTTTGCCTTCTTACTGGTGTGCTTGGGGTCATTATTCTGTTAGAAGACCCACAAAAGCGGCATCTCTTCCTCTGCATAAGGGATCATAACATGTTCCAGTATATCAACTTAAACGTGTTGATCCAAAATGGTTTTAATCCAATATATGGGTCCAACTCCATAGTAGGAAAAACAGGTCCCCACCGTTATGCTTGAACCTCCGTGCCTTACTACTTTAGTAGTGTATTTACACTTATATTCCGCTTTTATAGGTCTTCTTACGTAGGAACGAGATCCTTTACTGCCAAACAAAACTATCTTACGTTCACCTGTCCAAAGAACGTTACGCCATTTCTCTGCTCGCCAATTCAAATGCTGTCTTGCAAATAATAAACGCTTTGTAGCATGTTTAACAGAGGGACTTTTCTTGGACTACAAGCTGATAAATTATTTTCCCTCAATCTGTGGCGAAATCGAACATTTTCTTGGAAAGTAAATCACTTTGCAATATTTTCAGCGGTCAAAAAGATATACCAACTATACAAAAAAAGTACAGAATCTTTTCAGCAACTATATAAATAACATAAATATTTCCATTTACTTTTCAGACACGCAAATTTCAATAACAACAAAATCATATCTTATTCGAAGTATCATCGTTTCGTGCCTTAATTTTAAAATAGTTACTTGATTTGTAGCTGACCCAAATTTTATCCTCAATGTCGTTCAAAAGAAAATATTTTCGTGTTGAGTGACATTCTTAAATCTAAATAAAGCATTAAACTGCCCATTGTGATTTTATTCAAGTACAAAATAGTGTAAGAAAAACAAAAAACAAAGTATTAATTTTCTACTCTTCAAAAAAAAAAAAGAATTATAGTAAAAAAAAAAAAAATAATAATAAAAAAAAAAATAATAATAATAAAAAAAAAATAATAATAATAAAAAAAAAATAATAATAGTAATATTAATAATAATAATAATAGTAAAAATAATAATAGTAATAATAATAATAATAATAATAATAATAATAATAATAATAATAATAATACTTATAATAATATTAATAATAATAACTTAAATGGCAACAAATTGTGAGGTTACTGACTCCCTGAAATATGGAAAGCTATCTCCACCGCCAGCAGGGGAATCCGATGAAAGATCACAACAACATGGTCAAGCACCATTAGCTATTGCTGAAGACGTCTTCGAAAACATCTTCGATGATGATTTAGATCAAGATGGCTACGAATCGGATTCGGAAAGTGGCTGTGAAGAACCATCAACAAGTAAAGTATCTGTTCCTTCTGCTGCCTGTTTTCCACAATACAGTCATAATTCAATTGAATACGCTACAAGTAGCGATAGTGATGTTGAGGATGAACTAATCTCGGCCACCAACTTGTCGCCGAACTTGATGTCAAAAGACTCTTGCAATAATGAACTCTTTTCAACACGATCTTTCCTCCTGCCTTTTACCGAGAGGCGGCGATTGTCTCAGTGCAAGGAAGAGGATGAAGAAGATGGTGAAAAGTTGACACCTAATGAAAAATTAAAAATTGAGAAACCATTTTTGCCAACGCCACCTCCGCCACCGCCATTACCGCACAGAGATAGTGGAGATGCCGAAAAGTTTCGTGAACTAGAACGTCTACGGCAACAGTTTATGCAAAAGATTGACATTATAAATACAAGCAATATTCAAGCTATTATAGATGTTATGGATAGACGGTCCCCGACGCCACCCCCACCGCCACCGCCGGTTCCGGTAATCTTACCACCTGAAGTCATGGCACAACTATTGCCATTTAAGGAGGAAATCGAGAAACCCATTGAAGATATGCTGTTAGATCTAAGAATCAATGAAGATGAAGTAGCTCCTAAGCCCCCAAGTCCAGAGAAGATTATTTATCGGGGAAAATTTACAGTAACCAAAACTCTTGAAAATCAAGATACTATGAGGCTTAAACCAGAAGCTGAGAGGTTGAAGAATATGGATTCAAAGTCAAATGCACACACAATAAGTTTTCCATGTACATCGGGGGGATATTCCTCGGTACAAACCCTCTTTGGCCAGAGAAGTTCAGGCAAATTTCCCCACATGGATAAAAAGTTCTTCGATAAGTCGCTGGTTGAAATACGTTCTCCAGTGATAAGTAGTAGCTCGCTAGAAAACTGTGATACTAGTTGTGCGAAATCGCCTGGAGGTTTCATAAATCATCTTGATGAAGTTTGGATAAAGAGACCGTTGTCACCTCAATCGAATAAAGTCGATACAACTCTGGTCCTGTCTGAAGAGGATGTAAGTTTATTTGTTTTATTTATTTTACATGGGGCTCATTTTTATTACATTAATTACTAATTACGCTGGTTCTACAGAAGGACCTCGTAAGGAGAAAATTTCAATTTTTGGATTTTGATCTCATTGAACACAGAAAAATCAGACCCTCGTTTTTGCATTTTAAATATGTTTATTCAAGAAATAAAAAGAAAACTTGAAATAAAATAACCTCAAAACTGGATTTTTGGTAAATAATTTCGGATTTCGTTTTTGTTTTTGATTGATTCTGCAAAACACTCAAAAAGTTCTTGCTAGGTCCTTCCATAGAACCAGCGAAATTAGAAAATCAATTGAAAAATATACCGTCTAGTCCAGATCTAGAGGTTACGATAAAACCCTAAAATATAAAAATCAACATAACATAACATCAATCCCATTGATGTTGTAACACATTGGCTTGTACTTCTACACATAGTGACCTATATCGTTGGAAAGTTCTCAACTAGTGCATCAATTTTTGTATGAACATAAGTCTAAATCTCGTGGGAGAAAGTTATGGCGTCTTCTTTGCCAAAATGAAAGTGCAATTTACTAACTTGCTAACTGTAAAAACTTAAAAGCGTTAATAAAATCAAGTGGAACATGCAGGCGTTTAATAAGGCGAATTGCAATCGATGTCCCAGCAGCCCCTATCCCCCTAATCCCCAAGAAAAAAATGTTTGTGCTATTCCTTCGGGATTCCGTCCCTGGTGTTGTAACACATTGTGAGATAACATCGTTGAAAAAATCTCGACTAGTACTTAATTCTTTTCAATGGGCACAAGTTCGTATATCGTAAAAGAAATGAGCAATAATGCTTTCCTTACTCAAAGGAAAACGCAATGCAAGTTTACAGCGTTTTTATTGGCGGAAATTGTTATAAGTCCCTTCAAATCACATTTATGGTTTGGCCACCTTGAAATATCTGCATCAATTCCTCACATCCCAAGAAATCAGCGATCTGCAATTTTTTGCGACCTAGAGTGTCTTGTACTACGTATAACATTATGTAGGTAGAAAATCTGTACAGATAAATTTAAAGTTGTCATTTTTTTTTTATTTTCGTGAAATAAAAACCTAAACGAAGCCTAAAAAGTAGAATTTTGTAAATAAAAAAAAACTGGCGAAACAAAATTTATGGATTTTTGACAAAATTGTGAAAAAGAGCTTTTAGTGACAATTTTGTAGTTGGTGAAGTAGGAACCCTGGTTATGTATTTTCAGAGTGGCTTTTACTTTAAACGTCGTCAGTATAAAGAGAAAGAAAAATTTGTATCGGGTTGGGATCAAAATTCTGGGTGAAAATTCTTTTGCCAAAATAATGCTTATAAAATTCAGTTTTTCAAAACTCTAATTTCAAAATTCTGTTTTTTAGATTTCTAGTTTATGCGAATAATTAAAAATGACGGTTTAGAAAATGTTATTAAAAAGAGAAATATTTCTAGTTTGCTTTTATGGTTCCTTTTTTGTTAACAAACTAAAACGAAAATGAGACTTTTCTTTTGAAAGTTCAAACTTGACCTTATAATAACAATATCTTTTTAGTTTATTCTTGAATAAAGACTAAAAGAACCTGTTAAATTTATATTTTATTGATACTTATTTATTGTATATAGTAGGTACCTACTTATTTATTGCAGCTGCAAATATTCACATTCTTCTTATTATAACTATATTACACAATTTACAAAGGCAATGTAGGTACATAGCATTAAAGTTCCGACTTATTTTAGTTTCAATACATTGTTTTATTATTATTTCGTTAATTATTTTGTTAAGAAAATTTAGAGAATTAGCAGAATTTTAATCCTTAAATTACGTGGGTACCTACCTACCTACTGGCAAAAAAACAGAATATTAAAAAGCAGAGTCTCGTAAATAAAATAAAAAAATATAAGAATTTTGAAAAGCAGAGTTTTGAAACCATAATTTGGCCCGCTTCCAAAAAAAAAAAAAAATATTTCTTGTCAGCAGAAAATTGATTCTAATAAAAATTGTGAATTTAACCAAACAAAAAATAGAATACTAAAAACTTTAATCAGTCGTTATGAATTTAACTTTGAAATGTATACAAAACATAGAATTTTCTTCTTGGAAAAGGAGATATATTCCTTTTTTTTCTGGAATTGCGAGATATTTATGTTATTAGAAGCTTCTGGGCCGCAGATAGCTGAGTTAGATATTAGTTTACTTTAATGAATTCTAACGAAAACACGGGTAGCATCTAATTTATGAACTCAATGTAGATAGTAGGCGAAACGCTTTTTAAAATTGAGCTCACTTGCACTTTTTAAATTGAATTATTTAGGAAGTTCTATGAAATCAATTCCCCGTTCAGTTAAAGGTTATATTTTTAACACATTTGAGAGTATTCGCATTCCTTTCTTAATCCTCTTATTATTTTGTATCTCAGGAACACGATGGCAAAACTCCCGGAGGATCTAGACCAGCTAGTGCTCCAGTGGAGCCAAATTCCAAAGAAGCCCGCAGGACTGCAAAAAAAATGGAAAAAGAGGCGAGGCGCCAAGAGAAAGAACTCCGTCGTAATGAGAAAGAGGTTCGTAAAATTGAACGTGAAACCGCACGTCGTTTAGAACGGGAAGCCGCCAAACTTGAAAAGTTCAACCGCAACCAAGAGAAAATGTCACGTAGCACAGAGCGTGTAGCACCCCGATCTGGATCTCTAGAACGAAGGCGAAGTGGTGAGGATTCTCCTGTGTTAAACCAGTCGACAGTACACGGGATTGCAAGCCCTAATCGTCGGCCAACAATATTCGACGTATTCCGACCGCGAGGCAGGTCAGAATCTAAAAAAGTAAAAGATGTGACTTTGACTGCACAATCGTCTACGGCAGGAAGCAAGACAGTAAGTGGCTCGGAACGTGACAACAGCAGTACCGGGAGCAATCATAGTGGCTCCGGACCGAGTGGTGGTATTATGGCAACAATGAAGACAGCAATGCAAAACACTGGATTGATTGGACACCGGCATCCACCTCCAACGCCGAAGTTAAAGGACGGCTCAGCACATCCACACCAAGGCAGTGATGCACAGGTAATCTGTCTATACAAGGTATTTGAAAACTATTAATCTTAAAGTCTTATTTAGTACTACCACACAGTAACAGCAGTACGCCGAGTTGATGTTACACGTTCACCAATGACTAAGGTGATGGATTTGTTCAGACATCGATCTAATTCAGCTGTATCGGAGGCGGATAAACGTAAAGCGGTGAGTGCGTTTTTAGCTCTTTGATTTTATAGGTTAAGCAAAATTATTATGCGTGTTCTCTGAGGTATGACAAAGAAGTTTGCTTTGATATATAATAAAAACGATGGACAGAAAAGACAGAAAACAGTTTTGTATTTTCTTTTGCACGCTGAACTGTAAATTAGACTTGAGGGGAGAAAAATCTTGACATGAGTAAAACTATTTCTCAACGAAATAATTTATGATAACAGTCAGGCAAAAATTAGAGCTATTCATAATCGCGATTGTGTCTTCACTTGAGGATTTCCTCAAGTGAAATCGAAACTCAAGTCAGGTCAGAAACTGCCTCAGGCATTACCTTGATAAATGTCAATTCTTGCTTGTTTTTATTTACCCGAGCTCTCTCTTTGTATCACTTTTATCACTGCGGACACTATTATTTTTAAAAAACCCATCACGGAGAATAAAAAAATCCCGAAATTTAGACAAATTACAAATGTAAAACAAAAAATTGTTACGGATCTCTTGTTTATTAAACAAGTCTAATTATTATTTCACTAACTTGTAACTCACGTGGCATGCTCGTCAAAGAGTAAGCTCGTTGGAATATGGAGGATTCTATTTTCCGCAGCCAGGAATCTTTTGACCATACAAAATAAAAAAATATTTCATGCTAAGATTTGGTAAAAAAATAAATTCAAATCGGACAGACTAAAAGTTTGATTATGGACATATATGTTTGCTAATATGGTGACGGGCTTACCCCGATATCTCGAAAGACATACAGCCCCATCATCGTATCCGATCGGAGCAAAATTTTCTACGATTTCTACGAAATGTTAGAATTTAGTATCATAGTAACTGTTCCGCCTGATATATCAAATTCAATTCAATTCAATTCAATTTTGTTTTATTGAACATAATATTTACAATTTGACTTAAACTTACAAATAATATATTACAGTAGAATTGTTGGCACATAGGGGGCCTAACGTAATACAGTGGCTTAAATTAAAATGAATATATAGTTATATTTTACATGTCAAAAAATAAAAAACTTAATATTTAAAGTCGGTTGACTTGGTTCATCTCAGGGTGTTCCTTCCCGGTTGTCAAATGACAGTGCTGCTTAGCGATTGTTGGGATGGTGGTGACGTTTAGCCACGATAATGGGCTGACCCAGGGTCAGAGTAGAAGTTAACTGCTTCGTCGTCGTTGATTGCTGGAACAATATCCTCGTTTAGGATTTCCATTGCTGACAGGTACCTTGGCTCGGATTGTCTTTGTTGAGTAATCATCCTTCTCATCAGTTGGTTGGGGTGGTTAGTGATACTTTCGACAAGTTTCTTTGCTGATAATGGCAAATACTTGTCAAGTGGGATGATTTTGGCTTCTTCGTAGAGTCGTTGGTTGCTGTAATGTTTCTGCCTCTGTCGGTTGAAGAAAAGTCCGGTGCAGATCCTCAGTATTTTCCTTTCAAACAGTTGGAGGTCCTTCATGGCTGTTTTTGAGATAGTGTACCATACTGGAAAGCTGTAGCTGATGACTGGTCTAAGGAGCTGCTTGTATATTAAAAGCTTAGTTGGCTGGCTCAGTCCGGTTCTTCTTTTCATCAAGGGGTACACGCGATGGAATGCCAGGTTTGCTTTCTTCAGCACATCCCTTGAGTGCTGGTTGAATCTCAGGAGCTCGTTAAAGTTGATGCCTAGATACTTAGCGTTGCGTTTGGCTGGCAATCTAGTTCCATCTGGGAGCGTGAGTGTTATGCTTCTACAGTTTCCAGCCGAACGACTGCCTCGCCCTCCTTTTCGTCTTAGGCACAATAGTTCCGATTTCGATGAGTTGATTCGGATACCCCATTTGTTGTAGAACTCGAATAGTTTCCGGATATGCACCTCAACTTTTCGAACAGCTGTCATTGGCGATGATGATGCGGAGTATGTAAGTGAACCATCGGTGTAGAGCAGGTTTTCACATCCACTTGCAGTTGGTTGGTCGGAGGTAAGGATGCTGTAGAGAAACGGACCAAGTTTTGAACCTTGAGCAACTCCAGCTCTGATACACTTCACTGTTGATTTGTAGCTTTCCAGTTGAACGAAGAAGTTTCTGGAAGAAAGAAAAGAAAATATTATTTTTATTAGTGTCGAAGGAAAGCCCAGTATGTTGAGTTTATGAACAAGGGCTTCAATCCATACGCTGTCAAACGCTTTCTCAACATCAAGGAAGCATGCGACGGTGACTTGGCGGTTGTTAAGGGCAGAGGTAATGTCTTGATGAAACTTCAGGAGCGGATGTAGTGTGGAATGCTTTTCCCGAAAGCCGAACTGCATGTCTGGGATGATGTTGTTATCGCTGCAAAACTTCTTCAGCTTCCTGAGTATCAGCTCTTCCAGAAGCTTACTTAGGTTGTTCAGAAGGGAAATTGGCCTGTAGTTGGAGATCATGTTCCTAGCACCCTTCTTAGGGATCGCCACGATTTTTGCAGTTTTCCATTTTTTCGGGAAGTAGCCGTTGTTGATGCAGTTATTAAGGATGATAGCTAAGAAGATTATCACTGTCTGCGGAAGCCTCTTTAAAACGAAGTTAGATACTCCATCTGGTCCAGTTGCTTTCTTTGGCTTGGAGTTACCTATTATTTCGGCTATTTCTTCGGGGGAGCTGAAGTTTGGGCTGTCAACGGGATCACTTGCAGGATTGGTATCGCTGAATGTTGCCATGCCCATGTTAGGCAGCAGAATCTGTTGGATTGTTGCTTTAACTTCATCTAGAAGGACAGGATCTGTAGATGGGTTCGGTGTGAAGTTTCCCTCGAAATGAGCTGCAAATGCTTCTGCTTTGTCTTGTGGCGTTGTTGCTTGTCCATTGTTGGTTATAATCACTTCCGGCATTGATGACTTCTGTCCAATAATTCTGTTGATGTTCTTGAAAGCATCAGGTCCAGGTTTTATTGACTGCAGTCTCTTTTGGAATTGTATGTTGTTGTGGTGTTGGATGGAGTTCCGGAACATAATATTGGTGCATTGAAGTTCGCTCCACACTGTCCGGTAGTTGATGTTGGATGTGTTCAACTCTCGCTGGTGAATCCTTTGAAGACGTTTCCTTAATCGTTGCCGGTGATTGTACAGGGTTTGAACATTCTCTGGAAGATGGTGGTATCTGTCCTTTGTAGTCTTAGGCTGCTTTTGGTTTTCCAACGCGTCTGTAATCGTCGACTCCAAGGAGTCAATGGCTGCATCAATTTCGGTATTCTGTAGATTCCTGTTCTGCGGAGGTAGTGTGATAGTTTCTTCTACATTCCTCTAAAGCTTGTCAACCTCCAGTCTTCTGTAGTTGATGAAGTGTTCCGCTGGTTCTGTTGATAGTATTATGGGCTGATGGAGCCTGATACTTAGCTGCACCGCTTCATGATCTGAATCGCTGGGCACTGTTGAACAGGTGAAGTTGGAAATATCTGGAAGTATATAAAGAAAATTAGATGTTGCTAAGAAGAAGTCTAATGTTGATGGTGTTCTCGGAAAGGTTGGTTTCGGTTGGGATATGACAACAAGTGAATGTTGGGAGCTGTTAATTTCAAGCCAGTCGGCTATCGCCTTGCCTTCATTGTTGACGGTGGTGTCCAACCAGAGATGATGTCTCCCATTAAAATCACCTCCGATGAGTCCATATGTGCTTCTCGTTAGGGCATTTTGAGAACGTGGAGGTCACGGTGGATATCTCTCCTGGTGGAATGGCACTTGAAGTAGACGCTGATGATGGTAAGAGTCTCATCACTTCCTAGCTTCATGATGATGGCGGTGGCTTCACTGGTCACGAGATTTGTGATGATGGCTTCACTGGTGTTGACACAGATGTTTTTTCTCACAAAGATTGCGGTTCCTACGCGGTCTTCGTTTTTATCCTTTCGGAAGGTTTTGAATTCAGCGATGTCAATGATGTTTTTCCTTGTCACATTGGTCTCGCTGATAAGGGCGATATCGGGATTACTTTTTTTCATAAACAAGTTGAATGACGTCCTCTTTTCCAGGCTGTACAATGAGTTTACATTGTACGTCAGTATGCGGAGCTTCTTCAATTGCATAACTGGAAGATAAAGGTGGTGACTTGTCTTCCTTACAAAGGTACTGAGCTACGGGCTTTCTTCATCACGGACAGGAGATCATTTCCGAAGATACGCTCGACTTCACTGTTGAGATTCACTGCAGATGTGGCTGGCGCTGGTCTGGCTGGTCTAGCTGTCCTTGTCGGCGTTCTCGTTTGCTGTTGCTGTTGGTTCAGAGACTTTATTACTGCTGCATTTGGTGGTGCTGGTTTAGGTGCTACTTTGGGTGCTGCTGGCTTAGGTGCTGAACCCCTCTGAACCATTGCTGCGTAGCTCACTGTCGGGCGTGCTACCACGCATGCTGAATTTGCAGCGAATTCCCGGTGTGCTTTTTTTTCGGATGAAGCCTTGTTTCTTTCTGTTTGTTTGGCCTTAAGTGTGGGGCATCCTTTAAAGCTAGCTGGATGACCTTCCTTCTGGCAGTTGGCGCACCATACGTCAGATCCTGCGTTTTCCATACGCTTGCACTGTCCTGGCTCGTGGTCCTCTTTACATTTTACGCACACGTTTTTGCGGACGCAGTTTGTGGCAACGTGTCCAAAGCGTTGGCAGTTTCGGCACTGCACGATATCGTTGGATTTAAGGCGTTCCCAGTAGACCCTCTGGTTCATTACCAAAGTCTTTGTGTAGACTTCAGCAATGTCACAGGTCTTGCTCAGCTCAACGACAAAGTTGTTGTAGGTTTTTCCCTGCGTCTTCTTTGCCTTAAAGTGAGTAACCTTGATTACTGGGAGGCCTTCCATCCTTAGCTCATCCTCCACTTCGATGGCAGCGTGTGTGTGGTGAAGGTTCTTCAGCAACAGCAGGTTCTTCCTTTCCTCTCTGGGTGTAAATGAGTTATATTGAATCTTCCTTGACTTCAGGAAGTTCTTTATTTCGTCAAATGATTGCCTGTTACCGGCTGAGATGATGGTCGTCTTTGTATTCCGGTTTTTAAATGTGACACTCAAGTTTTTCCCCTTGCAGAACCTGCTGATCTCTGCAATGTTGCCAGAGAAACAAAAAATTTTTGGCATTCCTGTGGCTTTCACGGTGCCTTCCTTAGAAGTTGGTTTGGGCTGCGGAGGTTGATTTTTTGTTGTAGTTACAGTTGCTGTCTGTTTAGGTGTTTGCTGGGTAACAGGGTTTAGCTGCGTAGCTGCTAGCGGGGTGGTTGGCTTCATGACTGTTGTAGCATTCTCCTGCGGTGTTTGCGAAACAGAACCTGTTGATAATTTGTCGTCAATGGGGTCAGTCATCTGCTTTTTAACTGCCTTCGATTTTTTGCCGGACTTCCGGGGTCGTTTTTGTCCTGGTTTTGGTGATTGGGTGCCGTCGTCACCACTGTCACTGGTGGCCCCTTCTTCGCTGGTTGGGTCTTCTTTGCTGGCGTTACTTGAGACATTTTTCTGTATCCATTTCCTCATGATCATCGTCCTTTTTTGTTGTTTGATCGTCATTGGATTGTAAGAAGCTTCTGAATGTCTCGTTAATCCGTGGCCCATATTCAGGACCCAGGTCATTAACGATCTTTCTCAGAAGCTCATTAAGGGCTGCAGAGGCGGTTTCAGGGTTTAAACGCTCACCCATTGTTGTTTTAATTATTTTTTTTATGGCACTAAAAGGTAGATTAACACACGCACAATATTTTTAAAAAAACTTTCGCGCGCACATTAATTATCTTTTTTTGGATTAAATCCTTTTGGAATTTTCCGGTTTTATTACCTTGGGGTAGTAAAACTAAGAAAATCCCCACAGGTATAATCCGTCACGGGTAGATTTTTCTTGGAATTAATCGCTTAATCCACACGGTGGTAGTTTGTTATTTAAAACTTCACAAATTATCCGCGGCACGTCTGTATGCATCGAATGACCGATTGAAACTCGAAACTGAAGAAAATCAAAGTGTGCGTTAAAAATGTCAAAATCTCAGCAACGTATCTCGAATGTATGCGATTTTCTCTCCCATTTATTTGCATATGCGATGTACTACGATTTTCTCTCTCAGATTTAATTTCTAATGCGATGTACTACAATTTCCCTCTCCGGTCTTGACATTGGAAATAATATGTTAGACGGGTATTACACGGCCGCATGTCTAGTTGCGCATGGAATCGGAATCTATGCACTTATTGAGAGGATTCAAGTCAAGTTCACACGAAGAGTCTGTGAAGGAAGAACTATATATATATTCCAAAAAAATGGTTTCCATAACAATATTAATTTTTTCCTGACTGAGCTATCTCAAATTATTTCGTTGTCAGCTTGATTGAGAAATAATTTTACTCAAGTCAAGATTTGTCTCCACTGAAGTGAGGGCATTTCCATTTTGTATGTATATGAATACGGATTTCACCTGAGCATTCGCTTAAGGTTTTTCTCAACTTACGGGAGTTCAGAAAAACCTGAGTCGCGGAGCGACTAAGCAAGCAGTATTTTGATGCTATGGTAAACTCTGTCTTTTTCATACCGATACTAATTGTCCAACAAAAATAGAATTGAATACTCGTTAAGCTGTAAGAGAACGCAAATATTAAGTTCTGATAAATATCAATAGGGTTACCTTTAACTTTTGATTTTAATTTTAATGTTAAAAATGGGTTGGTATCAAAATTTCTAAATTATGTAGGTACATAATCCCGAACTCAAAATCCCTTTTGGGAAAACTTCGGTAGTGGTATTATTATAATTATGAAAAAATAGTGAAAAGACTCAGAAATTGAATTCATAATAATTACAGTCTGTCAGTCTGTCAGTCTGTCAGTCTGTCAGTCTGTCAGTCTGTCAGTCTGTCAGTCTGTCAGTCTGTCAGTCTGTCAGTCTGTCAGTCTGTCAGTCTGTCAGTCTGTCAGTCTGTCAGTCTGTCAGTCTGTCAGTCTGTCAGTCTGTCAGTCTGTCAGTCTGTCAGTCTGTCAGTCTGTCAGTCTGTCAGTCTGTCAGTCTGTCAGTCTGTCAGTCTGTCAGTCTGTCAGTCTGTCAGTCTGTCAGTCTGTCAGTCTGTCAGTCTGTCAGTCTGTCAGTCTGTCAGTCTGTCAGTCTGTCAGTCTGTCAGTCTGTCAGTCTGTCAGTCTGTCAGTCTGTCAGTCTGTCAGTCTGTCAGTCTGTCAGTCTGTCAGTCTGTCAGTCTGTCAGTCTGTCAGTCTGTCAGTCTGTCAGTCTGTCAGTCTGTCAGTCTGTCAGTCTGTCAGTCTGTCAGTCTGTCAGTCTGTCAGTCTGTCAGTCTGTCAGTCTGTCAGTCTGTCAGTCTGTCAGTCTGTCAGTCTGTCAGTCTGTCAGTCTGTCAGTCTGTCAGTCTGTCAGTCTGTCAGTCTGTCAGTCTGTCAGTCTGTCAGTCTGTCAGTCTGTCAGTCTGTCAGTCTGTCAGTCTGTCAGTCTGTCAGTCTGTCAGTCTGTCAGTCTGTCAGTCTGTCAGTCTTTCAGTCTGTCAGTCTGTCAGTCTGTCAGTCTGTCAGTCTGTCAGTCTGTCAGTCTGTCAGTCTGTCAGTCTGTCAGTCTGTCAGTCTGTCAGTCTGTCAGTTTGTCAGTCTGTCAGTCTGTCAGTCTGTCAGTCTGTCAGTCTGTCAGTCTGTCAGTCTGTCAGTCTGTCAGTCTGTCAGTCTGTCAGTCTGTCAGTCTGTCAGTCTGTCAGTCTGTCAGTCTGTCAGTCTGTCAGTCTGTCAGTCTGTCAGTCTGTCAGTCTGTCAGTCTGTCAGTCTGTCAGACTGTCAGACTGTCAGTCTGTCAGACTGTCAGTCTGTCAGTCTGTCAGTCTGTCAGTCTGTCAGTCTGTCAGTCTGTCAGTCTGTCAGTCTGTCAGTCTGTCAGTCTGTCAGTCTGTCAGTCTGTCAGTCTGTCAGTCTGTCAGTCTGTCAGTCTGTCAGTCTGTCAGTCTGTCAGTCTGTCAGTCTGTCAGACTGTCAGTCTGTCAGACTGTCAGTCTGTCAGTCTGTCAGTCTGTCAGTCTGTCAGTCTGTCAGTCTGTCAGTCTGTCAGTCTGTCAGTCAGTTCGCATGACAGTTCTCGATCTAGCGATTCTTAGGTCATTATTATTTCTTAAATTATAATCAACTACTTCATTTACAAGTATAACATTTACACATAAATAACCAGGGAACATATTATTTTTTATTTTTAACACAAATATCATACATAACATAAAAAGCCTCTGGTTTACATTTAGCCATTTCAGAGTGTTTAACATATTTTGTATTGGTGTATACCTATTACATTTCAAAATTATTCTCATTATTTTATTTTGTTGTATTTGAAGTCTATTTTTATGACTCTGTGGACACATGTACAATATACTGGCACAATAATCAAAATGGGGTTTAATCAACACATTACAAAGATACAGGATTACATCGAAACACCATACATTTAGCTTTAGTTACATTTAGGACCAGTCTGTTCATTTTCATCCATGTATATACTCTCTCGAGATCTTGATTTATTATTACAAAGCAGTCTGTTAGGTCTTTGCCAGCAAATAGCACAAGCTTCGAGGACTGAATTATTTTATTCATATCGTTTATGAACATGAGGAATAACCATACCCCCAGTATTGTACCTTTTGGCATTCCTATGTTCACCTCAGTTGTTGGGGATAACTTGCCATTTATCACAGTTCGCTGGGTTCTACCTTGTAAAAAGGAATTAAACAATTTTAGCTCCACATTTTTAATATCAAAATATTTTAATTTTTTTAGTAAAATTGTGTGATCCACCGTTTCAAAAGCACGTTTCAGATCTAAAAAAACAGCAATTACGAAGTTTTTATTGTCAATTTCTTTTCTCCACTCAGTTATCACAAAATTTAGACAGGTTTCACACGAATGGTTAGCTCGAAATCCTGATTGGTATGTATTTAGTAGTTTATTCCCTTAAAATCACTTAATTTTGGAGTTGGATCACTACACATTTTTCAATAATTTTTTCATAAAGGGGCATCATATTTATAGGTCGAAAGTCACTAAGTACTTTAGGGTTAGTTACTTTTTTTGTCGGTATTACCATGGATTCTTTCCAGTATTTTGGGAAAACACCAGCACTTAAAGATATGTTAATAATTCTTGTTAACATAGGACCAATTACAGACAAGGAATCTTTAAACATCTTAACACTCATAAAATTAAAGTCTCTTTTTTTACTTATCATATCTAATTGCACTATTTATGTTATCTAAACCAATTTGATTGAACTTAAAATCTATATTGCACTCTTCTAGTAAATTTTCATAATAACAAAATATCACAGATCGGGTTATGTCATTAATAGACTGGACAAAAACGCTCAATATTGCACTATCATTTATCACAGAACCATCTTCAATTTGTACATTAGCTATTGTATCATTATTTTTCTTTAAAACATATTTTTTTAATTTTTTCCACATATCTTTCTGTGTACTTGCATTTTCAATTTGTGTTTTAATAAAGGTTGATTTTGCATCACGTATTGTCTTTTTATAATGGTTTCGATATTGATGATATTCCAACCATGCTCTATCATTATTATTTAGGACTGCCTGCCTGTAAAGTCTTATTTTTAGATTTTTCATAGTATTAAGATCATTACTAAACCACTCAGCGTTTTCATATGGTACATCCTTTTCTTTGATCATGGAGCTTACTACCGTTTTCATATTCGTTACAAATTGATCACATAAAACATTCAGGCTATACGGATGTTCACTATCAAATTTAATAAATAAAGGAATATCACACAATTTTAACATAAATATATTTTGATCGTATACACAGAATTTAACTTTCCTTTTGTCATTTCTCTTTTGTAGATTTTTGATTAATAAATCGATTGATTCATGGTCACTTATTTTTAAGTCTTTGTTTACCCTTGCTTCTACAATATCTGAACAGTTTGTTATTACATAATCTATTAATGTTCTTGAATTGCTAGTGATTCTGGTAGGCTCATTTAATATCATACTTAAATTGTTATCGTTCACAATATTTGTAATACGTCTTGTATATGTGTCACTAACATCAAACCATTCTATATTCACATCACCCATTATAACAAAATTACCACATTGAAATAGGAACTCTATCCAGTTTCCAACTCGTTGCAGAATTGAATTTTTGATGATAAGGGGCTAGGAGATCTATACAACGCACACAGGTTTATCACAGGATAGTTTTCATATTGCACTTAATCATCAGTTCCCGTGCAAACTCTCTATTCATATGTAGAACTACAACGGATTTTCGAGATCCATACGTATTAAAATCCCTATACAGGGTGATTCAGGAGTAATGTGCCAAAAAGCTAGAGCGTGTAGATTAGGTTGAGATAAGAAAAAAATCGTATGGGAGGGGGGTGTCCATTCCCCCCGTTTAGCTGGGAGGGGAAATTTTCTAAATAATTGACCTTATTTAGAAAAAAAATAAACGGTTACACCTGCAATAACATCTATACCTTTTTGTAAAGCCAAAAACCTGTTCTCTTATATGATTTTTGAAAAAAGCTGATATTTGAAATATTTTTTGAAAAATTAATTTTCAAAGTCAAAATTTTGGAAAAAAATTGAAAAAAATTTTTTTGAACTAATTTTTCTCAAAAATTTTATGTAATTAAGTATGTACTAATTTGGTTTTTAAATTCGATTTTTAAACAAAAACAGAAAACCGGATGCAAAAATGTTTTGTTGTTTTGGAGAAATTAAAATAAAATATCTATACCTTTTTGTAAAGCCAAAAACCTGTTCTCTTATGATTTTTGAAAAAAAGCTGATATTTGAAATATTTTTTGAAAAATTAATTTTCAAAGTCAAAATTTTGGAAAAAAATTGAAAAAATTTTTTTTGAACTAATTTTTCTCAAAAATTTTATGTAATTAAGTATGTACTAATTTGGTTTTTAAATTCGATGCTTAAATTCGATTTTTAAACAAAAACAGAAAACCGGATGCAAAAATGTTTTGTTGTTTTGGAGAAATTAAAATAAAACCATTACGACTTTTTGCTTAGAAAAACCTTTGTTTTTGTTTTTTACGTGGAAGGACTTGTAGGTAAATTGATTTACAATTATTTTTTTTTTTAAACCCGGAAGTTTATTAGGGAACAATAAAGTCGCTCGCTGCCGATAGTTTCTACCTGATAAAGCATTAGGTCAATAAAACCGCAATTTCAAAAATAACAGCACACATAAATGTACAACCAAAAAGCAAATAAATGACATAAAACGCGGAAGAGAATTCAAATAGTAATTAGGAAAAAAATATTATCTTGAAACCTTGAAAAATAAGAAAACAAATAATTTGATTTAAAAAGTCCTTAAAAATAAAAACAATTTTTTTTTTTTAAAGTATTTACAAAAAATTTTCGATATGATCCCAATTTTTTAAAAGGCAAAGGTTATATCTCCTTCTAATGGCGCCACAATAGTTTATGGCTGACAAATTTTCCTGCAATTTGACTCCAGCGACTTCAATCCGTTGTTTCAGTTGCTCCAGAGATCCTATTTCCACTTCGTAAACGTAATTCTTCATGAATCTCCATGCATAAAAATCTAGGCCAGTTAAATCTGGTGATCTACGAGTTGGTTGCCATTCCGTGGATCCCCTTCTTCCTATCCAACGGTCAGTAAAATTATCATCCTGCCAGTTTTTTATCGGTAAGCTATAGTGTGCTGGTGCACCATCTTGTTGGTAGATCTAATCATCTGCTATGGTAAATGGAACGTTGTCAATCAAATACGGTAAAATGTCTCGTAGGAACTGGAAATAGTTCTCGACTGAAAAGGTAAAGTATCTTATGTCAATTTTGATGATTTTTCAGGAGAGCAAAAACAAACTTCAAAGCTGCCTCCCAAAAATTCTTTCAAGTGTAGACTTAATTGTATAAAACATTTAGATGTCAAATTTTATGATCTTTTTTTTTAAATTTATTTCAAAAAGATATTTTTGATATTTTTCCCGTTATAAAGAAAAATGTGACTTAAGATAATTTGGCTTTTCTTTAAATTTTATTTTTATTAATTTCCAAAATCTTAAGTTGAGATAAGATATTTTGCCTCGTGTTTTCAAAGGACGTTTTCAATTCTTATGTCCATTTAAGATGATTCGCGTGTGCAAAAGTGGAAAAAAAGAGACTTAAGATGATATTTTTCGAACACATTAAATACAAATATGACATCAACACATGCGTAACATTAAAACATTATTGTAGACAAAAGAAAAGACTCGCCAAACAAAAAGAAAGACTCAAATTCCTTCTTTCATGCAAAGATTACGATATATTACCAACACACTTATCTAACATTTCTCCAAACTTAACAAAAATGTTCAATACAGAAACAATAAAACAACAACTCAATAAAATACAGCAAACTTTCCTATCCAAAATCCTAAAGCTCGAGATCAAACAAACCATCATAACAATTAAAACAATAAAAAAAAACATTTACCACACCAACATAACAATGATAAACACACTTAATGAAATAGAATACAACACATTCGTATCAAGGCAATCACAAATATACCAATACACAATAACAAAAACACAATCATTACAACAAACTAAATTCAATAAACTAAAAGAAAAACACACCATCAAACTAGGCCTCATATATAATGAAAGTTGGTTTGAAAACAAAACTAACGTAGAGTTTCCAATAGAGAGCAAATGGTTACTTTCTCTAGGGAAAAAATTCGCTCTGCCGATCACTAATGAAAATTTCTCACCAATTCACATAGTAGCCGAGATCGAACAATACATACAAACAATAGAAGACAGTAAACAGAAAGAGGTTGCCAGATCTACATTATCGAACAGAATTTTAAATTTTAAAAGAAAAATAAAAAACACACAGAGAGAAAAATTTATTTTGAAAACTTTTACAATAACTAAAAACATCATCAAAAAACATAAAAATGAGATCATCATCACAAATGCAGACAAAGGCAATAAAACAGTTATCCTATACAAACAAGATTACAACCATAAAATGAAACTACTCCTCGAAGATAAAAACACCTATAAAACAATCAGGACTGATCCTACAACCAATTTGCAAAAAACTAATAATGAAATAGTAAATGGATTATTTAAACAAAACATCATTGATTCCAGACAAAAAGAACAACTTTTTTGTTCTGTAGCATCAGCTCCTGTTCTCTACGGACTTCCAAAAATACACAAACCAAACATACCACTACGACCAATAGCAGCATCAACTAATGTTCCTTGCTATAATTTATCAAAACACATTGGTCAGATCCTGAAAACTTTGGTATCTGAAGATTATAATGTTAAAAACTCATTTATACTAAAAGACAAAATCAAACAAGTAACATTGGATGAGGAAGATATCTTAGTATCATTCGACGTAGTATCACTATTCACCAATATACCGACATACACAGGCATAAAAATAATAATGAAAAACTGGGAAACTCTTAAAACCCACACTAAAATACCTAAAAATAATTTTCTAAAAATCCTACAATTCTGCTTAACAGATAACAATTATTTCAAATATGATCAAAAACTCTATAGCCAAACTTTCGGCATGCCTATGGGAAACCCATTATCCCCTACGATTGCCGACATTGTACTTGACCACCTACTAGACGAAACAATAGATAAATTGAAAAAATCAAACATAAAAATAAAATTCATAGCTAAATATGTTGACGATATGGTTGCAATCATCAAAAAGAAAGACAACGAAATAATAATGGAAACCCTAAACCAATACCATACGAAATTAAACTTCACCATAGAAACAGAGATGAACAACCAGCTTCCGTTCCTTGAGATGAAACTCATAAGAAAAAACAACAACATCTTCTTTGACTGGTATACCAAGCCAATCTCATCAGGAAGAATGATTAACTACATGTCGTACCAACCAATAAAATACAAAATAAATACAGCAACCAATTTCATCAATAAAGTGTTAGATATAAGTGACAACATCTACCATAAAGAAAACATAATAAAAATAAAAACAATTTTACAAATGAACAATTTCCCAAACACAATAATCAATGAACTAATTAACACAAAACTTCACCTAATACAAAACAAAAATAAACAAATAATAACACAAAAAGTAAAATCTGGCAACCCTAGATATTACTCTTTAACATACATTCCACGTTTAACTGATAACAGCTCTCTTAACAAAACAATACCAATTGATAGAGAAAAATGCAGTTTCGCACACAGAGCTAACTACACGTTAAATTCAATATTTACAAAAACAAAACCACCCACACAAAAAACAGATCAGCATAATGTAGTGTATCAAATACCATGCAAAGGCAACAACAACAACATGTGCAACATGGTATATATAGGTACAACAAAACGTAAGCTTGCAATAAGACTATCAGAACATGAAGCTGACATAAGAAAGAAGAGATCAGCTACAGCACTCTCGCAGCATATGGTAGATAATGATCATCTCGCAGACTTTGATAATGTAACAATATTAGATAAAGAGAGCCGCACCACCACCCGCTATACATTGGAAAGTCTGCGAATACAACAAAAATCAACAACAACAATGAATCATAAAGAAGACCTAGACAATATCAGCTCTATATATAGTGTTGCCATAAGTAACAACAATTGATCTGTGATAAGAAGTGATATTAGGCTTAAGTTTTGTTGTCCAATAAGTGTTAATTTATTAATGTGTTGTTTATTAAATGTTAATTTATTTAAAATAATGTAAATTTCAAAATCCATTCAAGAAAGTAAGTGCAATAGACCAAATAATTAATAATTTAAATATTTAAAATATAAAATTTTTTTTCAATTGATTGTATAACAATAGACATAGTACTAAAACCACAACTTTTATAATTTGTTTTTAAAGATAATAAATATTAACCCCTGAAGAAGCTGGAAAATACTAGCGAAACGTTGGGAAAAATATGAATTAATTTTTTTATTTGATTAATTGCATCCACAAAACTGATCATTTAAGCCCAAACATCAATAAATATGATGATATTTTCTGTTTTTTTTTTGAAAAACTTAAAGCCCTTAAAATTAAATAATCACATTTCTTGTTGAGATAAACTTTAAATAAAGAAAACAAAAAACAAAAAAAAAAACTAAATAAAATTATTAGAAATTAAATACTTAAACCAAATTATAAATTCATTAGAAAAAAACAAAGGATATAAAAAAAAACTGAAACAAAAAACTTAATTTGATTTCATATAGCGTTGTTAATGTGGTTTTTTTTAATTAGTCAATCCTGGTGTAAAAAACACTATTTCATACACTAAATGAAAAAAAAAACTGAATTATTAACTCACTTCACTACAATAAAAACGTGCGCACAAATGAAAATTCAGAGTCAAACTTCGCAGAAAAACATCTTATGTTCTTGTTCTTACGAGAATTTTTGTTGGTTTGCAAACAGTAAAATATCCTATGACTACTTAGGGAGCGAAAAATTTCAGTTTAAAATTCAAAAAATCATCTTATGCTGACATAAGATGATTTGCCTTTTCACCCTTTTTTTGATTTTTTAAAGTATTTTATCTTATGTCAACTTAAGGATGAATTTTGTTTCTGCTTGCACGCGTAAAAATATCTTAAGTCAACATAAGATAATTTAAGATTTCACAAGAATGAAAAAGTCTTAACCCAATATAATCTTAAGTCTACACAACACAAAATCTTATGTGGACTTAAGATATTTTACCGCGTGTAAAGATGTGTATTTTGAACATAAGATGAAATTGTTTTTGTGCATAAAAAAGCAAAGGAGTGAGATAGAAAGATGCTGATAAGACAGAACTGTAGGCCTTTACAATGGCAATGAGGTTCAACAAAAAAACGCGAAACATCTTAAGTCGACTTAAGATACTTTACCTTTTCAGTCGAGAGTTACTTAACCAAAACGTGTGTGTGGCTTTTATTTATCTTTGAGTCGCAATTTTTTTTTTTTTTTCATTAAGGAAAAATTGCGGTTTTATTGACTTAATGCCCTGACAGGTAGAAACTATGGCGGGGAGCAACTCCATGAGGTAGTATTAAGAAAAATTTACAGTTAAGTTTAAAAACAAATAAGAGCATCGAATTTAAAAAAAACTAAATTAGTACTTAATTACATAAAATTTTGAGAAAACATTTTTTTCCAAAATTTTGACTTAGAACATTAATTTTTCAAAAACGATTTCAAATAACATCTTTTTTAAAAAATATATAAAAGAACAGGTTTTGGCTTTACAAAAAAGTATAGTACGTTATTGTAGGTGTAACCGTTGATTTTTAATAATTTTTTTCCAAATTAAGTCAATTATTTAGAAAATTGTTCCTCCCGGCTTTTAGGGGGGGGGGGATGGGAATAGACCCCCCCTCCTATACGATTTTTTTCTTATCTCGACCTAACCTACACGCTCTAGCTTTTTGGCACATTACTCCTGAATCACCCTGTATACGCGCACATATGTACTATTCGGTTTTATTTGCATAAGATGTTTTAACTGGCCACATCGATGTCTCTCATATCTTCTTTCTTTGTTTTTTGTTATGCTCCGTCACGTTCTTTACGCCCTAGAGATCAAAATTTCCTTTTTATTGCTAAACATTCTAATAATTATAGAATGAAGGGACCAGTATCTTTAGCATGCATTAATTTCGACTTGTATAACGATTCAATTGATTTCAATATGTCAATATTAGGCTATAAAAGTCTTAATTTAACCTTGATGTGGTACATCATAACTAAATTTATGTTATTTTTTTGTTTTATTATGTTGATAAATTAATTTTTAAGTTTACATATGTACAATGTATTATATTATTGTCAATGTAGTCTATGTGAAAGTTTATCTTGTTGGACGTAAATAAATAAATTAAATAAATAAATAAACTATGTAGGCAATGAATATCAATAATAATAACACTGTGTGACAAAAACAGGGTAAAAAAATATACGCAGGCGGAGAACTAGAACTTTTAACAATGTAAATGTGGTGTGGTTAAGCCACCAAGACTCTATAAGCTGAACAACTTCAAATCCATTTTTTTCTTCATTTACCCAACTTCGATATCAATTTAAGGCATATGTTTCTAGCACAACGTGCTGCCTTAAAAATATATTCTAAAAAATGTTTATTTTCTAATCGGTTGAAAATTGGGCAAGAAAAAAAATATTTACGATTTCGACCCAGATACATAAATTTGAACGTTTGGTAATTTAATTTAATTTATATCACACCCAGTGGTAAATAGATTGATAGATAAATTTATTAGTTTTAAACATATTAACGGGTTTTGGTCAAAATTCTGCCGGGGTCAAAATTCTTTTGCCAAAATTCTGCTTTCCAAAATTCTGCTTTTCATAATTCTGCTTTTCAAAATTCTGTTTTACAAAATTCTGCAAATTATAAAAAAAGGTTTGTAAAATGTTAAAAAGCGCGCGCTTGTTAACATTTTTCAAACCTTTTTTATAATTTGCAGAATTTTGTAAAATAGTTATCTCATTTATTTAACGAAAGGTACATTTATACAGAAAATCTTTTTTTTAATAAGGTTGCTCTCTTGTCTTAAATAATTAATAATCTGATAGTCTTATCCATATCAGCTATCTTAAGCGAATAGCAAAAAACATAGTTCTTATTGGTATTATTTAGTTCCTTTTTGCTGTAAAAAAAAAACCCTTTTTCTTGTATTTATAATATGTTGTAGGTATATCTTATTTGTTAAAATTAATGACTAAATGATTATTTGTTTTTTTTTAATTGTTAAAATTATTTTTGTTTTCATTGTTTCAAATTATGTTTAACAATATAACATTTTTAAATTTAAAAGACCTAGAATTAATACATTTGTACGCATTGTTTTTGAATAAATTGAAATTGAATGTATTGTGTTTATAAAACTTGTTATACGTACATATGCTTATGATAATTTTTGTTCACACAGTAAGAAAAAACTTGTTTGAAAAGCAGAATTTTCGTTTGAAAAGCAGAATTTTGAAGCCCAAATTTCGAACCGCTTCCATATTAACACATTTGTGTGTACAATATTATAAATCAATTTAGACATGGCTTTGCCGTCTACCGATTGACATTAAATATACATACATATACTATTTAAATAAAATATCTAGAGCTATAACATTTGTTGGAAGTTGCCTGATTTTTAAAAAGTTTTCATTAATTACACTGTGTGACAAAAACAGGGTTAAAAATATACGCGGGCGGAGACCTATCCGTTTTGTAGAGCTTGTTGCACTGATTACAAAACGGTATGTAAAAATTCCGTATCACCACCAAAATCGGAAGTTATTGCAAAAAATTATTTTTTCGACTTTCAGTCATTGAAAAAAATCTAGCTTCGTCAAATTTAGATTTTTTTAATGTTTTAGAAAGCTTTTAGACATTTTAACAATGTAAAAAACATGTGGTGTGGTTAAACCACCAGAGTTTCCAGAGTTTCTCTTGAAAACCATAGCTTTGACCTGTCGAGATTAACCGTAAGATTCCACAGGCGGCAATATTTGGTAAGTCGGTTTATCATCCTTTGCAAAGTCTTAGGTGAATTCACAAGAAATACGATGTCATCCGCAAACAAGAAGGCTTTATTGTTCTGCTTACCATACTCCATTCCTCGTGGTAAATAACACTGGTCTACAGTGAAAAAGTATTCTAAATAATTTTAACTAATTTTAACTTGTCTTCCCATGTTATATACAAGTTTATGCAAAAAGATGAGATCAAACTCTTTATTCACTTTTTTGAGAACTTTCTTAAGATGGCATGCAAAAAAAAATTTACGGACCGACTTAGATCTCACGGTCTGAGTTCTATCTCAGGGGGATGAGATCGATCTTACAATGAAAGCTCTCTATGAGATAGAGCTCTTTATCATATGCAAAAAGATGAGAAAAGACTTGATTGAATGAGATCGATCTCACAAATTGTTAAACATGGTATTTGTCCGGCTCAGTTCACATAAAACCGTTAAGATGGCCGAGGTTATTGTAAATTATGTCGGAAAAAGAATTTATAAAGAAAAAAGGTGTCCAATTGGTGAAGATTTTCGTCGGTTGCATCGTTTTAGTGAAGAAGGTGTGCGACTATTGAAGGAAGAATTTATGGGTCCGAGCTCAGAAACAAGCGGTTGTGCTTTAACAAATCAAGAAAAAATAATCTTTCTTCGATACGTAGAAGATCCTGGGTTCCAAATTGGAGTTGATGAGGACATTGGAGTTCATCAATCAACAGTCGCTAGAGTGGTACAGCAAGTTTCTGCAGAAATAGCAAGCCATGCACAGAATTGGATCGTATTCCAACACATTGTGGAAGAAATACAAGAAGCGCAAAGGATAAAGAGCAGGAAGTACGAGTTTCCTTATGTAATTGGTGCTCTGGATTGCACTCATGTCCGTATAAGGAAACCTTTGACCTTTCATGAGGAGTACATTAATCGAAAAAGGATACTACTCCATTAATGTTCAAGCTTCATGCAATGTGGACGAAAAGTTCACAAGTGTTGAAGTTTGTTGGCCAGTATCCGTTTACGACTCTCGTATTTTGAAGAACTCTTTCTTATTTAGTCATATGAATTATAATTCACTAGCAATACTTCTCGGTGATGAAGGTTATGGCATTAGTAAATGGTTAATGACACCGTTTAAACAAACGAGTTATGAACGTAATTTTAATACTGTTTTGACAAAAGAAAGAGTTATTATAGAGAGATTCTTTGGACAAATAAAACAAATATTTCCCATTTTGCAATAGAAAGTTCGAGCGAAGCAAAAAAACAATCCAAATTTAATAGCTTCGTGTTTTATTTTGGACAATTTCGCTAAGTATTTTCACGAAGCCGATTTTATAGATGTAAACAGTCAAATTATTCCAACTAACGATGCCACTGACGATCAACCGCTTTCGACTGTAGGCCGTATTAGAAGCGCTGGAGATCAAAACGACAAGAAATTTCACATTTATTGATCACACAATAAAATCATAACTCATATTATTAAAATATAACACATCTAATGTATGTGAATTAGACACAAAAAAGAATTTTCGTTTGTTTTTTTATTCTGAGCGTGTTTCTTTATTTTTTCCGAATATTCCGAGCGTTTGAAATACTCTTTTTGCGTTTCTTTATTCCACAGAATATTCCGGATAAACTTTTTGTTGTTTCTTTATCCATTCTGGAATATTTGGAATGCATTCTTTTTATTCCAAATGAACTTATAGAATATTCTCTCACACATGTGCAGTTGTTATGAGAAACTATCATTTTTTACAAGAAACTGTGAATGTGATCGGCTCCAAAATAATTAAAAATAGCAGATTCAAATGCGTATGTTTTTCTTTATTATTTTTATTTATTAAAAAAAAGCTACCTACCAAAAATAAATTAAAGGAATTATTTAAATCCTTTTATTTGATGCAAAAAACAAGTTAAATAAACATATCTGGGTAAATAAATGTTCTTAAAATGGCCTAACACATAAATGTGATGGAACAGCTGCTATACTTTTTTGAGCTAAATTATGTTTATTTATTTATTCCATTCTGGATATTCTTGATAAAATATCTTGTCTCGCCAGTCTATTCTATTCCTTATCTGGAATAAATATAGAAACACACTCTCTGTATTCCATCTCCGTTCATCCAATTGCAATAAAACCTTGTTAATTTATTGCTTTAACTGACATTATCGTCATTCATCGACTGTGCATCCATTCTCACCTGTATAAGTTATTCTCTAAGAAAGTAAGTACCTATTTTAACTTTTTGAGGTGCCAGTGCCATCATTATTTTTATGCGGTAATACCTTTACCAATATTTATTAAAAAAAGTGTAGATGCAGGAATATATTAATTTAATATTTATATTTTATAAATGTTTTATTGATAACGCTATCATTTTCACTTCAAGGCGACATTTTTTTTTTAACCCACTTTCTAAAAAAATATAATCACAACTAAGCAACTTTTCGTTGATCGATCTCAAATCAACGAGTAATAGCTGTTGAGCTTGGACTCGTTTTTGTGCATACAAAACTGAGTCTGAGTTCCGCTCTGCTCGATCGATCTCACAGGTGAGTTAGAGCTCGCTATCTCAGACTCTGAGCTCTTGCTCATCTTTTACCCTATAAGTAAAAGTCATTTTGTATTAGTTTTAGTTTTTACGCTACTTGCATTTTTCGAATTTTATGATTTTTGAATCTCGCATTATATTTACTTTGGTTGTTTGCTTGTCAAACATCCAAATAGACACCCTATATTTTTCAGTTCCTTTCTAGTACCACAATTAACTTTTTTAAATGCAATGTCAACAAAAAATGTAGACTAAGACATATCAATGCACTTGCCCATTATCATCACCATCATGATAGGCCGCTCCCGAATAGCGGTAGTTGCAACCGAAAAATACAGAAGTCAACATCTATATTATCGACAATATGCACAAAGCACAATTATCCGGAGTTCTTTCCAGATAATTGCGAAGCTTTTAACGATGAGCATGGCGAGCGCTTTCATCAGGACATCGCCAACATGGACAGGCGGTATCAAAGCCATTAGAATGCTTGAATGTTGGCAGACTTTTGCTGGACTATTTATAGAGATGTTACGGAAGCAAAATACAAGAGGTCCGCGGAAAAACCACGTCACGGTTCTACTGGGGATTGAAAAAAACATAGAAAATCCTCTTAATTTTTCCAATTTGTTTCTTTTGGTTTTTTTTCTGTACTTGTGTCCTGCACTTGTAAATAAATAAAAAAAAAATCTACTTTACAAAAAATTTTTCAAAATTTTCAGACCAGTGTAATCTGTGATATCGTCGATGAATAAAGCAAAAAGCAACTAAAAGAACATCCTTGCCTCAAACCATTTTTGTTTCAAATGGCAATGAAAATACTTCCGCTGTCAGGACTGTCATCAAAGAAGCCGTGACGTAACCTGCTAATATATTCTCTTCACCAAATGTACAATATGGTCGAACACAACTTGTTCAACATCGAATCGACACAGGAGACGCAACACCAATTCCTCAACCAGCAAGGCGTCTCCCACAAGTTAGATGGTTTGATAGAAAATTCCAAAAGTACTTGGGCGTCACCAGTTGTTCTTGTGAAGAAGAAAGACAGAAGCACTCGATTTTGTGTAGACTACCGCAGGCTCAACGTTGTGACCAAGAAAGACAGCTACCCTTTGCCCATAATCAGCGATACTTTAATGCCATGGAAGGAGCTCAATGGTTCTCCACGTTCTACATCTCAAGTCGAACCCCGACAAATGTGCGCTTTTCAAGAGCGAAGTGAAATACCTGGGGCATGGAGTAATGACTGATCCGGAGAAAGTTGACACCGTGAAGAATTGGCCAACCTCAGGACAAACATTAACTCCACAGCTTCCTTGGTACTTTGGTACACACATATGGAATTGCCAAAAGTCTGCATCAACTAACAAAAAAGGGAAGGCAGTTCAAGTGATCAGGTGAATGCGAGAAAAGCTTCCACGAACTCAAACAGTGACTTTGCAATGCCCTGGTGCTGACCTATCTCACACCAGGAAAGACTTTCATCATAGATGCTGATGCAAGTAACGTCGGAATTGGTGCGGTACTGTCGCAAGTCCATGATGGTGAAAAAAAAGTTGTTGCTTACTTCAGCAAGGTGCTCTCGAAGTCAGAAAGGAACTACTGCGTGACCAGACGGGAACTTCTCGCTTTAATATTGGGAACCAAGCAATTCCATAAGTGCACCTATGGCTGCGAACAGACCATGGCGCACTGAACTATCTCATGGCATGCTTATTTTTAAGATCAAAACAAGCTTAGAAGTTGTTTAGCCATTTTAGTAATAAATTTTATGTTTATTTTTTTAATTTCTTGTAAAAGTATTTACTTGCAAAAGTAAAGTGAAGCTTTAGCATCCACGGCAACTTTGACCCCAAGAGCAAGTACGTGCGACCTAGTCGTGCATTTTATATCTCTTTCATGTGCGTGATCGTGATTCTGGCTTTTGCGAATTCTCGTCGAGATGAAAAAAAGTATTCGGTGAAGAGTAGAACTCACTTACAGATTCAAATTCATTTACATGAAATTTGAGTTGGCTGATCGGGTACACCTACCCTTAATATATTTCTATTTAAATTAAATTCGAATCGATTCCATGCCAAATCGTATGTTTTCGAGTTTGATTTAAACATCTATGTATCTATTTGTTTTTTTTCAGTGTGAGTAACAACACAGCTGCCGCTAAATAATTTGTGCACGTTACACAATAGGTACACAATTACACATACCTATTATAATTTATTATGTAAATAAAACTTACATTTGTGGCTTATATTTTCACATTTTACAGTTTTGTTAAAGAAAACAACAATGAGCACGTATAAATGTTCGACGTTCGTACATTCCAATAATATACTCGTATTAAGGTATAAATTTACGTGGCATTTTCTCAAAGTAAGTAAATATCATAACGAAGAATTGCTTTCTAAGGTATAAAACTGACACCACATCATGTGATGATGGTTCTTACTAACAATAAAAATATTTCATTGCAAATCATTATCTGAGAATTTTAAACTTTTCTATTAAGAAAGAGTTGAGCTCTTTGGGCCTCCTGAAGGGTATTTAAGTTTCAACCCGGACAAAATACAACGTCAAAGTTGACGTCGCAAAAAAAATGCAAAGTAATGTTTCCCTAATTGCTCAGCTCATATGGAATATTGAAATGAAAACGGTCTTAAATAATTGCTCACTTCTCAATTGAATTAATAATTAAATTTTTCATAGAATAACAACAAATAGACTGCAACTACATATATAACCCAATCGACATGACTAAAATATAATCAAAGACGACCTGTTAGAAGGAGCACCCGGCTGAGGATCGATAGGTTGTGGGTTCGAAGTTAACAAGGTTCTAAGTGCTACATAGAACCTTATTGTCATAGAATAATTGTCTTATCGTAGATAGGAAAATAGAAGTTTAGTAGCAATGAAAGAAAAATTAAACTTAACAGAAAGCTTATTGCAAAGAATAGAATAGTCGACTGTATCAAACGCAAGTGAAAAATCAAGGAATAAAAGAAACGTTAATTCATCAGTATCAAAGTTTTGAATTATTTTGTCAACAGCTATGTATTTCTCGGTACCCCTATTACATAGCAGTAAGGGCGCAAGAATTTTTCAAGAAATCGTTTATTTGTATTTATTATCTATTTTTTCAAAAATCTTAGACAAAAAAGGATGTATTGAAATAGGTCGAAAAGTTTGAGTATTTAGGAACTGGAATGGTTTGGCTTTCTTCAAAACACACACCTGTTGTATTGTGTTGAAGAAGAAAGTTGTATTAGGTAGAATAATAGGCAATATTATTTTTCCAAATTTGGGTCTGATACCGTTTGTACCAATGGCATTCGATTTGTGGGAAATAATGCATTCAACTCCTCGGGCTTGGTCAATTCCTCAGAATCTCAACTTGTAACTAGTTTCAAAATTATAAATTAAAGAGAGATCTTCTAGAAAACTTGGCTGCGTCACGCCTGGGCATGATAGTTGAGTGTATTTCCATCAATATAATGAAATGTATGATTTTTCAGTTTTCCAATGCCATGATTGCATAAATTCTTTCAAAGCTTTTTTACCACTCAAAGAAGGATCTAACCTATTAGCGAAAATAAGAGCTTCAGTTGAGCGAATAAGAGCAACAGTCTTGCTAAGAAGAAAGCAATATTCATTAACACTATACCTACCTCTTCCAGCGATCATAGGCCTGGTCACGCTTTTTCATGTTTAAACGAATATCATAAAAGATCTCAGTATGTGGGTATTCCCTCATAAAGACCTTCAAAATGGCTTGAGTAATATAACTAAATAAAATTAAAATCATGCATGATTCTTTTAGAAGGTATAAACTCAAGTATTTTAGTAAAAATGTATACCAATCAGAATCATAGAAACCTGTGCTTCATTTATGTTTTCATGTTGAGTTAGTTAAAAAAATAAAAGTAATGCCAAACTCAAAATTTAGGATATATTTTTTTTAACCATTATATATTATATTATAAATATTACATTGTTTTAAAATGTTATTGCGCCCTTATTTATTCTTATTGGACCATGAAAACCAGAATGTCTTGCGTCTTCCAGTTCTTAAATAATCTGAACAGTTTTTTTCAAGATTTTTTTTTTTTGAATTTTTTTGAACAAATTTTACTCTTAAATTTCTTTAAACGAAATATTCTATGAGTTGTTTGTTATCGTAAATACTGCGTTTGTGTTTTAAAACAAATTGAAGCATTGTAATAAATCAATTAGAAAATTTTCTCTGATTCGTTTTCCGGCATATAAAAGAGTTTCGAATCTTTATCATCGTAAATATTGCATTTGTGTTTAATAACAAATTAAAGCATTGTAATAAATTAATTAGAAAATTTTCTCTCATTAGTTTTTGGGTATTTATGTCCATTTTGCATAAAACTTCTGTTTCAAGAAGAAAAATTAAATGAAACAAGAAACATTTAACAGCTTTTCGTTTCATTTAAAACTGAAGCTTTTTGAATTTGCGGCAAATCTTAAAATATATAACTCACGATCATAACTAGATATGCCGACATTTGTATTAATACGAACATTTCTATTCGTATATTATTTTTTTTCATTTGGCTAAAATTTTAAAATTTACCATAAAATTCTATTATCATAAGAATGAGAAAAGAATCGACCGGAATCTTATTTTAACAATAATTATGGTCATATATTAAGAAACCTACTCACTTGTCGCGTGCTCACAATTGACATATGCAACAACCCTATTAAAAAAATTTAAATTATTTTAATTGACAGACCAAAACGAACGGAATACTTACAGCCGTCTGCCTTCAATTTAATTTATCATCAAAAGCCGCAAAGCTTTATGCGATGCGTGGGAAACTACGAACAAACACAACAATAAATTACAATACAGAAAGCTTTTTTGTTACAGGGTGACTAAAATGTTCTGCGCCCAAATTCAAGGTTACCAAATATTTAATGAAACGAGTTAGTGCAAAATCGGGGTAAAGGGTTGGGATTTCTTTTCATTTTAACTATGCTCAGTTTTAAAAATTAGTAAGAACGACTAAAGCCCCTCTCATAATAGAGCGACCAACAAATGAGCGAATGAACGAACATGTTAGATTTGAGACATCTTTTAAGATAATTTGTTTACTAAAATTGTCTTATGATAATAAACTAACTTATGTAAACACTGAGACACTACAATTTTCATTTTAATTGTTAAAATAAGGGAATCCAAAAATATATGAAAATCATATTAAAAGATTTTCTTCATGAAATCAATAAAATTTTTATATGAAATTATTTTATTTATCACTCTTTTTAATAAGATTTTAATTTGAGAAATAAAACTTAAATCTAAAGATCTAAGATCTAAATTTAAATATAATTAGATGTCTAAGTTAAACAGCTCAATAGAAGGAAATTGCCTCTTGTTTTTACTTTTTTTCTCTGTGCAGGTCTTGTAAATATCAGAATGGAGACAAATCGGTTCCTGTGCAAAGTTGAAAGGTTGGGTGTAGACAAAATTTTATGTTTCATAATTCTTAATTTACGCTCACTTGACGAGTTGTCTTGAGTCTTGGTCGTCGAAGTTTATATCTTCATTCGTTCTCCAGATATGGTGAACGAAAAAAAGTATCACGAACGTACGAAAGTACATACACATATACATCTTTCTAAAAACCACGGATTCAGACTAGTGAACTCAAAACGTCGAGAAATGCAAACATTTTACTTCGAAAAATCGCTCACCAATCACAATAACTTCCAATGGGAAGTAAAAAATGTGAGTTTTATTTTAAGATGATCAGTTTTCCTGTTTAAAAAAAAAAACTTTCAATGGGATTTTCGTCTAAATCCTATCAATTCTTTATCACGTTTTTTTGCGAAGAATACAAATTGTCCGTAGGACAAATCTCAAAATATTTGATCGAATACTCATTTATTAACAATTTTTAGTGCTTTTTTTATAAAAAAAACTAGTGGCTCATTTTTTTTTAATTACATATATGTACCAGTTTTGTATTAACTACGTCATAAAGTGTAAATAAGTAAGTTGTGCAATAAAATTCACCCGAGGTTGATATCTTGATTCGTTCTCAAGATGAAAAAAAGTTTCACGATCGTACATATACACACATATTTCTAAAAACGACGGATTCAGACTCGTCTAAAAATCTAAAAATTTCAAAATTTTCACTTCGACATTTCGCACCAATTACAATAACTTCCAATGGGAAGTAAATAATTTGAAAAAAAAAAAATAGTCATCTTGTATCTTGTCAGACATGTTTACTATGTTGTTTTTAATTTATTTTTTTATCTTTGGTGACTTTTGGGAAACCTTCGATTTTGATTCTGCCTATTTTTCGTCTCAATTATAGTTGCAAGGAATACATGGGTATTAAATTTCAGCTTTGTACCTTATCACATTTTTTTACAATTTTTTTTTAAAAATTAGAAATTAAATGTGTTGTACATTAGGGTGGAGCGAAATGTATACATATGTATGGAGAAAAAAAAAGTTGTCGTATGAATTTCGAATACCTCCATTTTGCTGTGTTTCGATAAGGAGAACAATTTTACCTACAAAAAAATGAATTCGGATAAAGTCTTTAGCTCTCTACTTTCTCAAGTTTTGACTTTTTGGAAAAAAGTATTCTTTTTTTTTTTGTTAGAAGTTGATTTCTTCACTTATTCGATATAACTTTATATTAATTTATTTACGAAGTAAAACACACGAGAATTATGATATTAATTATGAATCATTTATTAAGACAAAAAACCTAACAAAACTTATTAATAAAAAATCACAAAATTCATAAAAATAACAAAATTTTAGCTTTTATTTTTAATTTTTAATGTTTACGGCTTATTTGTGTGGAAAAACGTCAAAATGCTTCGAGAATGAATTTTTGATCCTATAAGCATGTCTCCGTTTTTTGTCACCTGCTAATGTGCGTGAAGTTTCGGTCACCATCTTCACACAGCGCTCAACAGCTTGAGTGTGACAAGGGTAGTGTGGAAATGGTCAATTGGAGATCTGTTTTTAAAATGTCTTCCAAATCCTGATCACTGAATTTATCCAATAATGGGGGTGATGTTATTTGTGATTCGTCCAGATAATTAAATCAAGATAATCTTTGGCATTGAAATTTATTTTCGGTGGTTTGAAGACTCCAACTCTAGCTGAGATGACTCTCCTGAAGCCCAGTTCTCTTATATATGGTCTTTTATCATTTAGCATAGCTATCAATATGTTTTCTAGGCGTGCATAATAAGAATTGCGTTGAATAACTGGGTCAATAATATCTCTTACGTTAGCACTGAAGCATCTTGACAATCTTTCTAGCTCGAACACATGATTTGGGCCATTTATGAATGAGCTTTCTTTTTTAACACTAGACCAAACAGGACCACTTTTAAAATGTATTCATCAAGTATTTTCTAGCTGGGCTAGATGTTACTAAATAGAGCCTTAAAATTCGATTGGCAGTTGTCAACCATCTAGAGTGTGCCATTTTTGGAGAGATCTTTCGGACAGAATCCTTTACTAACAGCATCACACATTTGAAACAAATATTTCTGATCCGTGCTTAAAGTACTTTGGATTTCTTTTGTCAAGTAGGATTGGTGAAAACTTAATGATAGGAAGGTCAGCACAGTTTTTCAGCTCCTTTCCGATGGGTCCAGAATAAAGTTGGGGTCCTAATGTACCTCCATCCAATTTAGTAAATAAATGACGCAGAGGCAATTCGTTAGCATGAAGTTGGCAAATGAACCATTGCAGCGGTTTCCCCAGCTTGAACTTAATTAGCCGAATAACCCCACTTTTCCAACCAGTGTTTGTAGCTGTGCCACCGCAACCAACAACAGATATTTATTTAATTCCAGTTTTCTGTCTACAAGAAAGGAATTAATTGAATCCACTATTGTTTTTCCTTTTCCAGAGAATATGGTGACAAATATTTGAGTAAAAGCTGGTTTCCTTCCATTGTCCCAATATTTTTGTTCATTTCTCACTTAATTTCTCAAAAAAGGTCGCATTGCAACAAAAGTAGTTAAAGGAAACGGTGTCCTCGAGCTGCGTGCCAGAAACGCTTTTCTCGCACTAGAGACTGTTGCGGGCAAGAGGAATGGAGGAGGTGGCGGTAAATGGGGAGGATAAGGTAGGAAAGTGGGTAAGGTAGGGTGGAATATTAAGTTCCGGAGGATGCGGCCTGATTGCGATGCTCGGCAGTTAGCTCGCTGTAATAGGGGGGATCTTGCCCCCGAAGCTTAACCTCAACTGCAGCTAAAAACATAAATCAGGCCTGAGAACAAAAAAAACTAACTTTTGAAATAAGTGACAGCGGACGGACTATTATCACATTAAGGGCACTGCTGATGGAATTGCAGTGTTGGCCCTAACCCTCCCAACCAATGGAAATCCACGGCCATTTGGATTCTTCCAATTCTTTAATGATTTTCTTAACGCTTTCTGAAATATCGGATTCCATCGATTCGGCATATAAGGAAAAGGCATTGATTAAAATAAGCTTTTATGTCAGTTGGTACTGAATTATGGTTATTTCCTGTTTCTTTATCAGCAATTTCATTATCTGAAATTTCTTGATTTCGTATGGTCTGGATACTATTGTTGAGATCCACGGAAGCAGCACCTGCACCTATATGACTTAAACTACTGAAAGAAGGTGCTGCAATAGATCTAAATTCTGTGGATCCATTATTCGATCAGGAAACACCAATACATTTACAGGATCAAACATATTTAGTTGTTGACATTGAGTAACATTTGGTGGATGAGTTCGCTGAACACCACCGAATGATTGACTATTTAAATCGTTCAAAACGTTGTTCGGAGGTGATTTTTGTAGATTGTCTTGATTTACAACAAAAGCTCTTCCCTGATCAATATCACCTACTAAAGGTATTATTCCAGATTGGGATAAACTCGATTGGCTATTATCCGACTGTTGAACAGGATTAGAGGGAAGTGGCGTCGGATTTACCCTGGCTGACGATCTTCAGCCTTTCTTTTTAACAGTACCAGTTCTAGTGTTCTGGGTGTTCTCGCCACACATTTTTTTTTTCAATTCAATTTTTATTTTTTAGGAAAATGTTTTTAAAGAAAAATGTATTACAGGAAAAAATTATAAATAATGTAATTATATATAATGCTGTAGTATATAGTGTAGTGTAGTAACTTTTTTTTCAAAAAACAAATTTCGTTGAACAAACGGGAATTGAAGGAAAAAACTTTTCTTCAAAAACAAATGTTAACAGTAAGAAAAACCTTTATTTTTGAAATAAACAATAAAAATGGTAACAATGGTAAAAAAAACTTACAAATCAATACAAAAATGAAAAAAATTTTCCTGTTAAAAAAAAAAAAAAAAAAAATTATGTGGAAAAAATGTTTTTCAAAAAAAATTTGTTCTTCCAACAAAAATTATTCTTCAAGAAAAACTATTATACATCCAGAAAAAATTATATTCTCAAAATACTTAATTTTCAAAAAAGAAACCCCTATCTTCAACAAAAAAAAACTTAATTTTCAAAACAAAATTTAATCTAAAAAAAAAACTTAATTTTCAAAAGAAATTCAATGTTCAACAAAAAAATTGTGAATTTTCATACAAAAATATTTTCGAGAAAATAATCTTCTAAATCTGACACAACAACAAGACCGAACAATAAAGTCAGGGCCACAGTGCAATAAAAATAGTAAAAGCAACTTTCCTTTCAAATATTTCCTCGATTATAAAACCAGCAGGTATTCGCTGCTGCACTTATGATCGAGGACAAGAAACAATTGGAACAAGAAAATCATTAGCGAATCCTCCTTATCTTAAAAAAATATTCTGATCAAATTGTATTCGAGAACAAAAAATTGATTAAAATCGTTTTTCAAGGAAATTGAATCATCTTTTTTTTTGCCTGCAAGAATTTATCGTATGAAATTTTCCTCATTTTGAAAATTTTTTCTCATAAGTAGAGGGCTAAAAAAATGTTTTTTTTTTACTTGTAGGTAACATAATAAGGCATGTTTTTAAAACTAGGCAGCTAGGCAATGTACAATAAATTTTAACTGGTAAACTGGAACATTCGGCCTATATTTTCGTTGTTTATACTCTGAACACATTTTTTGTTGGCTTATTAGGATGTTTCAATATTACTCTTTACTTTTAAGAAGAAAAAGTTTTAATTTTACTTACCAAAACTTAATAATAACATTTTTCAAAATTCAATTCTGTTTTCTGAAAGTGCCCAGGGCACTTGCCAAAATTATTTAAAGCGTATTTATATTTAAAAATACAATTTTAACAAAAAAGATGTCCTCAATTGACGACCTTGCAGCAAAAGGAAGGCAGGTCCAATTTTGACGAGTTGTGGCAAAATCGAACAATAAATATTTAAAATACATTGGTTTGATGTAAAACTAAGTCAGTTCCGTCAAAAAATAAAGGAAGCTATAGCAAAATTTGCAATCTAGATACAAGCAATGTATTTTGAAATGGTACTCTCCTTTTTGAAACCTCTTTTCAAAATTGGACCTGCCTTACTTTGCAAGATCATCAATTGCCTTTTTCATTGATTTTTAATTTATGATGTGAATCCTGTTTGTATTCCTTTATAATTTCGAACAATATTAACCTTTAAAATTTAAAATAATGGAAGCTTTTGAATACATTCGGCACCTGCTGAATGTGCCCCCATCAAAATGACGAATCTAACCCGAATTATACATCATTTGTTTGCATAAATTCATATAACATATTCAAAATAAGTTTTTTTTTTCAAGAAAAAACTGAATTGGAATTTCAATAAAAAACTTATTTTGAATATGTTATATGAATTTGTACAGATAAATGTTTTATTTGAATTCGGGGTAGATTCGTCATTTTGATGTGGCACATTCAGCAGGTGAAAACTTACTTACTTATTGTAAGGAACCCTGGCAACCCTTTGTCCTTACTTCCGCTTCTTCCAGTTTGTTTGTTCTCATAGAATTTTAAAAACAATGTTATCCTATGTTTTAACTCTGTTTTTTTTTTTTTTTTATAACACCTGCCTACTTCGTCTTACTGCTTCCGACTTCCGCCAATGGGTTTTTTCTTAGTAGGGCGTTATGCGTTCATTGTTCGTCGCTAGCTCTGAAACAATTAAGCGTATTAAACTGAAAACACCTTGTAGATTAGGATACTAGATGTAATCTATCAACGTTTATTTAACCTTATGGTAAAGCTTTTTACTCTTTTGATAAGAAAGTTTTGTTTTTTTTTTTTTAAGTATAACCCTTGTTATTGTTATCAATAAATTGAGGTTGAGTCTACGGAATGGATAAAAAGTAAACAGAAAACAGAAAACCCAAAGTGAGCTGTTTTTTAAATGGTAAAACAACAAAAGCTTTCAATTTGTATATGCAATATATTTCTGATTGTGATCAGATGTATTATGTACGATTAAAGCTTCAAGCTCTTTCTTAATCATCATATAGGTATGTAAGCTCAGTAGTCAACCAAATCACCGCTACCGTGAAACCATTGACGGAGACCAATAAAATTAAAAAAAAATCTGCAAATCTTGATAGACTGCCGGTAGAAAATTATCAAGAAAATTATCCTTTTCATTTCCATGAAAGATAATAACTCCTGAAATGTTTATAAGCCCTAAAATTGCATTTTCGCAAAGTGTTTTTTTTTACCCTTAATCAAGTTTAATTTACTATAAAATAGTTCAAGTGTTTGTTTTTGCCTTCAAAAGTGGACAAAAATATTACCCATCAGCCGCTTGTAATGCATCTTAACTTCTTGAAGAAATGTGACCGTTTTTTTGTGTTTCAATTATTAAAAACAATAATAAATGTTTTTTCTGTTGTCTTTAACATTAGTCAAGTAAAAATAGACACCAAATGTGAAAAAATAAACAAAACTCGCATAGCAAAAAAAAAAAATTCTCTATCAATCCTACAAGTTTTCAAAAACTATTTTTTCATATCTCTTACCTTTCAAGTTATATTAGACCAGTAAAGATAGAAAATTTAGTATGGAGAAGGTCAAAATAATTAATTCTTGAATTTTATTTGGTTGGTATCGACTCTATCAAAGGTTCAAAGTCCCCCAAAATCCCCCTGTTGGAGTACGAAGGGATGTGGAGGTTTATCAAGCTGAAGTATCAATGAAAATATTTTGGGTGAAAGGGTGTTTTGTAGCGGCAACTAACGTTGTGCAACAAGTGTCTAAACATATATTATGAGTAAAAGGGTGCTTTTCATCAATTAAACTAATTTTATAGTCGATTTGTATCCTCTTAATTTTTTCGTTGAAAATTTGGGAAAATACTTTAAATGTAGTTTAAAAAAGCCAATAGCCTGCGTCGACGTCAATAAAAAAAATTAATGAATTAATTCGACACTAAACTTTGACTTACATTCATGCAGCCAGCGGTCAGATTGATGAAGACTATTTATATTTAATTTTTACTGATTCAAAGATCTGCAGAATTTTTCAACTTTTTCCAATTAAATCCAGATTGTTAATTCTGACTAGCTTACAAGTTGATGTTAAACTTACGTTTTACTCCAAAAAAGAAATTAATTTAATTTGGAGCTAACAATTTTTTAATGTGTAATTGATCATTGGAAACTTTCATTTAAACTTAGAGACATTTAAGCTAATAAATGTTGGATGCAATTGATATCAAAATGAAGCTTATGACCTACCTATAAAATTTGTTTACAGAAAAATGTTTCAATGGCCAGTGAAACAACGAAATTGGATTAAGGGCCAGTTTTTCAAAAGTCAGTTAAATAGTCAGATATTACGTATTCTTTGGAATATTTATCTCAATAGTCGAATAAACTTATCTGCTCATTTCAGAGCTTGTTACAAAAATATTCCCAGGAATAAATTTTAAAAGAGTGCCAGCAAATATTATCTGTCATACTCGTTCACAAATCAGACAGCTTTACAACAAATTAAAACAAAAAATAATCAAAAATTGATATGAAAAATTAGTTTTGAATTCAAACATTTTCAATTCTGATTTTTCATTTTGCTATTTTATAGAATAAACAATTGAGTGATTGAAAAATTCGTTGTTACTATCTGATTGTTTATGGGTCTAATAACTTTATTCGTAGAACTGTTAAAGTACTGTTTTTTAGAAGATTGAAAAATTTCCTCTTACACTATTTTTAATTGCAAATATTTTGAAGCGAAAAATATGTTTAGTACAAAATTAAATCGAAACCAAGGAATCGGTTGTTTCTTACCACCTAAAAGAAGAAAGGTGCACACCAACGAAGTTAAAATCACAGAATACCTGCTGCATTACCATAAACGACCCCTTTTTATTTCTCCTTCTCCTTTCACCTTTTTTTACATGCGATGTAGGTACTATAGGGCAAGTTTAGGATTCGTACAAAAATTTGAACTCGAGATAACAATCAGACATGACTTAACGATGATAGAGAAAGCGAAAAAAGTGGGTCTCGCAATTCTCTCTGTCTGTCAGCAGTCAGTCCGTCCGTCTGTCAGTCTGTCAGCCTGTCTGTATCTATCTTGAGCTATAGCCTAAAGTACTTAAGCGATTATCTTCAAACTTGGTAGTTTAGGGTTTTTTGTTATTCCCTAGAGGGAAAATTGAAATTTGTTTTGTAGGACCAAAATCGACGGTACTTGCCATACAACCAATGTGGAAAAACTTGATTTTCTCAAAAACGAATCTAAAGATTTGAATTAATTTTTTATGTGTAATTCCGCAGGTAATGTCGTACTTTTGAAATAAAAAAAATATTTGTTCATCGTTTAAAAACGGTACCTCCCATAGAGCCGTTTTACTCTTCTCTGATTTTCTCGTAAGCGACTCCACGGATTTTGATGAAAAATTTTACACAAGAGGTTCTAACAATTTTCAAGTTATTTCATATGAAAATTTTTATATGTAAAAAAATTTTTTTTTTTAAACAGCTCCAACGATTTTCAAATTTTTTTTCTAAAAATTAATATTTTTTAACAAAATCAAATGGCATACTTACTTTTGAGGTCTAAACAATTTTAGAAGTTGTTAAAGTTATTTTAGTAATAAATTTTATGTTTATTTTTTAATGTATTATAGAATTATTTACTTGTAAAATCCTTATACATATATGAAGCTTAAGCATCCATAGCAACTTTGACCCTAAGAGCAAGTACGTGCGACCCAGTCGTGCATTTTATTTTATTTTGCGACGTACTATATAAATAAAAAAAAATAAAAAAAATATTCTAATCAATTTTTTTTTTCAAATTTCAAAAAAAGTTAAGATAATTTTTACGAATTATCTGGAGAACCACTAAGCCTCCGTTTGTTAGGAAATTGAACTATCTTTCTTTCTTGCACAAAATAATTTTTCGTATGATTTATACTTTTGGAGTTACAGAGTCGACAAGAAAAAAAGATGGATTTTTTCTCAATTTTTTGAGCGCATTCACCCGTCTTCGCACCTACCCCAAATCCTTTACTTAGTCCAAGCAGGGAGGTTGCAGGGCAGTATACCCCCAAAACATTCCTCACTGTTTATACGCTCATTGGTGGCACAGGCTCCATCCTACACTGAAATGAATCAAAAATTAGGGACTCACGTCCCATTTTATTTAAACAAAAAATTATGGATTTATGTCCTACCCATAATTGAATTATGAAGATATGTCCTACTATGGTGTGGCATATGTGAGTTTATTTAGGGTATGTTCAATGAAGAGGCACATATTTCAGAAGTTTTCTTTACAAAATTATTTAATTGAACAAAATAAAAGTGACATGACGCCAAATTGGTGTTTCGACGCTTTCCGAAAGCGACATAACGCCCAACGTTAAATTTGGGTCTTATGTCACTTCCTCAAAGTGTCATAAGGCCAAATATCGAAATTTGACGTTATGCCACTCGGCCTTATGTCACGGCACCGTAGGGTTAGTAAAGGTAGACTTAGAAAAAGGTCGAAGATCTATTTTCTTAACTAGATGCGATAGAGACACAATTGATATTGGAATCGATGGAAAAAACATAAAAGGGACGGATACAAACACAAGATGTAAAAAATCTACAACTCGAAATGTGGACGTTTAAAAGTAAAAAAAAAAAAAAATTCTTGAAAAATAATTCACTAAAAATCAGGGTACAATTGTTTTAAAATAAATTGTATGTTGTTGGAAAGAAAATTTAAAATCCGCCAAATTTTTATTATAAGCTTCGACTTTAAGTCACTGACTTTTTAAAAAGCTGTCCATTTTTTGTGTTTGAATTGGCTGAGTGAAAGAAAAAATCTACACACATTGTTTGTTATTTCAAATATAAGTTTGTTTGAGCCAAAGCTTACATCTAAAATTTGGTAGACGCGTGTAAAATTATTTTATATTTTCTTTTCAACAATGTACAAAAATTATTTTAAATAAAGTCCCAACTATTTTATGATGAATTATTTCTCAAACATCTGAGACAACTCGAGTCGTTGATTTTTTACATTTTTTGTTTTTATATGTAACTTTCATGTATGTACTTAAAAGATCTGAATGCAATTTTTATTATAATGGGTTAAAAACTTTGGCCTAATTTTAAATACAGTGAATATTACTTTTAATATTCTGTAAATATTAGATTTTTTGAAATTTCTTTTGTATTACATTTTAATAGTTTTATATTCAAATTGATATTTTCAACACGAAAAAGTTTAGAATGTAATCCAAAGGATTAAAATGTAATGCAAAAGATTAAAATTTAATATTTTACTACTCATTTTAATACAAGGAAATTAAATTTTAATTTTAATTTATTAAAAGAGCAAAAAAGACGTAGACGAAAACAGAAGCCATTTTTAGAAATGTCCTATGTATGGTTTTTGGTTCCCCTAATCAAATTTGAAATGATCTAAATTTGCACTATTTTGAAGGCACTTTGGGGTTTTTCCGAAGTACAATGTATGAATTACTGATAAAATTCAAATTGCCATAAGATTTGACTTCATATAATTTGCGAAAAAATAATTAAGATAATATAATCACCATTTTAATATTAAAAAGTAATGCACGTTGTGCTTCATTTTAAAGAATTAAGAGAGATGATAGAATAATAAAGAGAGAAAATTAAAGACTCATGTTATAGAAATCTTTTAATACATTTTGTGTTGAAAAGTAATAAAGGGTTTTCCAATAAGAGGTGTTATTTTGATATTCAAAGAAAAATGACATTTTTGGAGATAAATGATCGGATGTTTATTTCATTATAAAGAAGAAGATATGCCGTTAATAATGGAACACAACATCAGCCAAATGGCCACCAAGACCACGCTAACAGGACCATATCCTTTTCATGAAATTTTCCATAACCAAATCGCAAAGTGGCTGCCCTATGTCCTCGATAGTCTCACGAATTTCATCTTTGAGGTCTTGAATCGACGCTGGGCTGTTGGCGAAGACCTTATGTTTCACGTGGCCCCAAAGGAAGAAGTCGCAAGGTGTCAAATCACAAGATCTCGGTGGCCAATTGTGATCACCTCTTCGAGAGATAACACGGTCCGGAAACTTTTCCAGTAAAAGATCGATGGTTTCATTGCTTGTGTGGCACGTAGCGCCGTCTTGTTGAAAGTAAACGTTGTCCAGATCAATACCATCCAATTTAGGCCATAAAAAATCATTAATCATCTCTCGATAGCGCAATCCATTGACCGTAACTGTTGCTCCAGCCTCATTTTCGAAAAAGTAAGGTCCAATGACCCCGCGGGACCATAAACCGCACCAAACAGTCACGCGTTGAGGATGGAGAGGCTTTTAAACAATAACGAGCCCCAGATGCGACAGTTTTGCTTGTTGACGTAGCCTCCGAGGTGGAAATGGGCCTCATCAGTCAAGATGATTTTTCGATGAAATTCCGGTTCATTTTCATGCATTTCAAGGACCCAATCAGCAAAGACACGACGTTGTTGATGATCAGCCGGCTTGAGTTCTTGTGTTAACTGAACTTTATAAGCCTTAAGACCCAAGTCTTTAAAATACGGTGTAATGACGTTTGTGGAATGCCTAATTCCAAAGAACGACGAGGAATGGACAAACTTGGGTTTTCTTCAACACTTTGGGCTACAACAGCAATATTCTCAGTTGTTCTTGAGCGACGTGCACGGGTTTTATTCTTCACATCACTAACTTGTACCAACAGCTCGAATTTGTCCACCAATTTCTGTATTGCGGTCCGACAAGGTGCTTCACGACGACCCAAAAATGTTTTAGTTTTACGAACCGTCTCTGCCAAATTTTCACCATTTTTATAGTGAATTTTAATAATTTCAATGCGTTGTTGAAGCGTGTATCGTTCTTTTTTTTATTAATAGCGTAGTTTCTACTTGTCAAATGTCAAAAAATGACAGCTTCAAAAGTGACAGCTACCGAAATAGCGGGCTATTCAAAATAACACCTCTTATTGGAAAACCCTTTACAATTGAATTATGTATAAAATATCCTTCCAATATATTAAATTTTAATACATTTTGTATTAACTCAAAAATTTTAATATTTGTCATGTATTGAATTTCAATACATTTCTGGTGTGGACCTATATGCCACCCAAAGAATATTAAAAAGTACCCCAACCGTTTACATATCGAGCCCTTCTCGCAAAATCATCGTAATCGAAATTTTTAACAAATCGTTTTTATTTTACCATTTGAAAGCTTACATTATTTCGCATCTATCTGCATTGAACGACATTAAAAATGTATTTTAAATCGTTTTTATTCTACTATTTACCATTGACATTAAAAATGTATTTTGAATGGAAATTGTCGCAAACAACACAGTTTTTATTAGAAAATTTATAAAAAAAAGGTCTTCTGTGTTTCGTTCACGGCATGTAAAATGAAGTTACAAAGTGAAGCATTCAGGCGACACACATTCTGCTGGGGTCAAAATTCTTTTACCAAAATTCTGCTTTTCAAAATTCTGTTTTACAAAACTCTGCAAATTATAAAAAAGGTTTGTAAAATGTTAAAAAGCTCGCGCTCTTTAACATTTTACAAACCTTTTTTTATAATTTGCAGAATTTTGTAAAATAATCATCTCATTTATTTTTTTTATTTATTTATTTATTTATTTATTGAGTAACATTAATCAGAGATAACAATAATCATCTTGCAGACTACATATTATTGTTATTATTATTATTATTTTAGCGAATATAAAGAAAATATTTTTTGTGTTATAAGATAGCTCTTTTGTTTTAAATAATTAATATTCTGTTCTATAATAAAAAAAGAAAAAGAAAGAAAATGATGAAAATTATTTTTAATTTTTATTTTTAAGTGGAGCGATTGGATAAATTAAATAAAGTTTAAGTGACTTCAACTCCAAAATGCGTTTCGCCCAGGTACAAAAATTTGTTCTATCTTTAGCGGATAGCAAAAAACAGTTCTTTCTGCTATTGTTTAGTTCTTTGTTATTGTAGGTTATTATTTGTTGTTATATTTTTTTTTATATTTTGTTTGTTATATTTTTTTTTTGTTATACAGACGTTTATAAGGCTTGTTATACGTACATACATACATATGTTTATGATAATTTTTGTTGACAAAGTTAGAAAAAACTTGGTAGGTATATTTTTTCGTTAATAAACATGTTACAAATAAAAAACATAATAAGAAGGAATTTTTTCTTTAAAAATCGATTGCCAGAGTTTTGGAAAGCAGAATTTTGTAAGACAGAACAGAAAAAAAGCCGAATTTTTAAGCCAAAATTTTGACCCGCTCCGCAGGAAAACGCATCTTTAAAAAATTTGCTAATGTTTTTTTTTTCATAATTTTCATTCGTTTACACAAATACAGTACCAATCGTAACAAAATGACTGAAAGAAGTTTTTGTGAATTGAAATTTTACAATTGCACGAGCATTTTTTGTAAAAAAAATTACGTATTTCTTACCCTAACTTTTAAAACGGGCCTATCTGACATAAATATGTAACGGATATAAATGACAAAAACCGAACCATAAGCGATATCTTTACCACGATATATATAGGTATAGCCCCGTTTTGATTCTCTCGTAGCTTATTCATTTCAACTAATAATGGAGTCTTATAGCTTTCTTTCAGACGTGGTGTGGTGTACCACACTCCATTCATGCCAAAAACTATTACTTCCTGATCCAGTGCTCCAATTTCTTTTTAAGAACTAATAAAAATACATCTGTGGCAGATAGGCAGAACAACATGAGCTCATTTTTTGCAAAAATGAGTTTTTGACAAATTATGAATCCTAAATGTGTATTCTATTGCATGAGTTACATAACTTGAACCAAATTATTATAGTTAAGCTGTATTCAACACATTTAAAACAACATAAGTCCACTTTTTCACAATTGATTCAGGCAAAAAATATTAAGTCCACACATGTCCACCAAAAAAAATATGTTTTTAATAGAATTTATTTTAATTTCAACAATGTGCAATGTACAATGTGCTTAAAACGAAACCTAAATTCTTTTTCAAAACTCCTGTGCGATAGTTTTAATATTAAAACTAAATTTATTCTAAACGAACAAAATGTACTCATTCTGTTCTGCCTATTTGCCACAGACATTAAAAATGGTTTCCTGATCGCTGTAACCAGTTCATTAAAAGTTTTAACTACATTTAAATGCAAATAAACCAAGATTTTCATCTGTACTTTTATTTCTAGTTACTTTTTAATTTGATCGTAAGCGCCATTTATATGATGAGTTGGTAAGTAGTTAAACATCGTAAGCGACAAAAACGTCAAAACGGTAAAAACTTGTATGAAAAATGTCAAGATTGTTCTGAGTTGAATGCATGTACATTAGTGTGGTATAAGACAAAAAAAAAAAAAAAATCATTACATCCTTACCCAGTTTAAGCTTCCTCAATTAATTGGAAGAGGGCGCTCATCAGCTTTGAAACATTAATAAACCTTTTTTCATTTAAACAGGGTTGTCACGATGTTGTGCACTTTTTTAAAGTGGCAACCCTATATGATAATTTTCAGTATCGACTTATCTTTAATTTGACACCAAATTAAATCTCTAACCTTATGAGCTAAGTAATCCGAGATAACATTGACATCTTTAACAAAAATCGTATCGTCTACAATTTTCGACAGATTTTAATAAATGATATCTCATTTGATTCATTCAAAGGTCAATAAAGCTAAAGTGAAAAATACAAATTTTTGTAATCCGAATATTGCTTTAAACGGTGTTCAACGTTCAAAAAATAGAAAAATCATGTGTTTAATCGGTCTTAAAGTGTAACTGCAAGAGTACATACATATTTTTAAAAATAACATGTTATAGTCTTTTCAAAACTGTAAACAAACCTTATATTGGATAAGAAATGACGGAGTAAAAACATAACAAACTTCAAAAACTGTTTTTTAGCAATAAGTTGAAATTTTGAGTGTCTTGGGATGTTTTCAAGTATAATTATGTGATCTCCCTAGTTATATCTATAGCCTCAGATAGGTCATTTCAAAAGTAACTGCATTTTTTTTTTGTAGAACATTTTAATTAGAGATGTGAGTAGAGAAGAGTATTAACGCATAATTTTAAGCTCGTTGAGCGCCTAGTTCCTTTTGAGCTAATAAGCTGAAATTTCACATGTTTAATGCAAAATACATGTACAGCAAATTTTTTAGTTTGTACATTACAAACTAAAAAAATTGACCACCCTTATGTACATATGTGTATATAGTTCCTGATTTTTAGTCCTGTTGATTTAAGTGCTTAGGATAAAAATAAACCCTTCCTGTAAAGTTTTCTTTTTGTCGCTTACGATAAAATGGTGTTAAGGGCTCAATATTTATGTAGTCTATCGGTTGCAATATCAATTGTGTCTCTAGTTGAGAAAACAGATTTTCCACCGTTTTCTATTGCCCTTGCTTAACCTGCTCAAATCGCCAATTTTAAAAAATCAAAGATATACAAATTTTTAAATTTAATTTTCTTTGATAAAATATATTTTTCACACCTCTAAGACCTGCAGTATAGGCTGGGTAGCTGATTTAAAAAAAAAAACGAAAATTAAACTTTAACGCGTGGCAACCCTATGCCTTGACAAGATATTGATATGCAACCCATGTGCAAACTGTTTCTTTAGACAATACCTATACGAATATATAGGTCTCAACTGGTATAGCGATGAGGGTAGGTCGTCTATGGCGGGATCTTAGACTAAATGAAATAAATTAAAGAGCGACTGATACTTATGTAAATTGTATATCGCATTTATGCAAACATATTGAAAGTAAATCACAACATAAACATAATTCACTTTGGTGTATAATAAACGTAGTGGTTTCACTAGTCGGATTTTTAAAACATGTCTGCCGTGAAAAAATGGATACGCGGTACAACGTCATCTTCATCGACTGGACAACCACCAAAAATGCAGCGCGGGAGGAGTCAGTCACTTGATGTTCAAGCTTTACAAAGGAGTGGAGTCCGGACTTTGTTGCAAAACGTAAATAAGTAATTTACTAATATTGTTTCTTTTAATCCAAACCAGTGTAATACAGTTAAATAGGGAGAAAAAATTGGTAAACTGCGGAATGGATGCTAACGGGCAAATTTTTTTTCACTATCTTTGTTTTGCCATTCTACATATAACTTACCTCAAAAGTCACAATAAATCACATGTCCGCGAGTCGAGGTTTTAAAGGAAACCGAAAGTTGAAGGTTTTTAAAATTAAAGAAAAACCATTTCGATTAAAATAAACATATGACACATATGACTTTGCAATGCTGAATTCAACGAGATTTATTGGAAGGCAATCGGACTAGTATGAGAAAAAATGGCTCGTCGTTGTTTAATATTTTCACGTTGAGGTATAACTTAGTTCAAAAAGTAGCTATTTCCAACAGAATATAGCACAATAGTTAAGACTGTCGGCTGGTAACTCAAGCACCACTGGTTCGAATACTGGTGGTAGCCATGATTTTTTTCTCGAGTTTTCGTATTCAAAGTGGAAAAGTTTTTCATTTTAAAATTTCCCTGTTTGGACCTAAATTGTCAACGTTTTACATTAGTATAAATTATTTTTTCTTTTTGTATTTTTCGTCTTTTTTTCCCTCAGTGCATAAGAATCAAAAATTTAAAGAATTTATAATTATATTTACCATAGATACATTTTTTCCCCCCTAAGTGGAATATTAAGTGGCCCAATATCTCAAATCGATGTTCATATAATTTACTAACAACGCTATAAATTGTATGTCCTTATCATACATTGCTCGGTTGTTGTACACCACTTGATCGTCCCACCTAAGATGAGGTCTTCCTCTGAATTGGATGCGAAGACTCGTCGGACTGGTGCGTTGGTGCCCATACGCTCCACGTGACCCAGCCATCTCAATCGCTGTATTTTCAGCAAGGTGGCTGTTGAGCCCGTAGAGTTCGTGTGAATATTCTCCTCCATTCTCCATCGATTAGTCCAGTCAACGAGTGAAAAAAATAGCTTCCACCTCAAAACAAATCCAACAGTTTTGAAACTTGGCACACTTATTAAGGCATGTCTGGTGATGATAGAAAAGTCCCGAAGAATCAAACGCGAGCTCTAGCGGCACCTAGGAGTTACATGCAGTTTTTCATCGAAAAATTATGTACATGTTTTGTACATACAAAAAAAGTTAATTAAATTCTATAAAAAATTTGCCATATACATTTTTAGTATCTGTAACAGTTTTGAAAATAACTAAGCATAGCGGCGATGAAGAGAAAAATGTGTTTTTTTTTGGTTTATCGCATTGCTCGTATCAAAAATTATCTTACACAAAATTAAAGCTTATTATATTATATGAAGCAGTTCTATCCTGATCTTCACTCTTGAAACTTACCAAAAGTCTGGTTCTGCAGAATGGGAGTTGTGCGTCGGGGTAACTTTCCTACCACGGAAATAAAACTTGTTCCGAAATAATAACAAGCCTCTGATACGCATGATCTCAATATTAACCTACTCAGCAAACGAAACAAGGACAACAAATTTCGGACCTGTACGTGGAGTTAACTGTCCTTATAGAGACCACGTGCAGTCGAACAATTAGTGGAGAACCTGCACAAGCTAAGGGCTGACGTAACAGATATCCAGGAGCTTCGATAGGATGGAAAGGACATGCGAAGGATGAAATCGTGTGACATCTACCATACTAAGTGCTCCATTATCGCACTAAAGCCCTGGACTTCTTGCCTAAGGCTTCCCCTTATCACAAAACCGCACCCAAACAGCCACTTGTTATTGTTTTAGAACAAGTTTTGATACGATAAGCCATTTCCAAGATAAAATGAAAAACCGAAACAAAACACACTTAACTGCCGATATAGTTATTTTATAAACTAATAATACTATAATAAGCTTTAATTTTGTGCAAGATTATTTTTTGATACGAGCAATGGCGCTCGAAAAAATGTATAGTAACAGTTTTTTTATAGATATATGTAACCATTAAGGAAAAAATAACTTTTTTTTAAAAAACGCCTCTAACGATTTTGATTAAAATTTTTGTGTCTCTTTTTATTAGTAGGGTTGAACTTTTAAAATAAAAGAAATGTTTGCAAAATTTCCGCTAACGGTAGGTACCTCCCATTAAACCGTTTTTTACATTTTTTGACTTTCTCTTAAACAAATCAACCAATTTTAATGATTTTTTTTATACGGAAGCTCCTAAACAATTTTAAAATAAATAAAAATATATAAATAATATATATATAAAATAATATTTGGATTTTTAAAAAATCTTTCAATTTTTTTTGTTTTTTTAATCAATTTTTCGAAAACTGGTTATTGTATTTTGCATTTTTAAACAACGATTGAGAATTTTTAAAATGATTTTCAAAATTTTTTTCTTAAAATTCATCTTTCTTAATCAAATTAAATGGCATACTTTGTTATCTTTAGAGCTCAAAACAATTTAAGAAGTTGTTTATGTCATTTTGGTAATGAATTTTTTTTTTATTTCTTATAGAATTATTTATTTTTAAAAAATGTATGTATGTAAAAGTGGGTCGCATATAATAACGACAATTTCTGGTGTTATGGCGAGGTGCCCAGTCTCCGTTCGTTGCTGCTTCCACGATGAAAACGTACGTTGGTCAGTTGTTTCTTTTCATTGTGTTGTTGTCGTTCGACGCGGGATTGCAATTGCTGGTGTTAGGGCGGGGCACAGTGGTTTAAAAGCGGCGAAAATACCTTCGGAACAATTATTTTTTAGCCATTTAAGTTTTATGTCTAGGTATTGTTAAATAGCCCTGGCACATGATTATGTATAAATTTTTTTTATATATATCATATGTACATATGTACAAGCCCTCAAAGTTGAAAAATATTCTTATTCAAGTCGCGGGCCAAATTTTCAACGAACTTTAAGATGTGTTTTTCCGAAGTTCCTAAAAATATATTATAGAACTTCTTACATCATTTTATTGGTCTACTCTTGAATATATAAAATTGAAAAAGAAAAAATTTAAATATAAAAAGAAGGCTTCTATAAGTAGCCTCAAACATAGGTACTAAGAAAAAACGTGTTTTTTTTAAACTTGTTAAGCTGTAAAAGCGTAGTCACATTTAGTCAAAAAATTTAGTATGCCAAGGTGTGTCCCATGCTTCCCAGAAGACAGGACTGAAGGATTTACCGACAGACCTGGAAGTTATGGTCAAATTAGTGTCGCAGGATCGGTTTTCAAAAAACTCGATTTTGATGGTGGTATATACGAAAAAGTTTTAATTTCTCAGAAACTGTTTGCAGAACGAAATTTTCGAGCCCTCTATTTTTATGTAAAATGTGTACCTTTATTTTAAAAATAAAACAATATTCATGTGTTGGCACAGGTCAGGGATATTCGATATTTTACCCAACCCTTTATTCTGGACCCAAAATTTTTTTCAACTTTCAACTTAATTTTCTTGGAAAAAATACATCAGGTAAACAATATTATTTTACTATAGTTCAAATTATATGAAAGTACAGAATGAAAAATAACCAAAAGTATTAGGGATTATCCCACAATTTTATTGGTTACACGAAAAATGCATGACAGGTAAAAATTAAGAAAAACGGTTTTTTTCTGTATGTGGGTTTTTCCATGTACCTGTTTCGTTTTTCATAACAATTAGAAACAAACAATTTTTATTGTTGTTTAAAGTTTTATTGCTTTGTCTTTGTTGTGTGTTACCTAATTTTTTATTACCTTTAATCCATTATTAGAATTTTTAAACTCTTTTTTAAAAATATATAAATAAAGGATTAATGAAAAAATATAAGCCAGTGTTGAGCAATTGTGGAGTTGTGAAAGGTGTCATTAATAAATTCTATCTCTGTGATTAACCAATAAGCTAAAAAATCTCAGCATATTAAAATGGATTTAATTCAATTTCCGTGAGTTATTAAGTAGAAGTGAAATGGAATACCCAAATTTAACTTCTAGTCAAGTTGACTTTGCGATGACAGAAATAAGGTTACGTTTTTTTCCTAATTATTCAAAACGATGGAACTCCGTACACAAAAAAAGAAGCCATAATTCGGCGGTTTGCTGTTATTCTCGAAGTTATAACATCGAATGAAAAAATTGATTTTAAAAAGTATGGAGAGTACGCGTGGGACACTGCACAAGTTTTTGTAGACAACTATAACTGGTACAATATGCCATCAACTGTACATAAAGTATTGATACATGGCGAAGAAATTATGCAAACTTGTTTATTTCCTGTTGGAACACTCTCCGAGGAAGCCCAAAAATGCCGAAATAAGGACTATAAAGCCTACCGCAGGCTTTATTCGATGAAATGCAGCCGAATTGCGACGAATGAAGATGTAATGCATCGTATCCTGATATCCTCTGATCCATTAATAACAAGTTTAAGGCTTAAGAAAATTCTTCCAATGAGCACAGACGCAAAAAACCTCATTTTTTAATAGTTTAAATTGTAGAAATATTGTTTTTATATTATTTTTTAAGTATTTGTTTTTTTTTATGTTTACAATATATATTTATACATTACTTATAATATTTATTTAAAATAAAACAATTTTTAATTTACAAAAACAAAAAAAAAATGCATTTCATTACTCTCGAATTTTTGAAAAATGTCAATAACTTTGTTTAAAATTATTATTTCTTAACCAAATTTAGACCACGTATGTATAAGCTTAACGTGTGTGCCAAATTTTATTGAAATCCGTTCACTAGTTCAGATTTTACAGAATTTCTGCCGCTCTCCCATACAAGTTGAACCACTGTGCGGGGTGCCCAGTCTACGTTCGTTGCTGCCCCTTTAAGGAACACGTACATTGTACAGTTGTGTATGTTTGTAACGTTGTTGCCGTTCAACGTAGGAGTGGCGTTTTTTGGTGTTAGGGCGAGGTGCCCAGTCTTCATTTGTTGCTGCTCCTACGTGAGCATAATGTGTTATTCAGTTATCTTAGTTTGTTGTTTTTTTGTCGTTTAGCGTATTGGCGGCAATTGCTGGTGTTAGGGTGAGGTGCCCAGTCTCGTTTATCGCCGCACCTACGAGAAGCCTAGGTGTTGTTCGGTTACTTTGGTTCGTTGTGTTGTGTTCTTTTCGTTTAGCGTAGAGGCATCAATTGCTGGTGTTAGGGCGAGGTGCCCAGTCACCGTTTGTTGCCGTTTCTACGAGAAGCCTAGTTGTCCACCAGGGTGGTTTCTTTTTACCCCGCCCACCTGGTTTTAATGGACAACCTTTTTCGAATGCCTTACCGAGAATTCCAGTGAAGCTATAAGTAGCTTTGTCTATATAATCTCAGGTTCTAGCATCTCATTTGTGGTGAGTTTCACTATTTCGGTTTCTACTACACTGTTCAAAATTTCCCAGTTGGTTTTTCTAAGGTTTTTTAAAAGGTTTAGTAGGATCTATGGTGTCAGGTATGAAGAATTCTATGAGTTTGTGATCAGAAAATGATTCGTCTTTCATTCGTCTAACTGTTCTATCAGAATAGTGTTTGACTTACTTGTTGGAGTAACTGCACGTACTTCTTTGCGATTTGTTGTAACAAAAGTTTGCTCATTTCCCCTATTTGCCACTAAAATATTTTTTTCTAGAATAAATTCAAAGAGTAACTCACCTCTATCATTGATATTAGAGCTACCCCACTGCAAATGGTGGGCGTTGGCATCACATCCCATTACAACGTCCCATTTGTCTTGTGCAGCACGTTGAACGAGCTGCCGGTGTTGTCTCAGCCGGTGGTCCCTCCATCCCGTCGCGACGGTCGTACGGCATATAGCACGATGCTATGACCAGTGGTGGGAGTCTGGCATTCTCAAGTTTGACCGTGGTTTGGTCCAAACAACTGAATGTGGATAGAAGTAAGAAATTAATCTGTTTTCTAGCTACAATACAAGTTTTAAATCTACTGTTCAATTCTTTGGAATGTAGTCCTTTAATTCCGCCACCTGTGATCCAGGGTTCCTAAATTATGGCAATGTCTATATGTCTATTCTCCTTGAGATAGACTAAGTTGGCACTGGCGGCTTTACTGTGTTGGAGGTTTATTTGAATTAACTTCATATTATTTTTAAGACCCCCTTATCCCCAATTACCTGTTTCTTAGTGGTCATCAATCTTAGCTTGCATCGGTTGGTACCGACACGCACCTTGAAATCTATATTCTTAAGAAGCGGTATCGACTTGTGATTTAGTATCACAACCACTTCAGTGCCGTCTTTGGTTTTTTCGCCCATCTCAGTTACTTCCCAGTTTTGACTAAGCTGTTCAGTATTGAGTGATCGAAGGTATCTCTGGATACCGCTCAAGATGAGCGGTCCCTTCAAAGTGAGCTTCGCTTTGGGCCTTGACAAAGTGCTGATTTCCTTCCTTCCCATGAGACGAAGGTCGGCGTTTGCCCAGGGAGCCTCAGTTTTGCTCACAAATTCTTGAAGCCATGTGAGAGTGTACCCATCCTCACATGTCAGCAGTTTGAATTCTTGAAAGGTGCTGAGAGTACCGAAGAGCGGCGGTGACCGGTTCTTAACGATAGCCTCATTAACCTCATCAGGGATCCGAAGTTCTATCAGTTGCCATTGATCGTCCGTGAGTTTCCGTTTGAGATTTCCATAGTCGACTATGGCAATTTGTTGGCCTACTATAGCCGTCTTCGTTATGCGAGCTTTCTTCGTAGTGTTAGTTGGTGAAACGGTTGTCGGTGAGTTGTTGTCATGTCTAGCTCTTTTAGACGTACTAGCGTTAGCACGTGGTGGGTCAGTTGGTGGTTCAGTGGAGTCGTGTTTGTTGGTCGTTTGTGGTGAAGTGAGAAGTCTTTGTTTGGATCTGTCCAGAATTCGTCGTTCCTTAACCGTTAAGGTTTCAGGGTTTTTGCCTTCCAGAAGCTGGACAGTCCTCTCATCGTTTTGTCTTTGTCGCCGTTTTGTGGCTTGTTCACCTAGGAGTCTCTTTCCCTTGTGTTGCATTGCAGGCTTGGCGTTGCGCTGCAAGGTTAGATTCTCCTGGACTGTTGTGTCAGTCTTGTCAGTCATGTCGTTGTTAAAAACTGTGCCTCCAGTGCTGTAACTTGGTTGAGAGGAGCAAGACGCATTAAGGTTGCGTGTAGGGCTAGTGCCCAGGATGTTTCCCGTATGCTTCCCGCTTCCCTCAACCTCACCTGGAGCTACCGTATCACCTTCCAGGCCCGTAGGGGCGAAGTACGCACTGCAACGTCTAGTTTGTGTGTCAGGTAGCTTTTTGGTGTTGGTCTTTTCTGGGTCCTGTATTGAACTGGTGGTTGGTTCATGTCGTGTGTCGTCCTTTGTCTGTGTCGGAGTGATTGAGACGGCTACCTTCTTCTTTGTGTTGTTTTTGGCAACACGCGGTGAACATCGGGTGCCTAGTACAACAACAAGCCTCGGATACGAATGATCTTAATGTTGACGAACCCAGCAAACAAGGACAATGAATTTCGGATCTGTACGTGCAATGTACTGTCCTTATACAGGCCACGTGCAGCCGAACAATTAGTGGAGGACCTGGATAGGTTAAAAGCTGACGTAACAGCTCTCCAGGAGGTGCGATGGGATGGAGAGGGCATACTACGGATAAAATCGTGTGACATCTACCTGGGTCAGCTGCTGTTTGGGTGCGGTTTTGTAATAAGGGGAAGACTTAGGCAAGAAGTCCTGGAATTTAACGCGGTAAGCGAGCGCCTAGTCACAATCCGCATCAAAGCAAAATTTCAGAACGTGACGCTGATCTGTGTTCACGCCCCCCACGAACAGAAGGAGAACCCAATTACGACCTCCTCGAGCGCACGTACGATAAGTGCCCCAAGTACGACGTCAAGATTATTCTGACTACAACGCCAGATTTGGTAAAGAGGAGGTATATAGGTCGTTAATTGGAAAGCACAGTCTACATGCCGAAACGTCCAATAACGGACTCAGGATGATTGACTTTGCGGGAGAGCGAAATATCACCATTGCGAGCACCATATTCCCACACCTCAATATACACAAGGGGACTTGTGTATATTGTGATCAACCAAATTGATCACATCGCGATTGACGCCAGACATGCTTCCAGTATCTTAGATGTCCGAACGTTCCGAGGAGAAAACGTTGACTCAGACCACAAATTCTCTTCTCTTAATCTCTTGGCCAGCCAGCCACCAACAGCAAGCAGACATTGTCAACAAGCCATCAGTAGTGCCGCCACTGATGTGCTGGGTTTCACAAGGCGACCACAACGAAACTCCTGGTTTGACGAAGAATGCCGACTGGCACATACTGCTAAGAACGAGGCCTATCAGGCAATGCTGCAAACAAGAACCAGAGCCGCTGAGAGAGCAGCCCGACTCTACGGGCAAAAAAGAAGTGAGGAACGCCGACTTCTCAGGATGAAAAAGCGAACACGAGAAACAGGCGGTTGAGTCTATTGAGGATTGTACCGGCAGAGGGGGTGTTCAAAAATTCTACCAAAGGGTAAGAAGATCCAAGGTTACAAGGTCAGGGGGAATATGGTAGTAGATACACAGTCAGTGCTGAGGAAGGAACATTTTTCTAGACTTCTGAACGGCGAAGATAGCCAACATTCCGCTGTTGCTCCATTTAATTTAGACGACGATGCTCAACAATTCCGTTGAATTGACCTAGAGGAAGTGCGCTAAGCGATTGCCAAGGTTAAGTCGTATAAGGCTGCTGGTGCGGATGGCTACCAGCCGAATTGTTCAAAGCAGCAGAAGATGGGTTAGTGGGGAGTATGCATCAACTTATCTGTAAAATCTGATTGGATGAAAGCATGTCCGATGAATGGAACCTTGGCATAGTGTGCCCCATCCACAAAAAAGCAGACGCTCTGACATGTACCAACTACAGAGGAATTAGCCTCCTAAACGTCGCATACAAAATTCCAGATCGATACACACCAACTCTTCATCAATTTTAAAGCCGAGTATGATAGTGTGAATAGAAACGAGTTATACAGAGCCATGTCATATCTCGGCATCCCTGCCAAACTCGCCCGCTTGTTCAGGATGACAATGGAGGAATCTCGCTGCTCCGTCAAAGTCGGTAAGAACACCTCTGAACCGTATAATGTCTAGAAAGGTCTAAGACAAGGCGACGCGTTATCATGCAACCGATTTAACATCATTCTTGAAGCAGTTGCACGTAGATCACAAGTCAACATCACTGGTACAATTTTTCAAAAGTCCGTTCAACTACTTGCTAATGCAGATGACATAGACATAATCGGCAGAACAAAGCGAGCTGTGGTTGGTGCATTTGCCAGTATTGAATCGGAGGCGACAAAAATGGGATTGGCTGTTAATGAAGACAAAACGAAGTATATGTTATCAACGAGAAGGGAAACTCAACATCGGCGACTAGGCCAAAACATCACGATGGATAGTTATAACTTCGAAGCAGTCAAGGACTTTGTCTACCTGGGAATTACTATAAACTCAAACAACGACATCAGTGTAGAGATCAAACGGAGAATTAATCTTGCCAATCACTGTTTCTTCGGGCTAAGGAGGCATTTAAGTAGTAAAGCCCTCTCTCATAGATCCAAGGAAACGCTATACAGGTCCTTAATCATCCCGGTCCTTCTATATGGGGCAGAAGCATGGGCGTTAAAAGATTCGGATGAAAGTTTACTTGGTTGCATTGAAAGAAAGATTCTTCGAGTGATTTTTGGTCCTGTGTGTATTAAAGGAGTATGGAGAAGAAGATTCAACTACAAGCTTTACGGGCTGTACAGCGACGTTGACCTGGTTAAGGAGCTGAAAATATAGCGGCTGAGATGGCTGGGACACGTGGAGCGTATGGACATCAACGCACCAGCCCGACGAGTCTTCGAATCCAACCCTGATGGTGTACGCAGCGGAGGGAAACCGCGTAACAGGTGGCGCACACAAGTGGAAAACGACCTCAACCAACTTGGCGTGCGTAACTGGAGGCGGCTAGCTAAGGACAGAGCTGGCTGGAGAGGCATGTTGGTTGAGGCCGTTATCCATCCTGGATTGTAAGCGCCACCTTAAGTAAGTAAGTAAGGAGCAGCCGGTCCCATCAATCCACTCACGCTTGTGGTTTAGGCAGGAGAAGTCCCCGAAGACGGGAGCTCCTTCTGCAGAAAGGCACGTGCGGTGTGCAGTCTTATACGTTCAGGGTCTGTTAATTCTTCCCAACCTTTTTTACCAAGTCTTTTTATCGTCGTCCTGTAGTTAGAAATTCTACTCCGCCTGGCGGAGGTCGACAATCCGGAGAGGTTAGAGCTGGCGACGGAGCTTAGGGTTTTTTAGTTTGTTTAAAACTACAGCTGACCAGCTGAAGATTTAAAGATACAAATCTACAGCTGGCCAGCTGAGGATTTAAACGTAAGCCTCCTCACCGCAACAAGGTGAACCCTGTTTGGGTCTCATGGTGTTGGGTCTCTCTTCTCGATGACAGCATATACCTACTTTGTTTTCGTCTCAAACAGCCAGTTCATCTTCGCCGCCTCCGTTTGAATACTTACGAATGCTCCACTGACAGCTCGATTTGTTCTTCCAATGAGGTTAATGTTATCAACATAAGCCAGTGGTGCTGACTTCTAACTTGCGCCCTTCTTCACTTTCTCTCAAACCAGTCTTGACATCAAAGGGGTGGGTAATATTCTTACCGACTTTGACGGAGCAACGAGATTCTTCCATTGTCTTCCCGCACAAGCGGACGAGTTTGGCAGGAATGTCGAGATGCGACAATTCGTCCCTATTAACGCTGTCGACTTTAAAGTCAATAAAGAGATAGTGTGTATTGATTTGGTATTCTTGGGTTTTTCCGACGATCTGCCGGAGTGTTAAAATTTGATCGTTGCTTTGGGTGATTTTCCTCTTCTAAACTGGTAATGTCCGATCAGGTCGTTGGTAAAAGGTTTTATGCGGACACAAAACATAGTCGACAGAATTTTACATGCTATGTTGATGGCACTAATACCTCTGTAGTTGGCGCAGTAAAGAGCATCTTTTTTCTTGTTGATTGGGCACACTATGCCAAGTTTCCATTCATGGGGCATACTTTCCCACGACCAAATTCTAGAAATAAGTTGATGTGTGTTCCTGACCAAGTCATCTCCCGCTGCCTTAAATAGTTCGGCGCACCCCCTCTAGGTGTCCAAAGACTCCCTATTCTTATAAAATTTTATACACCGTACGATCGCAATTTTGTTTTAAAGTCAATCACTTCTTTTATTTAACTATACGAACTACGTAAGAATTTTGTCTGGAAGATATTTCTTCTCATTTTGATTACAAAATGGCTTTGATTAATACGCGCCAATGATAAAAATTCTGAGTCGGCAAAGAACTGGTCTTCGAGTTTGCCACTTAAATCCACAAAGTTGATGAGTTGATGCAAAACTAATGAGTTCCGGTACATTTTTGAAGAATCAGAGGCTGCCGTTTTTTGTGTATTCGAAACATGGTTGACAGTTGACCAAAACAACCAATTATGTGATCTTAGAGGATATAAAGTTCTTAGTTAGAGGTGGGGGTTTTACAGTGTAGAATTAAGTGCTGTTAAAATCGAGTTGCAAAATATTGGTGATATGATTCTCTTGGGAGACGTTTACAGTTAATCGAGAAACGTATGTATTTTATCACTCATTTCTACAAACACAGTCTTGTGTGGTGATCTCAACTGTTATTTGTTTGATGAACAAATATTGAACATATTGAAACGTATAACGTTTCAATATAGACATTTTAAGCACATTAATAACTTTCCACTTCTTGCTGATGTTTATAACATTAATTGGGACAATATTCTTCGTCAGTGTTGACCCTGTGAGCAAGTAGAATTTGTTTAACAGTGCTGTACTTTCTCTTTTTGATACGCATGTAACACTTAAAACTAAAAGTACCTTACCCAGCTGTAAGCCATGGCTTACAAGCGAAGTACAATTCTTAATGCGACAACGTGATTGAACCCATAAACGATGGAAACGTTTTCGAATCAAAATTTTACATAAGCAGTACCTACCGTTCATTGAGAAATGAAACTGTTTTAGCCATACTTAACGCAAAGATAGCTTTAGAGCAGCAGGCAAATCTGGCGAATACTCAAACAAAATGGTATTGATATATCTCAAGATGACATAAGTGAAGATATAAACATTAATGAATTGAATCAAAAATTCTTATCGAATTCTCTATTCTTTACCACTAATACCATCTTGTCAACGAATCATTATAATGAAGTACATTGTTTGCGTACTTTTCAATTTTCTGACATTTCATCAGAAGACATGGTTGAGGGAGTTCTTCATGTCAAATCTAACGCAGTGGGATTAGATGAAATGCACCCTTCGTTCTTAAAACTTTTGTTGGCTGTACTTCTACCATACATACATACATACATTTTTATTGTGCATGTGAATAATTCAAATGTTGGTTCCAATGCAATGGAAAGAGGCAAAAACTATACTTGTTCCCAAAACCCCTTAATGTGATGACTTCAAAACCATTTCCATCAAAAACAGATTAATAAATTTCTTCATGACAAAAATACATATACTTACATCAAAACAATCCGGTTTCCGTCAGAAAAACAGTTGCATTACTGCACTAATAAGTGTTACTGAGGACATTCGTAAGGCTATTGATCTTGATAATATAACGTTTCTGATACTTTTGGACTAAGGCTTTTGACATGGTTAATTATTCAGTGCTCTGTGAAAAACTATCACATTTTTACAACATTTGTAGAAGTGCAGTTCGACTGACACATTTTTACATAACTGTTAGGTTACAAGCGGTGGAAATATAAAAAGTTCTTTCTAAATATTTGAAAAATTTTAACGGATTCCATCAGGTATCCATTCTTTGTCCCTTACTTTTTTCGATCTATCTAAACGAACTTTCTATGATATTCAAACACTGCCCTAGTCGCTTGTATGCTGATGATGCTCCGGTTATACCTTAGCTGTCCACTGGGACTTATTGAACACACTGTAGCTTGTGTAAATGAAGATCTAACAGAAATCATGCGGTGGTCCAACAAAAATAGTTTAACTCTCACCCGAAAAAATTGAAATATATTGTAATTTCAAAGTGTAGTTTCTTATTTCATCCTTATATCCTCTGGAGTACGTTGAAACTTGAAAAAAAAACTAAGATTATTTTCAATCGAAACCTAACTTGGAAAAATCACGTGACGCATATTGTTGGAAAGACTTATGGTGGTCGATAAAAATACGAATCTTACTTGTAAAAACCCTTATAATCTTCTAGTAACTTAAGTGCGTTTATGTTTATGGCATTCGATTCAGTTTTTGGGAATGAGATTTGTTATTTAAATTCAAGCCGATCGGATTACATATTGATTCCCTATTTTCAGTGTCTAACCTCTGAGTGACAGTTTTTTGGTAACCGTACTCATTTATTAAACTTGTTACCGCGACATATTAGAAGAACTAGCAGCACGTCGCACAGATGGAAAAAAACCCCAAATTTAAAAATAAATTTGTAAATTCGGGATTTAAGAATTATTATATATATATAAATATTGTTCCGGATTTTTCAAATAAAAAGTATATATTTGGTGGATCGTATAATTGGCATGCATAATCTACCTAGTTTTTGTAAAATTATCTATTAAATATTTAATAAGAATGTTTTGAACAAAGCTAAATGCAAATGAGATAAAATCGTTACTTATAGGACTATGTCTTTCGAGCTAAGCATTGGTAAGTTTTCACACTTATATTTTTTGTTAGCCCTATGAATAAACTAACTTCATGGTGCCATGATCATATTTCACTTAATACATGTACCAAATTTCAAAGAAATCGGTCAACGCGTTGAGTTTTTATTGATTTGTTTCCACTTTGCGCATACAATGAAACCACTGTGCGTGCGTGCGTCGCCGTCGGTCTGTGCGTCACGCGTGCCAAAACGCGTCTTCAAATTTGGTAGAGATTATTTTTATGTTATTTCGAAACATTGCTTTTTTTTTGTTTTTGAATATCTCACCTCCCATATAAAATTTTTGAGTAATTTGAGTTTTATCAAAAACGGATCTAACGACTTTTTGAAATAATTTTTTCTTTAACGATAAACTTTTAGAATATTTACTTGCGATATATTATCAATTAATGCATTCGTACAAAAAAAAAAGTTGAGATTACAATCAAATATGACATTACGATATGATGATCTGTCTGTATGTATCAGAGACCACAGCCTAAACGGATGGATTGATTTACTACAAACTTGGTAAGTGGCGTTTTTTGATTTTTTTTTTACTCCAAATAACGGTACCTGTCATATATCGGTTTTAGAAAAACTCATTTTTCTCAAAAACGGTGCCTACGATTTTGATTAAAAAAATCATGGTCAGTTTTTTAAATAAAGTCTATCTTTAAATGGAAACCATTTTTTTTTTTAAACCGTTATTAACGGTACCTGCCATAGAACAGTTTTTTTAAATTCTGATTTTCTCCTTCATGACTCAATCAATTTCAACCATTTTTTTTACATGAATGCTTTTAAGTTGCCGCAATTATATTTAGTAAAAAAAAATTCGAAAATTATTTTTTTGGATTTTTAAAAAAGGTTGAATTTTTTTTTTTGAAAAATCATTCTTTCGAAAACTACTCAAATTTTTTTTTTCAAAATTTAGTTTTTAGATGTTGATAATAATATCTTAAAAATGGCGTACCAATTTCTTTTTATAAAAGTCCTTGCTAAATTTTATATAGAAAAAATAGTTTTTTTTTAAAAACGGCTCTAACGATTTTCAATTTTTTTTTTCTAAAAAATGTATCATTGTAGAAAAAATCAGATTGCATACTTCGTTTTCAGTTAACATTCATTAAAGAAGCTGTTTTAGTCATTTGAAAATCGAATTTTATGGTTTTTTTCATTTTTTTTTAACTGCATTTACAAATTTTTAATTAAAAAAGCTTAGCATATGTAGTAACTTTATCTATGAGAGCAAGTACGTGCGACCCAGCCGTGCATTTTATTTTTTGAAAAATCTATCGAGTCGCTTTTTTTAAAATATTTTTTTTTATTAAATACTTTCAAACGATAAAAAAAAAATGTGTGCCATTTTTCAGATATTATTTATCAACATCTTAAAACTAAATTTAAAAAAAAAAAACATTATCCTCGAAAAAAAATAATTTTTCGGAAATAAATTCAAAAAGCGTTTTCTTTAAAAAAATATATATATATATTTTTCTTTTTTGAGTAATACCTACACACATCAGATAACTAAAAGCTACAATTTAATTGATACATATAATAGGTTTGGACTACATGAGCGAGTAGAAATCTTTAAACTCATTTTACTGTGATTGAACATTTTTGAAAGCTTTGTTAAGTGTTTCCAGTTTAATAATATAATGAATGTTCAGATACAAAGTACATAATTTGCAAGTACTAAATTCAACAAAATGCAATGGAAGATAAATGTCAAGTAGATGCATTTTTCACCGATTTAAGTAAAGCATTTGATTCGGTAGATCACATTGCAGTAGGTGGCCACATAATTATGACCGGTTAATATTTTTATATTCCTACCTGGAGTTTAATATATTAAAAGGAGTACAAAACAAGCATTTGATTTGACAAAAAATTGTGGAAAATGCGCAGGACGGTCAATTCATGAAAAAAAAAACTATGAAACAGAGGGTATCCACTCTTTTAGTTGGGAGGCGCGATTTTCTGATTTGAATGCAAATTTATCTTAAAATGGGAAAACAAATATCTAAAATCATTGGCGCAAAATCTTAAACGATTTAGTAAAATGCTAAAGCCTTTTTAGTAAGTAAGTAAGTAAGTAAGATTTTGCTAATGTTAAACGATTTAATATCTTTCTATCTCTTAACATTTTACTATCTCTTAACATTTTATTAAAAATAAAATCACAAAATGGGTACCTTAACTTTTTAGTAACTTGCTAAATCGATCACATCTGTCATTGTTATCGAAACAAAATTCTTCTCATTTGTTTGAAAAAGTTTAATTGTGTTTTTTTACGATTCATGATCTAATTTTTCGACCTAAATTAAATTAAATATTATAAAATGTTTTTGGATGACGAAGATTTTGAGATCCTTGAAGATTCAGCTTTGTGCAGAAAAGTGCGATGTCTTAAGCCTCGAGCAAATCCATTTAAAAGAGATGGGGTTTTATAGCATCGCTCGATTCCTAAAAGTGATAGGTGTGATAGACTGTTCTCATGTACAAATTAAACCTGCGAAGGCTGTAGGACCTATTATGGCTGGCCACTACATTAATAGAAAATGTAGCTAGCTATTCCTGTTCTTAAAGTAGATTTAATGTACAATACAATTTTTTGAAGGTTATTATTCGCGAGCGGCTCGCTGTTGGCGAAACATTTCGATTTTATCATGTTCGTTGGGTTCGATGTTCATCATGTAGGGCGATGTTCGCGAGCAATTCTAATTTTTGCTGTTATTGTTGTTGTTTATTTTTGATTTACACAAACAAATTATCATAAGCAAAAACCCTTCCGCTTCTTTATCGCACATGTTTACTTTGGAAAGAACCAACACAAAATGAATGTTCGCCAAATGTGTTCGCCGTCTAGGGGATAACGCAAACGAGCATGTTCGGCGAGCATGTTCGTCGTTTAGGGCTACCTTAATGCAGGATACCCATGCTCAAAAAATGTAACCTTCAAGAAACCGTATAACCAGAAAAGAGCAAAAACACAACAACAGCCACACTTCCATAAGAAGTCGCATAGAATGCCTAAATGGACAACTGAAATCGAAATTAAGAACATATTACTGGATAAACTATGTGTCAACCTAGACACAGCGAAAAATGTTGTAGTTATTGTGGTTTTCCTTCACAATGAGACCAAAGAGCCCCGAATATTGACTCAAGCGAGGGATATGAATTCAAACGGGGACACTCTTCTTATGAAGTTCTTTCATTTTCTCTATTTCGAGTAAATGTTTCTCACGAGTACGAGTATTTTCCTCTTTTGCATTTAACAAAAGCTGATCGTCCAACACAAACACCTTTTTGACATGTTCCATTTCCAACACATGAAGATCGGCTGCATTAGACGTACCTTCATCGATTTGATTGGCACGATCAGTCATCACGTAATCGGTTTTTGTCTTTGCTATGTTTGGTAACTGTCTCAAATTGCAGAGTAGGACTGGTGCGATCGGTAAACCGTGCTGTATTGGAGGGTGACTTGATTAAATTTAAATCACCGTCTTTGGGTTCACTTTGATAATGATCAAAAGTTTTTACGATACCAGAACTAGTGCTTGCTAGTCCATCACTCTCCTCGATTGCAGTCGGCAATGGCAGGATCTCGGTATTGCCATCAATATGTATTGTATTCTCTTGGAGTTGCTCATTTATCATACCTTGAACTATGAAAGGGATCACAATCTGGAACAGGTACTACATTGCCCGTTGTTTTGATAGCATTTCTTGTTTCTGTGTGAGAATGCTTTGCCGCTAGCTTAAAACGTGTTCATTGCTGCCTAAGTTTGTCTAAACTTCTATTATAACCAGCTGCAAACATACGTGTTCTTTCTTGGCATCATTCTAACGTCGTTACATTTATTTTTTTTTTTTATTCACATAATAATTTTTGTTCTTGTATGTATGAATGTATGTGTATTTCCTAATAACAACCAGGCGATGATCACACTGCAGTTGTTGTGTATCCAACTGAATTTTGTAAGGGAAGGATTAAAAGTTTGAATAAACTTCACGTGCTATAATAGGAAATACTTTCATTTTCCAATTTGGATTCAAATACGACTTTTTTTCAAGTCTGTAAAAAATCTTTTAAATCGTCCCGTTTCTGCGTGAACCTCGTAACTACATATTTTTAAAAGATTTTGCTTAACATTAGAAATCGCTGGAAAACAATGAGTAAGGAAGATGAAATAGAATGAATGGTGAAATAATATAATGGTCAATTAATATGTTTTACCGTTAATTCGATTTCTTTTTATTCAATTTCAATTTCTTTGTAGATACGTGCTTCACGCAGAAACGGAACGTAATGGACTATGTCGTTCATTTTCCAGTTTGGATTCAAATACGATTTTTTTCAAATCAGCAAAAAACGCTCATAAATGGACAAAATTATTTCAAAAATGCACTATAACTTGACTGACACGTATTTAGTGTCGTTTTCAAATATTTATTGGTTTTTCCGTAACATTTGAATAGCCTCAGAGTGTAACCATTATCTAGCCTAAATGACAAAACTTGTTCAAGGTTTTTAGTTACCGATACATACAATCTTAAAAATTTAATTACCAATATATTATAAGACGAAAAAAAAATATAATAAATTAAGCAAACAATTCTAATATAATAAATATATTTACATAACATAAAACATTACTTAAAATAATCTGGTGTACAATTGTACATACATCACTGTTTATTAGTTGCATTTAAAAAGGGTTCATGAATGCATGAAATGTTTCTTTTTAATTGTCATCATAATCATCATCATCATTGTTGTTGCTTATGTTGCTGCTCCTGAAGTTGTTGTTGTTGATGACAGTATGTAGTTATCAATTTCGATGATTTTGATGTCGATATATTTTGTTCTGATGCTCCTGCTGATGAGGTAATGGTTGTCAATGAAGATACCTCTGCTGATAACTGTTGATACCGATGTTGCTGTTGATGATACTGCTTTTGATCATACATTGCCTGGTTGTGAAATGCTCAGTATATATTACCAAAATAATGGTGGAGTAAGAACTAAATTAAATGATTTGTATGCATATTTTGCTTCTCATAATTATCAAATAGTAGTATTAGTTGAAAGCAGGCTAGGAAAGTCACCTTAATACAGAGTTATTCGATTGTAATCAATATACTATCTACCGAAAAGATCGTTGTTCTTTGAGAAGTGGGCGGTAGAATTATTATTGCCATTCGGGCGAATTATATTTCTAACCAAATTGAATTGTTATCGAATAATACTAATAATGACTCTGTTTTTGATATTGATCAAGTAATTGTTAAAGTTAACCTTGAAAAAAAATGTAAATTTATATATCTCTGCAAGCTATATCCCACCTGCAAGCCCCTTAGAGTTATATAACTTACATTTAGAAAATTGTCGGTATTTGATTATTTCCTTGAATGCTACTGATCATTTTATTTGCCTAGGAGTTTTTAATATTTGAAATGAAAATTGGATTGATTTGATGAAAATGATGAAAAATGCTTAATTCCCTTTGATGTAAACACAGAAATTGAAATCTCAATCATTGATTTTTTTAGTCAGTTTAACTTAACAAAATCAAATAACTAATTTATTAAAACGGATTTTGGACTTAGTTTTCGTTAATAATGAAATAGAAGTAAACATTGATAAGGTTGACTTTCCAGTAGTAAATAACTCACAACATCATATTTGCTTAGTCATACAATGTAAGCTTTTAGTTTATATACCTACTATTAAAGAAGCTGTAAGATTCTACGATTATAAGCATGCTAACTTTGATGCAATTTATGTTTTTTTGAGCTTAGTACCATGGTAATTAGTTGTGGAGAGCCAAAATCTGACTCAAGCGTTTAGGACTTTTAAATCTTACCTGAAACGGCCATCTGACAGCTTTATTCCGGTACAAATTAGTAAACGGAATTCCAACTCACCATGATTCAACAAAAGGTTGTGTAATCTCAAAAATTTGAAAAACAAGGCATATAACCGATAGAAAAATGATACTAATATCATAAGACTCAAAAATCGTTTGGTGTTTTTAATAAATTCTTGTACACTAAATTTGTAACAACTGCTGAATCCAAAATATAAAAGTTTTTGGAAGTCTATAAAAACAAAAAGAAAGTCGACTGGATTACCTAATTGCATGGAGTTTTTGGATGTACATCTAGCGATTTGCCAACTAACAGTAGACGCTCGATATATGTAGTGAAGTAATAAAAACCAGAAATGTTCACTATTTTGAGATTGTTCACTATTTCGAGCTGGAGGCTAGAAGATAATTATATTTATTGAATCGATAAACAAACGTTTTAATTAAGTTGAAACAGATAAAAACAAAAGCAATTCATAACACATACTTATATAAAAAAAAATAAAACAAGAACATTTAAGAGTAGTGCATGTACAATTTTGGGTGTTCATTATACTGGATAGTTCACTCTTCCGAGATTCACTATATCACTAATGTGGTGAATGTAGGGATTATTCAATTAAGCTTATCATAAGTAGTTGCAGCGTTAAATTGGATTGGTGTAGGCCCAGATTTTATATCTCCTAAGGTAATACGAGAATGTGCAACTCTGCGTTGCCTCTATGGCTGATTTTCAATAGCTCTCTAAGAACAGGTCAATATATTGATGAGTCGAAAACGTCTTTCATACATATGTCCAATTTTCAAATCCGATGCAAAGCTTGTGATAATCGTAAAATATGTAAATTGTCCATTATTCCTAAAATATTCGAAAAAAATAGTTTGTGATAAGCTAAATTTATTACCAAAGAACTCAATTTTGCCTCTCGGCATGGTTTTGTTTCTGGGAGATATACATATCTACAAACCTTACTACCTTGTGTAATTCAGTTGTCAGAGGATTTGAACATGGGCTCAAAACCGACATCATTTTTACTGACTTCGCCAAAGCGAAAGGATGAATCATGAAATCTTAGTATTTAAATTGTCAAAGCTTGGTTTCCATTCCTCATTTTTGAATTGGATATGTTCTTATCTCACAAATCGGACCCAATTTTTTCAGGTAGATAAATTTGTTTATAATTGTATAAATGTAACTTCCGGTGTTCCTCAAGGAAGCCACATTGGTCCTCTATTCTTTAACTTATTCATTAATGACATTCCAGACATTTTTCAGTTAAAAATTTTTTAGAACTATTCAATCTGCAAGTGATTGCAAGAAGGCTTATCTTAACTAGAGTTGTGGTGCAATATAAATCTTCTTTTTTTAAATGTCTTTAAATGTCAAAGCTTTATATATTCTAGGAAAAATGTCCCAATAGTATATGACTATGCTATTAATAATGTGATATTAGACAAGGTATCTCAAAAAATATTGGATCGGCGGTTCTCATTTACTTATCACCTTGATTACGTGGTAAATAAAGCGTATAAGATGTTGGGTTTTTAGAGAAGAAATACTAGAGAACTCTCGGGTACTTATGCACTTAGATCCCTCTATATAGCTTTTGTGAGGTCTACCTTGGAGTACTGTTGCGTGGTTTGGATTCCTTGCTATGTAACATATTCATTCAGGATTGAAAGAATTCAAAAAAGTTTTACTAGATACCGGCCTTCATATAATGTAAGATGTCTGCTTTTTGGTATGCAATCGCTTGAAGTTAGAAGGAGGTATTATTCCATTATCTTGTTTGTCCTTACTAACTCGAGCGAATTAACCGATCAATCGTTGCATCAGAGACACAAAAAAAAATCTTATGTCTATATTGTTACTTCGGCTAGTGTAGGTACCACAGGAGCACCTCGATCCTGCAAAAACAGATGCACTCAGTGTAATTTTGCATCTTCTACCTCTTGACTTACACATAAAGCTTAGAACTTCCTGCAGTGCTTTAAGACTTAAATAATCAAATTGCTGGTTTAGCAAACCCTATGGTCACAGCAACATAACTGCTTTGCTCCCATGAGATATTTTTGACACAGTACTGACTACTGCACCCCTACCTTGAGCCTTAGTAAAACTTGGCTAGGGAAGGATCGGCCCTTCATAATTCACTTATTCAACATTCCTCTAGGAATTGTGAAGGGCAATATTTTTTCAAATTTCCTAACGGAATCAAATCGTAGGTTGAGTAATCTGACTAGCTGCGTCACATCAAGAAATTTTTTCTTCAAATTTTTTCGAGTAATTCATTTAACAAAAAATACAAAACCATGCCTGAAAAAATTAATGAATATACCCCTCATGGAGTATGACAGTTTTTAGGTTTTGAACGCGGCATTTTCAGAAATCCATAAAAAGTAAAAGAAAAACGATTTTTTCAGGCTTTTAGTAGTTTTGAACTAAAACCCTACTTTTAAAAAAAGGATGTTTAAGGGCCAATTTCTTGACAAAATTCTAAAATCAGTTTAAAACTATTTTTTTAGCTCTCACCCAAGTAACAATTCTTGTTCGTATTTAGCTCTAGCAGCCTTTATAGAGCTAATTTAGCTTTATAATAGCTGATAGAGCTAAATTGGAACTACAATTGTTACTTGGGCAGTTTTTCTTAAGAAAAAAAAAAATAAAAATGAAATAATTTGAGTTTTAATTTTTCTTAAACCGAGTTTTAAGAGCTAGAGCTAGAACTTTGTCAAGAAATTGGCAGTATACACATAATTTTTTTAAATTATGTAAGATTGGAATTTTCTGAATCTAAATCTGATTTCCGAAAAAAATTCGTAAATTTATTTTTGATTGATTTTAATTTTTGATTCTTCAATTTAAAGTCACATTTTAAACTGTAATGTAAAAAAAATCACCATAAGTTTAAAAATTCCGTAGTTTTTAAGATGTACACTGCATCCTATTTCTAAATAATCACAGAAAACCCAATAAAAAAGGGATATTTTTTTCAAGAGGACTGATTTTTATGGATTTGTCAACATTTTTGAGGAATCCAAAAATCATACAAAAAAATTGGCCAAGACATAAATTTGGTAATTTTGTGTTAACTTGTTCTACATTAAGGGTTTTAGCGCAAAATGTTTATATTTTGGAATATGCACCAAAAACAATAAAAAAAAAAAAAACAATTTTTTGTAAGTTTTTTAATGATTTCTCATGTTTTCCGTGATAAATTTTGTTGGGTAACTTCAGATTCATACTCAACATCTCAAAAAACATAAAGTAATAAAAAGTCCACATCTAAAAACACATGAATTGGACTACAGAGAGTATTTTGGACAAATCCTTAACTTCAATTTGCAATATCTTTGCACAGAACGAGAATTTTTGAATGATTTCATTCCCATCCCATTAATAGTTTTGTAATAAAGTATTTACCCGCAAAGAAATTCGACGTTCAATGTATCAAAAAACGAGTTTTTAACATCTTCATATTATTTTCAGATTCGTGTCCATCGGTACAAAATCCTTTAGAAAAGTGTACTTTGATTTGAAGGCAATTTTTGTTGCAGACCAGTGTAATCTATAGTATACTTTTCTATGTGTTACCGTTGTCTTTGAATTGTTATTTTTTGTGTGAAATCATTTTTTATCCTCCCCCTGCCTGAATGTTTATGACAGTTTTATTCTTTTTTTCACAATAACACGTTCTACTAGTTTGATTCATCTTATGGGAAACATTCTAAATTTCTTAATTTAATTTTAATTTCTACTACTTGCTCAGTATCGCTAAATATTAAAATGCTGTATCTTGGAAACTGTTGGCCCTTCAAAAATGAAACTGAGGAACAAAGTACAAAACCATACAATAATTTATAGTAAAAAACTAGTCCTTTATTGCTAAAAATGTCAATAACTAAAAAAGAGCACAAATTTCTTTTTTTGGATTTTAAAAAAATTTGCGTTCGCTACTAGAGCTAAAGAATAAGTAGGTATACTCGAAAACACACTAAAATAGGCTTAAGCAGATTATGTTTCTCGATTTTACGTGTGTTTTTTTGTACGCCCGGGCTAAGTTGGACGAAAAAAACGCTTCGGGGCTTAACGAAAACACTTGACAGCATTGCGAATGAAATGACATAACAAAAATGAAAAAAATGTTTGCAATATACCAATTGTTGAATTGTTTGCATTTTGTGTTTTAATAAATTTAATAACATATTTATAAAGAAATTTCAGAGCATTAAATGCACACACTTTCCAATTTAAATGAAATAATTTGTAAGAGTTAAGAAAAATAAACAATTTAATTTTTTTTTCTACACCAAACGCCATCTTTGTGTTTTTATCTTCATACAATTAATCGATAATTTTGTTGTTTTCATACAATTTATCGATAATTTAACAGAAAATGAACTGGTAGCACAGATTTTAACCCCCTCAAAGAGTTTAGCCTCTAGAATTCTCCGGGCTTAGTTCCTTAGCCCGAGGAGCTAAGTTATTGTTATATTAAACATGTAAAGGGCTTAGCGCCGAGAGCGTTTTTTTTGTTCAATTTAGCCCGGGTGTACAGAAAACACACTTGGCTTCAGCCCCTCAAGAGCGTTGCCGTTCTGTCGCTCAGGTCTGCTTTAAATTTTCTGATAAATCCTGAGCGGCAAGATATAATATTACATTTTAATTTGAAGACTTGTTTTTGGTTATGTGCAATCCAAAAAATTAAGAGTTTATTTAATTTAATAGGACAATAGTGGAGAAGTCCAAAAATGTTCTTCTTTTTGTTGGTGCGACTTATAGAACACACATCAAAGTGCATTTTTGGGGAGGGCCAAGTCTCCTTGAAATCTCATATCATTTTAGACTTCTCCGTGGATATTGGCTCAATTATATAAGGTGATAATGGTCAGCAAAACTTATTTCACCTGAGGAGGGTCTAGAACTGCCAGACTACAGAAACAAAGTACCATTTTTAATTGTTGACATAACTCGAATAACAACCTTTAGCTCACCACTAGATTCGCATGTGGATATTGCTTCAAGAATGTAAAATGCATTGCAGTCGCAGGCCACATTAACACTACCGAATTACGAATAGTTGTTGAAATGTTTGGAGTAACAAGCTTTTACTAAACTTGTTCTTCCATTACAACATCAACTAAAGGGTTTTCCAATAAGAGGTGTTATTTTGATATTCATAGAAAAATGGCATTTTTGGAGATAAATGATCGGATGTTTATTTCATTATAAAGAAGAAGGTATGCCGTTAATAATGGAACACAACATCAGCCAAATGGCCGCCAAGACCACGCTTACAGGACCATATCCTTTTCATGAAATTTTCCATAACCAAATCGCAAAGTGGCTGCCCTATGTCCTCGATAGCCTCACGAATTTCATCTTTGAAGTCTTGAATCGACGCTGGGCTGTTGGCGTAGACCTTATTTTTCACGTGGCCCCAAAGGAAGAAGTCGCAAGGTGTTAAATCACAAGATCTCGGTGGCCAATTGTGATCACCTCTTCGAGAGATAACACGGTCCGGAAACTTTTCCCGTAAAAGATCGATGGTTTCATTGCTTGTGTGGCACGTAGCGCCGTCTTGTTGAAAGTAAACGTTGTCCAGATCAATACCATCCAATTCAGGACATAAAAATCATTAATCATCTCTCAATAGCGCAATCCATTGACCGTAACTGTTGCTCCAGCCTCATTTTCGAAAAAGTAAGGTCCAATGACCCCGCGGGACCATAAACCGCACCAAACAGTCACGCGTTGAGGATGGAGAGGCCTTTCAACAATAACTCTTGGGTTTTCCGAGCCCCAGATGCGACAGTTTTGCTTGTTGACGTAGCCTCCGAGGTGGAAATGGGCCTCATCAGTCAAGATGATTTTTCGATGAAATTCCGGTTCATTTTCATGCATTTCAAGGACCCAATCAGCAAAGACACGACGTTGTTGATGATCAGCCGGCTTGAGTTCTTGTGTTAACTGAACTTTATAAGCCTTAAGACCCAAGTCTTTATGCAAAATACGGTGTAATGACGTTTGTGGAATGCCTAGTTCCAAAGAACGACGAGGAATGGACAAACCTGGGTTTTCTTCAACACTTTGGGCTACAACAGCAATATTCTCAGTTGTTCTTGTTTTATTCTTCACATCACTAACTTGTCCCAACAGCTCGAATTTGTCCACCAATTTCTGTATTGCGGTCCTACAAGGTGCTTCACGACGACCCAAAAATGTTTTAGTTTTACGAACCGTCTCTGCCAAATTTTCACCATTTTTATAGTGAATTTTAATAATTTCAATGCGTTGTTGAAGCGTGTATCGTTCTTTTTTTTATTAATAGCGTAGTTTCTACTTGTCAAATGTCAAAAAATGACAGCTTCAAAAGTGACAGCTACCGAAATAGCGGGCTATTCAAAATAACACCTCTTATTGGAAAACCCTTTATATAAATTTTGATTAATGCTTATTCGTTATGCTTTGGGTCCATCGTTCCTATACTATCGAAAATGTCTTTCATCAGGATCTTCTTAAATATCTCCAGTTCCTTCTATCGTTCAGATGTGTGATTTTTAATAAAAGGGAATTAGTATTTTACTATACTCTGTCCAACAAAAATAGTCAGTACAGAGAAGATAGGACGTTTACCTCTCACTCTGACTGCAGTGAAATTTCATTAAGCTGTAAGAGAGCGCAAATATTACAGGGTTTCCGTAGTGCACATTATACATTTCGAAAAAGCTCTGATAGATATTTATAGAGTAACAAACTATTGATTTAGATTTGAAAATTGAAAATGGGTTGATATCAAAATCCAATTTAACAAAATTCGTAAGTTTTTCTTGGCACTGATTATAAAATATCAAGAGTATTTTTTTTTTTTTTGTATGAACAAAAACGCTATTTTTTATCCTGTTTTTAATTCATAATTATTTTCACTTAAACTCATTTAATTTCAAAGAATACCAAATCAACTTCACTTTTCACACCGCACCTAATTTTAAATTCGCGCAAAGAAGCTTGTTTCCTTAAAGAAAACAGCCAAAATCTTCTTAACTGCACTTAAGCGTTTTTTTTTTCTCCATAGACTAAAAGAACATTTAAACCACGAATACAATAAAAAAGGCAAGCGACAACACCATTGCTATATTTGTTCTAATAAGCTTTTAAAAAAGCTCACATTCTGAAAGCTCTCAAGCACAATTCAAAGAAAAATACACCATGATTTGCATTAACGTGGGAATGGTAACTCTGATAATAATGAGGGTTGTTTGGGAATACATATTATGTCACATACTCAGTGTGGCTTAGGCTGCGCACGGTGCAGGTTATGGGAGCATGTACGATCGTCAAAGCGAAATTACAACAACAATTGAAGGGTTAGTCAGTGGTTGCGTATATTTTTTCAGTAGGTGATTTGGGAATATAACCACTGACCGTCACCTTTTGTAAGAAAAAAGCTCTTCCATAAGACCTGCACTGACAATTTTTGTTGGACAGAGTATAGTTAGCACACGACAAAAAAGGATTAAAATTTTCAATCTTCTTAAACATCTCCAGCCCCTTCTATCGTTCAGTACATCGACAATAAAGGATTAAAATTTTGGATGAGCTAGTAAATTACTAAAATGTTAAGCAAATTGGTAAAATGCTAAGCCCTTAACAAAAGGTTGTTTAAAATTGAAACTACATAAAATGTTGTGTTATGACTTTTCTTAGAGCTCACAATGCAATCGTTAATTAAATGTTGGAAATATATTTTTTTACTGAATGGCACTTTAGGATTTGCCTTAGAGTTAAACATGCAAAATAGTGAAAAGAGACACCTATGATGCAAAATTTAGAAAAGAGGAAATCGGTGTGTAATTATATTTTGTACTTACTCTATGGGGCAAGCATTGATTTCGTGTCAAAAAAAAATTAAGGTTTTAATCAAAAAAAAAAATTGCCATGTTGGAGAAGACTAAAAAAGTGGTTTTCGTCATGCCGTCCGTCGGTTGTGCGTCCGTGCTTCTATCTGTAAACCCTCTGGCCAAACTTTTGGACGGATTGTCCTCAAGTTTGGTAAAGATAACTTTTTTCTAATTTCGAAAGCTTATTTGTTTTGTTTTTGAATATCTCATCTAGAACGAGTACTTCCCATACAACATTTTTGAGGTATTTGAGTTTTCTCGCAAACGGCTCTAATATGATTCCGTATACAAGGATAAATTAAAAAAAAGATTGAAAATCTATCGCCGTTTATTTATTTTAATTTTTCTAAAAAAAATTCAAACGATTTGTCAAAAAAAAAAAAATAATTTATTTAATCACTCCACTTAAAAATAAAAATAAAAAATAATTTTCATTATTTTATTTTTCTTTTTCTTTATTTATATATAGAACAGAATATTAATTATTTAAAACAAAAGAGCTTAACAAAAAAGATTTTCTGTATAATCCCTAGAATAAATGAGATGATTATTTTACAAAATTCTGCAAATTATAAAAAAAGGTTTGTAAAATGTTAAAAAGCTCGTGCTTTTTTTATAATTTGCAGAATTTTGTAAAACAGAATTTTGAAAAGCCCAAGTTATTGAAGAGATTGTTAAATTTAAGAAAAGCCATAACACAACATTTTATGTGGTTTCATTATTTTGTATCCTTTGGTTCCAATTTTAAGTCAAATTTGCATTCAAATCAGAAAATCGCACCTCCTATCTATAAGAGTGGATGGATACCCTCTGTCTTATAGTTATTTCCTTGGATTAAACTTTCCTGCACCTTCCAATTTTTTTTTTGTCACTCTAATCCTCGTTTGTACTCTTTTTATTATATTAAACTCCATACATAAATATACAAATATTAACCGGTCATAATTAGGCTGAATATTATTGAAAAATTTAGAATATCTTGGTTTTCATTCTGAAATGAAGACCAGAACTCAACACGTTATGATTGACAACAAAGTACCAAGAAGTATTGAATGAACTTTCGGCGTTCCGCAAGGGAGTCATCTGGGTCCTTTAATATTTAAAATTAATTTATGCGGATGATTCAAAATTGTTTTTAAAAATCAAAAACATTCAAGATTGTGTAAGAGTTCAGGCCGATTTATACCTTTTTTCAAACTTGTGTTCTCTAAACAATATAAAATTAAATACTGAGTAATGTAAATCCATAACTTAGTTATACGTAAAAAATTAGATTTTGGAACTGCACGAGTTTATATAATTAGTGAAATGATAAACTTCTTATACTCGTGCAAAGAATTGTTTTATTTAATATGAACGTTTTCGAGAACAGTTCAGTTCTCAAAAAAAAAAAGAATTTGCTAATTATGAAGATGAGAACTGTTAACCGGTTAACTTTATCAATTCCAATATTTTGTCTTTAAAATAAAACTCAATTTAATTTTTTTTATAATACGTTATAATTTTAATATAAGTTGTGAAGTGTTGAAAAGTTCTCGAAAGAATGACCTTTTTATAATTGAAGGACAAAGTAATACAATTGACATTGACGTTAAACGTCATTTTGAGCTAATTAATTTTAATGTGTTAATTCACAATAGTAATTATAGCATAATTAAATTTTATATTTTTTTTGATAGTTTTTATTTAAATTAAATGATTGAGTTCAGAACATTCTCCGCCCCGGTGAACGATGTTCTCAATTAGTAGTATTAGTACTTTTATGTACCGGAGCCGGACCCTGGTAAGTACGACCATTCCATTTAGCACCAAGCTGTTTTTGTGTTGCAAATATAATATTGTTAGGTACATGAAAAGAGAAACAAAAAAACTTAAGCAAAAGAACATAAGAAAAAAAAACTACAATTTCAAGGACAAACTCAAACCACAGTTAATACTCTTCTTGAACACCTGCATTCTATGCGAGCTTTTGGAACAGTTACCCAATGATAAAAGACAATGATTTTGTTGTTGCCTTTTGCTCTTACAACCATAAGTAGAGTTGTAAATCATTGATGAATGATGTATGATCTTGTCATTCATTAGTTATTGTTCAGATTTCGTTGATGTCGTTTCGTGGTCGAGTGCGTAGTTTTTGTATGTTTTATTGTTTCGTTTTCCTTTTCGGCGGGCGTGTGTCGTGCGGTTGTTTTCTTTTATGTAAATTATTGGTAGTGCGGGTACCATTAATTGCATAATTTTTAAACCGAATTGTGAAGTGTTTTTAATTCGTTTAAAATTAATGTAAATAATATTAAGTTTAAATTATTTAATGATTTAAATTATTTAATTAAAAAAAAAAAAAATTTAAAGTGATTTGTGCAGTGATGTTGTTGGTGTTTTGTTTTTTGCCGCCGCTGCTGCTGGATGTTGCTGCTGTTGATGATGTTGCTGCTGCTGATAATGTTGCTGATGATGCTGCTGGTGATGTTGTTGTTAAATCCGCATACAGCGCGGAATGGGACGGTTTGATTTAAGTTAATTTTTAATTATATATACAAATTTTTATATTTTATCAAATTTTTATTTATTGGTTATTTTTTTTTTTTATTATTGGTTCCTTTTTTTTTTTTAATTAATTTTGGTTTTTTTTTTTTGTATGTATTTGTGTGCATTTTGATCGTTTCGGTTTCGAGTTTTGTTCGGATTCGAATATACGTTTGAGTGTGTGTATGTGTGTGTATGATGGGCTTTTCATATTTGCAAGTAATTGCAAATGGCGGTTCATTTTGATTTTGATTTTGATTTCGTTTTTTTTTTTTAAATTTAAAATTTTGAGTTTTATTGAATTTTTCGGGTTGTATTCAATAAATAGACACTTGAGTTTTGTGATGTGTAGTGATTTCAAATTGTGTGAAATTTTCAAAAGTGCATTTTGGAAGTTTTTTTTTTTTTTTTTTTTTTTATAGTGTGATTTTTAAGTGATATTATAATTTGTGAAATGTGAAATGCCGGCGGCTAATTAATCCAGTGTGTTTTGCCGACGGGTTGCAATTTTACAAAAATTATATATATATTTTTGTGTTGAATTGAATTTTAATAAATATTCTGTGTGTTGATCATTTTAATACTAATATTTTTTTTAAATTTATTATTTCATAGATTTAATACAAGTTTGATTTTAATTCATTATGTAGATATTTTATAAAATGATGATTGCGAATAATGTAGATATTTTATAAAATGATGATTGCGAATAAAATTATATTCAGAAAATAGTTTCGAGTTACAATTTTAAATTATTGTTTTGATATTTCAGGATATTTTGTTTTTGGTGGAGTTTCGAAAGTGGACTGTATTTTTGTTGAATAATTGAAATTTATTTTTCTTAATTTTTTAAATGTGTTGTGTGGTGTTGTGTTGTATAGGGTAGGCAATTTAGCAATTTTGATTTTTGATTTGGTTTTAAATGAAGTGTATGCGATTTAAGGGTGTTGTGTTGAGTTTTGTGTTGAGTTGTGTGTTGTGTTGGGTTTGTGTTGGGTTAATTTAATTTTCGATTGAGAAAATTTATTTAAAATTTAATTCAATTGTTCATATAAGCGTCTCTATATCGGTGCATTTGTTACTTGGAAGGTAGCATATTTTTGCAATAGGGCGTTTCATGATTCCAGTTTTGGTTTTCAGGGTTACCACTCGGACTAGGTCATCGGCTCCAGGGTCCAGGATGTGTTTCGGTGATTCTGGCTAGTAACCATTGAGATGGTGGTAGCCTTTCATCTTTTACTAAGACCAGACCTCCGATTTCAGGTTCGACTTCTTTTCTTGTCCATTTAGGCCGTTGTTGTAGCCTAGAAAGATATTCTCCGTTCCATTTACGCCAGAAGGAGTCGACAAATGCTTGAGTTCTCGTCCATTTGTCTAGGTAACTCATTTTTTCTGGGGTTGATATGTGCCCTTGAGGTATACTTAGCAGGGGTTCTCCAATTAGGAAATGTCCTTGGGTTAAGACATCTAGGTCATCAATATTGTCCGACAGAGGGCACAGAGGTCTGGAATTCAAACATGCTTCTATCTGTGTAAGAAGGGTGTAGAGTTCCTCGAACGTTAAACCTCTCATCTTGTACGGTTCTTTTAAGGTGATATTTTACGGATTTCACGCCAGCTTCCCAGAGACCACCAAAGTGAGGAGAAGCTGGTGGAATAAAATTAAAGTTGGTTCCTGAATTGGCTACAATACCTGCTATTTCCTTCCAATCGTGTTTAGCTTGTGCCAGCATGCGAGCTAATTCACGGTTAGCTCCTACGAAATTTGTGCCGCAGTCACTATAAATTTGAGCACAAAAACCTCGCCGTGCAGTGAAGCGACGAAGAGCTGCCAAGAATGCTTGAGTTGTCAAGTCTGATACTGTTTCCAAATGAATGGCCTTTGTGGACAAGCATATAAAAATTGCAAAGTATCCTTTGAAGGTCTTGGCTCCCCGTCCTTTCCATGCCTTAATTTCTATAGGACCTGCATAATCCACTCCAGTGTGAGTGAATGGCCGGGACATTCGTACTCGTGGTGCTGGGAGGCTTTCCATGAGCTGTTGAAGATTTTTTTTGCTGTATCTGAAGCATGTTGGACATTTGTGGATGTGTATTTTCACGTGTTGTTTAATGCTTATAATCCAGTAGGTCATACGAATATAAGCCATAGTCTGATGATTTCCACCGTGTAGTGTTTTGTTGTGAGCATCTCGTATCACAAGTTCAGTAAAGTGGTAGCTGGGTTTCAGGATGATGGGGTGCTGCTGGTTGTAGGACAAAAGAGTGTTCTGCAATTGACCGCCAACGCGGAGAATCCCATTACCATCAATGAAGGCATTAAGTGAAAGCAGGGATTTAGGGATCGTGTTTTTATTCTCATACTCGTCTAGTTCTTGGCTGAACATGAGTTTTTGTACAGCTTTGGTTACCAATATGGCTGCATTTTGTAGCTCTCCATAACTTAACTCTCCTGATAATTTAGGAATAATCCTCATCTTTGAAAGGCTGTTCCATCTAAAACGACAGCAGAAAGCTATTGCTCTGATGGTCTTTGAAAATCGAGAGCATCTTAGTATGCTTATATTGATGTCATCATCTGCTGGATCAGAGAAAGCATGCATACACAGTTTTTTTTACAGCTCTCTTCTCCTCTTCAGTGTCGAACTGGGATGGTTGTTCAGGAATTTCAAAATTCCATTTCTCCCTCAAAAACGAAGGACCTGTCCACCATAAGTTTTGTGCTCCTAGAGACTAGGGAGATACGCCTCTAGATGCTAGATCAGCTGGATTGTGATCCGTTGGAATGTGTTTCCACATATCACAGCTTGTCAGACGTTGGATTTCTCCAACCCTGTTGCTGACAAAAGTGGTGGTTGTGCTCGAATCCATGCCAACGTTATCATTGAGTCTGACCAGGTGTAAATTTTTTCATCGGTGACATTAAGTGCCTTTTTTGTGTAGTGAAGAAGAGATGCAAGAAGTAGAGCTCCACAAAGTTCAAGTCGTGGCAGACTGACTGTTTTCAATGGAGCTACCTTTGTCTTTGAGATAATTAAGTGCATGTGGATGTTTCCTAAGCTATCAAGGACACGCATGAAAACTACTGCTCCATATGCATTTTCAGAGGTGTCACTGAACCCATGCAATTGAATTGATTTTTGGGTATATTGTGTCTTTATCCACCTAGGGATTTTTATATATTGAATGGCAGGTAGTTCCTTTCGAAAAACTTCCCACTCTTCTTTAAGATCTGCTGGAATTGGATCGTCCCAATTAGTTTCTCTGTACCATAATTGTTTCATCATTATCTTGGCTTTGATTACACATGGTGCAATCCAGCCAAGTGGATCAAAAAGCTTGGCGATTGCCGATAGCATTGACCTTTTGGTTACATCTTCGGTATCATCTTGAAAGGTTTTAAATGAAAACGTGTCTTCTTCTGGCTGCCAGCTTTTACCTAAGGTTTTAACTTGATTAGTTGAGCCAAGTGGAAGTTCAAAACTTATCTCGCAATCTTCTTTGGGCAAGTCTTCTAGAAGATCCTTGCAGTTCGATGTCCATTTACGAAGCTTGAGTGCTGCCGATGCCAGCAGATTTCGAGTTTCTTCTGGTTTCTTTCGAGTTTCTTCGATGGAATCGCCTCCAGTAATGAGATCATCCACGTACATCTCCTCCGTGACTGCAAGAGCTCCATTTGGATATCTTTCAGCTTCATCTTCAGCTAATTTCTGCAGGACACGGATGGCCAAGTAAGGTGCACAAGCTGTGCCAAACGTAACCGTTTTGAGTTTGAAGATTTTTAAGGGTTCCTCAGGGCTTTCTCTCCAATGAATTAGTTGATAGTATTGATTCGTTTCTTGTACGAGAATTTGGTGATACATCTTCTCTATATTAGCGGTTATGGTGTATTGATACGTTCGCCATTTCAAAATAATATCGACTATATTTTTTTGTAACTTAGGACCTATTAATAAATGCTCATTCAAAGATGTCCCATCAAACGTTTTTGCTGCAGCATCAAAGACAACTCTCAGCTTTGTTGTCGTGCTAGACTCTTTGAAAACAGTGTGATGTGGAAGAAAGTAATGAAAGTGAGTGTTCAGAATTGGGTCGTTTTCATTCACTTCCTCCATGTGTTGTAAGCTGAGATATTCCTTTATACATTGGCTGTAACTCGCTTTCAGATTTGGATCCTTTTCAAATCTTCGTTCCAATAATTCAAAGCGCCTGATTGCGGTCTCTTTACTAGATCCTAGTTCAGGAGGAAATCCCTCTTTAAATGGAAGGCCAACTTCATATCGACCATCTGACATCCTTTTTGTCGTTTTTACAAAATGCAGTTGACATGCGACGTCTTCCTTGGATGGTTCGGTCATGAATGGAGTTTCTTCAATCTCCCAAAATTTTCGGACTTCCCTGACGAGTCTAGTATGAAAGAAACACTTAACGGTTTTTGGAATCACCTCGGGAATTTTCTCTAAGACAATCCATCCTAGATGTGTGTTTTGAGCAATAGGTGCAATTTAATGATCATTGCGAACAATTTCTGGAAGTACAATATCAGGATAAACATCGGAGCCAAAAAGTATGTCGATCGGGGCTGGAACGTAGAATTTAGGGTCTGCTAATTCTAAATTTGTTAGATGTTCCCATGTGTTGTGTATCATTTTGTGGGCCGGAAGGAGGCCAGTCAACGACTTGAAGATGAACGCTTTGGTTGCACCTGTAAACGCCGAATGTTTTGACGAAAACATTATGTCAACGTAGCTGTGACTGTTGCCGTTGTTGACCTTCCCCAACCCTGATACTTTAATAAGTGTTCGATGTCGTGTAAGGTTTAGGAACTTTGCTGCAGACTCTGAGATAAAGGTTGCATCTGAACCTGGGTCGATTAGCGCTCGTAACTCTAAAAATCTACCATCTCCAGATTTAACTCTTACGATTGCTGTAGCTAATAAAATTTGTGTTTCATGAATTTGAGATGCATAAAAATTGTGTCGGGTACTGCAGCTTGCAGTGTTGTCACCCATTGGTTGGAAAGCAGGAGCGTTTGGGTTTGCAGCTGCGTGTTGGTTCCGAGGATGGGCAACTTGTTGTTGAAATTGTGGTGTTACATTTGGAATTAAATTTTGTGGACTGTTAAGATTGGAATTTGTATTGTTTGTGTGTGAATTGTTGTGTAGGAATGAGTGGTGCCTTTGATTGCAAAAGTAGCAGGTTCGGCTACTTAGGCAATTTTGTGTAGTGTGGCTGTAGGCGAGGCAGTTTTCACATACACCAGCTTGACTTACAGCTTGTAGTTTTAGGGGAGCGTCCATACTTAAAAACTTTTGACACCTCATTAAAGAATGTTGCCCCTGTCGGCAGACTTGACAATGATATTGCTGAGGTGCCTTAAAAGGTTGTTTTTGTTGCGTCTTTGCATGAAATGTTTTTGCTGTTTGCTGTTTTGAAACTGGTATCAGCTGTGTGGCTTGCTCTACAATCGATTCTAATGTCCTAAAATGGGATTTTAGAAATCCAGTGAACTCAGGAAAAGTCAGGAGATTTTTCTCATTCCCAAGCTTTTCTTCCCATAATTGTTGGGTTTTAGATGGTAATTTTTGGAACACAATATAAATTAAAATTGTATCCCAATGTTCCACTGGCAACTCTAAATTTTCAAGGGCGTGGAGAACTTCGGTAGTTGTGTCCAACAAGCTTTTGAGGGTTTCTGCTGACTCTTTAATTTGAGCAGGCTGACCAAAAAGAACCTTCAAATAAGAAGTCACTAAAACTCTCTTATGGTCATACCTTTCCATAAGCAAATCCCATGCCTTTGCATAATTTCCTATGCTCAAATCTAAATGATGCAACAAACGTTCAGCATCGCCAGTCAAGCTTTCTTTCAAAAAATGCATTTTCTGAATTTCGTTCAGACCTGGGTTATTATGTACCATCGAAATAAAAATGTCATGATTTGACCGCCATTTTGTATATGACCCCGAGAAAGTTGGAGGTTTAATAGGTGGTAGCTTTAGTACGTTTGTAGTTGTTGGCTGTGTCTGTTGAAGAAGACCTTGTGAAGGAGGAGCTGTTCCCGATGCGGGTGTAGGAGGAGCAGGTGGAGTTATCCTGTCCATAGCATCCAACAATTCACACCTGTATTCTAGATACGTGTCAGATATCTGATCGAATACGACAATCATTTCTCACTTTTTTAAGCCCTCTTCGAGCTTCTCCCCACTCACGATTTCCTCGTGATATCTTTTGGCGTTCATTAAATGCCCTTCTAAAAGATCTAAACGTGTTTTTAAGTAATTACTCGTTCGACGAGTCTGCCCTGTTTTCTTAAAATTTGTAAAATCGCGCTCTATTTGCGCCAAAACCTGCTTCTGCAGCTCTCCGTACGACATGTGGATTTTTGTTTATTTTAATGTATTAAAAAAAAGAACAAAAAAAAAATACTTTAAAAAAAAGACTTACTTGTTGTGCCTTTAATGGTGTGTGGTGTGGAGTTGGGTTACACGTCGCGGGAGCCCGATTTGCACAGCAAAAATAATGTTTTATTTTGGAAATTACTTCAATTTTTGTTTAACAAAATTGTTTTGATTTAATATTAAATTGATTAAAAAAGTGTATAGTTTATTTCACTTTGGAAATATATATGTATATATATATATATATATATATATATATATATATATTTATATGTCTAATAGCACATATATTGCACTTTAATTGGCTTTAAAATTAAAATAAAACTCACACACAAATTTTTTTATTTATAATGGCTCGAAGGACCAATGTTTTTTGGTCTTGCCGGTTAACTTTATCAATTCCAATATTTTGTCTTTAAAATAAAACTCAATTTAATTTTTTTTATAATACGTTATAATTTTAATATAAGTTGTGAAGTGTTGAAAAGTTCTAGAAAGAATGACCTTTTTATAATTGAAGGACAAAGTAATACAATTGACATTGACGTTAAACGTCATTTTGAGCTAATTAATTTTAATGTGTTAATTCACAATAGTAATCATAGCATAATTAAATTTATATTTTTTTTGATAGTTTTTATTTAAATTAAATGATTGAGTTCAGAACAGTTTCATTAAAAAAAATAGTAAGGATTTTACGGATCCTTACGTTTTATTAACCCTTTACAGTTAACACCTCACTGGTCATATGTGATTTGAAATCCGTAAAGTTCATTCGGATAGGATTGGAAAAGTCCAGACACTATATATATATTTTATATACTGCGCTGGAATTTTAGTCCCAATTACAAAACAAGGTGCAAATTGCTCGGTATAAAGTCATTTGAATCTAGAAGAAATATTCACAACGAAATGCTTTTAAGAGATATTGTTATTGTGTATTGAATACTATACCAATTACATTAGAATCAATTTCTTAGTATTGTAGTAGAATGCTTATCATATAATTGCTATTGATACTTAAGATGCTTTTAATAAAATATATTTCTTTTTCCGGTTGTACTTCAACTGAAACAACACGTCTTTTACTTTTCTCCTCAAAAGACAATCCGATTTGTGAGTCCACATCTCAACAGGTTATGGGCCCAGGTGAATTTAATTAAAAGGGATTTTTTTCTGTTTTTTACACTGTTCTGATAGATAAATTGAAGGGGAGAGCGAACTACGATGTTTGGAAGATTTCTGCAAAATCTTATCTGGTAATACAAAGCTTGTGGAAATGCATTGAAACTGCCCAAGCAGCAGCAACAACCTCGGATGATCTGTTTAAGGACTTACGAGCCAAGTCTGAGTTAACTTTGCTGGGTCCCAGAATTTTTCGTTTATTGCAGACACAGACAGCCAAAGATGCTTGGGACAATTTGGCCTATGCATTTAAAGATAGTGCTCTGTGCAGGAAAGTTGATCCCTTATGTTAGTTGGATTGCCAAATGACTACAAGCCTCTGGTGATGGCTGTGGAGAATTCATCAAAATAATTGACGTCAGATACTGTTAAAACGTTGCTTTTACCAGAAGTGCAAAGGTTCTGATAGTGGTATGTTGTCTAAATTTAAATCTTTAGTTTTTTGTTTATTTTGTTTTAGTTTAACATACCTTTTTTTCATTTTTTTTTTTTAAATAAGTATACCTAGTATTTGTTTAAAAAAAAATCGAAAGCAGATCCTTCATATTCAAGATTTTCCTTGACCATTATTGGTGTAAATTTTAAAACATTAGATTAATAGAATTTAATTTTTGTAAAGAATTTTGGGTGTCAAGTCGGTCGACGTTGATCTTACCATCGATTCTAATTAAATTAACAAAATAACCAAAAGTCCATGAAAACAAAAAACGAAATGACCCTAATCGAAATTATCTTTATTTAAAGTAACTCTGCACTTGTAATGGAAAAACAAGAAAATAAAATGCAAAGTGTCCATATGGCGAAATAATCGAAAAACTAAGTTGAAGAAAAACTAAAAAAGGGATTATGAACTAAACTAAAATAATTGTGTGAAAAACGAAATAACAGAAAATGAAATAAAAAAGATCGAAACAATAGGTACCCTTGAAAACTAGATGCGAAAATGTCTTTTAGTTTTTGAGGACACTGCAAATAATGAGATGTTGATCATTGTTTACAGAGTAGGAACCTTGTTTTGTTTGAAAGATTGGTGCCTTGCAAGGTCTCCTTCCTACGAAACGACAAGTTTACTGGAATGAAATCGTTTTATTTTTGTTTGTTTTTCCTCCCGTCTGTATGAGTTCAAATGGTAATATTTTGAGAACTGAACTTGGTTTTGAAAAGTTTTATACCTTTTTGGAAACTTCAAATATAGAGCAAGTTTTTGAAAACATAAATTAGTGTCGAGTCATACAATATGACAAAGTTTTCATTTAAACATTACTTTACTCAGTGGAGACATATTGGTGCATTTAATGGGCTCTATCTCTGGTCTCCGGCGTTCTTTGGACTTGTCCCCATTATAATAAATCAAGTATGTACCTACTAGTAATAGCTTTCGTTTGAGATGCAGTTCAATTCTGTTAGATCTACAAACATTTTTCGCACCATCCATTCATTATACGTTATTATAAAATTATAGTTCACAACTGCAATAGGGATGCTTACAGTTCCTCGATTATCGAGGTTTTCTTGTTTGAGATTTCATCTTTCGAGATTTTTGTTATTCAAGATTTTGGCTTTCGAGATTCTGTCATTTGAATTTTTGTCTTTCAAGATTTTGGTTTTCAAGATATCGGGGTAAACTCAACTTGGTGATTTCAGTGTCCATGGGAGAGCTGAATTCTTGCAAAAGGTGCGGTTAGTGGTTTTATTTTATCTGCTTGATCAAAAAAATATGAATTTCGTGAAACGTAATTTTGATACCAATCCATTTTCAACTTTCAAATTTAAATTATGCTGTGGTTACCCTATACTTTTATAAATGACTAATATACATTTGTGTACATATAAAAGGTACTTAAATTTGAATATTTGTTTTCTTCAACAGCGAGCTGCAGCGCATCAGCAACAACTTGCCGTTCAAAGTGAGTACAAATATTTTAAAATCAATACATGGATGCATTTTGATTTGGAGCACTAAGTACCAAGAATATAATTTTGTATAACTATTTTCAGGTCCGATTAACAATTGTTTAATTTTCTAACAATATTGTTTAATTTTAATCATTTTTTTAGCCAACTTAGTAATTATTTCTAGCAAGAACAGGTGACAAAAAAGAGGCATGTATCGGACAAAATATTTTACAGCATTTTAATTGGTGGAAGTTTTTGGTATAGATGCTTTTACACTAAAAGTCCCAACCCAAGTTACTATTCTAGTTCGTATTTAGCTCTAGCAGCGTCTATAGATCTAATTTAGCTTAATAAACCAGTTGCATTTTCATACAGGTAGTGTCTGAAGAAACAGTTTGCAAAAGAGTTTCCTAGCAATACCCTGTCAAGACATAGGGTTGCCACGCGCTAAAGTCTCGCCAGCATATTGCTAGGCAACCCATGTGCAAACTGTTTCGTTAGTCACTACCTATATGAATATGAAGGATGGTGGTACCTTAGACTATAGGTAAATAGGAACTTCATTTGTTACTTGGGAACGAATGAAAATGAAATGCACGACTGAAATGCACGACTGGGTCGCACGTAATTGCTCTTGAGGTCAAATAGTTGAAAAACATAAAATTCATTACTAGAAAGGCTTAAGCACATTCTTTAATTGTTTTGGGCCCCAAACTAAGCATGCCGATAAGAAAGATAAATTAATTAAAGCAAAAAAAAAGCTCTTTAAAAAAAATGGTTTAAAAAAGCAAACGACTCACAGTGGGGCTACTTGTAGGGGAGAGCGAAAAAACTACATAAAATCTAAACCATTTGACCAATTTCTTTGAAACAGGAATGATAGTCAGTAACAAGAGAAATTTACACTATTAATTTCCGTCTACTGCCATTAATAATTAATAAAATTTAATGAATTTTAATAAAAACTAAACCACTTAACCAATTTTGTTGAAATTTTCAGGAATGATAATTAATCACAAGAATCACGATCGCGGCCTGCGGTTTCGTGATAAAAAAAACTTAAACGTTTTTTCTTTTTCTTTTTTTTATTCTTTATTTTATTTATTTTTATTTACATTCTTTATTTTATTATGGTTTATTTATTTGCTTATTATTTAAATAACATTTGTATTATTATAGAGTCTAAGGGGAGGCCGCTGTCTTGAGCTAGGCTGCACCTCACGATAGAATATTGGAAATAGACTGACTTAAGATTCTAACTTAACTTTGAATTATGCTTCAGGTTAATTGTAAAGTGCACTCGTTTGCACAATTAATATTGTTTTCGAAATATTCATATTTCGTCTGGGTTCATGAAATATGATATAGTTTGTATAGGTTAAGGGGAAAAGGGGTGTTTCCGTTTGTGAATGGAATTTGGATAGGTAAGCGAAAATGGCGTGGGAAACAGTTATGTTTTATGTGAGTGCCGTTAGGCGAAGGGGCGTGTGGGGAAAAGTGGGTTTATGGTTTGGGTTGACGTCTGAGACGTAACTCCTCCCTCCTTAAGATTCTGCTCCGGAGAATCATTGCTTTTTATATTTACTTTAATGTTTGTTTTATTTTTAAAAATGAAGATTAAAATGATTGAAATAATAATGAAAGTTATAAGGAATGTTCCAATAGAAAGGTGGGTAATATTTTTTCTTTGTATTTCTTCTATAGATTTACGATTTTCTAATTGCTTAAAGTGAAGATCCTCTGAAGTATAATTCATTACAATTCTTTTAATTGTTATATTTTTATAGTTTGGTATGATGAAATTATCATAGTAAATAAAATTTTCATATTTAACATTATTTATTATAATTTTACAATTTTCAAATCTTATTATATTATTTCCAACTATATTTACGTTATAATTATGACAATTGTGTAATATATCTGTTTGTGCTATATTTTTTGTTATGACAATATTATTTGTCATTTGCTTAATTTCTATGTTTTTATTTTCTTTGAAATTACATTCAGCATTTTCTTTTAATAGATTTGATACACAAGTATCGTTTACAATTTTTAAGTCTTTTAACTTTAATCCATTCTCCGTATTATAAAACATTAATTTTCCATTTGTAACAAAATGATTACTTGATATTAAAATTTCTAGATTATTTTTGTTGGGAATTGGTTCAACAATTATTTTGTAAAAAATTTCTTTTGAATAATTTGGTATAAGTAAGATAAATATTATTTGATCCTCATGAATTATAGCAGAACTTTTTATGTTTGGTATTTTATTGAGAGTAATGTTAAACTTTTGAATTTCTTTTGGAGTTAACAGATCTGTGCTTAGAATTCCTAGCTGACTTAGCATTACATTTTCTTTTACTTTCTTTACTTGATCCCTTAGTAGTTCTATGTCATAATTAACCTGAAATGCATGTTGCATTCTTTTTATTCTAATATGTTCTTCATTTATAGCATTGCTTAAATTCTCAAATTGTTTCTTAATTTCATGTTGCTGTTTATTAATTTGTTTTGTAATGTTGTTCGTTATTTCGTTAAAGTTATTGTTTATCTTTATTTGGTCGTTTAGTCCGTCTATTAGATTTTTGTTGTTCTTTTCGTTAATTTCTAAACTCTGTCTTATTTCCTGTTCATCTTCATGGTCCATAGTACCAGCTATGTATTTTAATCCTTTACCTAATATGTCAAATAATCCTCTTCTCGATTTATGATGGTGATGTCCTAGCGTATTTTCTATTTCTGAAACTAAACTATTAAAATTGTGTTTTACAGTTGGGAATTCATTATTCTCGTTCAATTCATTTATATTATGTTCTAAAATGTCGAGATTTTCCGTCCATGTTGTTAAGTTAATGTTGTGTAATATTTTTGTATAATTTTCAATAATATTTAAATTTTGCTCTCTGATTGTTATAAATCCGTTTCCTGTGTTTAAATTTTGTACGTAAAGTTTTTGTCCTGTTGTAATTGTCATTGGGATTGCCAGAAAAATAATAAGTGTTGCCTGAAAAATATAAATTAAGTGGTTTGTTCAAATTTATAATTTCGCTTGAGTTGAGTTTTATAGTATTTATGTCCTCTTTCATTAATAACATGGTCTTTATTCAAAACTATGGGATTGGATTTTATATGGGTTGGTTTAAGTTTGTTATGAGTTCTTGTCTTTAGGTAGCAGTGTTTATTTTCTGTAAGGTCTATGTCAGTTTTATTTTTATTCTGTTTATTTATGTATCGTTCTTTATTGTTGTTAACAGTCTCTATAATCTTAGGGTATTCCTGATTCGTTATCGTTCCGTTTGTAAATTCTATAGGTCTTCTTTTTGTTGTAGAGTGGATTGTTTTATTATAAATTGTAACAGCTTTAAGGACTTTATTTCGTAAGGTATCGTTATTTTCTTTATCAGCTTGAAATGTTCTTATGTGCTCGTTCAGAGTCGAATGGAATCTTTCGATATCCGAATTTCCAGTTTTATGGTAAGGTGTCGTTATATGTAAATCAACATTATTTTCTTTTAGATACTCTTTAATAACTATTGATGAAAATCCTGTTTCACCATCGGTTATTATCCTTTCCGGTATTCCATTGTTTGCAAATCTATATTTTAGGGTGTTTAATAATTTTGGCCAAGTTCTATGCTTTATTTCGTGGACTGTTACAAATTTTGAAAATTTGTCGATCATTGTAACATACATAAGATTTATGTTGGCATACCAAATATCAATATGTATAATTTGGTTTGGTTTAGTTGGTTTTTCAGTTAATTTTAAGGGAATTTTGTAGGGATTTCGTTCGTACTTTGATTCATTACAAACTTTGCAATTGTTTATGAATTTTTGAATTTTTTCCTTAAGTTTTGGGCAGTAGTATACATCCTTTATTTCAAAATAAGTTTCATTTATGCCTCTATGGTTTAATAAGTTGTGGGTTTGTGAGATAACTAAAAGTTCTTTTTCCTGATCTTCTAAATCACCTAGAAATTTGCTACATTTAATAACCTTCAGTAATTTATTTTTGCTAAAATATTTTAGATATGTTTCTTGGAACTGGGCAAAAATATGGTCATCTGAAGAATAAATTCCTAGAATTCCTTTAGAAGGGATATATTTTTTCATTATATCCAGAATAAGATCTTCTTTATAGGTTTTTAGTTCGATAACTATTCTTTTCTTATGAAATGGGGTATATATTTTATGGCTATTTAAATTATTTGTTTTATTCAAAATAATTTGTGTCTTATAAATATTGACTGGGGTTTCTACAATTGGGATGTGGTTGCTACTATCCTCATTTGCGCTGTGAATAGTGGCTATTAAAGATTGGTTGTCCTCATTTATATCATCGATATTTGTCACATCTTCGTTGTAGTAAATCTCCATTCTTGATAACCCGTCAGCGACCTGATTATCTTTTCCTTTTACATATTGAATATCAAAATTATACTCTTCAAGTTTCACTTTCCACCTTTGCAGTTTAGTATTTGGTTCTTTTAGTGAACTTAACCAAACTAGGGGTCGATGGTCCGTTCTAACGATGAACTTTCTTCCGTAAAGGTACGGTCTAAAATACTGTGTGGCCCAAACAATGGCCAATAACTCCTTCTCAATTGTGGAGTAATTGATTTCGTGGGTGTTTAGAGTTCGACTGGCAAAACACACTGGGTGATTTTCTTGCGATAACACCGCACCAATTGCATAGTTTGATGCATCTGTAGTTAGTGTGAATATTTTATTAAAATCTGGATGTTTTAAAATTGGGTCTGATGTGATTAAGGTTTTTAATTCCTCAAAACTTTCTATGTATTCTTTATTATTTATGTCAATTTTAGCTCCCTTTTTTAGGAATGTAGTCATTGGTTTCGCTACTTTGCCGTAGTCTTTAATGAACTTCCGGTAATATCCGGTTATACCTAAAAATGATTTTATTTGTTTTGATGTGGTAGGAATTTTATAATTTTTAATTGCTGAAATTTTGTTTGGGTTTGCTTTGATGCCCTCCGTAGTGACGACATGTCCCAAAAATTCAGTTTCTTTTTTTAAAAATTCAGTTTTATCTAGTTGTATTTTCAAATTGACTTCTTGCAATCGCTTAAATATTTTTCGTAACGATGTTATGTGCTCTTCTAAGGATGTTGAGAACACTATGATATCATCTAGATACACAAGGCAAATTTTACCTATGTATTCCGATAAGACTGAGTTCATTAGTCTTTGGAATGTAGCGGGTGCATTCTTCAAACCGAAAGGCATTCGAACGAATTCGTAGTGACCCTTGTCAGTTGAGAAAGCAGTTTTTCTTATATCTTCTTCCGCTATTTCGATTTGGTGAAATCCTTTAGCCAAATCGATTGTAGTGAAGTACATAGAGTTTCCCAATTTACCAAGTATGTCATCCATATTTGGCATTGGAAACTTATCGTCGATTGAAACTTGGTTCAATTTCCGATAATCTATGACTATTCTCCACTTCTTTTTCCCAGATGCGTCTTCCTTTTTCGGAACGACCCAGATAGGTGAAGAATATGGAGAGTTACTTGGACGTATGATACCTTGTTTAAGCATGTCATTTATTTGCCTAGATACTTCTGTTTTATGGATCTCAGGGTATCTGTAATTTTTTGTGTAGATCGGAATGTCATTGACTGTCTTTATACTATGCTTAATCGCATTGGTGAAAGATAAGTCATTTCCGTCTTGATAGAAAATGTTTGAGAACTGAGAAACAAGTTTTATAATTTCTGTTCTTTCTGCACTATTAAGGTGCTCGATCCTGATTTGATCAGAAATTGGTTTTCTACTAGTTTCAGTATGGTAGATTTCTAATTGAGGGATTAGTTTTTCATATTCTTCATAATAATTAAAATATATTGGTAATTCTGTTTCATTTGTTTGCAAAATTTTTCTTTTGAAGTCAATGATTACTTCCAATGGAAGAAGGATATTATTTCCAATCAATCCATCGAAAACTTCATGGAATTTAAATTCTAGAAATTCAGCCGTCTTATCCTTACCAAATTCTTTGAACAGTGGAATTTTAACTTTTTTACTAATAAATAATGGTGTACTTGTAGTTTTTATTTTAACAGGCGTTTCGAGATTTGTTGCCCATTTGGGGTGACAAATTCCTGGATTTAAGATGCTGGTTTCTGAGCCTGGGTCAATAAGTATTCTAAGGTTTCTAGTGTTTGATTTAACAATTATATAGGGTAATCGGCCTGTAGGCTGGTTTCCTGAAAATCCGAATCCTGCAAGTTTACTTGTCTTTGATAGGAGGCGGAGAGGGTGTCCATAGGTTCTCCTGGACTTCTAAAATTGCCTGAATTATTTCTTCGATTATTACCTCTGTCCTGCGTGGAACGATTGGGGTTATTAGGGTTGTAATTAGTGTTAGGGTTATTGTTAAAATTGTTTTGGTTGTACCTGTTCCTATGTATACCTGAATTATTCAGATTGTGTTGACCAGATCTGTTTGTGTTGTTATGAAAGTTATTCGTTTGGAAGTTGCGTTGGCTGTTAGGATTTGAATGATTTGGTCTGACTTGTCTATTCATATCAGATCTATAATTGGAATATTGTTTAAGATTTCCCTGGTCTTGTCCTATAAATTTATTAATTATATCTCTTACTTCTCCTATACTATACCTATCTGCTAACGCATGGGCTAAAGCGCCAGCTGCTAACTCCTTAGCTTTTTGAATAAGCATACTATTAAATATTAAGACTATCGATTCTCCGTTTTCACTAAACGCCGCGATTTCTGCTATTTCTTCGATGAGTTTTTTAAGTCTTATATCTAATTCTAATATCGAACTTACTCTAAGTGATCCAATATTTTTTGTTATAGTGAGTTCGTCCTTCGAGGGGCGAAAATGTCTTCTTAGCTTCTCCAAACATTGATTCCAGTCAGTTGGGGGTTCTGCATACAGGATGTTCTTAGCTGCGCCCTGAATTTTCGTGTCGTATATTACTTCATATACGATTGGTCTTTCAATCTCGGTATGATTCGCGAGGATTTTATTCACGGAATTGGCGAATGATGGGAGTGTACCGGCGTCACCCGTAAATATATTTAAATACCGAATTTGTTTTTCAATCCGCGCACGGAAATTGTTTCCATTGTTATTGTGTATAATGATTTGTGTTAGTGCTTCCAGGCACTGTTCCACATTCAGTTGAGCCATTCTGTTAGCTCTTTGTAAATCAAAATTGCGTCCTCGGCTAATTTTTAAATTGATACGCGCACACTTAAATGGTGCACTTCACAAATCGTACTTATTATCTTAAACACTGCGTTTGTTTGAACTCACGATTTCTTTATCGAATCGCGAAGAAAATGTTCACTGCTGTTTATTTGAACTTACGATGTCTTTATCGAATCGCAGAACTGTTCACTTTGGTTTATTTAAATTTACGATTTCTTTATCGAATCGCAAAAATGTTCACTTTGGTTCTCCTTGTACGGATACTAACACTCATGCACTTTGGTTTTCCTTGTACGGATACTAACACTCATGCACTTTGGTTCTCTCGAGTTAAAAAGTAAAAACTTAACGCGTTTCTTTTTTTATTTTTCTTTATCGAATCAAAAAACTCGCGTACTCGACTAATACCGACTGCGCCAATCACGATCGCGGCCTGCGGTTTCGTGATAAAAAAAAAACTTAAACGTTTTTTCTTTTTCTTTTTTTTATTCTTTATTTTATTTATTTTTATTTACATTCTTTATTTTATTATGGTTTATTTATTTGCTTATTATTTAAATAACATTTGTATTATTATAGAGTCTAAGGGGAGGCCGCTGTCTTGAGCTAGGCTGCACCTCACGATAGAATATTGGAAATAGACTGACTTAAGATTCTAACTTAACTTTGAATTATGCTTCAGGTTAATTGTAAAGTGCACTCGTTTGCACAATTAATATTGTTTTCGAAATATTCATATTTCGTCTGGGTTCATGAAATATGATATAGTTTGTATAGGTTAAGGGGAAAAGGGGTGTTTCCGTTTGTGAATGGAATTTGGATAGGTAAGCGAAAATGGCGTGGGAAACAGTTATGTTTTATGTGAGTGCCGTTAGGCGAAGGGGCGTGTGGGGAAAAGTGGGTTTATGGTTTGGGTTGACGTCTGAGACGTAACTCAAGCAAGAGAAATTAAACTTTTAATTTTTGCCACATCCACTATCGTTTAAATTTTTTCGCTTTTTTTGTCCAGACGTTCTCTTACTTTGATTAAATTTTAACTACGATTTGTATGAAATTTTCAGACTTGGTGTCGATGTAACAAATAGCGTTAATTTTCAGCCACTTATTTTCTTAGAAGGAAATGAGAACAAATTGACAAAAAAGGGGCAATACCTCTATTTCTCGAGAATGGATGGAATTACAAAAGAATTGAAACTTAATTGTAAAATTATATTATATATTATATCTTCCACCTGATTTCAGATCAGACTCCGACTTATATGGTTGGGTTTTGTATTAAATTTATTTGACCTGACTTTCGCTATTCGAGTTCCGAAAAAAGAAACCGTTTTTTTTAATATTTAAAGGCCATAACTTCGATTTTATAAAATAATTAGAAGTTTTATTCAGTTTGAGAAAATATTTTGACTTTAAAATTTTAAGAAAAAAACTTTTAACAATTAAAATATGAACAACTTGCTTTTATTGATAAAATCGAGGTTATGACCTCTAAATCTTAAAAAAAAAAACAAAACAATTTGTCTCTCGGAAAATGACATATTTTAAGGTCATTTCCAACAATCTCCAATTTTTTTTAGAGTGTATTGAGCATAGGAATGAATAAAACTCTGAAACATACAAAAAAATTTACTGTTTCCCATAAGAAACTTTAAGCGCCTAAAAGGGGTAACAGGGTTCAAAATAAAAATTTGAAAAAATTAGAGGATTTTTTTTGAATTATTTGAAAATATTTTTTTCGCTTTAGAGCTTGATCTACAAATAACGAACGGTATCCCCTATCCCCTTTGTTCAGCAGTTGTCTTCAGTTGTAAATGAAATTTAGAGGAATTTTAGGCAGACGTATAAGCTATAATAAAATGTCAGTTTTGGACTGGAGCTAAGCGAACCTTTTTTTTAAGCTAACACAAAGTCGCATGTATTTTAAAAATTGGATCCATCCATTATTTTTCTATTATTTTTCAGCCCTTGAACTATAAATCTGGTAAATTTCATAATTGTATCTACAATTGTAGCTAAATTGTAAATAAATATGAACTTTCTTAGTCCCTCCGAGCCGAGCCACAAACGAAAATAAAGTGAAGAAAACGAACTAGAACTGTATTCTCCCACTATTAGTTAAAAAAATAGCCTCTCAATGACAGGAAAAGCAATACAAAAATTTGAGTTTTTTCCTGTTTGCCGCACTGTGCGGCGCACAGTGGTTTCCAGATGGAAAAAAAAAACAAAAATAAATTTTTTAATTCAATTAAACATTAATTTTAGATTCTAAAAATGCTGAATAACTAAAAAGACATACTTTTTTTTTTTTTATGGAACTTAGATTCCCGATACGGTTAACCAAAAGTTTTGGTTTCGTGTCTAAAAAAAAATTTTAGGTTTTAATCAAAACCAACATTACGATGATGGAAGACTAAAAAAGTGGTTTTCGTCATGCCGTCCGTCGCGTCGGTCTGTGAGTCTGTGCGTCTGTTCGCCTGTGCGTGCATCTGTACACATTTCCACTGCCCAAATGAACGGATTGTCTTCAAATTTGGTGGATTTTGGTGATTTTTATGTAATTTTGAATAGGTATCTCATCTAGAACGAGTACCTCCCATATAACATTTTTGAGTTATTCGAGTTTTCTGCAAAACGGCTCAAACGATTTTGATTAAACTTTTTGATATGATTGCTTCTATAAAGATAAGTTTTTAGAATTTTTTCTTGAAAAATCTATCGATCCGTTTTTTTTAAATATTTGTTTAATAAACAAATTTCAAACGATTTAAAAAAAAATGTAAAACCTAAATTTAAAAAAAAAAATAAAATGCATGACTGGGTCGCACGTACTTGCTCTGACAGATAAAGTTAAAAGTCTTAGAAAAAAAAAAAATAAAAAAGCATAAAATTCGATTTTCAAATGAGTAAAACAGCTTCTTAAATGAATTTAACCTGAAAACGAAGTATGCAATTTGATTTCTTCTCTAATGATACATTTTTAGAAAAAAAAATTTGAAAATCGTTAGAGCCCTTTTTTAAAAAAACTATTTTTCCACATACAAACTTGCAAGGACTTTCATAAAAAAAAAAATGGTACGCCATTTTTAAGATATTATTTGCCAACATTTGAAAACTAAATTTTGAAAAAAAAAAATATTGAGTAGTTTTCGAAAAAATAAAAAAAAAAAATTTAATTTTTTTTTTACGAATTTTGTTTTTACTTAATATTATAACAACAACTTAAAAGCCTTCACGTTAAAAAAAATGGTTGAGATTCCTTGAGTCATGAAGGAGAAAATCAGAATTTAAAAAAACCGTTCTATGGCAGGTACCTTTAATAGCCGTTTTTGAAAATGTTTTTCATTGAAAGATAGAACTTATCCATAAAAATTAGAAAAAAAAAAATTAAAAAGCATAAAATTCGATTTTCAAATGAGTAAAACAGCTTCTTAAATGAATTTAACCTGAAAACGAAGTATGTAAAATTTTAAAATCGTTAGAGCCGTTTTTTAAAAAAAACTATTTTTCCATATACAAATTTGCAAGGACTTTTATAAAAAAAAAAAATGGTACGCCATTTTTAAGATATTATTTGTCAACATCTTAAAACTAAATTTTGAATAAAAAAATATTAAGTACTTTTCGAAAAAATTAAAAAAAAAAAAAAAAAATAAATTTTTTTTTTTTACATCCAAAAAAATAATTTTCTATTTTTTTTTTACTTAATATTATAACAGCAACTTAAAAGCCTTCACGTTAAAAAAAATGGTTGAAATTCCTTGAGTCATGAAGGAGAATATCAGAATTAAAAAAAAAAACGGTTCTATGGCAGGTACCTTTAATAACCGTTTTTGAAAATGTTTTTCATTGAAAGATAGACCTTATCCAAAAAAATTACCATGATTTTTTAAATCCAAATCAAACCATTTTTGAGAAAAATGAGTTTTTCTAAAACCGGTATATGACAGATACCGTTATTTTTTGGTCTTCAAAAAACGCCACATAATAAGTTTGAAGTAAATCGACCCATCCGTTTAGGCTCTGGTCTCTGATACATACAGACAGACAGACAGAATTGCAGGACCCACTTTTTTCTCATTCTCTATCATCGTAATGTCATGTTTGATTGTTATCTCAACTTTTTTTTTGTACGAATGCATAACTTGATATACAGGGTGATTTGAATAAGGTGTGACAAAAAGATAGGGTGTGTAGGTTGGACTTAGACAAGCAAAAAATCGTATGGGAGGGGGGGTCCATTTTCCCCCGTTTAGGCGGGAGGGGCAATTTAAGAAAAAAATCACTTAAAACGGAAAAAATATTATTTAAAAATAAGAGTTATACCTTCAGAGTCGTGCTATAGCATTTTGAAAAGCCAAAAACCTATACATTAATTTAAATTTTAAAGTAAGTTGTTCAAATGAATAGTTTTTGAAATATTAATTTTCAAAGTCAAAATTTTGAGAAAAAAACATAAATTTTTTTATTTAAACCATTTTTTTTTCAAAATTGTACGTTATTAAATAGTATTTTTCTGGCTTATTTTCAATGCTCTTATTTATTTTTGATCAAACACAAAAAACCGGATGTCAAAATAATCTGTAGTTTTTGAGAAAACCAAAAATGACCAAAACTACTTTTTTCTGAGAAAAACCTTTTCATTTAGTTTTTACGTTATTGGATAATTAGATGAACATTGACCTGCCAACTTGTTTTTATTGCGGGGGGGTCGGTCGGTTTTGCGAGCGAGGTCTGCCTGTTGAGTTCAAGAACAAAACGTCGCGTAATTTTGTACACTAAAATAAAAATATGTCTAATCTAAGGACATATAAAATGCAAGAATGTTTTGTTGAACAAATTAATTCTAATTTGAATGTCAAGTCGTCAACATATCAGGATGTCAAATTACTCTCGGGTCGAATTAACTGATATGCATTACTGCTACGGTATGGCTCATGGTCGAGGTCGAGAAGCGCAAAGACTTTACGCTGAAATGTATCCCAATAGGAGGCATCCCAGCCATACGATATTTTCAAGAATTCATCAAAGTCTTCTAGAACGTGGAGTACTGGAGCAACGAGGACGAGAGACAGAGGAGGCGTGCACACAGAGGAAAGAGTTTTGGGATTGGTCCGACAAAGTCCCTCCCTTAGCACAAGGAGGATAGCTACTATGCTTCATTTGCCCCAAACTAGAGTATGGGAAGTGATTCATACCGACAAGTTGCACCCGTACCACACTGCACCAGTTCAGGAGCTAAATGCCAACGACAAGATATTAAGAGCTGAATTTTGCCGAACATTATTGCTAAGATATGAAACTGGCCACAATTACTTTCGAAGGATATTCTGGACGGATGAAGCTCAATTTACCAGAGACGGAGTAACAAATTTCCACAATTTACATCACTGGAGTAGCAGCAATCCGCATAACAAGAAACAAACCAAATCTCAACACCGCTTTAGCTGTAATGTTTGGCTTGGTATTGTTGGACAAACAGTTATTGGACCCAGGTTCCTGAGTTCAGTTATAAATGGAGAATCCTATCTGCATTTACTACGAGACCTTCTGCCCGATTTGATTGACAACGTGCCATAGCAGACAATTTAATATATGTACCAGCAAGATGGAGCTCCAGCACACTACAGCCGCATTGTAAGGAACTGGCTTGATGACCATTTTAGTGACCGTTGGATTGGAAGAAGAGGTCCCACAGAATGGCCACCTAGATCACCAGATTTAACTCCGTTAGATTTTTATGCTTGGGGATTCATGAAGGGCTATGTTAACGAAAAGCAATAGAATCTTTGGCTGAACTGAAACAACTGATTGAAACGGCTGCAGTCAAATTACAAGAAAATTTATCAGGTATAAATTTATGTGCAGCAATAAGAAGTCGCTATAGTCTTTCCCTTCTTCAAAATGGGGATCATATGGAAAATTTTTTATAATAAGCTTTAGATAAAAATATTATAATAAATAGTTTCTTAGTATTTTTATCTGAATTGGCAAGTATTTCAATTTGGATTGATTTCAAGATTAAGGCTTTCTTATTTCGCAATTGCATTTTTCTTCCACTGGCTAGGTAGCGCGTGGTGTTGCATGATTAAAAAAACAATCACAAGCTAATTATAACCCTTAGTTCTGCAGGTGTTCTCAATAAAAAAAGGAAAGAGAAAATTCATCCTTTATTTCGTAAATTCACTTAAGAATCCAATAACGAAAAAACAACTTAAAAAAAAAAAATTGAAAAAAGTAGTTTCTGTAATTTTTGATTTTCTCAAAAACTACAGGTTATTTTGACATTCGGTTTTTTGTGTTTGATCAAAAATAAATAAGAGCATTGAAAATAAGCCAGAAAAATACTATTTAATAACGTAAAATTTTGAAAAAATTGGTTTAAATAAAAAAATTTATGTTTTTTTTCTCAAAATTTTGACTTTGAAAATTAATATTTCAAAAACTATTCATTCGAACAACTTTCTTTAAAATTTAAATTAATGTATAGGTTTTTGGCTTTCAAAATGCTATAGCACGACTCTGTAGGTATAACCGTTATTTTTAAATAATATTTGTTCCGTTTTAAGTGATTTTTTTCTTAAATTGCCCCTCCCGCCTAAACGGGGGAAAATGGACCCCCCCCTCCTATACGATTTTTTGCTTGCCTAAGCCTAACCTACACACCCTATATTTTTGTCACACCTTATGCAAATCACCCTGTATTGTACCTATATCGCAAGTAAAAAGTCACTGACCCAATATCGAAAAAAAATATTTTTGAAAAAAGAAGTCAAAAAGTGTTTCCCGTTTAAAAATAAATATTTATTTTTGCTTATTTGTGTGTATAGTAACGATTGAGTTCCAAACACAATTGTTCTTAGTTTTAATAGTTTTATTTATTCAATTTAGGTTTAAGTTTTAACAATTAATTATAGAGTAAGAAGTAAAGACAATATGTTGACACGTAGCGGATAATACTCGAGTGAGTGCTTTAAACAAAATACAAAGTTAAAGTGAATAACAAGCCAGTAAAAGCAACTGTAGTAAAAGCTTCTCTCTAATCTTTAGGCGTCACTTGGTTGCTATGCTGTTAATGATCATTATAAAGATCTACTCTCTAACTTTATTTTCGCAGAAGATGAAGTTGGAGCAAAACATATTTTTTATACAATAGGCCACACTGGAGCATTTGTCTGCAAAACCCCAAGTGTGGTAGAAAGCTATTTATAAGTGGGTGCATTGTGGAGATCGGGAGAAGCACATTTAAATATATAACAATATCAACACCTACACATATCAGGTAACCAAATCTAAAATTTTCAAGCTAAGTAAATAAATATAATAGCTTTGGACTACATGAGCAAGTTTTGATAATTTTTATTAACTAATGGTCACTAGAAGATCTAATTCTTGTAATAAATATTTTTTATATTCAGTTGTAGAATTAATTTCATTCATTCATATAAAATAAAAATACGTTGAAAGTGCTTAATTAAGCTTATAACTGCGTGGAAAGAAACAAACCTAGTATTCAGTTATGTTAAAGTAAAAGTTGTGCATACTTCGAGCTACAGCCTAAACTGCTGAAGTGAAAAAAAAGTTAAAAAAAAATGTGTGTCTATTTTTGTTAGTAAGGTCTTACTTTTTAAGGGAGACATTTGTTAAGAATTTTAAGAACGTACCTCCCATTATGAGTTTGTGTTCATTTTTGTTTTTCTTAAATGATTTTGATGAAATATTTTCTTGAAAATGGCAATCAAATTTTTTTAAACATGGTTGGAGCATTTTATTAAAAGATATTTGTATTTTAAACCGGTATAATGATATTAAAATTATTTTCTCTAAAAATGTATTTTGTTTTAATGAAGTCAAATGGCATAGGTAACCAGAGATCCAAATGAGTATGTTCGAATCTGTTCGAAGAATTTGATTTTTTTTTAACTGATCGCTCATACTTGTTCGATTTTTCTCTATACCTACTCGTAGTCATTCTGGTCGCATATAAAAATTCTCACAATTGAAGCCAAATAAATTGTTTGAACTCATGTTGTGTATGTTTGGTCTTCGATACTCACAAGCAAAACTTTGCTTCTTTGGATTGTATGTTCGTTTGGAACTTAAAGTGATACCAAACTAAATTGCTGCCACTAAGGAGATCTTCCTTGTAGGTTATCAAACATTTTTGTCAAGTTTTTTTATATGTTTGCATTTTCCCGTAATATACACTCGAAATCAAAACTTATACTTTTGTGAATATTGCAGATAGTCAATTGTCTTGAAACAAACTTTTTAGTAACATACAAGGATAATCTCTATTGAAATCTTTTTTTTTAGTACCATAATTATTTAAAAAACTGCAATTTTATTGCACTTTAACTCAAAAACGTTAATAGAGGGACTTTTAACGGCCTTACGTCATTTGATTTAGTTTGGACTATTGACTAAAATATTATAGTGAGAAGTCCTAAAATAGTTTAATAGATATAGTTCAATGATATTACCTTAACCTATCTTCGTATCTCAATTTTAAAATTCTCAGAGATCCAATTTGTTTGGTAATCACCTATAAACTACACGAAAAGGTCCAAACATTATTTTAAAGATTTTGCATTAAAATTCTTGTGTACAAAATAAAAATATTTTTTTTATCAAAAACTAACACGTCCATGTATTATGAACAGCACTCAGCCCGGCAAATCTTGCATAATTGAAAAAAAATTCTATAATTTTCTACAAGTTTTGTACAGTTTTATACAACCAAATCAAAGTTTTGTCCAAGGTTATATTCAAAGATAAAGCTAAGGCAAGATTTGGGTCTTTACCGGACTGGAGACGTTATGTCCCCATCATATATTTTGCCGAAGGCAATAAGCTCCATCTAAGAATCCAAGCTTGTACAAGAAACAGCTCTGGTTGTACATAACTATAGATCATTTTGCTTGCGATATATATAGGTACTATAAGTCAAGCTTAGGATTCGTAAAAACATCGAACTCGAGAAGACAATGTCATTACGATGCCTAAGACTTGTCATTACGATGATAGAGAATGCGGAAAAAGTGGGTCGAGCAATTCTGTCTGTCCGTCTGTCTGCCTGTCTGTCTATGTATACCTCGAGCTACAGCATAAACCCCTGAAGCGATTTTCTTCAAATTTGGTGGTTAAGGATCTTTGGTGATTCCCTAGAACAAAACTACCGGTAACTGCCATATAACCATTAGGGAAAAGTTAACTTTTGTTAAAAACGGCTCTAACGATTTTGATCTTTTTTGTGTCTGGTTTTATTGGTAGGGTTATACTTTTGATGTGAATGGAATGTTTGTATAAATTCTACTAACAGTACCTCCCATAGAACCGTTTTTTTATTTTTGAATTTCACTTAAACGAGGGAACCAATTTTGATGATTTTTTTTATACGGAAGCTCCTTAGCAATTTTAAAATTATTTGATATAAAAATTTCCAAAAAAAATATTTTTAGATTTTTAAAAAAATATTTCAATTTTTTTTTTTTTTTTTAAATCAATTTTTCGAAAATGGGTCACTGTATTTTTTTGAAATTTTGTTTTTAGATGTACAATAATATTATCTTAAAAATGGCATACCAACTTTATTTTTAAACAAGGTTTTAGAATTCTTTTGTATACAAAATTAGTTTTTTTAAAAACGACTCTAACGATTTTCAAAATTTGATTTATAAAAATTTATCTTTAATCAAATCAAATTGTGTACTTAGTTTGGAGCTCAAACAATTTAAGGAGTTGCTTGTGTCATTTAAGTTATTATTTTATGTTTTTTTTATTTCTTATAAAATTATTCACTTTTAAAAATTTGATAAAAGTAGCTTTAACGTCCACAGCAACTTTGACCCTTAGAGCAAGGACGTGCGATCCAGTCGTGCATTTTATTTTTTTCTGTTTCGCGAAATTGCTGGGTTGAAAGTGTCAGGCTGGGGACATAGAATGCTTTTTTTGCAGTGTATTTACTTTGAAAAAATCAAGAACTAAATTAATTAACTTGTAAGTTTGCAAAGTATAAGACTAAAATTTAACAAAAATATTTTTTTCATAATTTAAAAAAAATTAGATTTCATGGAATGGTAAATAAAAGTCGTCGTACGTAGAATTTTGACGGCCACTGTGTGTCGCCACTTTTTTGATTTGGGATATGCCGGGCTTGGGATACACTGCTGGTCACTTGACCGTGCTTTGTAATAATTCAAATTGGTTTTTCTTGGGACACAATGGCAACACAAAGTGCAGAAAAGAAGCAGGATTTTTTTTACATAAATACAAAATACACACCACACATTTTTAAATAAAACAAAAACAAAAAAAAAAACAACTCGATTCCACTTTTTTTTCTCCGTGCGTCGTGACGTAAACGTGACTCTTTGCGGTTTGGTGTCAAAGATATTTTTTTAGAAGTTACATCTCCCCAAATGATCAGCTCTCCGTATGATACGTTTCACGGTTGAAAAACTAACTGTAAAATCCGATTTAACCTTAGGCAGCAGAATTGTATGAATTTGAATCAGTTTTGAGGATTACCCATCTTTTGGCGACTGACTAGTTAAGAGAAAGAAGATTAAAAAATAAAAATTAATCATTATAATTACCACCGTGGCTTCTTCAAAGTTTTTCTGCACTTTTTCGGTTTGACAGTCCTAACACTCAAAAAGCTTGCAGTTTCCATCTTTTCTCTGAACTCAATGCATTTTGTTGACCAACATCCTTCTTGTATTTTTTGTACATTTAAGTTACTATACATACAAAAATTGTCAGTGCCGGATAGTGGTCTTATTCTCCAAGCGCCTACTGAAAAAGCAAATTCAACCACTGATTTACCCATAAATTGTTATCGTAGTATCGTTTGGACGAGCATACATACACCATTCTGCACCGTGCGCAGCCTAAGCCACACTGATTATGTGTTCACAGACAACCCTCTTCGTATGTATTGAAAATAAGCACATTATTATCAGAGTTACCATTTCCACATTAATGCAAATCATGGTGGATTTTTCTTTGGATTTTGTTTGAGAGCTTTCAGAATATGTGCTTTTTTAAAAAGCTTTTGAGAAAAAATATGGGAAAAGTGTTGTCGCTTACTGTTTTTATATATTCGTGCTTTTGTTTTTGTTTTTTTTTTTTAATGCGGGGAAGAAAACGTTTGATTAGAAGATTTTGGTTGTTTTCATTAAGGAAACTGCTTTTTGCGGATTTTCGGTAAATAAAGTTTAGTTATTACTTTTCGAAAATTAAGTGAGTTTAAGTGGAAATTATGATAATAATACTTGGTGCATACAATATTCTTGAAAAAAATGTATATTTACATATACGGTGTTATATAATCAGTACCAAAAAAAAGAAGTCCTTTTATCATATTGTGTTGTGTTGTGTATAAATTGTGTTACTGTAAATATTGAACCTTGGATTTCCGAATGTTTTCATTGTTTTTTAATAACTCGTATTTTTCGCAAAGGGGTTTTTGATTTTGGGAGTATTTACATTTTTGATTTTTTGTTTAAACGGAATTTTGGTACCAAAGTATTTTTAACATTAAAACTAAAATCAACAGTTGGTAACCCTATTAATATTTATCAGAGCTTTTTTGAAATCTATAATACGTACTTCATAAACCCTGTAATATTTTCGCCCTCTCACAGCTTAACGAGATTTCACTGCAGTCAGAGTGAGAGGTAAACGTCCTATCTTCCCCGTACTGACAATTTTTGTTGGATGGAGCATAGATGTATTCTAATAAGCTTAAATATATGAGTGTTTTTTTGTTAAAACTACATAAACATCTTTTTCAAAAGAATAATATTTACTAGATCTCTGGTTTTCTTAAGGGATAAACTAAGTATTCTGTCTTTAAAGTGTTGTTGTTTTGAAAAAGGTGTTAATACTGTGTCCAATGAAAAACCAATTTTTACAAAGTACAGGTTCTATTCTATAGTACCAAATCCTGTCAATCCAAATCAATAAGCTCTTTCTTGGAATTTAAGCTTGCATGAAACTAGTACAAAACTATAGATTTTTTTTTAATTTTGCAAAATTGCCGGTCTGGGGATATGAGCCATGGACGTCTCAAAATCGTAAAAGAATATAGTTAGTTCTCAGTGGCACTAAATCGACGACTTGCAGTAAGTTATTTCTTAAGCATTTATTAGCCAGTAAACAGCTTTTCTAAATCCGCAGTTTGAATATGTACCTACTAGTATCCAGTAACTACTGACTGTTTACTTTGGAGTTGACATTTTTTCATGAAGAAATCAAAAAAGGGTTATATTATTCTTTTGTCAAAGTAATAAAAAATTGTAACTTTGTGAACTTTGTACTTACGTTTTGCTTCTGAAAAGTAGATTTTATTCGAGTAATGAAAAAAAAAATGATAAATGCCCAACACTATTTTTAGAAATGCGAATATAATGTTTTTTTTTATATGGTTTTGTTTTGATTCCCTTTCTCTACTTTGCTCCCAGTTTCTTTCATATACAAAATGTACTTGCGCACTGAACTGATACGATGCTACACTCTCTACTCTAGTACCTTTACTATTCAAGCTCTGCATACAGCGCAGCCTCTATTGTACTGAAGGACATGCAGAAGATTACATTAAATTTTTCAAGGTTAAAGGAGGGTTATTCGAATAACAAAACCTCCCTTTTTCAGAATCTTAAAACATTTTAAACATTTAAAAAAAAATGTCCATTAATTTTTCTTCATTTCTATTATATAAATCTTCATTTTCAATACATAGAATATATACAGGGTGTCCGATAAAAAGTCGGAATATTACAAAACTACAAACCATACAACGAAGTAAATTATTTTATTAAATTCACTCCTTTTTGCATATTTGCTCTAATAATAAACTAAACAGTAAATAATGTTACCATTTTGAAATCTACATTTGTTGCGCTAATTTTTTTAAAAGTTTGCACTAGGGTTTCCATACGATTTTTTTTATACAACAGATGGTTTAACTTGTTCAATATTTAATTTTTTTTTAATTTTGGGTTAATAAAACTATTTTTTTTTAACAAAAAAGTTTCAAGAGTTAATAATTCTTTTACTTATTATGTTTTGTCACCAAATAGTGTAGAATAGTGTAGTCTTCCATTTGTAGTTGTGGTATTCAAAAATGTAAAGTAATTAAAATAAAAATACACTGGACGAAAAAATACACTTAATTTGAGAACCCGTTTAGCAGGAACGAGGCGTGACTTTTTTGGAAGTGGAAGCACTTACTTATATTAAACACCACATTAACGAAATCCTCAACTTAACTAGTAAACAAAACACCACCCATCTTATGTTAGATAAACATTTACAATAATTTATTGACACACAGACAAAAAAACATAACCAAGAACACACAAGTTTTAAATCAACTTTTCTACCCCTTGGCCTTGCTCATTTACAGTAAGTCAAGGAAAACAACTCATAAACTCATAAACCTGCTTTACTTTTGTTTTAACAAATTCTCATAATGAATAATAAGTTTACTCGATTCATTCTTTACTTTTTATGTGAACGGCGAGAAGCTAAGAAATTTACTTGAATGAGATGGAGTGTAAGTTGAGTTGTAAGTATTTTTTGTACATTCAAGTTACTATATTTGATCATGATACCAAAAAATAATTTTGTTCCAAAAGTTTGACTGCTCTTTACAAAAAAACGGTTCGTTAGATCGACTTGAAACTTTGCAGAAATTTTGTGAGTATATTTAACTATAAAAGTCACAGTCAACGTTGTTCATTTTTTGGAAAGCTGTAATTTAACCGTTATTTGTTTAAGAGATCATAAATATCCATTTCTTTGATGTTTTTTTTTTTAAATTAATGTCAGAGACGAAAAAAAATACATAAATTAAAGTTACAAATATATCTAATAGGAAATTTGTTCTAGTTTTCAAAATTTAATTTAATTTACAGTTATTAGTTTCAGAGAAATAGATTTTTAAAAACAGAAACGTCATTTTCTACTCAAACACCAATAAATGGGTTAAAAAAAATCGTATACAAAATTTTAAAATATATAACTGAGACTGAATACATAAGATTTCCGGATTTTATAAAGATTTAGCTCAAAAGAAATTGTTTAAAGAGTTTCATTGAAAATCATAACAAAAAAAATTAAAATTTTGGTTTCGCGCTTTTCCTTAAACCTCAATAAAAAAACCTGAAAACTAGAATATCTTAGGTTTCAAGTTCTTTTTGATTTACCTCAATACGAGCATATTTCACTTAATTTTTTACTTTTAGTCAAAACCAATGATGGAGAAGTCCGAAAAAGTGGTTTTAAAAAAATTGGCGTTTGAAATTGAGGATTTCAAATAGTAAAAGTTGACAACTTTTTGACTGCTCATTCTGACCAAACCACCAGACCAAAATTAATTTTGTTGGTCTTTAATCGACGAAGAATTTAGTATTCTTTAACTCTGGTCTAAAATAATTTTCTTTGCCGTTCATATTTCGGGAGTTATTACCCGAAAACCAAAAAAAAAAAACTAAAATGTAACGGTTTCTCGGCCCTCAAAAGATACACGGAACTGGGAAGACGTCGCAAACTTATGTGACTTTTCCCAGATATGTTCAAAGTAAATTAAAGTTATTTCCAGCTTTGTCTGAATTAGTGGAAACCTGTTCAATAAGATTTTCCATCTTGTATAAAAACCATAAAGAATTCTTATTGGTGTCTTCTATTTTATGCAGTCGATTTTTCTCTTTATAGTTTTTTGACTATGGCAATACAATAATAGGAAATTTCTCCATTCGAATTTGTACAATAACATACATATGTACATGGTACATCTCATAGTATTGTTCTACAATAAACAAGTGGCAACTTCATTTTCCGTTAAACTAATTTTTGTATTAGTTTCCTTCTTACCTACGTTCAATGAGCTCCCACTCACTCTCTTTATGAAAATGCATATTGTTTGAAATACAAACCGTATATGGGATGATTTCACACAGATTAACTTTATTTGAAGGTTTTTTTTTTCTTTATATGAAATAATTTTTTTTTCATTAAAAAACTCGTATTAAATACTGTAAAAATAATTCACTTTTCAATCTATGTTATTAGTTGTTTTGTTTTGTTGTATTTCCTGTTTTTTATTTGTTTTCCTATCTTGTTTTGTTTCGCATACCTTTCATTAAAGAGGTGTAGAAAAATTAATAATCTAAATAAAAAGCAAAATAATGAAATTTATTTATCACCACACGGGGCCTTTGCTTTATATTATATTCCTGTGTCTTTATTTAATATTGTTATTTTCTTTTTTTTTTGTTTTGATTCACACCAACGTAAAACTAGAGGGTGTGTTTTGTGTTATATTTTTACTTTCCTACAGCTTCAAACCTGACAGCATTTTTTTTGTTTCTTTAGTTTACTTTTATCCGCCGACTAGCGATGATTCTGTGTGTTTGTTGCGACACCTTCGTATAACACGTGTCGGCTTGTAAAAATACGAAGTGATGCGTCATTAAGAACGACATTTATAAAAATACATACTTATACATACAAACCTCGAAATTGTTTTGAATTTATTTATTTTTGACATATTAATATCTACCCTAGAACTATACATTTGAGTAGTTTTTCTTGATTCCTTAGGATTGAAGCAAAAAACTGCTTCCATCATTTTGCTTTTAAGTGATCAGCCTAAAAAAAAAGTTCTACGTGTACAATAACTCAAATTTAATCCAATGAATTGAGTAAATTTTCCCCTAAAATATCAAGGTGTTTTCAAATCATAACACAAAATATTACTTTGATAAAACTCTGTGAGTACTTTATATTTTAAAATACAAAACACCGCAACTCTTAATTGAAATGGTAGCAGATTGTAATTTTTATTTTGTTTCTGTGTTTGTTTTTTTTATTTTGTTTCTCCTTATTTATTTTCATATCCGTGGTTCTTGTCTTTTATCTTGCTTTTCTTAACTGGGTTGTTTTCATGTGTAAGTTCTCGGCAGAGGAATGGAGGACGAACTCAATTGAACTAAATATAAATGCGCAGTTCTTTCTGCAACAACTCTAAAACGCTGTGTCAACATTCATAATAAATAGTAATATATTCCCAGTTCGTCCCCCATACATTTCGTCGGCGGAAAGCAAAATTGTTCTAACTCCATATATTTAGCTCAGTCATTAGGAAACTTGCTGAACATTTTTGAAGCAAGTCAATTTTTTAATGCAGTTAATATAGCCACTGCTATATTAACTTCTTTTCATCTTTGAAAAAGAAACTAAATAAATAAATTGAAGATGAAATAAAACACTAGTCGAAGCTAGAACAAAGATAGTTGGTTTTGCTTTGTGGAACCATGTCAAACATATATTGACAACACCAACTTTAAAATATTTTATTGGCTCCACAAATTTAATGTGATCTATGCCACTGTAGTATACTGTGTATATATAAGTATCAATTATGTATCTAAAAAAATTGGATAATAAAACCAATGAGAGTGAATCTGTCTGATATTTCAAATAAGACTCAATTCCTAAATACAGCACTGATTTCCATAAAAATAAATTGATGCGAGGAGCTTATGCTTTGCAAACAAAATAGTGTTTCAAGCTAACAAAAAAAAACAAAACAGTGATTTAAGGTAGTGTGATGAGTATACAATGGTTAAAAATAAATTACATCCAAAATTTTGAGTTTGACATAAGTTTTTCAACAACTTTTGATTAAATTAACTCAATTTTAAAACATAAATGAAGCACAGATTTCTGTGATTCAGATTTGGTATATATTTTGTACTTAAAGCTTTACCGTTGTTTTTGAATAAAAAAGGGAGAGAAATACCCTCACCCCCAAAGTGCTTTTTGAGAAAAAAACCCTCATAGCGACGTTTGAAGCGGTGTACTGTGATAAATATTGTATGTACGGTAAATCTTACACAGAGGTTTATGTAGGTGAAGTTGTCCTCTCCAAAAAAAGTTTCAATAAATTTTGTATTACGAAAATTTGGCAAATTGTCTTCTAAGTTGGAGTGTTCGATTGTAATTTCAAAGTGGGGTAACATTTTAAAAAAAAAATCATGTTTAACGGAAACAAAAATCTTTTTCTCAAGGAACCCGGTTATAAGATAATTATTTTTAATCCATAAAAAAAACTTTGAGTGCACTCCATACTTTCTCATGTCAAGTTCGACGGGGGTGAACAGAATCTTATGAGTAACTACTACCAACCCAGAGTATCGCAGGTTTTCAGATTGTGATTCATTTCTATTATTTTGGTTTAAGTTTTACAGAAAATTCAATTTTCCAACAAAAGTTATATCAACAATTTATTTAGATTAGCTATTTAATAAATGTTCAAATTGTTTGCTCTGTAATTGCACTTCACTACACCTTCTTAAAAAATATCGCTTTATAAGATTACTTCAACAGGCTTCGTAATTTTTTGGCGCAGCTTGGTTTTGAGTACTTTTTCTTTTACTGCCCCAAAGAAAGAAATCCAGAGGGTTCAAGTCAGACGAACGAATCAATATTTCTGCGTAACACAATTTTAACCCTTTTAAAAATGTATATTACATACACACCTGCTTAGGGCACACGCGTATTTTACTGTCGGCAGTTCCTGTCAAATGACAGAAAGGATAATGTTTTCCACTATTTTCATTCATAAACCTATGGTAAAACGATGTCTACCAACATTTACTTTTCTGAGTATTCATTATGCTACTTCTATCTTTTAAAAAATCAAGCCCTTACTACTACGAAAAATACAAATTTAGTTCTCAAATGGTACAAAAAGGAATAATATGGAAAAATGTAAAAAAATTATAATATTAAAAACAATAGTATTTCTTAAGAAAAACATTTTTATTTCCGTTATTTATGGAATATGCTCAAACATGTTATATCATATTGCAATGAGAATTGAACACGCCAAATTTTAATATAACTTGCCAAAATTTCGTAGTTATTTTTTTTTGACTACAGTCCATTGAATTGGGCCATGTAAAAAAGTAAATTTTTCTTTAAAAGTAGTGCTGGTGTGTTTAAATTTTTGAATGTAATTGTTAGCAAGGTTATTCAAGGTTCCAAAACAACAAAATTGAAGAAAAAATATGATTTGTAATCATGGCACTTGAAAGACCGTCACAGAGTGAACATTTTTTCTCATAAAATTCGTTTCGCCGTTGGAACATATGTATATGTATATGTTAAGATATTTTTGTCTATACAATTGATTAACACTTTCCACTTGAGGCGATCTTTCAAATTGAACAACTGGAGAGTTGATCTTAACTCAAGACTTGACTTAGATTTTTTTTTCTTAGCTGATTTTTTTCTCAACTCTACAGTTTCAAATATAAAGTTCGTCCATTCCCAGTTTAAAAAATATACTTAGGATATTTCAAATTTATATTAGGATTTTAGATGTCAATCAATTTTTTCTAGTTTTGATTAATATCTTATGTTCTGGGACACCTCCGACAGTGGAATACGGAATGATTTCAACCAAGAAGAAAGCAATTAAGAAATCTTTTTAAGCGTCTCGCCAAGTGTTCACAGCAAAATAGAAGCAAGACTATTTAAAAAAAATTCAAACTCACCTTTGTCAAAATGTAATGCATTTTGTATGTGAGTTGTGAACTTTTTTGTTTTCAAAGCCCACATGACCATTTTTTTTGTTGAAATGTCATTCGATCCTTTCCACTTTTTTTTCAAAAATAAATATAAACAAATTGTTGAAAACCTCAAACTTCCTAAAATTTCGGGTAGTAACTAATACATAGCAGCCAAATCTTTTTGTATAAAGATAAATATTCAACCTAACTTAATAAGTGCAAACCATCACAAAATAACACGGTATACTATATTAAACTCATTAAAAATTAAAAAACAATTATAAAATATGACAACTTTTTGCTGTATATTACGTTTGAATACGAATTGAAACAAAAAGAACAACACTGGATTTCCAAAAATGCATACATGCAGCAGAAATTTCCATTAAATAAAATGCACGAATGGATCGTACGTACTTGCTCTTGTAGATAAAGTTACTATTTATGCTAAGCCTTTTTAATTAAAATTTTTTAAATGCTGTTTTAGAAAAAATAAACAGGTATTTATCTATTATTTATTTATTATTTATAAAATGTACAACTGGGTCTTCTTACACAGAAATTTGGTAAATGTAGGTACGTATTATAAAAAAAAAAACATAAAATTCGTTTTTTTTAAAAATTAAAACAAAATCTGAAATCAAATTGCCCTCCGAAACAAGTATGCAGTTTTGATTGATATATTAAGATGCATTTTTAGAAAACAAATTTTCAAAATCGTTAGAGCCGTTTTTTAAAAAACTAATTTCTTATAAATAATTTTTTGGAAAAAAAGTCTTAAAATAAAATTGGTATACCATTTTGTAGAAACTACTAATCAACATCTAAGAACGAAATTTCAAAAAAATTCAATGTCCCGTTTTCGGAAATTTAATTTTTCAAAAAAAAAATTATTTTTTTTGAAATTTTATTTTTGGCTTATATTTAAGTTATATAAGTGCTTCTTGACTAAAAGTTTCGTTGAAATCGAATAAGCAGTTTCGGAGCAAATCTGATTTAAAAAAAACGGTTCTATGGCAGGTACCGTTAATAATGATTTTCAAACAAAAATTTTTTCATTAAAAAATAGACCTTGTCTTAAAACTTATACATGATTTTTTTAAACAAAATCGTTGGAGCCGTTTTTGAGAAATTTTAACTTTACTAAAATCGGTATATGACAAGTACCGTTATTTTTGGTCCAAAAAAATTAATTCTAAAAACCCCTTTTGAGAGTCTCCAAAAAATGCTACATACCAAGTTTGAAGTCAATCGGTCCATCCGTTTAGGCTGTAGCTCCTTATACAGACAGACAGACAGACAGACTGACAGACTGACAGACAGACGGACTTCCGGGACCCACTTTTTTAGCATTCTCTACCATCGTAATGTCATGGAAAAATGTTATCTCAACTTTTTTTTTTGTACGAATGCATAACTTGATATATGGTACCCATATCGCAAGTAAAAAATTGATATTTATGTCACAACAACTTGAAAGCACTTACAAAAAAACACTAACGAGCTTGCATGCATTCAAAGAAAAAAACAAAAAATTCAAAACGTTAACATGAACTGAATTTCTCACAACACAGGGTAAAGAATTAAAAGAAAACTTCATCGCGTTGACACACGTATATTTAGAGTTCGCTATAGCAAACTTTTCCTTCTTGAATTAAAATTTTAGAGAATTGAATTATGACCAGCTTTTCGGTCCAAATACTCCTATGTGCGCCGTCGATACTTGAAAGTTTGACAAATAACTTTTTTTGATTCAATTCTGAAAAAAACATAAAGTTTTGAAGGTAGTAGGTTTGAAATTTAAATAAAATAATAAAGTTGAATGTTCTGATTTCTTCGAATGTGATAATTTCCTAATTTTTTTTTGTCTCAAATTTATTTTTTTTAAACTAAATAAGTATTTAACTCGCATCGATTTTACGAAGTTGTTCAACGTTTTACAACATTGAAATAAGTTCATAATATGATAGACATGATCTTTGTCATTATAAAGAATACATATGTATGTAGTCTGGAGTTCCGTTGAACCCTGTTAGCTGAACTTTGTTGACAGATATTTCACACCGAAGTAAATTTATTTATAATTTTAAATTGTTTTCTTGTTGTTGTTGCACTCTTTACTTTTTTTTTTTGTTTTTATTTTGATTTGGAGTCATCACTGCAAAACAAATTAAGACAAGTCAAGTCTTTCAGCATACCTAGTAACAAGTATACAAAACAAACACAATGCAAATGACAAGTTCTATAATGTGAATGTTAGGGTGCTTTTTTGGAAGAAATGTTTATTCTTTACAAGCTAATTTTGTTCTTTACATTGCAAACAAATTCGAAAAAAAAACATCAACGGATTTTCTGTTCGGTTTTCATTTCTTTTTTCGTTTTTTTTTTTCTTATGCCGATTTTGAAATACAATGCGTCATTCTTATACAGGGTGCCCGTAATTAGTCAAGGATTTAAGGGGTCATTCTGGGGTATATTCTAAGAAATCCATTGTTCAACAGTAAAGCTCTATCCTCAAAGTTGATATCAACTTTAATTCTATAAAAAATACTCTTTCTTGTAACTGCGTTTAAATAATGTTGATATCTTTTTCGGTCGCTCAGATATTAATTTTGCAAGATATTTAATTTTTTTTTATTGTGTTACAGTTCAGCGTGCAAAAAAAAACAACAAAATTCAAAGCCAATTATTGTCTGTTTTGTGCATTATTTTGTATGCTATGTTGATGTAAATATATTCAAATCACCCTAACCAATACATAAATTAATTTTTTTTCCTATATCAATTGGTACAATAGGCTTCAAAGAGTCATTCCATATGAAAACGTCCAATCGGAAAAGCTGCCTCATTTTTGATTTTGCTAAAACTTTGTGAGGATGTGTTAAGTTGCGTTGCTTCCCCGCTACCCCCTTGCGATCTTTTGAAAACGTCATTTTTATGCTATTTTAGTTTTGCTTCTAAGAACTTTTCTGTTATAGATATCTTTTTGTTTGAAACGGCATTTTAAAGCCCATTAAGAACCTGCTGCATATCCCTTGCTCAAGGAAAGAAACTATGAATTATGCGACATTTGACGGAGAAAAATAAACAAACAAAATTTTTTATTTGTAATTTACAGAGCCAAAAGATATGCCTTGTTCTTTTTTTTCTTTTTTGTCCAGATTACCAGTTTTAAAAATATCAAATACATATTGTGGTCCCCACTCCAAAAAGGTTTCTGATTTCAAAGTAACTGTATTAAAGCCCACGGCGATATTTAGTTACATAAACCTTAGTATAAAATGTTCTTAATTCTCCCGAGGTAAGAGCAAATACACATTGCCGTCGTAGTCTTAAGTAATATCTAATATGTATATTTACATTTCTTTAACAAAGCATCACACAATCGGTGCACATATGTAATATGGATTTCTTGGCACTTATTTTGAGTCCGAAATCTGACAGTATAAATAACGCGATTCTTGCCGATTCTGTTACTTATATGGCTTTCGTGCCGAACCATAATCTAGATTTCGTGCAAAAAGTACGAAATCTCATCGAAATCTAACCAGACACATTTTTTATAGCACATTTTTCTGTTTTGTATAACAATTTAGGGCGTCAGAAATATAATGCCTAACTGTTTTTTTTTTTCACTTTTTTAAAAAGCCGAAAACTTATTAGAGCGGGCGGCCACTGTAAAAATGCTTTACTCATAGAGTTTTAGCAAATTTCAAATGAGAAGTGAAAAAAGTCTATTAGTAGGTACAAAAATCAAACCTAAGGTACCTACGAATACCACAGGGCTTTCCGTCCACATCCTGGCAGGATTGGCGTGCACCCAATGAAAAATCGGTGTAAAATTAACCTAAATCGTGTGTTAACTTACCTATGCGCTAGCGCCCATTTGAGGCTACTTAGTTTTGAAATAAATTGACTTATTTTGCTTTAGGTAAATCCAAGACACGTCTCAATGTGTAGGATTACCTTAGGTCGATCTTATTTTGTGTAAGATTGCTAAGGTAATTTTACTTTAAGCTACGATGACTTTATCCTATCCATTTACCCTATCGCAGTGTAAGTTACCTTAGTTTAAATCCTACACTAGAATGATTTTACTTTAGCATCTTTTTTTCTATTTTGTTCGTTTTACATTCAAACAAAAACGTAAGAAAAAAACTTCACATATCGGATATATAACGGGAGTTTTTCCTCTTTCTTTTGTATTACGGTTTCTTTTTGACCCAGAAAATTTTTCACTCTGTTGGATTTTATTTGTTGTGGGAAGAATCCATAGCGCGTTTTTTTTTTTAATGTTAGTGTTTTGCGTGTTGTGTGTGTTATGCAGGTCGTGCGGCATCTCTGCCTCACAAAAGGGATAGATGCAGCACTTTTTTTTGAGAAGATGACGCAAGTTGATTTTATAATTTTTATTTGTTTAAAAAGAATTTTAAATATCCATTACGCTGCGAAAATTTATTCTCAAGACAACAAAAAAAATACGGCAGAAAATTGCGAAGCGTCAGAAAAACCTCAAACAACAACATGTTGCGCATTTATACTAAATCTTAAAATACATTGATACATTGGAAGTGATAACTCACTTAATGCATTTTTCTTTTCTGCGAATTTATAGGAAAACAGTTAAATTTTTTAGGAGAAGAATTTTTGTTTGTTAGAATATGTATCCATTTTTGAGTTTGTTAAAAAAAAATATTTTTTGTGCTTGTAAAAAAAAAACTACACTGATTTTTGAAAAAGCGCGGCATCTTTCCCACAGTCTAGTCACTTTTGAGCTAGCTCATTAAGTTGAGCTAGCTCACATTTGAGCTTATGAAACAGCTCAAATTAATAAGCTAGCTCAAATGTGAGGTAGTTCAAATGTGAGCTAGCTCAAATGTGAGCTCAAATCAGAACTGACCTGTGAGCTGAGCTGCCATTTGAACTGAGCTGTCGTTTGAGCTGAGCTGTCACTTGAGCTGATCTGTCATTTGAGCTGAGCTTCATTTGAGCTGAGCTATCATTTGAGCTGAGCTGTTGATTTGAGCTGAGCTGAGCTGTAATTTGAGCTGAGCTGTCATTTGGGGTGAGCTGATTTGAGATGAGCTGGAGAGCTGAAGTAAACCGACCTGAACCGACCCTTAATATTCTACGTAAAACTGAATGCAGTAAAACTTAATTTTGATATAATATAGATAAGATATAATAATGATATAATATAATATTATATAATTGGGAAGAAAAATGGTTTGGAAGTAGGTATAGTAAGTTAAGTTACGATTCGTACTATTTTTGCAAGTTACAACATCGAGGCGGAAGAGAGGGCAAGTGAAATATATATCTTCAAAGAAACACCATAAATATTAATAAAAAAACTTCTCGATAATAGAATTTTTCCAGAAATCGATAATTAGCCATTTTGACCGCAAAATAGATTTTATTAAATAACTTCTTAGGTACTGGGAAGGTTGCTAATTGTATTGTATAATGTAACAAATTTATGAGGATAATAGAAATATGTTGGGTTACGATCAGTAAGGGAACATTAGGGCAATAATAGTAAACCGATGGTATATATGAATGGGTCTTGCGATTTCAAAAGTCAGGTAATTGGGATTTTCTTGAAGTATTTGCAATCAATGGTCATCAGTGGTTTTTCCGATATCCTTTTGGTGAATGAGATATACATTAATGCAAGTTTAGGTAACTGATTGGTAATGAAAGGGTTGTAATAGAAATAAGAAAACCCAAAATTTTACAATGGGTGATTCTGGTAAATTTGTATATTTTAACCAGTTAGAAAAACAGAACGACTGTATAAATGCATTTTGTAAAATATCAGTCACCAGTTGACGCCAAGTAGGTACTAACCGCGTGTATCGAATTATAATTGTCCGAGTGTCAGTGACAACTTATTCTCTATCAAAAATAATCTTTTATTATGTTTGCTACGCAATAGTTAACAAATCTACCATACCTACAAGTATTACATGTATTTAACTTCAATCTACAAACGAATTGCATTCATAGAACAGAAATATGATTTTAGGATATATCCATAATGTAAAGTTACGACAGCACCAGATTATTCAATTTGCAATGTTTTACCAAAAAAAAAATTAAATCAACTCTTACCATAGAAGAAATCAGCGCAACTGGACTGAATTAACTTAGCTCAGCTTAGATGAGCTCAGCACAACACAGTTCAATCAGCTCAGCTCAGCTCAGCTCAAGTAACAGCTCAGCTCAAGTAACAGCTCAGCTCAACTTACAGCTTAGCTCAACTTACAGCTCAGCTCAAATAGCAGCTTAGCTCAAATCAGCTCAGCTCAGCTCAGCTCAACTAACAGCTCAGCCCAACTAACAGCTCACCTCAACCGGCAGCTCACACTGAGCTAGCTCAAAACAAGAGCTAGCTCAAATTTGAGCTGAGCTGAAATTTGAGTTTTGTGCATCTCTGCCATATGTTGATTGTATTCTTATATTTCTTTTCTTTTTGGAAATATCTCTGCTTTGTAGTCGGGGGTTCGCTTCCTACATAAGTTGAGAGCATTTGAACTGGCTTGTTATCAAACCAAGTGATGGCACTTACCCGAACTTTTTCTACGGTAGCAACTTTTTCAATGTAAAACTCGCGCCCTTTTTTTAGTTCTTTTTCTGAAGGCATTCCTTCGTTGGGCACACGGTTTAGACGGACGGTACCTAATGGCAAAAGCCCAAAGCCCAATTTTTGCAAGATAAACCTGGAGTTTAGGACTGTTGAACCAATTAGCAAAGAAGATCTTATGATTTACATTTCTTGGTACGGTTTCCGTGAGACGAGTAACAACATTTCCACTAACGCCTAAGTCGGGAGCGCCTTCAGGACGAGTGTTGCTTTGGTCACCAGCGAAAATATCGAAATCATAGCTCCACTCAGAAATCCAGATACCAGTAGCCCCACTTATGAGGTTTTGCAGGATTATACTGCTTCAGCTCACGTCGAACTTCAATTGGAATTATTCACCTTCAGAACAATCGCTCTCAGTCTCGGGGATTACTACAGAACTTCGACGATGTGGTAGTTGACTGGGAACATTTTCATCGCCAGAATCAGATGCTAGATCGTCATCACTTTGAAAGCCATCGCCAGGTATAGGATTTACATTCTTTTTATTTCCATAGAAAGCCCTTGAATTCATTCTACACAAAAAAAATCACACAAAAATCAGTAAACTAAGTCACCAACGCATGATAAACCATATATGGTTTAAGAGAAAAAGCCTCAAAAAAAGGCAAAAATTACTAAAAATATATGAAATAAAGTTTATAAATGTAAAAAGAAATAATAAATGCACACGAAATATATTTTTAATTGAATGCAACTTACTTGTTTATTATAAAAAACACTTGTAAAGCACACACTTTTATTCAATAACCTGCACTTGACACGCGCTCTGGAAACAATGAGCTTAGTTCAGAATAGCGACTCTCTTACTGGATAATAAAAATAGACAAAGATTGAATTTTTGGCCCACAGGTTTAACATCTTTTTTTCTCTTAATAACATTAGGGAGCGGGTCGGAATTCTGAATTCAAAATTCTGCTTTTTTTCTGTTCTGTCCTACAAAAATCTGCTTTCCAAAACTCTGCTTTTCAAAATTCTAATTCAATCTAATTCAATCGATATTTAAAGAAAAAAATTCTGCTTATTCTGTTTATATTTGTAACATGTTTATTAACGAAAAAATATACCTAACAAGTTTTTTCTTACCTTATGAACAAAAATTATCATAGACATATGTACGTATAACAAGTTTTATAAACGTATGTATAACAAGAAAAAATATAACAAAAAAAAAAATAATAACACAATATATTCAATTTCAATTTATTCAAAAACAATGCGTACAAATATATTAATTCTAGATCTTTTAAATTTAAAAATATTATATCGTTGGAAAAACATAATTAGAAACAATGTAAACAAAAATTATTTTAACAATAAAAAAAAAAAAAAAATATGACCATTCAGTCATTAATTTTAACAAATAAGATATACCTACATATAAATACAAGAAAAAGGTTTTTTTTAACAGCAAAAAGGAACTTAATACCAGAAAGAACAATGTATGTTTTTTGCTATTCGCTTAAGATAGCCGATATGGATAAGACTAACAGAATATTAATTATTTAAGACAAAAGAGCAACCTTATACCAAAAAAGATTTTCTGTATAAATGTATGTATCTTTCCCAAAATAAATGATATGACTGTTGTACAAAATTCTGCAAATTATAAAAAAAGTTTTGTAAAATGTTAAAAAGCGCGCCCTTTTAATATTTTGCAGAATTTTGTAGAACAGAATTTTGAAAAGCAGAATTTTGAAAAGCAGAATTATGAAAGCAGAATTTTGGCAAAAGAATTTTGATGCCGGTAGAATTTTGACCCCAACCCATAACATTAATATAGAATATGAAGCAAACGAGATTTAATAAATAATTAAGAAAAAATCAGTCTTCAAACATTGAAATAAATAAATAAAAAAAATTTACAAAATTAGATTATCAACAAAAGAAAACAAAATTAAATACAAACATAAATAAAAAACAATATATAATGTTATAAATAATAATAATAATAATAATAGTTAAACAAATGAATAAATAAATACATAAATTAATAAATAAATAAATAAAACAATAAATAAATAAATAGACAAAATATTAAATAAATAAATCAATATGAACAAACGGATAAAATTAAAAAAAAAACTTGAATAAATAATTCAGTAAACAAATAGTTAAACAAGCAAATATCAAATAAATAATTTAATATATAAAGCAACAAGGTTAAGTTACAAAATAAGTTGGAAGTAAATAATCAAATAAATAATTTTTAAACTAAGATAATCTGGAAATTAAGACATTGTCAGAAGAAGTACAGGAAATATTATACCTCTCTTTTAGTTTTATTAATCTATTTGAAACAAGTTCATTATTGGTGATTGTTTGCAATTCATTTGTCGAATAGCGCCAAGGAAGATTCAGCATCATTTTAAGGAGTTTATTTTGAATTGTTTGAAGTCTGCGGATATGACTTTTCGAGAAAAAAAGATTGCCTGTGTCTTGCAAACATTTATTTTGATTCTCCAATTATTGAATTAAATTTGTACTACATTTATTGCAGATTGCAAATTTGTTTCAATAGAAAAACCAAGCGAATCTGAACAAAAGATACTTGTATCATCAGCGTAAATAGCTATATCACAGTAAGGTAGGCGAGGGAAATCAGACCTAAAAACATTATACAGTAAAGGACACAAGACAGACCCTTGCCAAACGGAATCAAATGCTTTATCTATATGTGGCAGTACCATGCCTGTGCTATTACCAGAAATTAAATTACTCCGAATATGAGCAGTAATACGGTGGACTTGATGTACCGTACTATGGAACGGCCTGAAACCAAATTGTTCCGGGAGGAAAATGTCATTAGCTGTTATATGCAACATAATTTTGTTTTTTATTAGTTTTTCAAAATATTTGCTCAAGGAACTGATTAAGCTTATAGGTCTGTAGTTGGCAGGTGAACTAGCACTTTTCCATGGCTTCGAGATAGGTATTATTTTCGCAACTTACCATGCGTTCGGAAAATAACTAGCTCTCAGCCAACAGTCAAAAAAGAATTGTAAGAAAGTCAAGTTTTTTTAATACAATTACTATGTTATTGAATTCTATGGACTTTTGCGCTTTTAGTTATTGAAGAACTGATTTAACATCATCAATAGAGATAATCTCTTCTACGCCGTATTCTGTAGTAAGGTCAATTGTATCAATAGAATGATTAACTAAGGAATCAAATGCTACCGCCAGTTGAATGGTTTTCAATTAAAGTTTGAGCTAAAGCATTTGCCTTTTCTGATAACATTAAGTTATTACCGATCTTTAAAACTGGGATATGTGTATTTAGTTTTTTAATTACTTCAACCATATTCCAAAGTGGCTTGCTAGTTTTCTTTGGACCTGCAATATTTGGTTCCAGGTTTGGTTTCTTAAACTAGAATCTTTATCTTTGATAATGGCATTTAAAATTTTCAAATTGTTCAAATGGCTGTTATACCTAGTTCTTATCCATTAGGCTCTATGACTTTATCTAACTTTCATTAATACTGTTCAGTATCGAGGCAAAACGTTCGCACTGTTAAATAGTATCGCATTTTTTGGCACAGTTAACTCGACGCATTAAGGTTTAAGCAAAAAGAATCCATCTCAAAGTTTTGAAAAATCAAAAATGTATTCGTTAACTTTTTTGATTGATGCGTTAAGAATACAAACATTAATATTTTGCTGAAAAATAAAATTGTTAAACTGTAAAAAGTATAGCAATGTACGCTAAAACGAAGTTTCATCAAAATCGAACTACATATTTTTGAAAAAGATAAAAATATTTACAAACAAAATTTGTTTTTTTTTGTGGTAAGGTATATAGAAAAATATCTGAATAAAAGTTTTTGATCGTTTTACCAGCTACAACTTTGCATTGAACTTTTTTCGCTACAAGGTCTGCTTAAGATAGAAAAAACCACGATTTTCGACACCCACTCCACTTTTTCGACCACCCACCCCCTTTCCCCCAATCAATTGGTGGGCAATTTCGTGTAGCAGATTGAAAAGTGGTTGGTATTTTGTTGCTAATTAGTTACGGCAAGTTTTTAGCGAAAATCCAGGATAACCCGGGAAATAAAAGAGCAGCAAAATTAAAATTACCGTAACTAATAAGCAACAAAATACCAACCACTTTTCAATCTGATACAAGAAGGTAATTCGCTAAGTAAACACGAAATTAGCGAAAATTCCGGATAACCCGGGAAATAAAGGAGCAACAAAATTAAAATTTCCGTGACTAATTAGCAACAAAATACCAACCACTTTTCAATCTGATAAAAGAGGGTAATTCGCCAAGTTCAGACGAAATTAGCAAAAATTCCAGATAACCCGGGAAATATAGGAGCAACAAAATTAAAATTGCCGTAACTAATTAGCAACAAAATACCAACCACTTTTCGATCTGATACAAGGGGGGTGTTTGACTAAGTTCACATGAACTTAGCGAAGCACCCCATAAAACGGTAAATACAAGAGCAACAAAATCAAAATTGCAGTAACTACTTAGCAACAAAATAACAAACTAATTTCATTTTGATTTGCGAAAGTTGTTTCGCTAAGTTCACACTCATATAATTTTCAAATGTTCTATTTAAATGGTGATAATCATCCAAAATCGGTTGATTAGTTAAATTCATGACTAACAACTCAAACTATGGTTTTTCAGCAAAAAAAACTAGTGTAAGTGGACATTGGACGATTTAAAGTTTGGAATAATCATGAATTAAAGAGAATCAAATGATAAATGATACAATATTAAAAAAATTAATTTATGAAAGTTTGCATGAAGTCATTTGCCTACAATATGCACTCGGAAGTATGACTTTTCGAGTTCTATTGTATTGGAAACAATTTTTTTTGTAACATAAATATTTAAAAGACTTGTTTAAAGTAATATCTTACAATTTCCCACAAAAAAAAGAACAATTTCACTTGTAATACAATTACTTTTAGTTGTGTGTTTTAGGCCCCTGCTTTGTTTTTGATGACGCTCTAATACATGAAGGTATACTAAAGATTTTGGTCTAAACGTCTTAGCCTAGTTGTACTTTTAATATGCATCACCTCTCATGCAAGAAATCTGCTTCTGGTTCTCAGACTAGTAGAAGATTTTTGGTGAGTGGAAACGTTGGAACATAGTCGAAAAATTATCAAATCAGTCATAGTAAGCTTCAACTCAAGCTGACATGAGAAGACGATAGATATTCACTCAAATTTTTTTATGGAAATTAAATCATATCATTTACCTTCATTATAAAAAAAAGGTTACTACGGGCCTCCTAAGTTAGGTGGACAAGTGTAGAAAATTAAGTATGTAACTAGTGCTTGAAGTACCAAAATACTCTCAAAATAGATGTTATTATGTAGGTTTTCTAGGAGGTATTGAGTATGTTGAGTATAAAAAGTTCTAATTTAAGTGTAGGTACTTACTTAAAAATAAAAAGTACTCAAATAGACTCTCGTTAGTATGCCGAGTATTAAAACCATACAAAAACGAAAACTATTAGTAAATAAGATGAAAAAGTATAAATTGTGAAATAACCTCCTCAATTAATATGTTTTACAGTTAATTCGATTTCTTTTTATGCAATCTAGAAAAACTTAAATTTCTTAAAAAAGACTTAACAAAATTTGCTGTGCAGATAAGTGGTTGACGCAGAACTGGAACGATATGTCCCATTGTTTCTTATCCTCAAGATATACACACAATGCCCAGCCCATTGGCCAAGCCCATGGTTCTATGTCTTTAAAGAAATTATTATTTCCTCAAAATATTTAATGGTTAAAATTTATTGAATTCCATATACATAATAAGAACGTGTTCAGACATGTTTACATTACATTATTATCCACAACTTCTTTTAAAGGAAACCACTTAAAGACATTTGTAGAGATTAACGATCGTCGCACGGTAGAGTCTGCAAGATCATATTTTATTATAAGGTTAGGTTTACCTTATTTTTTTTCAATTAATTATTAAAAAAAACATACCTGAAGTGTTTATTTCTAACTTCTGATGCTTCTTCTGAAAGTTGACCAATAGAAAGCAGGGCGTTTTGTATGACTCGAGATCCATGTATTAAAATTGTATGCATGGTTGGAGTCATAGGGTACCATTGATTGGTATAACTCAACATAAAGCCTAGCTGTATCCATGGTGTACAACCCAAATTTTCCAGCATTAATTTTGAATCCACTTGAAATCGTCTCTAAAATGATTTTAAAGCGGAAAATTAACAGTAAATCGATTCCTGTTATTTCAGTAGCAAGTTCCGGATGATTAAAAAATCTTCGACTGGTGTTTCCGTCATTTGTGTTGCCAAAACCAGCTCTTGGAAAATCCACAAAAAGTCCAAGTTTGTTCCTAAATTCTCTTTGAATTTGAATTTTTCGAATTTTACAGGCCTCTTTGTCCTCCTGTGTTCGTGATTACCATTTTTTTATTGTGAGCTTATAAGCAATGTGCAGAAGGCTTTCAAAAAGTCTGATTCGGGCATGTAGGATTGACAACCCAAACTCAATAGATTTTTCATTAATTATGTTTGGTGTACTTAATTTGTTAAAATCTTTAGATGTTAATCCGCATAGATAGCACTTCTGCGTTGATGTAGTCTCAGTTATTGCATTACATATTTTTCCATCAACCATAGTAAAAAGTAATGTATGCTTTACCTCCATGTTAGCATAATAGTTTTGACTAATGAATCGATTTTGGCCTGAATATAGTTAATTTCACTTTTTGTAATGTCTGTGCTTTCTTTCACAAAGTTGATTCTAATTGGTCTGCAGAATCGGGGAGAAGATGGAGTTGGATCTTGCCAAATGGTTTTTGAAGCACAAACCAACCGCAATGGAACAAGTGAGCTTTGAAATATAAATGCATCTGACTCTGAACTATTTTCGAATTTTTGCCTGTATTGCGATTGCTGCGATCCGTCACAACCCCACTTTGTAATTAGCTCTAGAGACTTGCATTCATTTTCATTCAAGCTGTCTGTAACATCTTGCAAATACACAAGTAATCGAATTGTAGAGTGATCCAACAAATTCTGGAGATTTTTTTCGGCCAAGATTTCAGTTACAGTGCATGATCCTTGAATAGGATAACAATCTTTTTTGGCTTTTTGAAGGATACTATAACATGGATAAAAGCCCTTATTTGTTGCTGCGATAATTTCGTACTGTTTTCGCGATACCCTGCATCAATAAACATGGAAATGCTTTTAGTATCGACAATTTTTCTTTATTTTCCTTAAGGCTATCGTAGTATGCTTGCCTGTACTTCTGAGCTCTTTGAGGTGTTTTTAAAATTTCTGTAAGTACTTTTGAAGCAAAATTCTTCCCAGACTCTCTTAACTTCATCTGAGTCGCAAACGCTAGTTCCTCAGTTTGAAAATTATCCCGTATACTTTCAGTTTTTCTCCTTTTACTCCTATTGCTTAATTCTTCAAATGACTTTTCAGGTCTACCTGGTCTGACAGTAGTGATTGGGATTGTAAAAGTTCCTTCAAGCCAAGATTTGTTTCTTTCTAAGAAGAAATATTTTTTCCTACTTGATTCTATCCATTTTTGCTTTAGGTCACACAAAAATTTTGCTATTTTTGGCTTAAAAATTCCAAGTTGTTCTTTTGAACAAGATGAAGTAGTACCTACTTCGTAAAAAAATTTTTTAAGTAATTATTTTTTCATTAATATTCCCCTGGCAATTTTCTTCCATCATATCAAATAAATATTGTTTCGTCACAACTCTGGAACCTGATGATTCTAATAGGAAAATGTGCTATGTATTAACATGGTGCATACATATAAATACATACATACATTTATAAAATAAACATTTACGGCACAGCACATTGTCATTAAATTAGTTTAATGACTTATTTCCACCTGTCAACATCTAATTGCTCACTTTTTTCTACGTTCTTAATAAGTGTAAGTTCTCAGTTTTTTTTTCTTTTCATCCCAATTTAAATTTAGATCACACAAAAAAAAAACACCAGTAAGATTAATTTTAAAAAAACCTTGCATAACGTATGAGTGCTTTTTACACGAAAGTGAAAAACTCATTGACCCACTGTACTGTAGATCGCGCGTAGGAGCAACCAATTTTTGTTTCATTAACTTGAGGAACATTCCAACTAACTTTTAAACTTCAATTCATTGCAGAAAACCAGGGTATACTAAAACAAAATCATTAAAACTTGAAAAGTAACGCAAACAAAATATTATCATTTACACATTAGTTCTAAACCCGAATTGAAACAAAAAAACAACGACTAAGTTTTCAAAATTTAGTTGAAATTGTAAATACATACCTGAAGCAGAATTCTCAATTTAAGTTTTTTAAGCTTCTTATCACAACACTTGGATATCACTTATTGAATCACACTTACCAAGGTAGCACGCTTTAAAATAAAAGTGCAGTAGATGCAACTGTTAACTTTGAACTCATTTTATCACAACACACGATCAAAATAAAAAAAAAAAAAAAACAGCACATTGAACCATGTGCATTAAGCACCCGCTATACCAAGCTTTTAGTTGTCAATTTTACTTTTCAGAAAATCGACTTTTGGCCAGATTTTTAGTGCAAATACTCCTATGTGCGTCGTTTTTCTTGTACGTTTATCGTTAGCTAGGTACTTACACATAATCAAATTTATATTTTATTGCATTTTTAAATTAGGAACATTCCATCATCTACTATTAGCATCAAAATAAAAACTTCACAATTTTTATAAATAAATAACTTAACAATAATAAATATTAACATCTAAACTCAAAACATGCATATCATGGCGGTGTTATACATATATTATATATTTACATTCGTCGGGAAAAAAAATGTTTGATTTTTAATTAAAAAAAAAAACCATTGATTAAAAAAGCCCACATAAAAGCTATCAACTATTTAATGCAAATATTAGTCACATATTTTTTTTCAAAAATTAGAAAAAAATTTGTTGAATGGGTTAAACGTCAAATGAAACAAATAAATGTTATATCACGACAGCCATTATGTCTATGGCCATCATCAGTTGAGAACCAGGGTTCCTATACTATCGTAATACGTAATAGAACTCCAGTATACAAGGTAATTCGCAGAAAATGTATTCACACTTTAGACGGGGTGGAGGAGGTTTGGTCGGAAAAAATGGGTTAATACAATTCGTTTAACCAGGAACATTTTGTAAAACAAAAATATTGCGAAATACCCGAAAATACAAATACCGACAATCATCTGTATCTCTCTTCTATATGAAAAGCTCAAAGCTGAACCGGACCAAGTCACTGAAATTGAATTCGAAATAGGAGTTAAAGATAATACGCTGCATTTAATTACGAAGCCACTCTTTGCATAGTTCATTGCAGACTTAATAAAGCTAAGCCTTGCGCATAGTTCGGCTCTAGATTAAGATATTTTTGTTTTGACTTTGTCCACTGCAGCTTTTAGCCCTCCATATTATGTAGACATTATTTGCTTTCCTTTTAACGACTTTGACTTACTTTCAGGCCATTCTACAACTTACTTCATTTCTCACCATACCATCATCAATTATCAACGAGGGTATTTATTGTCATCGTTTATATATGTTGATAACATTTATAGAATACTGATACTGCTAAAAATACTGACTCAAAATTTGCCTGCACTTTTAGTTGCAGGCTCATTGCCTAGAGAAAATTTGCAACATGTGATTACAAAGTTTCAGTTTAATTAAAAACAAAAGAAAAGTAGAAAACTTCACTCATAATGCATGGAATAACGCATCTCTATCGACAGCATGCTGTCGAAAAACAATTCAGTACAGATGGTTGGCAACAATCTGCGGCATGTAGTCAAAGCTTCGGTACTTCCAGTAATAATTCAAATGAAGATCCTGGAGGACTCAACAGTTTGGGATCAGATTCATCGTCAAGTTCTTCAAAATCTTCAAAGTCTCCAAATTGGTCTCATGGTGAGTATATACATTAATACAAAAAATGTGATCAGAAATTGTATTAAAATTTTCACAACTGTTCAAATTAAAAAAAAAAATCAGGAACGAGGTTTAACAAAATTTTAGACCAAAAATAAACGTGTACAACCTTAATACTTATTTAATAAACATTTGCAATAAGATTAAGGCTGGGTTACCTCCATCATTAAAGTCAGAACTCATGTAAAATTGTTTACTCGCCGTCGTCGTCACCCGCCATCGCATTTTGTTTTTATTTTTCTCTATTCTTGAGAAATTAATTATCTTGTTGTTTAGGATCAAGATATAAAGAATATAAGGTTATATACACCCGCCATTTTTTTGACGTCATCTGAATGCAAATGTTGTTGTTTTGCTAATGTTGAAAACTGCTCAAGGAGGTGAAATTCAAATTGTGAATGCACGATACAATTCAAATGTCAAACCACGTATAAAAAATTCAGATGACATCAAATAAATGAGAGAGATGTGATACGAAAATCTAAGTATACTTCACTCAGGGAAAAAACCGAACATAAAAAGTAAAGGGCTCTAACTAAATTCCAACAGGTTTCGTTAATGATATTTATGTATATAACTTTTTTCAAAAAACTGGTTTAGAATACTTTTGCATAGAAGATTCTGCAATGTGTTTAAATTTTATTTTTTATGAAAACGAAACTTCATTTTGATTTTGATTTTGTTAATTTTTCTATTTTTTGAGGATTGACAGTTTTGAGTTTGAGTTGCATCATAGATTGTGACGAAGCGTCACCCTTTCTCATATTTCCCGCAAACAATAAAAACACAATTATAATAAAGCCAAACAGCACTGCCCATTGAAATTTATATGATTCTCCGCAGCCGCATACGCTGCGGCTTGAGATGGTTTCATAGCAAGTCGAACGAATAACATCAAAACAGAAAGAAATATAAATATTTAAAGTAAGAAAATAAATAAATTCTAGGAACAAAAAATCAAACTCTTCTTATATGTAGATATAAAATTACTTTTTACAAAAATGTCAAAATCAATATAAATTTTAGATTTTTGAAATTCGTTTTACGTATGCAACGTGGTTTAATGGAGATTGTTTTTGGCACGAGTAAGATAGCTTGGGCGCCATAAATTGATAACTTATTTTTGTAGAGGGGGCAATTTCATGAAAAATGTACTAAAAATGTAAAAAAAAATATTAAAAAATAACGGTAATACCTACAATGAGGTGTTATACCTTTTTTAAAGCCAGTTTTGAAATCAAGTGATATATATCCATAGCTTTTTGGGAAAAAAAACATTAAAAAAATGTTTAAAGTGTAATTTTTAAATTTTTTGAGATTTTATGTTTTATTTTTTTTTTTCTTAAAAATCGTTGCAAATATGAATTTTTAATCAGAAACCAAAAACAAAAAGTTTTCAAAAAAATTAAAAATTACCAAAACTATTATTTTAATTCAATAATTTTTCTTTTTGCTTGAGTATTTTACTTATTTTGATAGTAAAAATAGAATATGGATTAATTCTTACACAAATTGACTCCAGCTTTACGGCGTATAAACAGTGAGGTATGTTTGGGGGTGCATGCAACAATACACAATTATTTTTTAATAAAGTAGTAGCGGACTAACTAAAGTTGATTTTGTTGTGATCTTAATGGAGCTAGTCTTCCTATTATCGACTTAATAGTTTTTTTGTAATCGTATCTTTTATATACAAAAAAGGGAAGTGGACGTTTGTAACATTTTTTGAGTGGACGTTTGTAACGAAAACTGCATCAGCAGGACCAGTGAATTTCAGCCACAAGATATATTTAACATCGATAAAACTGGTCTTGCAACTACTGTCCATAAACCAACAAATTTCATTACAAAAATCGTAAAAAAACAAGTCAGAGCCATTTATCCGAAAATAGAAAAGGAGGATCCATCGTCTGTATTTAAGCTGCTTAGAAATCAAAATGAATGCAATTGGAGTGTATTAACCTTACGAAACACTTCGAAAAACATTTTTATTTTTGGATTTGTACAATAAATGTGACGCTAAACCAATATTTCTCGTTTATTCTATTACATTTATATGTTGTTACAACCGCCCTTTTATCGTGTTACAATTGGTACAACGGGAAGGACGATTGTAACATTCAAAGTTTTTAAAAATTGCACTTTAAACATTTTGCTTAAATTTTGAGTTTTAAACTCGTTGTTTTTCAAAAACTGTGCATAGATTTGACTTAATTTAAAAACTGGCGAATAGACCAGAGTACTGGCTTAAAAAAAAAGCGTAATACTTAATTGTAGATATAGCCCCTACTCATAGTAAAAAATGCTTGTATTTGACCTCTCTACAAAAATCCGTTACCAAATATCAGTGCCGTTATCAAATGGTGCCGTACTCTCCCCTTGTTTTTTAATAACCCGTGCATTTTTTGTTCTTAATAATATTTTTTACTTGCTCTATAGGGCAAGTATTTGTTTCGTGTCAAAAAATAAATTGAGGTTTTAATCAAAACCAACATTACGATGATGAAGAAGCCCGAAAAGTGGTTTTCGTCATGCCGTCCGTCGGTCTGTGCGTCTGTGCGTCCATCTGTACACTTCTCCACTGCCCAAACTCGTGGACGGATTTTCTTCAAATTTGGTACAGATGATTTTTACGCAATTTCGAAAGTTACTTGTTTTTTTGTTTTTCAATATCTCATCTCATCATATCCCATACAACATTTTTGAGTTATTCGAATTGCATCTAAAACGGCTCTAACGATTTTGATTAAAGTTTTTGATATGATTTTTTCAATAACGATGAATTTTTAGAATTTTTTTCAAAAAAATCTAACGAGCCGCTTTAAAAAAAAAAATATTTTTTTTGTTAAAAAAATTTCAAACGATTTAAAAAAAAAATTTGGTATGCCATTTTGAAGATGGCTAATATTTAATAACATCTAAAAATAAAATTTTGAAAAAACACAAATCATTGACCCAATGTGGAAAAAAAATTATTTTTGAAAACAAAAAAAAAAGCGTTCCCGTTTAAAAAAAAATATTTATTTTTGCTTATTTGTGCATATCTCTCAGTACCTACACACATCAGATGACCAAAAGCTAAAATTTTCAAGCTAAGTTAATACATAAAATAGCTTTGCACTACATGAGCAAGTTCGTGTGATCCAGTCGTGCATTTTATATTTTTTGGTGTGGTCTCTAACTCTTTCTATTTGGGATTTTGCACATAAAAGTTCACTTTTTAAGCTACTTATTAATTTGTACAAAGTAAGAAAGAGTAAACAAAAAAACACTAATAAATTTATAAAAGATTAAGTCTATCAATATCGACGAGAGAACTCAATAAATAGTTTAAGAGGAAAAATTATGTGAAAGAAAAAGAATTAAATAAGTGTAAGTTTTTGTTTTCTCTCTTTTTTTCCCGTAGCTCCTAATAAGGTACCTATATTAATAAAAATGAGAAGCTTGCCTCTTGCTTAAGTTGATCTTTTAGAAAGTCATACTAAAACCTCCTAAAATAAATCTTTACATCAAAATTCTGCAAAAATTCTGTAAAAAAAATATGGTTTCGACAATAGAAAAAAGTCCGCGCGATCTACAGAATTTTGAAATACAGTATTTTGGCCAACCAGAATTTTGTCATACAGGATTTTAACTTAGAGTAGTACAACATTTTGCACATACAGAATTTTGACATACAGTATTTTGGCATACAGTATTTTTCTACATACAGTATTTCGACCCCAAAACAACAAACAACACACACCACAGCTTGCGTCATTCTAGATATGCACGATCTCTTGGCAATGAAATGATTGGCATGTTCTGGTTGTAATTTTAACTTTTGATCGTTACAGTTTACAAGTAGTATTGCAAAAGGATTTAAGGGAAAATTGCGAGAAAATGGTCTTCTGAATTTGTCAAAGTGTTTGTACCAATTTTTAGTACCGACAATCAGTGGTCCAGAAATGCAGGCTTTAAGAGTTCGCTCTATAAAAGTAGCTATTCTGAATTTTGTTTAAAATAATATTAATTAGCTAGACTTCAGAATAGGAAATTTATTATTAGACCATATTACTAGATACTGTAAGCATTATTAAATATTATAACAAACACAAGGCCTTCCGAGGGACTCTTTGGACACAAGTGTGAGTTCCGAAAGGTTCTTCTCTTGGTTTTGTTTAAAGACATTCAGGGTTTCTTCAAGATTCCCACAGAACTTTCCTTTGAGTTTCTCTTCGAGGTCTCTTTGGACATTGGTGAGTTCCGCAAGGTTCTTTCTCTGGTTTGTGTGCGAGGGACATTTAAGGTGGGATCCGAAAGGTTCTTTCTCCGGGAATTGTCCAGAGACATTCAGGTTTTCGTCAAGATTCCCAAAGAACTTTCCTTAGAGGTCTCTTTGGACATTGGTGAGTTCCGCAAGGTTCTTTCTCTAGTTTGTATGCCAGGGACACTTAAGGTGAGTTCCGAATTTTCTTTCCCTGGGTATTGTCCACAGACAATAAGGGCTTTCGTAACGATGCACAAAGGCCGTTCTTCGGGGTTCCTCTTTAAAGAGCTCTTTGGACAAGTATATGTAATACTTTGTTATTTTTTTCTAACGTCAGTCGTTATTGATTGTAATAAAAGTGTGAAAATTATATAAATAAGAAATTTGAAAAAAAAAGAATTAAAATTGAAAATCGAAATTTAAAAGAAGTGTTTACGTTTCTCGGAGACTTTATCCTTCAAGACCAAGTTTGTTGCTGCTTTGGGAAGGATCCTGGACACCGGCGGCGAGCTTACCGCAGCCTTTGATAAAAAGCATCACAAGATAAATTTGCTCCATTAAACAGGGTGTCCCGTAATTAGTCAAGGAAAATTTATGGGGTGATTCTGGGGTATATTCTAGTAAAAAAATATTCTTAAAAGTGTTTCATTTTTGCCTGTGTACAAAAATTCCTAAAAATTAAGTTTTATTATTTTTACTTGCGATACACAAAAAGTGAGTTTCGCAATTCTGTCTGTCGGTCTGTCTGTCTATGTATACCTCGAGCTACAGCCTAAACCGCTCAACCGATTTTCCCTAGAGGGGAAATTGAAATTTTTTTTTAGAAGTAAGACTAACGGTACCTGCCAGATAACAATTAAAGATAAGTTAACTTTTCTCAACAACGGCTGTTATGATTTTGATTAAAATTTTTGTGTCTGCTTTTGTTCATAAGGTCATAGTTTTGATATGAAAAAAATGTTAGTAAAAATTCTACTACGGTATCATAGAACCGTTTTCTTCATTTTTGACATTAAGTGAATGTTAAAAATGAAGAAAACGGTTCTATGAACGACTGAATTAATTTTGATGAATTTTTTCATACGGAAGCTTCTTAACAATTTTAAAATTACTTGATACAAAAACTTGAACAAAATTATTTTCTTTGATTTTATAATCGATAAGATTAAATTTTGAACCAGAATCGACAATAGTTTTTGTTTCTACACCCCCAATTTTATATTTGATTGTATTTTCGGTTTCGTTTGAATGAATACAAAATACCAAATCGTCAGTTGGTGTTACATCATTATTTATGTATTTTACGGAGTGATAATTTCCGTTTTGATTTACTGGCTCTTGTTTATCTTGAGCTAGAGATATAATTATAATTTTAGGTTATAATTTTTGGTCTTTTTTGTCATTTTTTGTTCCATAAAACGTCTTGCTTTACATTTACTTGCGAAGTGGTTACGACCACCACATTTATTGCATGACTTCCCAATGGCTGGACATTTTTCATCGTTTGCTCGGTGTCCTGAATATCCACACCGGAAGCATTCAACTGTTTCATCGTATTTTTCATGTATATCTTGTTTTTGAACATATGTTTTCATCAATTTATTGTTACAGGATTATTTTTAAATACTTTTTCTTGCTTATTGATAGATTCAAAAATGACATCTTATTTAGCATCACCAAGTTTCAGCATTTCTCGTCTAAGTAAATCAGAACGACATTTTTCTATGATCTGATCTTTGACATTTCTGCGAGTTTTTTTCCAAAGTTACAACGCTCTGCTTGCGTTATTAATCGCATAGCAAATATACTTATATTTTCATTATCTTCTTGTTTCATTGAACGAAGAACATGTTTTTCATAAGTAGAATTTTGTTTAAGCAAAAAAAATTCATTGAATTTTTCTAAAGCATCCAAATATGGTGTCGTTTGTTACACGTATTTATTTGCCATTGGACTTTTAGGTCGTTTGGTTGTTGTTTTCGGTAGTTTAAGGAAGATTTCCTGTACTTGTATGCCGGTAAAATGTAACACTAAGGAAATTTTCTTCTCTTCATCTTCAATTGCACTAGTTGGACCCAATTTTTCCACTCATGTCCAAAGTTTTCTTCAAGAAATCTAAAATTGAAAGGTGTGGCACCTTAGTCCAATTTTCGTATTTTCTATATTACAAAACAAATAAAAAATTATTTCTGTTTGATCGACAGAGTCATTTCTCTTATCACTGACGAATTATTTTATAATTCTTTATTTTTTTTTTTAAACGGCATTTAAGCCACACATTCGTTATTAAAACCATGTGACACTCGGCATTTAATCCAAAGGATTGGTGTTTCACCCAAAATCCATATTCAATAAAAAAAAAAAAAAAAATAGATATCGGCATTTAAGCCACACGATCTGTATTTAAACCATGTGATAATATAATCTTTCATTCTTTCAAAAACATTATAATTTTTATGTAGGTGCATAAACTATATATATAAACTATATATAAGAACATCTAAGCATAGAACAATAATTTTTAATTATTATTTAAATAATTTTTTCGTTTATATTAACATATTTTATACCTCCTTTATTGACTTCCATTTTGTTTAAATATTGTTATGTTTCGTATTATAATTTTCTCTTATTGTTTCTGTTTCTCTTCGTCGCCAATGTAAAGTTAACTTTAATTCTATTTAATTCTGATACGACCTTATTCTCTTGTAGCTCAATTAAAACTATTGTTTTTTTCTATTTTATAAATGACATTGAAATATTAATAAATTATCTACTGTAAAATTTGTTCAGATACTACAGATATGATTACGAAAAAGTGTAATTTTAAAACAATGAACTGAATTTAACTTGCTGCATTTTTGTACGGATGTCTTTGATCTATAAGAAATTGCACTTTATTGAAAGAAAATATTATCATGAACCATTTGATTTTTATTTTTTTCGTATAATCTTAATCTGTTTGAATCATTTTTTCACTCCGAGCATAATTATTATGACTTTCAAAATATTTGATGATTCCACTTATTTTAATGTACTTCCCAACGATGGTTCATTACACTACTCTTGCGTAATTTTAATTGAAATAATTAAATTGATCTCAACACGAAAGTTATTTGGTTTTAATTTTTTTAATCTCCACGAAAATAATTTAAGCAGTAAACTAGAGAATTTTGTTTATTTTGCTTGTTTATTTCACCTTTTAGACAAAGTACCAGAAAAGATATCCTCACTGCCACAACCAGTGCCAGTTTTTGGCAATCCCCACAACAGAAACTTCCCATCATTAAACACAACTTCGCGTAGTTCCTTTGATAGTTATGGAGGTGGCAGTTGTCGCCGAAATACACCATCGATACGACGAAACTGCTTTGAAAGAAGTAACAGCCCTGGGTTTTACAATGTAAACATTAAATTTGTTTAAAAATACATATTATCATATCACTGTTTTTTATTATTCCCTAACTTCTAGAGCATTCGCAGATATACACGTAGTGAAAGTTGTGACTCTCCTCCATTACCAACTGGATTCTTTCCACATGATCTAGATGACATATATGAGGGTGATTCTCAGTATTTCACTCACACAGGATCCTGTCAGTCACGTCATGATGAACGCCCTTCTATAAATTCCATATTCCATCGGGTCGGTGGTGCCTATTCTCTGGACAATTACAGAAGTTCACAAACTGATGGAAATGGAAGATCAAGTCCGAACTATCAGCACAGATTCGACAACAGTAGTTTTGTCAAAAGCATCAGCATCGATGAGAATTTCTCACCAAAGTCCCAAAAATCTCGTCACCACCATCAACATCACCATCATTCAATTCAGGAGTTAATTAAGGCATTTGGCAAAAAAGTTCACATTTGGCCGCGGAAATCGCATGACTCTTCGGCCAGTGCATGCACGTCACCTCTGAATGATCCACAAGAAAGCTTTCGAATGCGGTCGAAGAGTCTTGATGCAAGCCTTATAAATCGCAACAAGATTCTGAATGATTGCGAGGCCACGTATAAAATTTACGAAAAAATTGTTAAAGAAGGTAAAGCTGCAATGTCTAAAGCTCGCAAGATTCTGATTCTATTTGTGAACTATGTTAGTTATTTTAAACGTTCGCTTTAAATGTAAGAGATTTAAATAAATTAGAACTTCATGTTCGGGATAATAATAATTTTTATTTTATTTAACGGACTTACCGCGATTTTTTTTATTCAAATTAATTGAATGTTTTTGTTCGAAGCAAACACAACCCACAAGCTATTAGCTTATCCGTGACCACGACAAGTGGAATCTTGTCGAAACATCGGACAAAAACATTCAAATAATTTGAATAAAAAACAATCGCGGTAAGTCCGTTAAATAAATTAAATTTAAATAAATTAGTTATATTCTTGGTACTTACTCTTAGCTCAGAGTGATTTATTCACTAAGGCATCAAATTATATTTAAATTGATTTTGATATGTATATTTTTATCATTCCTGTAGGTGCTCACATGAGACGTGCCTCTGCTGATTTAGAAAAAAGACGTGCATCGCTTGGGGCAAGTCGTGGCTTGAGGGGCGATGGTACTCTGGATCCATACCATGCGGCCATTTTGTTCAGAGATTCGAGAGGGGTAAGTGTAATATTATTTATTAAGAAAATAAAAAAAAATTGACGTAAAGAGCATGACAGGAAAATAAAAACAGTTAAAATTATCCAACTATGTATGTGAAATCGCACTACTTCTTGTCAATGGGTTGAAAATTGGGGGTGGAGTATTTAAATTCCCGCGTCATAATTGACCATTTGTTTATATTATGTTTTTCACAAAAGTAATGCAACAGAGGAGCGAGGAAACAGCAAAAATATCAAGGGCACGACGACGAGATAAGGTTGTCAATTGTGTAAAATGTTTACGTAACAGTTTGCATAAACGACCTTTAGTTAATTACGATAAATGCTGTGTAGTTAAATCTGCTGTTCGTCAACGTCAAATATGTGTGAAAAATTAGTCGCGTTCATATTTCGAAATATCTCGATCTCGGTAATACCAAAAAATATTTAGATCACCAGTGTTTTATAAGTAGCCAAATATAATTTTTTTGTACACATAGGACATAGGACTACTATAAAAAAATCATGAAACGCAGAGTAAACACGTTCTTGAGACATCTGTAACATGATCAATTCTGCTAGTGTCAAGATAATTGGATCCGTAAAGGCAAAAAGTATAGGATTAGGGAAACTAGTTCAAGTTTACACCATTTCTAATAAAATCTTCTTGTATTTTTTGTACAAAAAACCACCAAGAGTGACTATTTTGTATGGAGGGTACCACAAATTTGGATTTTTAGTTTAAATGTTCCAAATATATAATTACAATTTTAAATTTTGTACTTCATGTTTCACAAAAAGGCATCAAATTCGATTCTGTTCGTTGTTTCTAATGCAAATATATTCTGAACATGTTCGCTTCGACTTTAAAGAAGAAGGAGGTTATCAATTCGATTTTTGTTAGCTCAGAAATTTTGACTGGGTGGATCGATTTTGATTTTGATGATTGTTTTTTTTTTTTGTATTTCAAAGCTGGTGATCTCCATTGGGTCTCATTTCAATGTGATCCATTTCTGACAATGACATCCTTTTGAATTTTCTTTTGAAAGGTATTCTTTTCTTCAACTTCAACTTCAAGTTGCATTTGAATCTCACAACATAGAGAAATAAAATTAGTTTTGGAGCTAAATTAGCATGAAATTCCCATCAATTTTGTAGTATTTACTTATGTTTTGAAATGTTGAGTTCAAATTTGTGGTGACCCTATCTTAGTGATAGTTTCGTTAAGATATAATTGTTGGTGCGTAGAGATTTAATAGGCATTAATAACAATGGAAAATTGTAATAAAAAAAGTGTGACTATAATTTGCATTTTTTTTGTTTGTTTGTAAGTTTTAGCTTAAAGGTAAAAAAAAAATAAGAATTGGAATTCCAAACATTTCAGTAAAATTGGCAGGGAGGAATTTTACGCAAAAAAAATTTCGCAAGCAAATAAATTTTGAAAATCCAATATTCCGATCTTTGGATTTTTTAGTAGGTTTTTATTTGAAAAGTAGGTACAAGAAGGTCTAATAGCTGAGATTTGAACCTTCAAACTTTCCTCAGTTTGATCTTTTTTCAATCTCCGTGTATCGTACTAGAATTTTTTTTGATGAAATAGACAAATTCTTAAGTAAATCAGAATTAAACTAGTAACCCTTACCTTTTCCGTTCCGTTGCTACAGATGTTCTACACAAAATTGATTTTAATAATAAAAATTATAATAATAACTATTTGCCTGTAAAAAATTGTTTTTTTTTTTTTTTGAAATGCGAGTTGCACGGCAAGTTAGAATGAATAGAAAGATATGAAAGAATTTTTGCTGGTACAGTAGATTTGAGATTAAGGTGGTTACCATCTCATAATACCCCATGGGTGGCGTCCAGTCAAAGCTGGAATTTAAAGAAAAAAATTGCTGCTTAGGGTGGAGCTCGAACCCCATACCTCTAAGTTAGCAATCAACCACTACATCCATTGTACAATTGCGGGTTCTTATATGTAATTTTTAGTCAAAATGTAAAAACTAGATGTATGGCTTATAGTTCTTGAAAAAAAAAACAAAAAATAAACTGAACACCATTTTAATCTTTTATTAACATTAAAATAGTGCTCTTTTATTGTATTGTATTATTTTCAAAAATAATACTATCACTCAGAAAAAATTCAATGTTATCCCAAGAACTTTCCATTGTTGTAATATTGTTCAGGTAACAATTAATTCTTAATTTTTAAAAAACCAAAGTGGCAGTTTTACAATCAAGTTCTTGGGTAGAACAATTTTTACATTATTAATCATTTTCAAGAACGGAAAATCGTTAGCCCAACATTAAAATTGTTGTATCAACTACTTCTACTGTCAAAAATTCATTCAGGAATTTCATTGTCAGCCCAACAACTTTTTATTGAAGTAAAAATTACTTTGAAGAATAAAAATATGTAGTTGACAAAAAAATAAGTTCTTGGGACAAGACATAGAAATATATTTTCTTATAGGAAATGTGAGCGAAACGTCAAATTTTTACTTTAAGGGTAACTATAACTTAGGGAAATTTTATATTTTGTTGAAGTTAAATTCATAATAAATAATATGAATTTGAGTTATTCTTAAGGGGCTTCCTAATATATCGAGGTAAAATGTGTTATTAAGTAAATAAAATTTTATTCGTAGCAAAATGTTGCTTTACATAATATATGAATAGAAAATAATAATTATTATAAAGGGTTTTCCAATAAGAGGGGTTATTTTGATATTCAAAGAAAAATGGCATTTTTGGAGATAAATGATCGCATGTTTATTTCATTTCATAAAGAGAAGGTATGCCGTTAATAATGGAACACAACATCAGCCAAATGGCCGCCAAGACCACGCTTACAGGACCATATCCTTTTCATGAAATTTTCCATAACCAAATCGCAAAGTGGCTGCCCTATGTCCTCGATAGCCTCACGAATTTCATCTTTGAAGTCTTGAATCGACGCTGGGCTGTTGGCGTAGACCTTATGTTTCACGTGGCCCCAAAGGAAGAAGTCGCAAGGTGTTAAATCACAAGATCTCGGTGGCCAATTGTGATCACCTCTTCGAGAGATAACACGGTCCGGAAACTTTTCCCGTAAAAGATCGATGGTTTCATTGCTTGTGTGGCACGTAGCGCCGTCTTGTTGAAAGTAAACGTTGTCCAGATCAATACCATCCAATTCAGGACATAAAAAATCATTAATCATCTTTCGATAGCATCCATTGACCGTAACTGTTGCTCCAGCCTCATTTTCGAAAAAGTAAGGTCCAATGACCCCGCGGGACCATAAACCGCACCAAACAGTCGCGCGTTCAGGATGGAGAGGCTTTTCAACAATAACTCTTGGGTGTTCCGAGCCCCAGATGCGACAGTTTTGCTTGTTGACGTAGCCTCCGAGGTGGAAATGGGCCTCATCAGTCAAGATGATTTTTCGATGAAATTCCGGTTCATTTTCATGCATTTCAAGGACCCAATCAGCAAAGACACGACGTTGTTGATGATCAGCCGGCTTGAGTTCTTGTGTTAACTGAACTTTATAAGCCTTAAGACCCAAGTCTTTATGCAAAATACGGTGTAATGACGTTTGTGGAATGCCTAGTTCCAAAGAACGACGAGGAATGGACAAACCTGGGTTTTCTTCAACACTTTGGGCTACAACAGCAATATTCTCAGTTGTTCTTGAGCGACGTGCACGGGTTTTATTCTTCACATCACTAACTTGTCCCAACAGCTCGAATTTGTCTACCAATTTCTGTATTGCGGTCCGACAAGGTGCTTCACGACGACCCAAAAATGTTTTAGTTTTACGAACCGTCTCTGCCAAATTTTCACCATTTTTATAGTGAATTTTAATAATTTCAATGCGTTGTTGAAGCGTGTATCGTTCCATTTTTATTAATAGCGTAGTTTCTACTTGTCAAATGTCAAAAAATGACAGCTTCAAAAGTGACAGCTACACAAAATAACACCTCTTATTGGAAAACCCTTTAGGGCTATTCAAAATAACACCTCTTATTGGAAAACCCTTTAAGTAAAGGGTTTTCCAATGGGGACTTGACAACCTTGGATTTATTTTGTGAATGCACCCTTTCAAAAATCATCGAACTGTCATTGTCATCATGACAAAGTACACGTTCTTCAAATTATAAAAAATTTCTACCGAAATTCGGAGTCGATGACCGCGACTTTAAAAGCGTTAACTCCAATTTCGGAAAAATATCGTAATTCTCACCCTAGTAGACAGGCAATAACATGCAATAATTTGAGTCTACATATTCGTTGTGTAATGTTGCCGTCTGTGACGATGCGTCACTTAGACATTTTAGACAATGTCTACCCAACCGAAGAGACTTGAAAGAAGACAAAATAAATCATTCAAGTACTTTTACATTTAACAACTGAGAGTGCTGTAGCTGATCTCTTCTTTCTTATGTCAGCTTCATGTTCTGATAGTCTTATTGCAAGCTTACGTTTTGTTGTACCTATATATACCATGTTGCACATGTTGTTGTTGTTGCCTTTGCATGGTATTTGATACACTACATTATGCTGGGTAAATAATAGAGGAATCTAATGATTTAAAATTATAAAATACCAAAAACAATGTGTCTACCCAGTTTCATGGAGTACCGCACGTCACTGGTTGCAGTGTCAGTGAGACAACGGGTTGTCGAAGTGTCGAAAATATCGCTGCCTTTCAGGTGTCCGTAGAAAACGACCCAAAACAGTCAATTCCAAGGCATTCTCAAGAATTGGGCATCGCTGCTCAGACCATATTATGGCGTATTTTGCGTAAGGATCTTGGTTTACACCCATACATGATCAAGCTGACTCAAGAATTGAAGCCGATGAACCATTTGAAGCGACGCACAGTGGCGCCCTTTGTATGGGAGAGTTGAAATAATTCAATAAATCCTGAACCACTCAACCTATTTCAATGAAATTTAGTAATCGACTCAAGTAATTTCTGCTAACGGTCACTCTTAAAGTGGGCAAAAATTGCAGTTTTTTAAAAACAAAAAAAAAATACAAAAAAAACTTGCAATTGTATTGGAAAATTTATTAAATATAAAAAAAAATGTCTGTTTACGTGCAAAAAATATATGTATCTTAAATATACCTACTGTAAGATACATTTGAATGAAGAACAATAAATTATTGAAATGGAACCACGAGCGTTCATACTAGAAGTACACTTATTCAAAAATTAAAATAATAGTAGCTGACAACAAAACTGTTTTGAAAAATAAAATTAAAAACATCATAATTAATTGGAAAGGAAACCAAACAGACTTATTTATCCTTTCTAACATCAGAAGTGGGATAAACATAATAATTAATTCTGAATGTTTATAATGTAAAAGAAAGAATAATTCCTACCTTATTTTAAAAATTAAATGCCCTGAAGATAGTAACTTTAAGATACCAGAAGATTAAATTGAACTTTGAAAATAAATTGACACAAAAATAAAGAAGAATTTTTAAGATAGCCTGGCAATTGTGATGACGGAATCAGAAATGCATCTGGTGGATCTGGGAAATGGTCTGAAATTCCTTTTAATTGATGAAATGTTCCCTTTTTCGGAGATAGATGGACATAATGGACCATGGATCTTCCTTTTTTTCGAATGATCTATAATTCTTAGTAAATTGATGAAATGATTCTATTTTTCGAGATTTATGGACATCTTCCTTTTTTTTAGACTAGAAATTTATAAATTGTGTAAATTAGTCCAATCAAATTATCCAAAAAAATCGAAAATATCTAAAAAAAATCGGGAGGAAAATTTTATTGTTCTATTTTAAAGACTACCTGTTGGGGATTCTCAAACCGCATTTTCCAACAAAAAAACCCTCTGCGTCGTCCGCCATTTTGAAAAAAGGTCTTGAAAAGCGTTTAATCAATTTCCTCAACCGCTATTAGTCGTAGAGTAGTTTTGTATGTTTATTTTTGTAGGCTAACATATTCTCTTTAATTTTTGTTTTAAATTTTTTATTTTATTGGTAGGCAAATGCGTTCAGAGAAAGTCAGCTGTATTCTTAGCATATAAAGACCTAGTCAGGACAATTGCTTTCTTCATTTTGCATAAAGCAGGTATTTTTTTTTCTTTATAAGTGCTTACAAAGAAGACATATTTAAACGCAATAACATCAATGTATCTCAATAAAGTCGTTTTTTGCCTTTGAACTTTTATGAACTGAAGACATTTTTATTTTGCACTTATTGACTTATTTTTCCCTGCATTGTTATTCTTTTTTCACAACGAATGTTTTATTTATGGCCTCTTTGTTGGAGGGAATGTTATCTAATGGTTACATCAGAATAATGGCTACTATACTCATGCAAGCTATATGAAGACGTTTCTGTTATCTATCGATGCATGTAGTTTCTTCAAATTAACGAAATTAAGAATAAACTGAGTTTTAAAACATTCCGAGACATTTCTCTACAATGGGACTCAATGAAAACTATCTTAGAAATGTTATTCAGTGAAGAAACAAGTCTTGATATATGATTTGAAAAATACATTATTTACTACCGTTTGGCTACTTAAAAGTCAAAATTGTTCTCTTTAACAAGATAATTTAATAAGATGTTTGCCTAGCATTTCATATGATTTTCTATATTAGCTCTTGTCCTTTGAAGATGCGATTGCAATTGTTAGCTTCACCTTTAGTAGGTAAGTAGTGCATTCTATTTCATTCTTTAAAGAAAATCATTTTATGGATTAATCAAGGAACAGAACAAAGAAATTTTGGCTTTAGATTATCTCTAAAATATTGCCCCTATATGAAAATTAACATAACATAACATAACGAAATGTTTAATTCAAAGAAAAGCAAGAAGCGAAACAAATATGTCATGAGAATCTAACTATAAACCAACTTCTTCTTATTGATTTATATTTGTTTAAACACAAATTGAGCAACAAAGATATGCATCATGTCAATGTCCTAATTCTGTTATAATGTAATTGCAATTCAAAATAATATTATAAAAACAAAATAGTTTATTTCAGCACAAGAACTTTTGACTAGTTTGGAGGTTGTATGAAATTTTCTTAAAAATTGCAATATACTTAAGGTTTGCAATTATTATTTAAGAGATTTTATTTCTAGAAACATGAGGTGATGAATTTAGAAAAATGTGGTGTTGCTATGTGAAATTTAGTTTTTAATAATTTTTGAATAATTAGACACAGCTACTTATTTGGTGTTAATTGAGCGTCATTGACAAAAAATTTTATAACGAGTAAACAAATAACAGACATGGATACAAGTTTGAATTTTAAAATAAAATTCGAAAATGAATGTAAAATTGAAAATTATTGTACTAGAGAATGGCCGAGTGGTTTTTATAAAAAATAATATTATTATTTTTAATATTATAAATAATATTAAATAATACAAATTTTAACAGGTTGAAGATTTTGCTTTAAGGAGCAGTTGACTATAAAAGAGTCATATAGAGCATGACCTTAACAGTTGTTATGGAGTTTCAGAAGTCCATGAAAAATGAAAAAAAAAGAGTATCATAAACTCATTGCCAATGTTTTGAGAACATTACAGGCAACATTATGGTCTTCTTCAATGAAATATTGGGGTTTTTAGAAGCTATATAGCATTTTGGTGTTGTATTTTGCATTTACTGTAAGATAATGGTAATTGCTGAGGTAAGATCAACAGATTTTCTGGTCTCTATACCGTTAGTGTTGGAGCCAGGGTGTTGGCTGCGGTCTCACCAGTTTTGTGATTGAATTTTGATCTCTATACCGTTAGTGTTGGAGCCAGGTGATGGCTGAAGTATCACCAGATTTTGTTGAATACATTTGAATGAAGAACAATTATTGAAATGGAACCACGAAATTGAAATTCTAATTTCAACTCACGATATTTTTTGGAAGTGCACTTCGTATAAAAGTAAAAAAAAAACAAAAACGATGCGTTGCATAGACAAATTCTATCTACATCTAAGGTGAATGAACTCTATCCTAATGAAAAAATCCAGTCGTCTTCTCCGTCGGTATCGAGTCAACCAAAAAACAATAACTCGAATCTACCAAAACCGGTTGGTGTGGGTGGCGTTGTGGTGGGTGTTGATCCTCCTCATGCTGTGGCTGATGCTGCTCTCACTAACAGCGGACGTTTGGAGGGTGGTGCTGAAGGTGGGGCTGATGCTGATTATGATGCTATATGTTGGATGCTGCTGGTTTGAATGTGGGAGGTAAAGAGAGTGATGAGGATGATAGAGTGAAGTCTATTAGGAAGAAGTTTAACTATGTTCGTGATGATCGCAACCGCTCTGAGACGATTGGCAAGGTTTTGCTTGTTGATGACGATCTTATTGATGTTCATGTTTATGCTAAAAATAAATGGTTACATCTGTAACCTTGCGATGATATTAAAAAATGGATTGCCGACAAACTAATGTCAGATTATTTGGATATAAGCTGCTACAAACTGCTAAAAAAGGCTCAGAGGAGAATATAAAATATGTCAATTTTAAAATTGGTGTTCCCGAGAAGTTGTATAGTTCTTTTTTTGATCCTCAGTATAGGCCAAGAGAGGTACATCTACGAGATATCCAATTCGATTAAAAAAACTAATCAGCTCAAGTTGTTTTTGTCAAATGTGAATGTGCCTAATAATGAAAATGCTATTTGTCATGCTTTTGTGTCTAATGACGCAAACCAACATTTTTATATCTGCTGTAAGTGAATCTATATTCGATGTTATTGCACTTACAGAGACGTGGCTACACGGAGGAATTTTTTCATCAGAGCTTTTTAGTAATGAATTCAATCCATTTAGCGAAAGGAGGTGGTTTACTTCTTGCAGTTCGATCCTCATTAGTTAGTGAAACTGTTCCTCTTAAATATAATACTGTTCAGCAAATCTGTGTTAAAGTTTGTTGCTTTTCATTATATAGGTACTGTATTTTTTATTGTATCATACACTGCACCTAAAAGTAATGCTGATATTTATAGAACTCATATGCTTTATATATCTGGTATAGTAGATAATAATGTTTTTCTTAAAAATTCTTATATCTTTGTTATGGGCGATTTTAACTTAGGTGATATAAAATGTTTATATTCTGATGAAGATAAAAGCTTATTTCCTTTTAATGTTACGGTTGATACTGAAATTCTGGCGATAGATACTATGTTATCACTAAATTTAAAACAGCTAAATTATTTTAAAAAATCAAATAATCGTATATTAGATCTTATTTTTGTTGATAATGATATTGATGTTAATGTTGAAGTTTCTAAATCGCCTTTTGTTGATAATTCTGTTCATCACATAGCTCTAGAAACTTTTAAATTTTGATGCAGTGGAGTTTAATAACCCATTTTCAGTGGGATATAATTTTGATAAAGCTAGTTATGAAGCTATTAACTCCTATTTTTCGGGACTGAACTAGGATGAGGTATTTACGTCTAATAGGCTATAGATAGATAGATAGATATAATTTTATTTCTTAAAATCCAAATATAAAAAAACTTCGGTTTACTTTTCATAGAAATAAAGAAATATGAATGACAATGATATTTTATACAATAAAAATAGTGTTATTGTCACTTCTAAACGAAAAATTTACATAATTAAATTGAATGGGTGGGGTGACCCTTAAAAATTGAAAGTTATATTTGTAGATCTTTATAATTAATATTACATGAGAAAAAGAAAATTTAAATTAAGATTAAACTGTTTCATCAAACATTAGAAAAAATTAAATATTCAAAATTGATTCGATACTTTCCATATCAAAGGTAAGGAGCCATTTTTTTACATTTTTTAAAAACATCAAATGAGAAGTAAGAGCTCTGGTAGAATATGGAAGCCTGTTAAAAATACGACATGAAACCACATCATAAAATTTTCGAAATGCGGTGGTACGGAAAGCCGGTATAGATAGTTGATTCAAAAGATTCCCACGTATATTATAATTTGAAATGATTCTGAAATTGAAATTTCCAGATCTTCTAAAGAATATGTTAAGAACTTTGTAGCAGTACAAGTGTCGTATTGGAAAAACATTCAATTCCTTAAAGAGTGAAAAACTAGGGTACCTACGAGGCTTACGGCAAATTTTTTTCAGAACAAACTTTTGCAAAACCAAAAGAGGTTGTATTTTGTTGTAATAAGTACCTCCCCAACATGAAAACCCATATTGTAATTTTGAATGAAAGAAACCATAGTATATATTCATAAGCAGCTGAAAAGAGCAAACATTCCTTAGATAATAAAAAAATCTTAAAGTGCCACGAAAGTACTGCCTAAGAATGTCTATATGCTTAGAGAAACTCATTCTAGAATCGATGACTAGCCCTAAGTATTTAAATTCATTTACATTCTCTAAACGAAAACAACTATCACTGCAGATGGAAGAACTAGAAAAAGTGCAAGAGGGAGATATACAAGAACAGTTCAAAAGCTTAAATTGTTGGCATTCTGTAGCATGAAAAAAGAGCTTGGCATCAACATTTTTATTTTCTGATAAATTAAAAAACATAACCTTGGTTTTTGAACTGATTACTAGATTGTGCTCAGCAAACCAAATCCTTAACAAACTTAAGTCCCAGTTCATATCAGCTATAAGATCGAGTTTACTATTAGCACTAAAGCTGAAAGCCACATCATCAGCAAAAGCAGTCAATAAACCTTTGAAAGGCAACCCAAACAATGAATTTATGTAAATCAAAAAGAGAATCGGCCCTAAAACAGATCCCTGGGGAACTCCTAAATCGATTGATTTTAAATCACTTATAATCTCATCGAATTTCACTCTTTGTTTTCTATTTTTTAAGTAAGATGCAAACCAGTCACAAATAAACCCTCGAAACCCTGCATTCTCAATCTTACTAAGCAGTATTTTGTGATCTACCATATCAAAGGCTTTTGAAATATCAATAAATAAAGCAGCCGTAAACTTTTTTTTATCCAAGCTTGCAAATATTTGAGAGCAGAAACGCAACAATGCATCCTCAGAAATATCGAACATGGTTTCTTCAAAGGACAATTTAATTTTTTTGCAGAAGTTGCCGTGTCATACTCAAGCAGTAGAACGTTGCGTTAAGCTTGTTCAGGAAGCTTCATTATCTGTTTGTGGACAGGAGGCACGTGATGGCTACATTAGAGCAAAGATCAAATCCAGGCAAGAACTACCATTTTTTGAAACAAAATCGCAATATTTCAACCGTACAGGAGGCCCAGCAACTTCTGCTGGAAGCAATTAAATTTATCTCAGATTGCATTTATTGTTCTTTTATCTATTTTTAAAATACATATATTTAATAAAAAAAAAAAAAAATATTTTAGTGCATTTTATTTCCACCGTTTTGAAATGCCATTTTTTTGCTTATACTTCAAAGTTCTAGTCTAGCGCGCCACCTGAAGATGTTGACGTAGAAAACTGAAATTTAGAATTTATACATTTAAGACCATGGGTCAAAAATTATTAGTACAGGAAACAAAAAAAATTGAAAAAAAAAATTTCGCTCCACCCTATTGGGTACACCGGTTATTTCAATGTGATTACACAGCGTTTGTTGTTGTTGCCAATTTAATTTGCTCTCGAGCGATTGAACTCTAGTCTTCAGTTCATCATTTTCCATACGCAGGTCGCCAATTTTCTGGAGCATGTTGCTCATCATATTTTCTTGGTTTGAGAGTTTTTGACAAACCACACGTAGAGAGAACTCTTCGCTTCCAGATTCACAATGCATTGGTGGTGTAACTGAAACGATTGATGGTTGTTGCAAAATATTAACGCAAGAACCATGGAAAAGCCTTAAGCAATCACAGCACGATATAAAGGTTTCGGAATTATTTTTAATTATCTCACTGCAGACTTCACAATTCATTTTTTAAGTTTAGAGTTCCTTTAAAAAATTAAAATTCACTTTCTAAGCTACTATGAGAAGCGCACCCCACGACACTCACAGAGAGAATGTGAGTGTCGTCTATCAACCAGAGATGCAAAAAGCTCAAATTTCAGCTCAGCTCACAGCTCAGCTCAAATTTGAGCTAGCTCTTTTTTTGAGCTAGCTCAATGTGAGCTAGCTCATTTTTTTAGCTAGCTCAAATTTGAGCTGCCGGTTGAGCTGAGCTGATTTGAGCTGAGCTTTTAGTTGAGCTGAGCTGATTTAAGCTGAGCTGTTAGTTGAGCTGAGCTGTTAGTTGAGCTGAGCTGATTTGAGCTGAGCTGCTATTTGAGCTGAGCTGTAAGTTGAGCTGAGCTGATTGAGCTGTGTTGTGCTGAGCTCATCTAAGCTGAGCTAAGTTAATTCAGTCCAGTTGCGCTGATTTCTTCTATGGTAAGAGTTGATTTAATTTTTGTTTTTGGTAAAACATTGCAAATTGAATAATGTTGTCGTTACTTTACATTATGGATATATCCTAAAATCATATTTCTGCTCTATGAATTGCATGTTTGTAGATTGAAGTTAAATACTTGTAATACTTGTAGGTATGGTAGATTTGTTAACTATTGCTTAGCAAACATAATAAAAGATTATTTTTGATAGAGAATAAGGAGTCACCGACACTCGGACAATTATAATTGGTGACTGGTGACTGATATTTTACAAAATACATTTATACAGTCATTCTGTTTTTCAAACAGGTTAAAATATACAAATTTACCAGAATCACCCATTGTAAAATTTTGGGTTTTCTTATTTCAATAACAACCCTTTCATTACCAATCAGTTACCGAAACTTGCATTAATGTATATCTTATTCACCAAAAGGATATCGGAAAAACCACTGATGACCATTTATTACAAATACTACTTTTGAAATCGCAAGACCCATTCATATATATAATCGGTTTACTTTTATTGCCCTAATGTTCCCTTACTGATCGTAACCCAACATATTTTTATTATCCTCATGAATTTGTTACATTATATAATACAATTAGCAACCTTCCCAGTACCTAAGAAGTTATTTAATAAAATCTATTTTGCGGTCAAAATGGGTAATTATCGATTTCTGGAAAAATTCTATTATCGAGAAGTTTTTTTATTAATATTTATGGTGTTTCTTTGAAGATATATATTTCACTTGCCCTCTCTTCCGCCTCGATGTTGTAACTTGCAAAAATAGTACAAATCGTAACTTAACTTACTATACCTACTTCCAAACCATTTTTCTTCTCAATTATATAATATTATATTATATCATTATTATATCTAATCTATATTATATCAAAATTTAGTTTTACTGCATTCAGTTTTACGTAGAATATTTAGGGTTGGTTCAGGTCGGTTAACTTCAGCTCTCCAGCTCATCTCAAATCAGCTCACCCCAAATGACAGCTCAGCTCAAATGATAGCTCAGCTCAAATGACAGCTCAGCTCAAGTGACAGCTCAGCTCAAACGACAGCTCAGCTCAAATGGCAGCTCAGCTCACAGGTCAGTTCTGATTTGAGCTAGCTCACATTTGAGCTAGCTCACATTTGATCTAGCTCACATTTGAGCTAGCTCATTAATTTGAGCTGGTTCATAAGCTCAAATATGAGCTAGCTCAACTTATTGAGCTAGCTCAAATAAGAGCTGAGCTGTGAGCTGAGCGCAGCTCACTTTTGAGCTATGTTACAACCATGCTATCAACTTGTTTTGCTTTATTTAAATCAATTTTGGAAGAGTCTTATAGAAATTTTGTACAATTGAAAAAACTAATTGCAAGGCCACAAACCGGTTTGGTTCAACTCACGTCTTAGAAAACTTCAAAATAAACTTAGGAAACTTCTCAAAGTAAAAAATACAAGTAATGCTTATTTGAAAGAATATTTGCACTGCAGAAAGCATTATGAAATAAAAAAAAAAAAATCTTATCAACAGTATTTGTGGAGTATTGAGGATAACATTAAGAGTAATTATAAAGCATTTGGTCTTTTCTGAATTGTAATAAACAATCTTATGGTCTTCTGGCAAACATGAGTTATAATGAAAAGTTAGCATCTAATGAACAGCAAGTTTGTGATATGTTTTCTGAATTTTTCAGTCGAATTTCATTAGCAAAATGTTGTCTTATATTGTATAAATGATAACAATAGTTCATTTGTTGATATTGGTGATTTGTTAATTCTTGAGAAGGAGGTTGCTGTACAACTTCTTGTTCTGGAATCATCTGGCAAAACTGGCTATGACAACATGTCCCCATTGTTCTTTAAGAAGTGCAAAGAAAGTTTGGTCAAAACTCTTACAAAGCTTTTTAACCTATCGCTTAGTAAAGGTGAGTTTTGGGATGAATGATAAGTATCCTATATAACACCGATTCATAAAGTTGCCTCAAAACAATTGGTAACTAATTAAAGACCCATTTCAAAACTACAATTGGTTCCCAAAGTTTTTGAGCCATCGTAAAAAATAAACTGTATGAATCGGTAAAAAATGGATTATCTGATGTACAGCATAGATTCGTTAGTGGTCGTTCGACTGTAACAAATCTTGCCTTGTTTTCAAATTACTGTATTAATAAAATGGAAAAAGGATATCGTGTAGATACTGGATATCGGGTAGATACTATTTATACAGATTTTTCTAAAGCCTTCGATAGGGTTCAACATAATGTTCTCTTACAAAAACTTGAGTTCATAGGTTTTCATTCAATTTTGCTTAGATGGATTAAAAGCTACCTTACTGATAGAAAGCAGTTCGTAGTTATTGGTTCAAAACTATCTAAAATAATTTTCAACTATTCTGGAGTACCTCAAGGTAGCCATCTTGGTCCTCCTCTTTTTCTCTTGTTTATCAACGATCTTCCTAGTGTTATTTTGTCTTCCTCGTGTTTACTGTATGCTGATGATTTAAAATTATTTCGATCAATAAAATCCATTTCCGATTGTGACTTATTACAGACGGATTTAAATGTATTACATGATTGGTGCAAGAAAATGATCTCAACATAAGTAAGTGTCTCTCATTATCTTTTACGAGATCTTACAGCCCTATTAACTTCATTTATAAAATTGGGGAATCTGAGTTGAAACGGGTCAATCTTCATAAGAATCTAGGTGTTATTTTGGATTGTAAATTTAGTTTCAATAGCCATTTTGATTTTATCATATCAAAATAATTTATATTATTTTTATATAAGTCAATATATGTTTCCATGATACGATCAGTGCTTGAATATGCGTGTTTTATTTGGTGTCCTTCTTATGAAGGAAGCATAAAACGCATTCAATCTGTGCAGAGAAAATTCACAAGATTTGCTTTATGGAAGCTCAACTGGATCAATGGTTCAATGCTTTCTTATGAAGTAAGGCGTCAACTAATTGACTAGTGTTATTTAGCTATGTTTGCTAGAGATGTGATTTGTAACCAGATTGGTTGTGCACCTTTGCTCGCTTTATTCACTATTCATGCTCCTGCTAGAGTCCTTCGTGATGAAAACTTTTTTATATTCCGTTTCATTTTTAGGAAATCGTTTTGTGAGCTATTCAAAATTACAATTTAACTATACTTTTTTTAATATGTTAGATATATTTTAACAATGTTATTATTTATTGTTGTAGTTATTATTCATTGTTGTAGTTATTATTTATTTTTGTAATACATATTTTTGTAATAAGCTTATATTTATATTAATCTTAAAATGTTTGTGTACTTAATGGTGATAAATGTCTATCTCCCCTGTTTGGGCGGGAGTGACAATTTCATGATAAAAGTACTAAAAATGCAAAACAAATTATTACAAAATAACGGTAACATCTACAATTAAGTTTTATGCTTTTTTTAAGCCAATACTCTGGTCTACCAGCCAGCTTTTAAATTAAGTGAAATCTATGCACAGTTTTGAAAAAAAAAAACAAGTATCAAACTCAAAATTTAAGAAAAAAAATGTAAGAAAAATGTTTACAGTGCAATTTTTCAAAATTTTGAGATCTTATATTATTTTTTTTTCTTAGAATTCATTGCTCTTATTAGTTCTTAATCAAAATCTGAAATCTAGATGATTTTATGTTTTCTAATTTTCGAGAAAATTAAGAATTACCAAAACTACTATTTTAATTTAATTAATTTTTTTGAATAATTGAATGTGTAAATATAGTTTTTTTATACCCAGATTCTTTAAATACAAAAGAAACTTTGCATACAACACCCAACCTTGCAACATACCTCAATGTTTATACGCCGTGAGCTGGTTGTGATAATTTAGAGTCAATCGCCGAAAATTGGTAACGGATTACTCACAAACATATTAGTAAGTAGGTACCAAAAAAACGAAATCAGAACGAAAATTCTGACACTTTGTATATACTCGTATGTATGTAGGTATATATTTTATGCTGCAGTCATATGTAGGTATATATTTTATGCTGCAGTCATACAGTAGTGCTCAGATAATACGATTTTTTCATATTTACATTTATCATACGTAGCTGTTGACATTAGTAGCTATTGAAATTGGACACAGAGAATACAATTAAAGTTCCTTAAATCTAAAGGAAATTTGGCATACACCGAACATCGCACATACCCAAATCCTATAGTGAGCCCAAGCAGGGGGGTTGCAACATACCTCACTGTTAATACGCCGTAAAGCTGGAGTCAATTTGTGTAAGAATTCATCCATATTCTATTTTTACTATCAAAATAAGACGACGTAAAATACTCTATCAAAAAAAATTAATTGAATTAAAATAATAGTTGTTTTGGTAATTTTTTATTTTTTTGAAAACTAGAGGACATAAAATATTTTTATTTTCGGTTTCTGATTAAAAATACATAATAGCAACGATTTTTAAGAAGAAAAAAAATAAAATATAAAATCTCAAAGTTTTGAAAAATTACACTTCAAACATTTTTTTAATGTGTTTTTTTTTCCATTTTGAGTTCGAAAGGAGTTTTTTTTGAAAAACTATAGATATATTTCACTTGATTAAAAAACTGGGTAATAGAACAGAGTGTTGGCTTTGAGAATGGTACTTAATTGTAGGTATTACCGTTATTTTTTTAATAATTTTTTTTTAATTTTTGGTGCAATTTTTCAAATATTTCTTATTTAATGAAAGTCTTTTTACCTAATATATCTTATTATCTTACGAGTTATACGAGTATAGTAGTATAGAAACAAATATAATATTTTATATTGACCAAACAAAACATTCAAGTCCTTTTTAGGTTACGATGTCAACATCATAGATCAATTTTTTTTTCTCAAAATTTATGATTTCTTTCACTTAAAATAGGTCCGAAAGTCGAATCCGCACGGTTCCGAATACGGTATTTACTAGATATTGTAGCTTGGATGCTACACTATATGCCTAGATCAAAAATAAGACAGCGGCAAATGGCGCTAGTTCTTAAAACCTTAAGAGATAACAAAATAAAACTAAAATTGATTTTTTTTTGTTTTTATATCTAATATTATTATTCTTGATCAATTAATTTTTATATTTTCTTTAGGAATACATTAATACATTAAAAAAAGAATCGTTCTAAAAGGTTCATATTTGAGTGAGAACGGATCGTTTAAAAACGAACCAAATTTCTTAAATATTTAAAATTTTCAACTTTGAGCGATAAGCTCTAGGTATATATGCATATATTTTTTTGTCAAAATGTAATTATATCTTGGTGTTACAACATATTAACTATTAGAATCCATTAACATATATAAAAAAACACTTTCAGAAAATGAATTATTTCCACGTTTCCCCACATAAAATAGCCCGCAACTGATATTGAAAAAAACTCTCCCATAATTCCTGTACCACCAATTTTTATCGGACAAAGTAAACTGAGGTAATAAATAATTTTTGGATAGACATTAAAACAATTTTTATGGAATGGAAGTTTTATTATTAAGTGATGATTCCGTTAGTAGCAGGAGACGAGATATGTGCTTAGAACCAAAAAAAAAACTTGTAGATATCCATCATAAGTAATTAATTTTTGAGTTTTTCAAGGTGTCATACCAAAAAAAAACAATACCTAATAATACCAATTATGGTCAAATTCTTGAAACATGAAACTTTTTCAAAATGTTTTATTTAGTTGGATTGTAAGGTTGGTAAAAAAATAGCAAATCTCCCTCTCACACCCGTCTTCTTACGATATCATGCGCAGCCACCAAACCAAAAAGAAATTAAAATAAATGATGGAGCATATGCAAACAAATATCCCTCTCATATTCATCTTCATATTTGGTCATGTCCAACAACCAAAACAAAAAGAATCCATTTACTTACTGCATTTTTTCTACATACTATGATCTGTCTTTTAATCTTAATTTTAGAATAATTGATAATTACAGTATACGTGGAAATTTTTTGAACCGAGTGTCTATACCGGTATTTCGAACAACCGCATTTCGAAATTTTTATTGTGTTTCCTCTTGTCGTTTATTTAATTAACTCCCTCCATCAATCAGAATGCTGACTTCTCATTCGCTATTTTTGAAACAAGTAAAATACTGGCTCCTTAGTCTTGATAACGAGAGTATCGAATTTTTTGTGTATGGTTCTACCTGATGTTTTCTTGAAATGTTTAACTTTCAGTTTAATTAAATAGTTTGTAACAAAAATGTAAATTTTTTTATATAGGCATTTTTTTCTCTTATTTTATACCTTTTCTTTTTTTTTTTGTTTTGTAATAATTCTTTTTTAAAGGGTCACCCCACCCATTCAAGTTATTAATGGTAAATTAATTTGCTTAGAGTGGCAAAAACTCTATTTTTTATAAAAATATATTTGTCACTTATTTCTTTTTTTCTTAAATATTGTATTTTGGATTTTAAGAAATAAAAATGTTAATCTAATCTAAATCTGTTATTCTAATCTAAAATCTGTCTCCGACTCCAACCTTCCTCTATATATGTATGTACATGTGCAACCACACAAAAAAAAAAATAAAACAAGAATAAAATAATTTTGTATGACTTCCTTTTATGCACTTGTAAAACAAGTAAAAAAAATTGCAGCACCACCTAGTGATGTTCGCTTGAAACAGATTTCTTTGCATGTGTGATAAATAATCTTTTTTTGGTAAAAAACGCAAAATAGACTTTTCCAAAATTAAAATAAAAAATAACACGGGTTTTGTTTTTTTTTTTTTAATTCAATTAAAAAAATACAAAAAAAATTTCTTTAAATATGTGAGAATATTATTGGCTATACTTCACCTGCAATGGCCTTGCAAATGTTGAGATATTGAAGTTCATTTTTAAATATGTTAGAGGTGAAAAATGAAAAAAAAAAAATAAAACAAAAAAAATGTTCTATTGACACTATATATTTAAAGCTTTGAAAAAACTTTATTTTACTTCATTACCTTAAATATTTTAGAAATTATATCAATCCCTTTTTTTCTTTGTTTGTGGATTTTTTTTTTGGAATAAAATATTAATATAAACAAAAAAAAAACAAATCGGGAGCACCTCACAGGGTATATGGCCTCTAAACAAAAAATATAAAAAAAAATAAAAATTTAATATTTAATCAATTTCCCAATGGTTAGAACAAGCGCCTTTCTAAGATTTTTTGTAATTTTTTCTTTTTGCGTTTTGCGCAAAAGCCAAACCTATTTTTGCATGGGAAACCCCCCCTTAAATCTTTATAAAATCCATTTGGAATTGAACTTTTGCGTTGAAGCACAATTTCAAAAAAGCCATAAATATCATCCGCCCAGATAAAAAAATGTTTGTTAACCTTAATGCGTTTCCAACATTTTGTCTGCATGTCGACAGAAACAAGAATAAAAAAAATATGAGCGATACGAGAAAACAAGAATAAATATTTTGCAGCCTTTTGAGACAAATAGTTACATAGTAGAAAACAACAATCTATTTCCTAAAATAAATAAATTGCACGACTGGATCGCACGTACTTGCTCTTATAGATAAAGTGACTATATATTAAGCCTTTTTAATAAAAAAATTGCAAATGCAGTTTATTCCTTTTTCCAACGTTTTAGAATTAGGCTCGCTCTATTTATAATGCAATTAATGTGTATGTGCAATCCTTACTTTGAGCTAAAGTGGACAGCCAAGTCCTTAAAAATTGAGACGCTACATAGTTTCTGCTGCGTGATTCTATAATCAAAAGCATTCGTTGTTATTTTCGCACCAAACACTAAATCTATCAATATCAGCCTGCAGAAGTATATGATCTTGGTAGTATGTTATTACCTATAAAATTTTCATATCATCGGCAAATATAGATAAACATGATTTAAAATCATTAATAGCGAGAATGAATAAAAACGTGCCAAGATGGCTCTTTTGAGGAACGCCCGAGTAAGCAATGATTGGGTCTCAAAGACAGTTTCTGAATTCTACCTGGTGGGATCTATTTTCAAGGTATGACTCTATCTCTGCCATTAAAAAAGGAGGAAACCCAAAAGCTTTTAGTTTAAATAAGATTATTTTGTGACTAAGTTGATCAAATACCTTAGGAAAGTCTGTGTATATGAACTCAACTTCACTTCCCTTTTACAAAGCATTTGAACATTTATGCAAGTTTGTAACTGTTGATCTTTTTCTAACAAATCCATGCTGTTGCTCACAAATCAAATTTTTAATGAAAAATGCAACACTCTCACAAACCACTTGTTCAAAGAGCTTTGGAATACAAGATAGTTTTGAAATAGGTCTATAGTTTGTTGTATCAGTTTTATTGCCATTTTTGAAAATAGGAGTTAAAAAATATTTCTTCCGTATGCAAGGAAATTTACCTGATTTGATAGAAAGCTCGAACAAGAATTGAAGAGGCTGAATTTCTACACTTTTTTAAGACTATTGGAGGAATCAGGGCCAGATGAATAATCATCTCTTAACGAAGAAAGAATGTCCAAAATTGTCCTCTGCTGGATAGGACTGTTATTGCAACTCGTTTAAGCACGTTATTAAAAAAACAAAATTCAACATCGAAGGCTATATCAACAAAAGAATTACGAATTCATTTTACGAAAGCATTGCAAATATCTGTTGATTTTTGTACTGTAACATTTTCATACATACAATTTGTCGGGTAACCATCGGAGTATTTCCTTGAACTGACGACTTTCCAAAATGTCTTAAGGTCCTCTTTCAATAAACTACCAGTTTCTTTTATTTAATTAGTATAAAAGGTATTGGAAAGTATTTTAAATTATTCAAAAAGTACCATATAAGAGGTGTGATCCATTGGAGAAAGAGTTTTTAGGTAAATTTTGCATGCTCTATTTCTTTTCTTCTGAAGTGTTATCAGTTATCAGTGGCAGAAATTAATATTTATTTGAAATATTAAAGTGACAGTAATATTTACGCAGTTGTTGAGGTTGTATAAAACGTTGTTATTGCTTCGTTAATATTAGTAGACCGTGATAAGCTATGAATTCCAGATCAACTTATATTTTCAGACACCAACTGAAAATTCGCTTTTCATTCGCTTTTCTGAAGTTAAAGGTATACAAGCAATCATATTCATTGCTGTTTTCAATAATATGATTGCTTAATTCAAGAAAAACGTCCAAGAGTAGATGGCAATTCCAGAACTGGACTCTAGAGCAAGAGTACTGATAGCATCAGAAGAAAATACTAAATCGTGAATTCGATTTTTAAAGTTTTTAATACATCTTATTTGATGTAAGTAACACTAATTTTATCAAGAAAAGCAAGTTCAGTTTGCGAAGGCTTCTTGAGAAGATTAATCTTCTTAAAAGTAGGTAATATATAGCTGTTTGAGCAAGACAATTCGAATACAAAGTCGAGCGCCAAAGAAAGTTCAGCATAAATAGCGGCTGAAATTTTCGGGCCAATATATGCATTAAGTAAATAAACAAATTTAGATTGAATAGATAGCTTAACACAGATTATTTTTATTGAAAGTTGAAAAGGAAATGAAATTGATGAAGAAACAAGTTTATTTCTAACCGCAACCAGAACTCCTCCTCCAAGTTCTTTCGCATTCCCAACATAACGATCTTTTCTATAAACTAAGAACTCTTGAGAGAAAAGTTGTTGACATCGCAAATACCTAGGATCAAAATATGCGGCACTCGTACCAATTTTGAAGGATGAGGTTAAACTATTGTGTTAACTAATTTTTGAACACTTCACAGATATATTGGAAGGTAGATATACCTACTGTTTCTAGAGACTTAGTGGAAAACGATATCATCAGGAACTGTATTTGGGTCCAAGCGAGAAATGAAAATAGATCTCGGCTTACAAACACATTTGATATTCTTAGGGTCTGAATAACCTTTTTATACTTTACTGTTTTCTCTTCATTATTCTAGTATCTACATTTTCTCATTTTTACTTGCGATATGGGTACCAAATATCAAGTTATGCATTCGTACAAAAAAAGTTGCTGAGCACGTTAAAGCTCCTTCTCATATGTGTATAGTTCTTAAAAATAAATAATTTTATACGAAAAATCTTAAAAAAAACTTTAAGAAAAAATAAAATTCATTACTTAAATGACATAACTTTATCTTAAATTGTTTTGAGCTCCAAACTAAGTATGCCATTTGATTTGATTAAATTTTTAGAAGAAAAAAAACATTTGAAAATGATTTGAGCCCTTTTAAAAACAATAATTTTTTATATATAGAAACTCACAAAACCTTGTTTAAAAAAAAAAGTTGGCATACCGTTTTCAAGAAAATATTAATGCACATCTTAAACCAAAATAAACCAAAAACTTTTTTTTAAATTTTTGATATCAAATATTAATAAGTTTCCGTATGAAAAATTTCATATTCGATTGAAACTCAGAAATGAAAAAAATGGTTTTATGGTACCGTTGTTTACATTTTTAAAAATGCTTCTTTCATTAAAAAAAACGGTCTTACTAAGAAAAGTAAATACAATTTTTTTTCGTCGTTCGAGTCGTTTTTGTGAAAATTGAATTTTTACCATATTCATTATATTTATATATTTTCAACCTTAAAAAATTTAAATTTGTAATTACCAAATTTGAAGAAAATCGCTCCTGGGGCTTAGGCTGTAGCTCGAGGTATACTCAGACAGAGTTTATCTTACAAAGAAGAGGGACATTATTCTAACGGCCGCGGCATGAATTTTTTTTTTACAATAAGTTTTTAAAAGCGACACCAAACTATCACTTTTTGCTAATCAGACAGAGCGAGAACTACTTTTTTTGAATTCTCTATCATCGTTATGTCTTGCCTGATTGTTATCTCGACTTCAATTCTTTTTACGAATTTTTTTTTGTTTCATAAATTTCAATTCGTGATTATAAATAAACCTTAGTTACGAATGAAGGAATGAAACAACGATGATAACACAATGTAACACGTCCATGACCCAGCCCGGCAACTTCGCAAAGTTAAAAAAAATTCTATAGGTTTTACTGTTTTGTACAGTTTTGTACAACCAAAGCCGGGTTTTGTACAAGCTTGGATTGTAAGCTAGAGATTTTTGAAAGTGGCGGGCTGGGGACCAAAGTCCCCAGCCCGGTACGGCTTAAACCAACATGCCTCTCCAGCCAGCTCTGTCCTTAGCTAGCCGCCTCCAGTTACGCACGCCAAGTTGGTTGAGGTCGTTCTCCACTTGTGTGCGCCACCTGTTACGCGGTCTTCCTCTGCTGCTTACACCATTATGGTTGGATTCGAAGACTCGTCGGGCTGGTGCGTTGATGTACATGCGCTCCACGTGTCCCAGCCATCTCAGCCGCTGTATTTTCAGCTTCTTAACCAGGTCAACGTCGCTGTACAGCCCGTAAAGCTCGTCGTTGAATCTTCTTCTCCATACTCCTTCGATACACACAGGACCAAAAATCACTCGAAGAATCTTTCACTCAAAGCAACCAATCAAATTTTCATCCGAATCTTTTAACGCCCATGCTTCTGGCCCATATAGCAACCGGGATGATTAACCCTCCGTCCGACACCCGGGTCTAGCCAGGCATATTTGGTTTTTGATGCAAAATTAAAAATATTTGTAGTATGACTAGGGACTTGTGTTTCAAGGTAATCTCCTAAAATGTTATTGGCTTTCGATTTAAAAAAAAGAAATTTGTGGAAAAATATCTTCAAAAGGGTGTTATAAAGCTTTTAAAAAAACTCACCCCTAGACCGACACATGTGCCTGGCTGGACCCCTACACAATTTCACAATTTGAATGAAAACTTGTGCAAAAAGTGCATTTAGAATATTCGAAAGTGTACTTTCGTGTACTCAATTTTGAGTTAAAAAAAAGTAAATATATACACACATATACAAGTACATATATATATATATATATATATATATATCTGGGCAATGATAATGACTATGTGCCTGAAGATGATGCTTCTGATATTGAAAATCGAACCGAACGAAATTTTTTATAGTGACGAAGATGAAGATTTGGATGGAGAACTAGTTAAAAACCAACAACAAAGATCAACTGGCATCTGTTATTACGAATGACGAACATCCCAGCTCAATACCAAGAGTTTGGCGAGAATTGACCGTACTGAACTGAATGCTTTCATTGGATTACCCTTGCTGTTGTATTTTACATAACAACATGCAGGACTCATCGCTTTTGTGGCGCTCTGATGCTCTCCCTATATTTCGAGGAGATATATCCTACAGACGGTTCTTTTAGCATTGTCACGATACATCTGCTTCTACGATGGTCGTCGACACGAATTTTGTCGTAATATTTGGAATTTTTTGAACGAAAACCTTGCGAAAAATTACGAACCCCATGAGAGCATCACAGTTGATAAGCAACTTTTTCCATATCGTGGCAAAACCAAATTCACCTAATTCATTCCATAGCAGCCGGCGAAATTTAATATCAGAGTATGGGGGGCATGCGATTCTAAAAGCAAATATCCATTGGAATGAAAGTTATATACGGGCAGAGGCGAAAACGATGAACGTGAAGTGAATCAGTTAGAAAATGTGCACTTCAACTAGCAAACCAATACAGAAATACTGGCTGAACACTAGTGGCTGACAACTTCTTCACAACGTTGGAAGGAGTTTAGCACATAGCCTGTATTCGTAAAGATAAATAACCTTTTTTTTAAATTTAGTAGGTCATATTATTTATTCCAAAATTGTATACTGGCTATAAGACTTGCATAGTTCAGTTCGGTCAAACAAACGATTCCTTCCTGATGAAATGAGGAAACACCCATTTCGTCCTTTGCTTACTACCCGTTTTGGATTCCACGAAAATTTGGTTTCGGTTTGCAGCTACGTCACAAAGAAGAATAAAGCTGTAAATTTAGTCTCGACGGTGCACTATTCAAAAAATTGTGTTGGCGATGCATTGAAACCGGAAACAATACTTTTTTTTTAACGCTAACAAAGCTGGAGTAGATTGCGTGTATCAAATGGTTACCCATTTTACGTTAAAAGGCCGACAAGACGATGGACTTATGCGTTTTTTTTTTTGTTGCAACATGCGTGATGTAATGGTATTAGCTGCCTTTTGCACCTGCAAGGAAATCGATGGGCTGAGGAGGAAAAACGCAAGACGCTATTTTTTATCTGGCCTGTCAAAATCATTGGTCCAATTGAACGCCCAAAGCTGCATGAACAATTCACACAATCAACATTTGAAGCCTTTTTTGATAGGCCTATCTATCAAAGAACGATTGTTTCGACAGTTCATACCAGCTGTGCAGATACACTGAGTAAGAGGAAAAACTGCAAGTTTTGTTTGGAAGGAGGAAAAAAACTACGTCATAAGACCCGCTTCTTTTGTTCCTAGTGTGCTGTCCTAGTATGTCAACAACACTCCAAAATATACTTCATTGGTGTAGATTGCATAGACAAATATGCAACATAAATCAGAGTCATGTTGCCTTATTACTTATTAAAATTTAAGGCTAACCAACGAAAATTTTTTTTAATTGTAAAACTGTTTTTGAGCTACAACCATACTTCAAAATATACCCTAACCATTTAAAACAATAAGAAATGAATAATTAAATTTAAAAACAAGATAAAAACCATCACTTTTTATTTTGAAAACGCTTAAGTGTATAGGGGTCCAGCCAGGCACATTTGTCGGGATGAAAAAAAAATATGTGTCAGACGGAGGGTTAAGGTCTTATATAGCGTTTCCTTGGTTCTATGAGAGAGGGCTTTACTACTTAAATGCCTCCTCAGCCCGAAGAAACAGCGTTTGATCTCTTCACTGATGTCGTTGTTTGAGTTTATAGTGGATCACAGGTAGACAAAGTCATTGACTGCTTCGAAATTATAACTATCCATCGTGATGTTTTGGCCGAGTCGACGATGTTGAGTTTCCCTTCTCGTTGATAGCATATACTTTGTTTTGTATTCATTAACAGCCAATCCCATTTTTTCCGCCTCCGATTCAATACTGGCAAATGCACCAACCACAGCTCGCTTTGTTCTGCCGATTATGTCTATGTCATCTGCATCTGCATAGTTGAACGGAATTTTGAAAAATTGTACCAGTGGTGTTGACTTGTGATCTGCGTACAACTGCTTCAAGAACGATGTTAAATAGGTTGCATGATGCACTAGTCGCCTTGACAAAAAAGTGTATTTTCAAAACAAAGAAATTGCACTTTAATGAATGAAAATATTATAACGAACGAAATTTGATTTTAAATTTTTTTCTTCATTTGATACTAAAACTGAAATATTCGTCAAAAAAACGAAAAAATGCTTTTTGTGCAAAACTTTGGTAAGAAGAGATGTCGGGTGGTGGAAATTTGGGTTTAATCATTTCAAAAGAATTCGTCTATCGATCCATGAAAACAAAACTGACAGTGCCTCTGCGCACAAAGTCAAATGACGGTAGGACAACATAACAAAAAAAAAAGAATTTATTTAAATTTTTCTAAAACCCGCGACTGATTGAGTTTTATTGGTTGCAACTTTTTATTTAGAGATTGCATTAGTAAGATTTATACTTTTTTTGGAAAGTCCGGGGACAAGGCAATTTTTTAAAAGTAAGCATCAGTACTGAGTAATACAATTTTTTTTCAAGACGCTCAAAGATTTCAAGTAAATAAATAATTTTGATCAAACTATGACTTTACCTAGTAATTTTATAACAATGGTGCATAAATTTGAATGCACAAAAAAAGTCTCATTAGTTGTCAATGATTTAATGTAAAAATAAAATAAAATAAAATTCAATTATGGACGGGGTGATCAAAACAGTGGTCCAAAGTAGGGGTTCGTCAAATTTCAATAAAACAGCAGTTACTCGAAAACCGTTATAATTCGGGATGAACAAGTTACCAAATTCTGAAGGGTCTTTAGATGGCTTATCACTATATTTAGTTGGGAACATCCTTAACGGGACAATAATCTGTACCTAATTTCAAGCAAATCTGTCAAGCCGCTTAGGCCGTGGTCTCTGTACAGATGAACGAACAGACGCATAGACCGACAGACGGCATGACGAAAACCACTTTTAAATAATAAAAATAGTGATTTGTAAATTTTAAAAAATGCTATTAAAAAAAATTGTTATTTGCTTGGTGTTTTATAATCCGTGCCAACAAAAACTTATGAATTTTGTTAAACAGGATTTTGATATCAACCCATTTTCAATTTTTAAATCTAAATTAATAGTTGGTTACTCTAAAAATATTTATCAGAGCTTTTTTGATATCTATAATGTGCACTACGGCAATCCTGTATTATTTGCGCTCTCCACAGCTTAAAGAAATTTGACTGCAGTCAGAGTGAGAGGTAAAAGTCCTATCTTCTCTGCACTGACAATTTGTGTTGTATAGATATGAGTATAGATGTGATCTTTTGCATTTTACATTATAAACTAAAATTATCAGAAACTACTACCCAACATATGATTATCACACCAACGTTTAATTTACTTTCGTAAGCATTTGGATTTACTAAAGCAGCTGCAACTGAGACACAACTGTATTTCTTTAATTCAATATTTATTACCCTGGCATATTTGCATAAGTAGGTACATATACGGTGTACAGTGTAAAAAACAATCAGTAAGTAGTCTTGGAAACTAAATGTTATGTACATATCACGTATTCCGTTGAATTATGCAACAAAATAACTCTTGAAGGTTGTTTGAAAATGAGTATATTTTCGCTGCTGGATGTAAAAAGTTACCTTATATACAGTGATGGAAAATATAATGGAAACAACAATTTACCCATTTGAAAAAAAAAAACCATAATTATAAGGTCTTAACCGAAGATTTTTTTAACATTTGTAAGTTTCCTAATAGTAGGTATCTACATTTAATTGGTGTAATAGTTATAAGTTTAAAGTTTTTTTACCACACAAAAAATGTTCAATGATTAAAATTTTGCCTGGAAAAATAATAGAAACAAATGATTTACACTTCGATTTTAAAGAATATTTAAAACTTTTCAATTTTAAACTGGCTATAATTAATATATCAAGTTTTTTACTCCATTTAAAATCAAAAGTTATCAATAGAACTTTCAAAAACAGGTTGCGGATTACATTGTTCTGTTGTTGAGCACTAGTGATCAAAAATTACAAAAAAATAAGAAACGAAGCATAGATGAATGGCGCAGGTAATGAAGTGTCCGTAAAAAGTATTTACAGACTCACATACATTCGTGTTCAAAAGTAAGAACTGGAGTTAAAAAATAAAACACATCGCTGCGTTTTGATAAAACTTTAGTTTGTCTGTTCCATCTGGAGGGGAGCTGGGCCAAATCTTTTGGATGAATGATTATATAATGAAAGGAGTTGACCTGTGCAAATTCGGTGGAGTCTATGAGATTAAGATGGAGCAGATTCTATAAAGAAAGGACACACAACGAAGAACTATAGGAATTAATTAACCAATACATTTGAAATAGACAGAGAAAAAACAGTATTCGCACATAAGCAAACAATATTCACTAACACTAAACCAGAACAGCATGATGTTGCATATGAAATTAAAGGTGGGGGCAAACCAAGTGAAGAGTGCGAAGTGCGAACAAATATACATTGGAACAACAAAGCGCGTATTAAAAGTGAGATTGTCAGAACACGAATCGGACATAAGAAAGAAAAAGACAGCTACAGCACTCTCACAACATAATATGCTAGATTGTGATCACAAAGATTTTGACAATGTGAGAGTAATTTATTGAGAAAGAGCGCCGTATGGGAGGTCGCTACACTTTGGAGAGTCTGCACATCCAAAAAAACATAGATAAGACGATGAACCATAAGGAAGACATTGATAACGTAAGTGCAATATATAGTGTTGCCATAAGTAATGTTAAAGTAAAAGTAATCCTGTGATAATAATAACAACAAAATGTAATTGATTAAACTCAAAAGTAAGTTCAAAGCTATACCGATTTTATATTATTTGACTGTTAGGATGTTTAACGGAAAATAACCGGAGAAAAGTTGGGAAAAAAATGAATTGGTTTTTTTAATTAATTGAATTATTTTCTAATGATCATTAAGCCCAATTACACTAATATCAACTAAAAGAATTGAGACCAATTTAATAAGCAATTATTTTTGACACAAAAGTTTGAAGGCTCAACTTTGTTTCTATTATTTTTTCCAGCATAAAAGTGTCGATGGCCTTGACTATTTTTTCATGGTTATTGTCTTTAAACAATGTTATGCTTATTTTTTTCCCATATTTGCATTTTATCTTTGGAACGAAATATAATAAAAAATTCAAAATGATATGAGAAGGCATTGCATTTCTATTATGTTTTTCCACCACTGTACAGTGAACATAATGCCTTTGTGTCTTTCTATAATTTGTTTGCATTAAAATTAATATACCTATGTATAAAACAAATCTGTAGAAACTGTAGGTTGATACTATATTAAAAATGCATAGTTGTTCAACTATCACATAATAACTTTTTAAAGTAAAAACTAGTTGTACTTTATACAGCTTGAAAAAAAAACCTTTACTTTCCGTTGACTCACTGACTGGACAGAGAAAATGGTAACAAAGTTTTTTTTGTTGGTTTGGTTTTTATTCATTCTTTTGGTATTGGCATTCTGATTCTACTTATTATTCAAGCATCTAACTTTGTGTACTTCTCTCACCTCTCCCTACCTCTTTGTGTTGATGAGGTTAATCGGGCTTTCATGATGCATGCTCGACAAACGAAACCAGTTTGATAAAGACACCAGTCGTGGTTAGACGTACGTTCCATGTGTTTCGCTACTAAGAAGTTTTATTTTTCAATTAGGTATTGTGATTAAAAAATGTTTCGTCGATATTCTTTGGTTGATCCGTCATCATCATCATCAACATCAAGATTATCTACTCTAGCAAAGAACCTGCAGCAACGCGCAGCTTCGCCATACATTACTGTAGATCATGTTCCACTTTCCGAAGTAACACCTCTTCAGAGAAAATCGCGATCGTTACACTCATCGCCTGTTAACCTCAGAAAGGACTCCTCTCCGAGCGGCTTGAAATTTACTCAAAACGAAATTCCCCTAAATAAAAACTATTATACCGCTGGCGGAGAGGGAAATTTCTCTCGAGTTGCTCACCATTATAATCATAGTTCGCAACGTTTGAAACATCTAACAATTCAATCGGTAAATGAATGTTTGTTAATGCGTAAACGAGAGCAGTTTGTAAGTATACAAAATTCATGTAAAAAACGAAGCCAATGTTCATTTTACTACGGAGCCTAAGGCCAGAGTGTAACGTGTTTGAAATTATAGGTGGATTATGAGTAACATGTATTTTCAAATTTGTTCATAGGAAAGTGAGTTGACATTTGGTCTTTGGAGCGAGCACATGTGTTTAACTTTTCCGAGTGTATTCTCTCAAGTTATTTAAAGTTGTTTTGTTGTTAATCAAGGGCTTTTTAAGCCCAATTAATTAGAAAGGTACTTTAAAAATATACAAACAGTGGAAAAAAAAAACAAAAATAACACATCAGACAAATCGAACTTAAAATTGTGTTATTTATCCAATAAAATGGCCAATGCCAACAATCAATTAAGTGAGAAACCATTCAGTGATCACTCTGATCAATCTGATCAAAATATGGACACTAACAATGAACTATTATATAAAAGAGATTGGAATACTGTAATTTCTAATCTAAAAACAGCAGCAAATAATTTTGCAAGTAAAAAACGAAACGAATTGATCAAGATGACAATGAATCACCAGCATCAAGCTTATCAGTGCTTGCAAATAATCCATTTGCGCCATTATCTGGTCTTACTAATCCATCAATAAAATTGCCTAGCAAAAAACAAAAAAATAGCAAGAACTCGAATGAAATCATAACTCAAAACAACAACTCAGTATGCAGTACTCTTGGAGAGGGAGACAACAACTTAACAACTAGCCTTGTCAACGATGACAAAAACATAAAAAACAAACTTTTCTGTCCACCTATATTTATTTTTGGAGCAAATTTTAGTTTGATAACCGACTTAATTTACCTAGCCGCACTTGAATGTAAAATAGAAAATTTAATTATAGAAAGACAAAAGTTTATGTTGATAATTCTAGTGTTCACGAGTTAGTCATAGAAAAAATTCGTGGAACAGGCATAGGGGCTTTCTCTTTCTCTCCCAAAGAAACAAAAAGGGCGACAATTCTATTGAAGGGTATTGACGGTGATACACAGGTAGAACTAATACAAAATGCATTAGAAGAAGCTGCTCCTAATGTCAAAATTAACAAAATAACTCAATTTATGACAGCCAAAACCAAAGAGCAAGGTCTAAAACTAAACATCTTTGTAGTTCAGTTGGATGTAGGGGAAAGCACTAAAGATTTAACTAACATCATGTATCTTCTCCATCAAAGAGTTTACTGGGAAAGGAAACATAATAATGTGGTTATTCGATGTTATCGCTGTCAGAGGTTTGGCCACACGGGGGAATGTTGTTCATATAACAGTCGTTGTGTTTTGTGCGCTGTATTCCATGAATCAGATGCTTGTATTAAATCAGTTAAATTGTTGAAAGAACAAAATCAAGAAGTTCCAATTTCGAAATGCGCCAATTGCAACCTAGAGGGTCACGCAGCAAGCTCTTTCAACTGTGAGTATTATAAGCGCTATAGGGAAAAGAGAATAATGTCTGCCCAAAGTTCTAAGTTTGTAGCAAATAAAACAAGAATAGAAGTGAATGAAATGGTAAACAATTTAACGAGCAATATAAGCTTTGCCGATAGGGCCAGGAGTGCTATCAAACCTTCAACCCGAGAAAAAGTTAATCAAGGTCAAATTGTTGAAAATATTCAGCCATCTTCTGGTACAAATTTGAACGATTTTCTTAACGAATCCAAAAATCTGTTTAATATATCTTTCAAGGAGCTATTGTTTAAAATTAGGCAATTTTGGCCAAATTATCAAAAACTACAGAGTAAAGAAGACAAGATGTTCGCTTATCTTGACTTCGTCGCCTCCACCGTCACATAATGGGCGAAAACACAAACCTTAAAATAATATAGCCCTTCCTTTGAAGGTTACAATCTATTAAGAAATGACGATGGTAACGGAACAGCCATCGTTACTGATGAAAAGTTTAAACTAAATAAAGTATCATTTCATAGTGACACCTTCTCCGCTTGCTTAGGTGCATTAATTTGCAAGAACAACAATCAAACCACGAAAAAAATACTTGTTGGAAGTATTTACATTCCATCCGCAGCAGGTCAGTCTCTTCCATCCGAATTGGATAGGCTGCTTAGCATTGCAAGTTCATATGATGCCTTAATATTAGGGGGAGATTTTAACGCCCGACATCCTGATTGGGGTGATGTAGTGACTAATGGTAATGGTAGTATAATAAATACAAAGATGGTTTTGCAACGGACCATTTCTAAATATGGATATCGTTTCACCGAATAGTCCAACATTTCCCAGATCATCTTCCGTATTAGACTTTTTCATGTTGTCTAGTTCCTTAACAAAGGTAATAATACTATTTGCCAAACATTTTCTTTTCTTTCTGATCATTTTGGTATAGAGACCAATGTAAAAATTTTCAACGTTTACCCTTTACTTGTACCTCCTACTACCTACACTTGCTTCAAAAATACAAATTGGGATCATTTTAGAATAGAACTATACAGTAGTCTCTCTAGAATGAATCTTCCAGTAAGCAAAAATATTTCGAATACAGAAATTGACGATCTTATACAAGTCGTAAGTAATAAAATAAATACAAGTGTAGAAAACCATTCAGTAACAAAAATCACAAAGAACCTTAAATACAAAAATATTTCACTCGTTACTAAAAATTTTATGAAAATTCAAAGCATTTGGCTTCGAAAACTTAAAAGAATTTTTCATAGACATTTAAACAGGGTAAACACAGAATACAAAGATTTATCTTCTAGAATACATTGTCTTAATAAGATAATAGCTGCAAGAGTTAAAATAGATATGGATAACGACTTCAGATCACGTTTAAAAAAAATAAAGCCTTCTCCACAAGCTTTTAAAGAAATCGATAGAATAACTGGCAGAAAATATTTTGGTACTAATATATCTAAGGATACTTTGACTTTTAATGGAGAAGAGCTTACAGAAAATGAAGATAAACTTACTGCATTCAAGACAGTGTATTCCGATTTATACTCAGAGAAAATACCACAGTTTGACAGAAACTTAACAAACCATGTTAACTTTAGAGTTAACGAGTTCAAAAGTAGATATGAAAATACATGTTTAACGACATTTTCACCATCTAACACTACATCAAATAACATAGCTTTTCTTTTTACGTCCCCAGACAAAATAAATGTTCATAGAATGACTATAAATAACAAAAAATCGTGTGGTGTAGATAAAATCTCCAACTATATTTTACGAAAGTGCCCTCATACGTTGGATATAACACTTTCTTGTATTTTCAACCAATGCATAAATAATGGATATTTTCCTTTAATATGGAAAAAATCTAAGCTTATCCCTATAGCAAAGAAAAAAAGTGGAAAAGAAATTAAAGATTTTCGTCCAATATCATTACTATCTAATGTTGGAAAGATTTTCGAAAGAGTTTTGGCTGAATACTTAGACAGCTCTTGTGACGAAAAAAACATTATTCCGAATAACCAATTCGGTTTCAGAAAAAACCATTCTACCGAACACTCACTGCTTGTACTTAATGATAGAATCGTCCAAAATCTTAGGAATAAAAAGTGTTCTGTTGTTCTCGATTTAGATCTTCAGGCCGCTTTTGATTCAATATGGCACAACGGACTGGTTTTTAAATTGATAACACTGGAATTCTCAGATCCATTTATACGAATGATCATTAGTTTTTTGAGTTCTAGAACAGCAATGATTTCTATTGCTTCTGAATACTCAGACGAGTTTTCAGTCTTAATGGGTGTTGCTCAAGGGTCGTTACTCGGTCCAAAACTTTTCAACGTATATCTTCATGATTTTCCTTTTAGCAGTGAAGTAAATGAGCCTGCAGCCTTCTTATATTATTTATTTATTTATTTATTTATTCATCTACGATTTTACATCAACAGATATTTTAAAAGTAATAATAGACTTAAAATACATATACACTATTTTACGATAGACTATTTTATGTACTATTTTAGATAGATAGATATGCAGATGATACTAAGATATTAGCAAGTGCAGTTAGACCTGCTGATGCAATAAACAAACTTAAAGATTCCGTTCCCACATTGACATCGTATCTCAACTCCTGGGGATTAATTTTAAACGCAGGGAAAAGTAGCGTCACATGCTTTAGAAATGTTTATGGAAAAGGGCACCGTAAAGCAGTCAAGGAGAGTAAAACGCTCTCATTAACTATTGATAATGTGTCGATCCCACTGAAAACCGAACCAAAATATCTTGGTATACACTATGATTCGGCTGTTGGTTTAGTATTTCGCCTACAGTCACAAATGAGTTGGAAAACTTCGAGCGAAAACTGCTTAGATTTTGTTGCGGAAAATATAGAAGGCCAAATAAAAAATGGTACTCAAACTCAACAATTTACAGAGAATGTAATATTGAACCTCTTTTTATATATATGGTAGATATACTGAAAAACAAATTACAATCCCTCGCTAATCATCCAAACTCAATTATAAAAGATGTTTGGGACAAAAATATAAATGAAAGTGTTCTAGATAACCATTTCTACTTATCACCGGTAAATATATTGAATAGAAGATCGCAACCATTTTTTGAACCTACGTCTAGCTTTAGCTTGAAAGTACCATTTTACGAAAAAGCATTATTGTCTGTTCTTAGAGGATAGTAAATGATCTCAACTTAATTAATTATGCCAAAATATAACTTAGTTACAACATAGACTTTTGTTTTCATTTAAAATTTAATTACAGCTAATTCTTAATAATGTATTCTATTTGTTATTATATAAATTTTTTTATATATCTAACTAAGTAGAAATGATTATTATATGCTGATGCTTATTGAATTGCCATTGTATCTTGTTTTAAATAAGATTTGTTTGTGTATTATATATACACATTTTTAGTTTGTAAGTAGCTCTAGTCATTAATTTAATTTTGGCCACTTGAGCCATAAAGTGAACATATGTCGGGAGCAAACATATGAAATAAAAAGAGAATTAAAAGTATAATTAAAATAGAAACAATTATGTCATGCTTTATCATAAGCATTTATTATTATTATTATTATATTTATAAACTAAGTTTAACCAGATATAATTAGAAGTCGGTTATCATGAATTCAAAATAATGTAATCATAAATTAACAAATGTATAAAAGTCTCAATAAAAACGAAATGATGAATGATGATGAATGTTCATAGGAAAGTCGAGATGCATACATATGTAACCATTTTATTTGATCTTGAATTGCCCGAACCAAATAATGGAGAAATAATACTGATAATGGTAGCTAATGAAGGTTTGTCTTGTCTTTCAAATTGCTCTACAAAAATATACGACTTGAAATTATAAGTTTAAAGTTTTTGGATAGTTTATGCCTTTCTTAGTAATCTCTTATAGAGTGGATGTACTTCAATTATGAAGTACATCGTCAAGAACAAAGTCGCAAGAATCTAAATTTTTTTCAAGACTGCAATTTTTTTTTTTAAATAGCCCTCGAAAACCATTATGATTCGAGATAAGTTACAAAACTCTAAGATATTGACCAGGACTGTTTAAGCTTGCACCATTACTTTGAAGTGCAACGTTAAAATTACTAGGCGCATCACGGTGGCCATGGTTATTGAGTGTTTGAGAACTTTGATTACGGCTATTTATAGATAGAGAAGAGTTCGGGCTAAAATAAATGTATATATCTTAGCTTTTAACTCAACAATTGATACGTAGGACAATAAAAGTAGAGTTACAAAACAAATTTTTTAAATCAGAATATTGCTTAAAACGGTCTTGAATGCTTAAAAAAATAAAAAAATATGTATTTTTGAGATCTAATCCAAAAAATCTACAAGAAGTTTGGAAGTGTAATTGTAAGAGTGCATATTTTTAAAAAGTAAACAAAACTGTAATAAAATCTAATATTGGATGAAAAATGACCTAGTAAAAAAATTTTTAAACACAATTTTTCAAAAACAGTTTTTTGGCTATAAGTTGTAGCACAGTGTTTTAAATTCAACGGCAATTGTCGCTGTTGTTCTTTTTTGTTGGCGTTTTAGTAAAAACAATAATCCTAATAGGGGTGATTAAAGAAAATAACACATAACACACATTTCTGAAGTTGCTTTAAGTTTTATCCAAAAGTTTTATTTTTTTACTACTTAAATGCCTTATCAACCCGAAGAAACAGCGATTGATTCTCCATTTGATCTCTGAACTGATGTCGGTGTTTGAGTTTATAGTGGATTCCAGGTAGACAAAGTCTGTTTCGAAGTTATAACTTATAACTATCAATCGTGGCGTTTTGGCCTAGTCGTCGATGTTGATATTCTTTCTCGTTGATAGCATATTCTTCGTTTTGTCTTCATGAACCGACCACAGCTCGCTCTGTCATCTGCATAAGCTGTTAAACGGACTTTTGATAGATTATACCAGTGGCGTTGACTTTTGATCTGCGTACAACTTCCAGAACGATGCTAAATAGATTGCACGAAAACGCATCGACTTTTCTTAGACCTTTCTCAACATCAAACGGTTCGGTGGTCCTACCGACCTTGACGGAGCAGCGACATTTCTCCATTGTCATTCTGCACAAGCGGACGAGTTTGGCAGGGATTCCGAGATATGACATGGTTCCGTATAACTCGTCTCTATTCACTCTATCATAAGCGACTTTAACAACATTTGATGGACTGTTCACTTTTTCGTCTTTTAGTTGGGTTGTTACAGGTCTGGGCGAGGTGCCAGTCTCCATTTATTGCTACCCCTACGAAAAACATGTGTTGTACAGTTGTGTTGGTTCGTTGTGTTATAGTCGTTCAACGGAGGAGTGGCAGTTGTTGATGTTAGGACGAGGTGCCCAGTCACCGTTTGTTGCCGTTCCTGCGAGAAGCCTATGTGATGTAATGTCGCTTTGGTTCGTTGTGTTGTTGTCTTTCAGCGTAAGAGTAGGAATTGCTGGTGTTAGGGCGAGGTGCAAAGTCTCCGTTCGTTGCTGCTCTTACGAGAAGTTGGTGTGTTATAAGCCATTTTGTGGCATTGGTGAATTTTAGTATGCTTTTGCTTGGAAGCTCAGAAAGATCCTCAAGGTCGTTAAAAAAGTGGATACCAAAGAGCCTGCTTCTGAGATGACACAGCGCAGGGCAGTGGCAAAGAAAGTGCGCGGTATCTTCATGTAACTCCTCGTCACCACATCCTCTACATATGTCGTCCATACTTAGTTTCATCTTCTTTCTATGGTAACCCAGTTGGTTTTGTCCAGTGGTGATACTCACTAAGAGAAAGAGGGACTTTTTATTTAGATGAATGACATTGTCGGTTCTTTGTTTGTTGAAATTAGGCCATAACTTTCTTGTTATAACACAGGTTTCAAGCAAACTCCATCTGTTGTTAGTTTTGGCTAGTACTTTCTTCCCGATTACCTGTTTAAGGTTACAGTGTGGGATCTGAACTGATGATTCTGCCTGATTGGGATCAAGTGTTGATCCCATTCTTGCCAGCTCGTCAGCACTTTCATTTCCGGCGATACCACTATGACCAGGAACCCAACAGATCCTTATGTTGTGCTGTGTACCAAGAACCTTAAGCTCTTCGCGACAGCGACTCACAAGCTTCGATTTGATTTCAATGGCAGAAATTGCTTTTGTTATTGCCATCATCGAGACTTGTTTAGCAGCTTTCTTCACTGCCAGGACCTCAATTTGGAAGTCTGAAGGACCGTTGGTCTGCCAGTCTTCCCTGCTAGGAAAGACAGTCGTGAACGGCTTATGAAAGTCTAATCGGAGAGTTATGTAGTCTGTACATACCTCATTTCCCGTGTATTTCTGTAAAATCTGCGCATGACCCCTGGCATTGTATTTCCAGTTATCAGTTTGGCTTAGCCGAAGGGCGCTATTCGCTGCTGATTCTTGCACAAATAGATCTACTGGTTTTAAGTTGAGTATAGCTTCCAGACCCGCTGTGGGGGTGGTTCTCATTGCCCCAGTAATTCCAGTACATGCCATGTACTTGCACTTTTGTCATAATCTTAAGGTTAGTGGCTTTGTCCAGTGCTTTCCACCAGACTACGTTGCCATAAGTCAATACAGGTCTTAAAATGGCCGTGTACATCCACTTGATAATTTTTGGGCTTGGTCCCCAAGTTTTACCAAATATCCTGTTGCAGGAATAGAATGCAAACATGGCTTTCTTTGTTCTTTCTTTAATGTTGAGGTTCCAGTTCAGTTTCTTATCTAGGATCACACCAAGTTACTTCGCGTGGTCGGAGATTTTTAGTTGGGTAACCTCAATAAAAGGGATTTTAAATCTGGTATTTTTCTTTTGTTAGTAAAAAGTACCAGTTCGGTTTTTTGCGGGTTGACCGCAAGGCCGCAGTTCCTAGTCCATGTATTCACTATGGATAAGGCATTTTCTATTTGTTCGCTAATTGTAGAGAGAAATTTACCTGTTGCTAGTAATGCAAGGTCATCAGCGTAAGCAACTACTTTGACTCAACTGTATTTAAGTCGTATAAGAACTGCGTTCATTACGAGTGTCCAGAGAAGCGGGGAAAGGACCCCGCCTTATGGAGTCCCTCTGGAAGTAGATACTTTGACCTTTCCTAGTTCTGAGTTGATCTGTCTGTTTTTCATCTGATGATGACATTGTGCACATTTAGATTTACAAGCGCTCTTTCGACTGCCTCATTTCGAACATTGTTGAAAGCTCCTTCAATGTCTAGGAAGGCGGCAGCAAGAGTGTATTCTTTGTCCTTGAGCGTATTTTCAATTGTGCTGACTACACTGTGAAGTGCTGTCTCTACACCTTTGCCTTTTGTATAAGCATGCTGTGCTGGAGAAATGGCTTCCAGACTCAGTGTGGTGCGTATATATATTTCTAAAGGGTGATTTTTTAAGAGGTTTAGAACTTTAAAAAAAAAAACACAAAAAATTCGAAAAAAATGAATGAAATATTTATTTATATTTAATGTTTAAAGATAACTTCATGCAAATGTTGACCGCGGCAGCGTCTCAGGTAGCCCATCCGCTGAGTCCAATTTTGGCATACTCTTTCACACATATCGGCCGGTATCTCACGAATGAATGCATGGATGTTGGCTTCCAGTGCGTCAATCGAAGCGGGCTTGTCCCTATAGACATTAGCCTTGACATACCCCACAAAAAATAATCTAATGGTGTCAAATCGCACGATCTAGGCGGCCAATTGACCGGCCCGAAACGTGAAATTAACTGTTCACCAAACTCGCCTCGCAATTGCGCCATTGTTTCGCGTGCTGTGTGGCATGTGGCACCGTCTTGTTGAAACCACATATCATGCAAGTCAAGAACTTCCATTTCGGGCAAAAAAAAAGTTTGTTATCATCGCTCGGTAGCGTTCACCATTGACAGTAACGCTGCAATTCGCATCATCTTTGAAGAAATATGGCCCAATAATGCCGCCGGCTCATAAACCGCACCAAACAGTGGCTTTTTCGGGATGCATTGGTAGCTGTTGCAATGCTTCTGGCTGATCTTCACTCCAAATGCGGCAATTTTGCTTATTTACGTACCCATTCAACCAAAAATTAGCCTCATCGCTGAACACAATTTTTCGATAAAAAAGTGGATCCTCGGCCAGCTTTCCAAGAGCCCATTCACCAAAAATTCGGCATTGTGGTAGGTCGGATGGCTTTAGTTCTTGCACCAGCTGTATCTTAAAAGGCTTTACGCCCAAATCCTTCCGCAAAATTTTCCACGTAGTGCTGTAACAAAGGCCTAACTGCTGGGAACGGCGCCGAATCCACATTTCGCGGTCTTCTGTCACACTAGCTGATACGGCCGCAATATTTTCTTCACTACGCACAGTACGTAAACGTATTGGTGGTTTAAACAAAGTAAATTTGGTGCGAAATTTGGTCACAATCTTCCGAATAGACTGCTCAGAAGGTCGAGAATGCCGACCATAAAATGGAAGCAGCGCGCGATGAAAATTTCGAACCGAGCACGAATTTTGATAGTAAAATTCAATAATTTGCAAGCGCTGTTCATTTGTAAGACGGTCCATGGTTTAATTGCAAACCAAACTGAAGCTGTTTGACAGTGACACAAGGTACTTAACACACGTCAGCTGTCAAAACCAGTGTTGCCAAAACCAAACCAGCTAAAAAATCACCCGTTATTAGTCTTTCGAACGTCTTTAAAAAAAAGATGTAAGACTAATGGGCCTAAAGTCCTTGGCATTAGTGTGGCTTGGTTTCCCAGCTTTCGGAATGAATACAACTTTGACTTCTCTCCATGCCCTAGGTACATACATATCCCCATTTTAGGCTACTCAGGAATATGTTTTTTTAAGTGTGGGATTATTAGGTCCACGCATTTTTGTAGCATCATAGGAAAAACACCATCTAAACCCGGTGATTTATACGGGGAAAAGGAGTTGATAGCCCATTTTATCCTTTCTTCCGTAATCAATTCAGTTGGTGTTGTGTTCGCCGCATAGGGCCTCACATGTAGGTTATTACTCTCATCTGAGGTGCAACCAGGAAAGTGAGTTTCTACCAGTAGTTCAAGTGTCTCGGTGCACGATTCTGTCCAATGTCCATTGAGTTCTTATGAGATCCCAAAGCAACTGGCTCTTTCGCAAGTATTTCTGAGTCTAGCTGATTCATTGGCGTTCTCAACTTGACTGCAGAAGTTTCTCCACGAGCTGCGTTTTGCTCTTTGTGTTTCGATCTTAAATTTCTTTTGACTAGTCACTGTCTGTTCTTGTGCGCTTGGCAACATTAAAAAGTCTTCTTGTTTCTTTCCTAATGTTACCAAGATCAGTTGTCCACCAGGGTGGTTTCTTTTTACCCCGCCCACCTGGTTTTAATGGACAACCTTTTTCGAATGCCTTACCGAGAATTTCCGTGAAGCTATCAGTAGCTTTGTCTATAATCTCAGGTTCTAGCATCTCATTTGTGGTGAGTTTCACTATTTCGGTTTCTACTACCCTGTTAAAAATTTCCCAGTTGGTTTTTCTAAGGTTTTTTAAAAGGTTTAGTAGGGTGTATGGTGTCAGGTATTAAGAATTCTATGAGTTTGTGGTCAGAGAATGGTTCGTCTTTCATTCGTCTAACTGTTCTATCAGAATAGTGTTTGACTTACTAGTTAGAGTAACTGCACATACTTCTTTGCGATTTGTTGTAACAAAAGTGGGCTCATTTCCCCTATTTGCCACTAAAATATTGTTTTCTAGAATAAATTCAAAGAGTAACTCACCTCTATCGTTGATATCAGAGCTACCCCACTCCAAATCGTGGGCGTTGGCATCACAACCCATTACAACGTCCCATTTGTCTTGTGCAGCACGTTGAACGAGCTGCCGGTGTTGTCTCAGCCGGTGGTCCCTCCATCCCGTCGCGACGGTCGTACGGCATATAGCACGATGCTATGACCAGTGGTGGGAGTCTGGCATGCTCAAGTTTGACCGTGGTTTGGTCCAAACAACTGAATGTGGATAGAAGTAAGAAATTAATCTGTTTTCTAGCTACAATACAAGATTTAAATCTACTGTTAATGCCTAAAGTTCAATTCTTTGGAATGTAGTCCTTTAATTCCGCCACCTGTGATCCAGGGTTCCTATATTATGGCAATGTCTATATGTATATTCTCCATGAGATAGACTTAGTTGGCCCTGGCGGCTTTACTGTGTTGAAGGTTTATTTGAATTAACTTCATATTATTTTTAAGACCCCCTTATCCCCAATTACCTGTTTCTTAGTGGTCATCAATCTTAGCTTGCATCGGTTGGTACCGACACGCACCTTGAAATCTATATTCTTAAGAAGCGGTATCGACTTGTGATTTAGTATCACAACCACTTCAGTGCCGTCTTTGGTTTTTTCGCCCATCTCAGTTACTTCCCAGTTTTGACTGAGCTGTTCAGTATTGAGTGATCGAAGGTATCTCTGGATACCGCTCAGGATGAGCGGTCCCTTTAAAGTGAGCTTCGCTTTGGGCCTTGCCCAGGGAGCCTCAGTTTTGCTGACAAATTCTTGAGCCATTTGAGAGTATACCCATCCTCACATGTCAGCAGTCTGAATCCTTGAAAGGAGCTGAGAGTACCGAAGAGCGGCGGTGACCGGTTCTTAACAATAGCCTCATTAACCTCATCAAGGATCCGAAGTTCTATCAGTTGCCATTGATCTTCCGAGAGTTTCCGTTTAGGATTCCCATAATCGACTATGGCAACTTGTTGGCCCACTAAAGACGTCTTCGTTATGCGAACTTTCTTCGTAGTGTTAGTTGGTGAAACGTTCGTCGGTAAGTTGTTGTCATGGGTAGCTCTTTTAGACGTACTAGCGTTAGTACGTGGTGGGTCAGTTGGTGTGTCAATCGTTGGGTCAGTGGAGTCGTGTTTGTTGGTCGTTTGTGGTGAAGTGAGAAGTCTTTGTTTGGATCTGTCCAGAATTCGTCGTTCCTTAACCGTTAAGGTTTCAGGGCTTTTGCCTTCCAGAAGCCGGACAGTCCTCACATCGTTCCGTCTTTGTCGCCGTTTTATGTTGTATGCATGTTCACCTAGGAGTCTCTTTCCCTTGTGTTGCATTGCAGGTTTGGTGTTGCGCTGCAGGGTAAGATTCTCCCGGACTGTTGTGTCAGTTTTGTCAGTCTTGTCAGTCATGTCAGTCATGTCGTTGTCAAAAACTGTGCCTTCAGTGCTGTCACTTGGTAGAGAGGAGCAAGACGCATTAAGGTTGCATGTAGGGCTTGTGCCCAGGATGTTTCCCGAATGCTATCCACTTCCCTCAACCTCACCTGGAGCCACCGTCTCACCTATCAGGCCCGTAGGGGCGAAGTGCCCGATGCAACGTCTGGTTTGTGTGTCCTGTAGCTTTTTAGTGTTGGCCTTTACTGGGTCCTGTATTGAACCGGTAGTTGGTTCATGTCGTGTGTCGTCCTTTGTCTGTGTCGGCCAGCTGAAGATTTAGAGATACAAATCTACAGCTGGCCAGCTGAGGATTTAAACGTAAGCCTCCTCACCCTGTGAGGAGGTTAAAAAATAGTATCTTAGAATTACCTGATCCCTTTCAAACCGGTGTGCAAAATAATTTACCAATTTGTTAGGGTTGCTGAAACTCCAGCTCTGATTAATACAGCCCCAAACCTATCAAATCTGTTTGTAAGCCGAGATCTATTTTTATTTCTCGCTTGGACCCAAATACAATTCCTGATGATATCGTTTCCCACTTAGTATCGACGAAATCCTTCAAAATTGTTACGAATCCCACATATTTTGATTCTATTTGCGATATCAAGAACTGGCCCTCTGAAATTCAAGTAAAAGAATTCATTAGCAAAAATAAACATGTCAATTTATCTAAAACCTCACCGGCAAAAAACTTAATCGGATCTTTTACCAAAACGTAAGTGGGCTTCGTAGCAAAACCGCTGACATTTTCAAGAGCTCCCAAACATTCCCACATGACATTTTTGTTTTGACAGAAACTTGGCTCAATTCAAGTTTCTTGGACACGCAACTTTTCTCTCAAGAGTTCTTAGTTGCGGTTCGAATAATCTTGTTTCTTCATCAATTTCATTTCCTTTTCAACTCTCAATAGAAATCATCTGTGTTAAGCTATCTATTTAATCTAAATTTGTTTATTTACTCAATGCATATATTCCCCTGAAGAGTTCAGTCGCTATTTTTGAATAACTTTCTTTGGCGGTTGACTTTTTAACTGAATTGTCTTGCTTAAACAGCTATATATTAATTTTAGGAGATTTCAATTTACCACACATAGACTGAAATCTTTTCAAGAAGCCTCTTTGACTTCTTCGCAAACAGAGCTTGCTTTTCTGGATAAAATAAGTACTACTGACTGACAGCAAATAAGCTGTATTAAAAACTTTAAAAATCGAATTCTCGATTTAGTATTTGCTTCTAACGCTATTAGTACTCTTGTTCTAGAGTCTAGTTCTGGTATCACTAATATAGATAATTATCATCCATCCTTGGACGTTTTCCTTGACTTAAGCAATCATATTATTGAAAATAGCAATGCATATGATTGCTCGTATACCTTAGACTTCAGAAAAGCGAATTTCCAGTTGCTGTCTGAAAATTTAAGTAGATCTGGATTTTATTTTTTTTTATTTTATTTTTTTATTTATATAATTACATATATATAATTAATTTTTCATTTTTGGTAGGTACATCAATTTGAATAGCTTTAGAAAAGAAAATTAGAATATAAGATTTGCAAAAACCAGAGAAAAATTATTTACAAAAAATTTAACATAAAAAGCTAAGTATAAAACAAATTCAAAAATTATTATTAAATAGTGATCTTCCGAATAACAACTTTCTACGTACCCATAAAATAAATTAAGAGACACTCTTTAGCTAAGCTTCAAACTAGAGCTAGTGGCGAATGTCTATCAAAAAAAAAAGAAAAAACAAATAAATCAACATAGTTGTGTGCAAGGTGAAAAGTAAGGGGAAAAAAAGGAAAGGAAAGGTATTTTTTTTTTTTTTGTTTTTTTTTTTTTTTTTTTTTTTAATTCATATATACATATTAAGTAATTAAGGACAGTAAATTTTCAATTTCAACATGATCGTATCGAAAAAGCCATGATTTGACATTTTGCAGAAAAGAAGGCAAAACTCTAAGACTTCTAACGGAGAAAGGCAACTTGTTAAAAACTGACGGAGCAACTATTGTAAAAAATCTTCGAAAATGTGTTTTATTATAAGAAGGAATGTTAGCTAAATTCATTGTATTCACTCGTAAGTTATGTCGTTTATTATTTCTCGATGAAAGATATCCACTTCTCATAAAAAATATTTTTAACACTTTAAAGTAGTAGATGTCGTAGAGGAAGAACTTTTAAATCCTGAAACAAAATGAAACTATTATGAAAGCGATTTTTTTTACAAATGATTCGTACAACATGTTTTTGAAGAATAAGAAGAGGATTAATCTTATTTTTATAAGAACCTCCCCAACAAGTTATTCCATAATGAATTTTAGAATGAACAATACCATAGTATATCATAACTAGTATTTTTTGTGAGCAATACAAACCAAGAGTATAAAACTGTCTAGAACAACATAACAAGTAATTTTTTAGAGAGTGAGTATGATCAGACCAATTCATTTTACTATCAAGTAAGACCCCAAGGTATTTGAAGGTCGTTACAAACTCAATCTGAAAGCAGTGAGGTGAACAGGGCTCATTACAAGAAAAACAATTAGAATTATTTACACTGAATTTTTTGCAATCAGAAGAATGATAAAAGATATCGCAATCAACTAAAATAGGTGACCCTGATAAGCTAAAATACATTAATTTTGTTTTATTGCTCAATACCATTTTATTAGCTGCAAACCAGTGTCTTAAGATGTCCAAATCAGAGTTAATGTCAGAAATTAAGTTAAGCAGGGATCTACAACCAAATGAAAAGGCTTTATCATCAGCAAACGCTGTAATTTTTCCTTTGAAATTCTGGCTGAAAATAGAATTGATGAAAACCAGGAAAAGCAAGGGACCCAAAACTGAGCCTTATATCAGATAAATTGCTCAAGCTACCATCTATTCTAACTAGTTGCTTTCTATTAGATAGATAGGAATCTAACCAATTATAAATAAACCCACGCGTTCCTGCCTTATGCAATTTCTTCAGAAGAATACTATGGTCAACTAAGTCAAAAGCCTTAGTTAAATCAATGAAGAGTCCAGCTGTAAATAAATTATTATTAATATTTTCATAGATTTCACTACAAAATTTTAGTAAAGCATCTTCAGTGGATCTATGAGCTCGAAATCCGAATTGAGCATCACTAAAGAATTTATTTTTAATTAGAAATTTTAAAATTCTTTTTTTCATCGCCTTTTCAAAAATTTTAGAACAAACAGGTAACAGAGAAATTGGTCTATAATTATTCATGATGCAAGTGTTAGACTTTTTGTGAAGAGGAATTACTTCAGCAATTTTAAGCATACTCGGAAAAACACCACCGTACACACTTTTATTAAAAATATTTGCAAGAACATCCACAACGTTATATGCAATATGTTTAAAGATTTTACTGGAACAATTATCATTGGTAACAGAACTTGATTTTTTTAAATTTTTAATGATGAAAAGCAGTTCACCGGGACGAATAGGAGCATAAAAAATACTTTCTGTAACAATATTATCATTAACCATACCTTCAGTTAGAAAATCGACATTTCTATTGCAAAAAACCTCTGTCGAAACATTTTCAGCTATAGAAATGAAAAAATTATTGAAACGATTTGCTATTTCAGTACTATCTGTAATACTTATATTACCATCTTCTATTGTTAAAGGTTTTCCAGATTTTGAACCACGATTTAAAATTTTGTTAACAACATTCCACTCACCTTTAATATTACCTTTGTTTTTTTCATGTTCAGATAAATAATAATTATCCTTACAAGTTGTTACTTCTTTTAATAACTGTTTGCATGCTATTTTATAATCTATTTTTAGTTGAGTATTATTTGGATACATTTTACATTTTTTACGAAGCTTGTTTTTTTTTGTTTATTTTTTCTAAAATATACCCTGTCATCCAGTCTTTCAAATGCTTAGTCCTGTTCTTTTTTAACGTTCTTTTTGTACAACTATCAAGATAAAAACCCAATTTTTGATAAATTTATCATACGCAAGTGAAGGATCATTCTCATTGTAGACAAAATCCCAGTGTTCAAAACGTAAAAGCAAATTTAGTCTGTCAAAATCAATTTTCTTAACTTCAGCATCTTTTATAACTGCTTCTTTGTCAGCGACAAGATTTAAATAATGTAAGCTAGTCATGCAGTGATCAGTGATACCTAAATCAGCTAAAGAGCTAACTAGTTTAAAACTACGAGATAAACTATTCCTACAAAAAATATGGTCAATACATGTCTTTGAGTTTTCAACGATTCTAGTAGGTACGTTTATATAAGAATCTAATCCATAAGAAGCTAATAGCATTAAATAATTATCCACGTATTGAGTTTTTGATAGAAGATCAATATTAATATCACCCAGTAAAATCAGATTTTTAGTTTTTGATAGCTTATTTCGGTCCACTGATATTAACGAAGCAGTAACAACCTTTTATACTACTCGTACCCTCAACAACTGCGTTAATAATACTGTCCCTTTAAAAATTTCAAAAAAATATGAGTTTTTGCCACTCATGGTACACAAAAGAGCTGAAAACACTTCGAAATAAAAGAAATAGAGCATGGAAAATGTACTTAAAAACTCTTTCTCCACTGGATCACACCTCTTATATTCTACTTTTTGAAGAATTTAAAATCCTTTCCCATACCCTTTATACAAACTATATGAATGAAACGGGTAGTTCATTGAAAGAGGACCCTAAGACATTCTGGAAATTCGTCAATTCAAAGAAAAACTCCGACGGTTACCCGGCAAATTTTATGTATGAAAATATTCCAGTACAAAAAACAACGGATATTTGCAATGCTTTTGCGAAAAATTTTCGTAACTCTTTTGTTGATATAGCCGTCGATGTTGATGAATTTTTCTTTAATAACATACATTCCTTTGTCCAAACGAGTTGCAATAACATTCCTATCCAGCAGAAGACAATTTTAGACCTTTTTTCTTCTCTAAAAGAAGATTGCTCATCTGGCCCTGATGGCATTCCTCCAATAGTCGTAAAAAAGTGTAGAAATATATTAGTTCAGCCTCTTCAATTCTTGTTCGAGCTTTCTATTAAATCAATTCTTGTTCGAGCTTTCTATTAAATCAGGTAAATTTCCCTTCATATGGAAAAAATCGTTCTTAACTCCAATTTTCAAAAAGGGCTATAAACCTATTTCAAAACTGTCTTGTATTCCAAAGCTCTTTGAACAAGTGGTTTGTGAGAGTGTTGCATTTTTCAGTAAAAATTTAATTTGTGAGCAACAGCATGGGTTCGTGAGAAAAAGATCAACAGTTACAAACTTGCTTACCTTCTTGCATAAGTGTTCAAATGCTTTAGAAAAGGAAAGTGAAGTTGACTGCATATACACAGACTTTTCTAAGGCATTTGATCAACTTAGTCACAAAATAATCTTATTTAAACTTATAGCATGGATAGAGTCATACCTTGAAAATAGATCCTATCAGGTAAAATTCAGGAACTGTCTTTCGGACCCATTGCTCACTCGGGCGTTCCCCAAGGAATCCATCTTGGACCATTCTTATTCATTCTCGCTATAAATGATGTTACATCATGTTTAGGTTCAAGCGAGATACTTATATTTGCCGATGATATCAAAAATTTAAGATAATAACATCCCACTAAGATCATATGCTTCTACAGGCTGATATTGATAGATTTAGTGTTTGGTGCGAAAAAAACGGTCTTTCGCTAAACCCAGTAAAATGTCAGACAATTACCTATTCCAGAAAAAGGGTTGTGAATGCTTTTGATTATAGCATCTCACAGCAAAAAATATGTAGGGTCTCCATTTTTAAGGACTTGGGTGTCCACTTTAGCTCAAAATTAGAATTCACTGAACACATTAATTACATTGTAAATAAAGCGAGCTCAATGCTTGGATTTATAAAACGTTGGGCAAAGGAATTTAACGATCCGTATGTTACTCTTTCTTTGTATAATTGCTACGTACGACCCCATCTTGAGTATGCTTCACAAATATGGTCTCCGTTTTATGATATTTATAAAAGTCGGATTGAAGCAATTCAACATAACTTCATTCGCTTTGCTCTGAAGGGTCTTCCTTGGACTGATCCATATAATCTCCCACCGTATAAACATCGGATCCAACTTCTTCTTCAGTTGCAAACTTTATATCAAAGGCGTGTGATAAACGATTTAATTTTTTTCCATTAACTAACTAATGGTCATATTGTTTCTCCAGTGTTATTGGCTTGTATCGGGATAAACTCTCGCGGAGGAGCTCACCACCTGCGAAGATTTGAACTTTTACACATTGAATTTTATAGAACAAACTATGGCGTACACCGCCATAAGCCGTATATGTGTAAACTTTTTAATTTAAACGATTTGACTGTTGACTTTAACTTAACTAAATCTGTATTAAAAACAGTATTCCGGATCAGTACTCCACTCTCTTGATTGTCATATGTGTGGTGAATGATTTTGTATTAATTATTAATTATAATTTGGTTTTATGTATATTTTATATTTATTATTTATTTTGTGCATGTGTTAGCTATTTATTATTTTGTTTTATTTTATTTTACTAATCACTAACACATGCACTTATGATGAGCCTCTGATTGTAGGTTAAAGTTTGCTCTAAACTGACTACATCACAGAATCTGAAGTGAGAAAAAAATAATGAGACTTGAAGCAGTTCAAGGAAGATTAATGCGTCACAGCAATATCTCCAATTTTGTTTCATAACGAGGATAATAAATGGCCAAATATCATCTCCATCTTCAAAGATTGAATTTTAATTTCAGCTGCACAAGTAATTGATTAAGGCAACTTTTGAGCCAAATATTAAGCAGATCAAAGTATGGTGCTAATAGTCCATTGAATCAACTGATTACCATCTTTAATGAATTTTATTTTCTAATTTTGTCTGAAAATGACAACTAAAAACATAAATAAATAAATAAATAAATACAGTTATAGCGATCAGGAATCGTTTTCGATTGCGTTTTTATGTTGTTTTCACTCGTTTTAAAAACTGAAAACAAATGACTCAAAGAATATTTTGTGAAAAAAAATTACAATTGCATAACTCGTTTTTGTTAAAAATGTAAAACACAGTTTTAAGAAAAACTCATTGTTCGATTGTAAAATTTCTTTTCACAAAATCATCTTTGAGTCATTTGTCATCTATTAATGTTGTTTTTGTATTTCTAAACAAGTGAAAACAACATGAAAAATCCATTCGAAAAATGTCCCTGATTCATTTTCCTATAACCGGCTTCTAAGATATAATTCAGCTACACTGTTAAAAACAACAAACTTAACACGTAAGAAAGTTCAGTATAGTTAGCGGCCAGGGCCCCTACACATGATCGCATAAACAGAGGTATAATTGGGGGGCATGTTGCCTCCCTGCAACCCCCCTGCTTGGGGGCACTATTGGACTTGGGGTAAATGCAAGATGGTGTATATGCAAAGTTTCCTTTGCATTTAACTCTGGATTTAAAGAAGCTTTGCATCCACCCAACCTCGCACCTAACCCAAATCCTATAGTGACCACAAGCAGGGGGTTGAAGGGGGGTTACATTATCAGAACACCCTCACATAATTTTGCAATAATATTAAACACCCTATGATAATGAAGAAAGATACAAAGTATCTTTCCATATACCAAATGTAATGACAATGATTCATAATTTCATTGACGATATCCGATATTATAAACATAAACTGCATATCAGCACATTTTGCCTTCAGTAACTTGTGTACACAAAGCATCTTTAATAATTCGAATAGAATTCTTGTGTCAGCAATTTTATTAAACAAAGAGCAGCATATGATCTTCAATCATATTGCTGAGTAAACAAATATGAAGTATAAAAGGGTTTCTTCGATCACTTAGAAGTTTAGTTCTAATTAGTATTCCAACGTATAGCTGAAGATTTCCCCCCACCAGTGGTAAGGGAGCTCATAATAAATTTATATTATTAAAAAATCACTAGTGTTTTATTTGATGGTGGTATTCTCACAAGAGAATACAATATATATATTTTTTTGTTAACGAAACGAACCGTAAACAAAACTGGCGCAGTCGGTAGGATCTCAAAAGATCAATGAATCGTACTTATTAAAGTTTTATTCGGGATTTAAAAAATAATCGTCCGTACTAATTGAAATAGTTAAATAACGGTTAAGTGATATAACCAAAAAGGTATCAATAATATTCAGTGAAAAACATAGTGAATACAGATCCGTGAAGGACAATTTCACGAAATCCCATAGAGGGAATGTTGAACTGAAAAAAATAAAGGGTTTTCCAATAAGAGGTGATATTCAAAGAAAAATGGCATTTTTGGAGATAAATGATCGGATGTTTATTTCATTATAAAGAGGAAGGTATGCCGTTAATAATGGAACACAACATCAGCCAAATGGCCGCCAAGACCACGCTTACAGGACCATATCCTTTTCATGAAATTTTCCATAACCAAATCGCAAAGTGGCTGCCCTATGTCCTCGATAGCCTCACGAATTTCATCTTTGAGGTCTTGAATCGACGCTGGGCTGTTGGCGTAGACCTTATCTTTCACGTGGCCCCAAAGGAAGAAGTCGCAAGGTGTTAAATCACAAGATCTCGGTGGCCAATTGTGATCACCTCTTCGAGAGATAACACGGTCCGGAAACTTTTCCCGTAAAAGATCGATGGTTTCACTGCTTGTGTGGCACGTAGCGCCGTCTTGTTGAAAGTAAACGTTGTCCAGATCAATACCATCCAATTCAGGACATAAAAAATCATTAATCATCTCTCGATAGCGCAATCCATTGACCGTAACTGTTGCTCCAGCCTCATTTTCGAAAAAGTAAGGTCCAATGACCCCGCGGGACCATAAACCGCACCAAACAGTCACGCGTTGAGGATGGAGAGGCTTTTCAACAATAACTCTTGGGTTTTCCGAGCCCCAGATGCGACAGTTTTGCTTGTTGACATAGCCTCCGAGGTGGAAATGGGCCTCATCAGTCAAGATGATTTTTCGATGAAATTCCGGTTCATTTTCATGCATTTCAAGGACCCAATCAGCAAAGACACGACGTTGTTGATGATCAGCCGGCTTGAGTTCTTGTGTTAACTGAACTTTATAAGCCTTAAGACCCAAGTCTTTATGCAAAATACGGTGTAATGACGTTTGTGGAATGCCTAGTTCCAAAGAACGACGAGGAATGGACAAACCTGGGTTTTCTTCAACACTTTGGGCTACAACAGCAATATTCTCAGTTGTTCTTGAGCGACGTGCACGGGTTTTATTCTTCACATCACTAACAGCTCGAATTTGTCCACCAATTTCTGTATTGCGGTCCGACAAGGTGCTTCACGACGACCCAAAAATGTTTTAGTTTTACGAACCGTCTCTGCCAAATTTTCACCATTTTTATAGTGAATTTTAATAATTTCAATGCGTTGTTGAAGCGTGTATCGTTCCATTTTTATTAATAGCGTAGTTTCTACTTCAAAAGTGACAGCTACCGAAATAGCATGCTATTCAAAATAACACCTCTTATTGGAAAACCCTTTATAATATAATATATATTGAATGCAACTAGAGAAAATTAAAACTCAAAAGGGAGCAGAGCACCGCAGAAATACTACACACAAAGTGAAATAAAAAAAATGTATATTCGAGTGAAAATCGAATTTCGAACTAAAATCGAAAAAATACTAATTAATAGCTCACTCCAACTAAAATGGAGAATTAATTAAAAACAAAACTGGGACAGAAGGAAAAGTTTAAACAAAAATATAATACATGTATGTAACCTAAATTGAAAAAGTGGAAGAAGGAAGAACAACTTTACGAGGCAGAACTATCCAAGTCGAAAGCCCCAACGTGTAAAAAGAAGGAAGAACAACTTTACGTGGCAAAAATAATAATCCAAGTCGAAAGCCCCAACGAGATCGAATAATTAGATGAGGAAATATAATCCATATAGGATTCCACCAGCATTAAAACCCGACAAAAAGGAAATCAAATCAACAGATCCAGTAGCAGCAGATCAACAAAACAGTGAACCAGTATTAAGAGTAGAAAATCAGGTAAAAATGGCTTCAATCAACCTTGACCCCCTAAAATTATTAAAAAATTTACCAACCTATAATGGGAAAAATTGTAATTTAATTATATTTATTAAAAAAGCAGAATTTGTAATAAATTCATGTAGTTTGTATAATGAAGGTTCACAAGAATTTATAGTGAGTGAAATAAAATCAAAAATAACAGATTTCGCCCTAGAGGTAGTATTAAGGAGTGGCGACCCTAATAATTGGCAAGACATAAAAAATATTCTAGTAAAGAATTTTGGTGAGAAAGAATCTTTTCTAAAATTAAATGAACTAGCAGATAAAGTTTATTCAAAAAACATTTCTCAACTATATAATACATTCTCAGAAATCCTCTGTAGACTAAATAATAAATATTATTTATCTGAAAATACACCGGAAGAATACAATCCTTTCAATAATGAAGCGTCATTATTATCTAAATTTTGTGAAAGAATACCCCCGAACGCAAGTTCAATAATAATCAATCATAACATAACAACCCTTAGCGAAGCATTCTATAAATTAGAATCTTGTCATTGGACAAAAGAAGATATTCATAATAGGAACGATAGAAACATAAAAAATAATGAGTACAAAAATAATTTTAATAACAATAATAATTTTAATAATAATTATAAACCTAATAATTTTAATCCAAACTATAGAAACGATAGAAATTACAAAAATGATTTCAAAAATTTTAATTATAGGAATAATAACAAGAGAAATTTTAATAACAATGGTCAACACTTTAATAGAAATAATAATCAAAATCAAAACGAACAGTATTATAAGCAACCGAACAGAAGTGGTAATTTTTCCAATCAAAATCGTAATACATTTGTTACGCAAAGAAATATTCCAGAACCAATGGAAGTGGATCATTTAACCCAAAATACATCAAATTTTCAAATACATGCCTCAACAGACCATTACCCTGCATAGATGTCCATATTTTAAATAAAAAGCTTAAATTATTAGTAGACACAGGAGCTGCAACTTCTATTTTGAAAGAAAATATATTTCCAAAACATTTTGAAACTAAACTAGATAATACCATGACAAGCCGAATTATCATACTATACTCATACTGTGAAAATTAATAATATAGAAATACCATTACTATCAAAACCCAAGGATGATTATCCTCTAGAAAATTATATTCTAGAGTTATCAAATACACAAATAAACTTATGTAGAATTGATGAAAATGAAAATTTAATAAATAAATTAATTAAACCTTATATGAACGCGGAAGAAAAGAAAGCACTAATTCAAATACTGAAGAATAATAAGAAATTATTTTATAAAGAAGGAGATATTTTAACTAATGTTAAAGAAGTTACTCATAAAATTGAAACAAAAAATAATAAACCAATATATACACGATTGTATAGATACCCAGAAATACACAAAAATGAAGTAGAAAACCAAATAATTGAAATGTTAGATCAAGGTATAATAAAAGAAAGTAGTAGCCCATATAATGCACCTATCTGGGTTGTACCCAAAAAGATAGATAGTTCAGGAATCAAGAAATGGCGTATTGTCATAGATTATAGAAAACTTAACGAAATAACCGTGGAAGACAAGTTTCCTATTCCAAATATTGACGAAATATTCAGTAAATTGGGGAGAGCCCAATATTTTACTACTCTTGACTTAGCGAAAGGCTTTCATCAGATATTGGTGAACCCTGAAGACAGGCATAAAACTGCTTTTTCAACAGCTAATAATCATTACGAATTTAATCGGATGCCATTCGGATTAAAAAATGCCCCCGCTAATTTTCAGCGAATGATAAATCACGTATTAGAAGAACTTGTTGGAAAAATATGTGTTGTCTATTTAGACGACATCCTTATATATAGTACATCATTAGAAGAACATATTTCTTCAATAAATAAAGTATTTCAGAAACTCAAGGAAAATAATTTAAAAATACAAATAGATAAATGCAATTTTTTTTAGCAAAGAAACAGAATACTTAGGTCATGTTATTACTACAAATGGAATAAAGCCAAATCCAGACAAAATAAAAGCTATCGAAAAAATACCCATTCCATGCACAACTAAACAAATAAAATCGTTTTTAGGACTAACAGGTTATTATAGGAAATTTATAAGAGATTATTCAAAGGTAGCAGTGCCTATGACAAAATACCTGAAAAAAGGAACAAAGATAAATATTAAAGACCCAGAATATATTACAGCTTTTGAAGAACTGAAATTACTCATATCTAGTGACCCTGTTTTAAAATATCCTGATTACACTAAAGAATTCGTGTTAACAACAGATGCATCAAATTATGCAATTGGGTCTGTCCTTTCACAATCAAATCATCCATTATGCTATGCATCTCGAACCCTTAACGAACATGAACGTAGATATAGCACTATTGAGAAGGAATTATTAAGTATTGTATGGTCAGTAAAATATTTTCGATCATATCTCTACGGTCGCAAATTTAAAATACGAACCGATCACAGACCTTTAATTTGGTTAAGTAACCTTAAAGAACCAAATTCAAAACTCCAGAGATGGAATATAAGTTTAAATGAATATGACTTTGATATCGAATATTTAAAAGGAAAAGAAAATCGTGTAGTCGACTTGAAATCAATGCAATCAATGCAAATGAAGATACATCGTTAGCCACAAATCATAGTGGTATAGAAGAAAGAAATGATCATATGGGAATTTCAGAAATACCTACAAATATGTTTAAGCATCAAATAGAAGTTATAGAGTCAGAAGATGAAAATAAAAATATAAAATGTATATACCAAGGTGTAAGAAGACTAACTATTAAATCAAAAGATGTAGGCGATTATTTTACTGAAGCATTAAGGGAATTTTTACCCGATCACGGAAAAGTGGCATTATATTGTCCAAGTGATAATTTATTTTGCAAAATTCATTAAAAATATGCTGAGCTTTACAGCAATCAAAGTAAACTGATATTACTAAGATGTATTACACTTTTAAAAGATTTAAGTAATACATATGATGCGTTGAATCTCATTGAAAAGATTCATGAACAATATAATCACCGAGGAATACAAGAAACATATCTTGAAATTAAAAATTTATTTTCCAAAATTAAGAGAATTAATAAGAAGATACATAAACAATTGTACTGTATGTCAAACAGCTAAACATGATAGAAATCCAGAGAAAATAAAATTTGAAATAAGTAAAACTACACTACATGGATATATATATTCCAAGTAAAGATATTTACTTTTTGACAATTATTGACAAATTTACTAAACATTTGACAGCTTTTCCTATAGCTAGTAGAAACGCTCACAAAATAATTGAACAACTTGAACTTAGAAGCTCTATACTAGGCAAACCTGAAGAAATTGTATGCGACAATGAATTTAATAGCCTAGCATTTAAAGAATATTGTAACGAAGAAGGAATTAAGATAAAACTTGTAACTCCAAATCATAAGACAGGAAACTCAGATGTAGAAAGAGTGCATGGTACACTCAATGAACATATAAGAATATATAATGTACAAGAAAAGAAAAAGAATGTATTAAATTTAAAAGAGAAAGTAATAAAAGCAGTTAGTATATATAACTGTACAATCCATTCAACGACATTAAGAAAGCCTATAGATTTTATTCAAAACAAAATTAAGGTAGAAGAGTTAGAAGAAATAGGACGAAAGATTCATAAAGTTAAAGAAGATAATATTAATAAAAGAAATAAAAATAAAATAGATTTTGTTGAACCAGATTTAAATAAAGATTTATACGTAAAAGCAGACGTAGTTAGAACAGCAAAGAAGATAGCTGCAAAATATAAGAAAACAAAAGTAGAAAAAATAAATAACAAATATTATGCTAATCAGAAAAAAATACATAAAAGCTTTTTCAAAAGAAAATATAAATATCAAAATAGCGATAAATAATTTAATCTCTTTACAGGCAATATGAAAGCCATAAGTATTTATTTATTCTTCATCATAACCATGGTGAAATCAGAGTTCTTATTGCAAGAAATTCGTAACCAAGCAGGATATATTATAATTAAACAAGAGCCAATTGAATTAATTGAAAGATATGACAAAATACTTCACATTATTAATTTAGAAACTTATAATAAAATAATAAAACAAATTGAATTTTCTATAGAAACAGGCTATAATAATTTTATTGACTTAAGATTAAAAAGACTAATGACAGAAGCATTAAGGGATACAAAATCAAAATTACATAGTATACTTCCTTATTCTAGACAAAAGAGAGGAATAATAAACATAGGAGGTAGTGCACTCCATTTTCTTTTTGGTGTTATGGATAATGATGAAAGATTAGAAATCGAGAATCATTTGAAAATAATAGAAGAAAACAATAAAAATGCTATAACAGAATTAAACAAACAGATAGGGATTAATACACAATTCCAAACAGAGTTAGAAACAATGGCAGACAGAATAAACAAACATCAATACGTGCTTAGAAATTTTATTAATTCAACAGAAGTAAAACAAGAAAATTTAGCTAAAAGTATATTATCCTTAGAAATTAATACAGATATAATGTTGTTTAACAATGAAGTTGAGAAATTACAAGACAATATAGTCTTTTCAAGATTAGGAATTCTAGGAAGAAATATTCTTACAAAAGAAGAAAATAAAAGATTTAATATATCTGTACAAAAATTAGAACATATAGAAAGTAGTTTAGTAACTAGAAATAACAATTTAGTTTTTATTTTAAAAATACCAGTATTTACATATAAATATCAAACCATAATTATTTTAGCTGTTCCAAATGAACAAGGACTAGAAATCGAAATATCAAAGTATAATTATATAATTTATAACAAAACATTGTATGAAAATAATGCAATTAAATATGTTAAACATTTAAAGAAAAGTCCAGTATGTATACAAAATTTATATGAAACAAAATACGAAAATTGTAAGATTAGATCTAATAAAGATCAAGATTTAATAGAAATAGAAGATGGCCTTGTATTAACAAAAAATTTAGTAGAAAGAAGTCTAAATGACTATTGTAATAATATTGAATATAAAATTACTAAAAATAACCTAATACATTTTAAAGATTGCAATATCAAAATAAATGCAACTTTGTATTCAAATCAAAAAGAAACTTTCAAGCAAAATATTGTAATTCCATTATATAATCCACTAAACTTTACAAAAATAAATGTTACTTTAGAAAATATACATATAAATCAAATCGAAAATTTAAAAGAATTACAAGAATTAAAATATCAGAACAATGTAAAACATATTATATCATATACAAGTATAACAATCATAATTGTTGTAATTGCAATATTATTATTATATTGTAAGCGTAAAAAGAAACCCAAAAAATTAAAATTGAAAATAGAATTATAGATACTCAGGAGAGCATCAAACAGAGCATCAAATTTAAGGAGGGAGGGGTTACATTATCAGAACACCCTCACATAATTTTGTAATAATATTAAACACCCTATGATAATGAAGAAAGATACAAAGTATCTTTCCATATACCAAATGTAATGCTCACACAATGATTCATAATTTCATTGACGATATCCGATATTATAAACATAAACTGCATATCAGCACATTTTGCCTTCAGTAACTTGTGTACACAAAGCATCTTTAATAATTCGAATAGAATTCTTGTGTCAGCAATTTTATTAAACAAAGAGCAGCATATGATCTTCAATCATATTGCTGATTAAACAAATATGAAGCATAAAAGGGTTTCTTCGATCACTTAAAAGTTTAGTTCTAATTAGTATTCCAACGTATAGCTGAAGATTTCCCCCCACCAGTGGTAAGGGATCTGAAGCTCATAATAAATTTATATTATTAAAAAATCACTAGTGTTTTATTTGATGGTGGTATTCTCACAAGAGAATACAATATATATATTTTTTTGTTAACGAAACGAACCGTAAACAAAACTGGGGGTCATCATGCCCCCCAAACATACCTCACTGTTTATATGATCAAGGGTGGGTTACAGAAACCTATTAAACTAGGTAGAACATAAAACCATAATTGTTTTTAATGGACTTATGTCCCAACCAGGTGGGATAGAACTTTATAATTGAATTATGGATTTATGTCCCACTATGGTGGGACATAAGTCTATATGTTCAACTATGGTGGGATATAAGTCCATTATGGACTTATGACCCATGGACTTATTGCAAACTGTGTAGTTCTGAACAAAATACCAAAAACAATATATTGCAAAAAGTCGACAATTAATATAGCCATTTGACTCTTTAGAAAAGCTACAAATGGCCTGTTCGAATATGGCCATATGACACTTTCACAATGTGTCATATGGCCATAAACCCAAATGACGCATGGTGTATGACACAGCACCGATTTGGAACGCAGTGAACAAATTAGTTTAACTGGCTAATAATAGTTGAAAACAATGCAAACAAGATTTTGTTTTTGCTAAAAATATATATCCTTCATTAAAGTATAAAACGAAATGATGTATTCAATTTTAACCTAAATCATTTTTCCTGTCTCAATTTTTGTTTTCCAAGTCAAACATTGGCAAATGTGTGGTAATATTATTAAAGTGAACTAATAGTTATTAAAATGTTGTTATTAAAATAAACTATTAATACTTCTACAAAAAGGGTACCTTAATATTTCAATCCAACATTTTTTATGGCGCAATAAGTTAGAGTCGTTTAAAGAAAAAAAACTATTTTTTTATAATTACAATAAATATAGTTTTCAAAGCACTTTAAAAACAAAATTGGTATATATAGTTTATCAACATCTAAAAAGTTAATTAAAAATAAAAAAAAATAATGAGCCGTCTGTTCCGGTTTGTTCTGAAAATCAGAACCATTGTTGATTGGGGCATTTAAAAAAATACAAATTTGTGCTACTACTGATGAGGGTTTTCGTATGAACAAGAATGGCTGAATTTCAGAGTACATCTAAGCTCAGCTAATCCTGATAACAAAATTTATCGTGTTCAGAAATTTCAACACCAATGACGACGATGCCGACGAAAACGGCGCACGAGTCACGGTGGGAGCAGCGGCGATTTATTAAAAAAAACTAAATTTATATTTTTCTATGTTGAAAACTTTATTGAAACTGAACAACGTCTTATATATGAAATTGGTTTTTATAATGTTTTTTAGCTGACTCATAACTTTAATGTGTTCGTGGGTATGTTTGAAAATATAAAACAGTAAAACAGAAGGTTTAGAATTACTTTGGAAAAATTTTAAAATAAAATGCAAGTGACAAAGGTTTTACATTACTATGGGAAATTTAATGAAAATTAATATTCTAAACTTATGCTATATTGTTGCTGGTTGTTGACGGATGTTGATGCGGGGTACGTAACTCCTCCCCCCTCGGAATGAGGCTCTGTAGCTGAAGTTGGGTCATTGGCTCTGTGTGGATAAATGTATGCTGCTTTAGATATGTGACGAGGATAATTACTATGATGATTGTTATAAGTGTTGTTGATCCCAAAAATATGCTGGACTGATGTTTTGTTCTGAGGTTGAGGATGTCTATGGTTTTCTGGTTTTTCATGTTGTATTTTTCTAGTTTGTGTAGGCTTAATTTTTCGAGAGTTTTTGTACCATTTATTTCGATGAAAGATGATGGGATGATTTCGATTTTGTCCCAAAAGATGTGCGGTTTGCTGCTATATTGGATGTTGTTGATGATTATGTCGCAATTTTCATAATGAATTAATGAGTTTCCTGATATAATCTTTTGGTCGATTCCACATGTTGTTTTCAATTTAGTATTTGGGACGTCTATTAGAACGATGAAATGATCTTCTGGTTGCATGATTTGTGTTTGCCATTGTTGTTCTTCTAATTCGCATGTTGCTTGATGGTTTTTCACTAGATTCGGGATGCAGTCATCATTGCTGATCTTCTTTAGATTTGTTTTCTTGCAGTAATATACCTCATTTATCATTAGACATGGTTTATCAAGATATTGCATAAAAAGGTTACTTAGTAGGACATAAGGTTTGGGTAAATGGATGGTATGAGTTTTGTTAAAGGGAAGCGGAATTAGATGATGTAGTGAAAATATTTCTTGGGATGGAATTGGCATTTTTATATTAAATATTATTTTTGAGTGGTTATAATATGCTTGCAACTCCAAAAGACTATATACCTCTTCAAAAGATGTGGTTGTTATATTATTTTTTTCTAGGTTGTTAAAAATATAAGTGAGTTCAAGAGGATTGAGTATCTGTTTAGAAATTATGTTGAGTTTTGCCAATTGTATTGATTCAGCAATATCCTGGAGATGAGATTTTAGAGTATCTATATTGAAATTTGTTTGATATATATATTGCATGTACTGAATGGTATCTTGTTCTGAACGGACTTTATTAGATAGAGCCATTTGGTATTTGTTGAGAAAATTTTCGAGAATCTCTTGTTGGTCATTTATATGCTTAGTAATATTTTCGAATCTTTGGGTGACTTCTTTATTGATCATTATTTGTTGTACATTTTCTGTCCCTAAAATGTCTTGGTTTTCCTTAAGAGTTTCTAATTGTTTATTAATAAGAATTGCATCACTATCATCCATATTACCAGTTATGCTTTTTATAATTGTGCCTAATCCATTAATAATTCCTCTTCTATTTCTATTTCTATGTAAAATGACATTTAATTGGCGTTCTAGTTCTCTATATTTGAAATTTGTTATTTCATTCAATGACATAGGGGTTTTATTTTTATTAATTATATCTACAGATTTCTGTATTTTTTCGACATTGGCTAAATAAAGTTCTAGGTCAATGATATGAACTATATTTGTGTAATCTTCTATGATTTTTGCCGATCCCAATTTTAAAGATAACAGTCCTTTTGTGTTACTCAGATCTTGAATTTCTATCTTCTGGGCCGTTGTTAGAAGAAACCTGAAATTTTCGTTTTCTTTTAGTTTTGGATTTATGTAACTTTTTGTTTTTTATGGTAACTAATGTTGCTTTATTATTTTTCTTAACGATTTGATAACTAAATCTTGGTGTTAGTTTATTTCTTCTACATTCTTTCCTAAAAATTACAGTTCCTTCCTTAACGCTTTTAGGGCTTTCTCTATTTTTGTTTAGTTTTTCTATATTATTTGTTACGTCTTTGCCTACCTGTTCTTTAATAGATGAGTATAAATGTTCTTGAAATTCGTTTAGTTTTTCTAAGTAATCATGAACATTATTGTAACTTACATTTTTGAATTTATAGGTACGACCATAAAAGAGTTCAAAAGGGGTAAGCTTAGTTTGAGAATGTATAGCATTATTATATGTTATTAATGTTTCATGCAGAATATCTTCATGGTTTCTAGTTTTATTCTTATCGAAAATAATTCTATATATTTCGGTGAGGGTCGAATGCATTCTTTCAACCGGTGCATTGCTAGAACTTTGCTGAAAGCATGTTATATGATGTTCTATGTTAAATTGTTTGCAAAAGTCACTGAATATGAGAGAGGTAAACTCTGGGCCTTGGTCTGTTACTAATTTTCTAGAGATGCCGTGGAGGCTCATGAAATGTTTAAGAGAAGTAATGACGGTTATGCTATTTCTATCGGACAATGTGTAAGCAGCTCCATATTTCGAAAATTTATCAATGACCGTCAGAACTAGTTTTTTATTTACTGTATAAATGTCGGAATGAACAATATCGAGAGGATGAGAAGGGTTTTCCGGTATTTCGAATTTAATTTTTTGTGGATTTCTGTCATATTTCAAAGTTTGGCATTTATCGCAATTATTAATTATTTTTGTGATTTTAATTTTCATAAAAGGAAAAAATAGTTTCTTTTTATGTGTTGCAAAGATTCATTTATGCCTCTATGGTTTGAATTTATATGATAATCATTTATAAGTTTATCCTGATCGTCATCTGTTGTGACATCTTGTAGCATCTCAGTGCATCGAACTAATTTAAAAAGTTTTGATTGTGAAAAATATTTTGAATAGACTGCTTGAACTATTCGGAATATATCATTGTCTGTTGTATATACTGCGGTTAACTTTTTTGGAGGTAAATATTGTTTAAAAATACTTGTTACATTTTCTTCTGTAAAATTGGGTTGTCTTATAATGCGTCTTTGTTTATTTCTGAATGGTGTTATTAGAGAAATAGGAGGGGTCCTATTTGATTTTTCAAGAATTAATTGAAAGTTAAATGAATTTAATGGTTGTTCCAATATAGGGATTCCATCATTAAGATCTTCTTGAGCTGAATGAATTGTTGTTCCTGCTGTTGCTTGGGTGGAATTCGATTCGTTAATATTGATTTCAATTTCGCTTTTTTCGTCTAGTTTTATTCTGCTAAGTGCATCAGCGTTCGTGTTTTCCTTACCTTTTTTATATATTACCTCGTAATCAAATTCTTCGAGTTTAAGACGCCATCTTATCAGCTTAGAGTTTGGATCTTTGAGTGAAAACAGCCACGTAAGTGGTTTGTGATCAGTTATTATTTTGAATTTTCGTCCAAAGAGATATGGACGGAAGTGTTTGGTTGCCCAAACAATGGCTAGGAGTTCCTTCTCTGTTGTGCTGTAACTTATTTCAGAGTCGGATAATGTTCTTGATGCATAGCAAATAGGTTAGAACAGCGCCTACTGCGTAATCGCTTGCATCGGTTGTTAAGTTAAAAAAATTTGTAAAGTCAGGGTATTGTAACAGTGGATCATTTATAGGGATGTTCTTACAGTGTTCAAAACATTTTACATAGTAATCATCTAATTTAATACTACGACCTTTTTTTAAACATTCTGTCAGAGGTTTGGTAATTTTTGCAAAATCCTTTATGAACTTTCGGTAATATCCTAAAAGTCCTAAAAATGATTTGATTTGCCTAGTTGTCTTAGGGATAGGGTATTTCTTTATGGCAGATATTTTTTCAGGGTTAGGTTTTACACCAAAAGGGGTTACAATATGACCTAGGAATTGTACTTCCTTCCTAAGGAATTCTGATTTGTCTAGTTGGATCTTTAGATTTGAGTCCTGTAGTCTCGCAAAGATTTTTCTTAAATTTTCAATGTGCTCTTGTAGAGAGCTTGAAAAGACGATTATGTCGTCCATATAAACAAGACAAGATTTTCCTTGTAGGTCTCTCAAGACGTTATCCATGACCCTTTGGAAGGTCGATGTCGATGGAGCGTTTTTGAGCCCGAAGAGCATCCTTATGAACTCGTAGTGTCCATTATTAACCGTAAAGGCTGTCTATTTCGATTTGGTGGAACCCAGACGCAAGGTCTAGGGTTGTAAAATAGTTGCAACGCCCAAGTTTATCGAGAATATCTGATATGTTAGGAAGAGGATAACGATCACCAATAGTTTTATCATTCAACTTTCGATAATCAGTTACCATCCTCCACTTCTGTTTACCAGAAGCGTCTCTTTTCTTTGGAACAATCCAAATTGGGCTGCTCCAAGGAGAATAGCTTGGACGGATTATTCCTTGTTTTAATAGCTCTTGAATTTGTGATTGTATTTCCTCTTTGTGTATTTCCGGATATCTGTACGATTTTGTGTATACAGGTATATCATCGGTTGTTCTAATTCTATGTTTAACCTCATTAGTAAAAGTAAGGACTTGTCCTTGTTTGAAAAATATGTCATCAAATTCACGGCAAAGCCTTATTAATTGTTTAAGTTCCTCACTATTAAGGTGATCTGTTCTGAGTAGTTTACTTATATCTTGTGAGTTAGTGGATTCTATCTTATCTGAAGAGTATTGGATGTTTACATTGTTTATTTCCTGAAAGGCTGTTAATTTTTTAACTTTTATGGGTTGTTCTAAGTATAGATCTTGGTTTTGATTCGTAAGATTTAAGACTTCAACTTGGAAAAACCAATTTGACACTTTTGACACTTTAGACAAATTTAAAGAGTTCTTCCGATTATGGTTGTTGGAATGTATACCTCATCATTCTCTATATCTACTGGTATTTGTGCAGTAATTTTTGAATTAGGGGGAACTTTATAGATTTGGGAAGTAAGATTTGGTTTGAAATGTAGTGGGATTATAGCGTTTTATGTTTCAAGAACTTTGTCTTTAAGATTGATATTTGCTTCCAGGGCGTTCATTGTTTCCAAACCGAGTAACCCATCAAAGTAGCTATGAAATTTGAAAATTAAGAACTCTAAATTTTCTTCTATACAGGTTACGTATCCCACAAATTCCACAATCACCTCACCCATATCCATATTTTCGCAGTAGTCAAATTTCTCATAATTTCCGTTCCCACGATGCAATGAACTTAAATTGCAAAAATGCAAACCTAAACGGTTTTGCTCGTAACCATAAACCCCAAAAGTAAAGTAAACCCAAAAGTAAAGTAAAATTAAAAATATGTATCTTCTAATAAGAGCAGTTGTAATTGAAGAGCTGAAGAATAAAGACCAAGAATCTAAAGTGTTGTGTTTAATTTGTATTTCTTTTTAAAAAGTAAATTGGCGAAACAAAAAGTTTAAGTGGCGCAGTCGGTAGGATTTCTATATATTTTAGAAATCCATATGAGAACGAACTTACGTAGTGACAAGTGAAAATTGTGAATCATAAAACAAAAATAAAACAAAGTGACAAATTTAAATTGTCCTAAAAAGAAAATAAAAAAAAAAAAAGACAAACTTAAATTGTCCCAACAGATCAAAATAAACAATCAAAATTCGCCGAAACAAAATTAACAGAACACTCGATTCGTGGCAAAAAGAGATCACAGAGATGGCGAACGAAGAAATCCTGAACAGATTAACAACTATTCTGGAAACACTAACAACAGCACCGCAACCCAGTAGACAGAGCAGAATCGTTTATTTGAATAAAGAAATTCAACATATTCCAACATTTGCGGGGGAAAGCGGAGACTTGAGTCAGTTCATAGCCAGTGTTCAAACACACCTTGACGGATTGCGAGAACCGCTGCGAAGTGAGACATGGCAGACCATTTACAACTCGAAGATCATCGGAAAGGCAAAAGAGCTGTTACTAAATAATCGACCGGATGGATGGGAAGCGACACAGAAATTATTAAAACAACATTTCCGACCAGTATGCAGTTATAAGGAAATTTCCAGAAAAATAGGTAACTTAAAAGTAAGTTCTATCCAGGAATTAAACGAAAAAATTGAAAGTTTAACGCAGGAAATAAATCAATTTATAGTCTATGAAGAGAATCCAACAGAAGCTAAACAAACCTTTTACACCTTACTGACGAACAAAATAAAACAAGTAGTGTCAGGGAATTTGAGTAGAGAAATAAAGGAATTGTATAGTTTACATCAAATTAAGGAAATTCTATATTCATATGTAGGATACGATCACAATAATTTAGATAGGGAATTCCTCAGTCAAGATAGACGCATACAAAACTCAAACCAGAAAAGTAGGAATAATGGGAAAGAAACTAATCATAATCCTTTTAGACAGAACAACAATAATTTCAATAGCAATCATAACCCATTTAGACAAAACAACAATAATTTTAACAGTAACTTTTCCAGGCAGTATAATAATAATTTCAGGGAAAATAATAATAATTTTAACCATAGTTATAATAGACAAAACTACAATGGACCAAGTACATCCGGGCAACATAGGGGTAATAACCAACCCATATTTAATCCCTCCGGACAAATTAGAAATTCAACTCAAAATCCTGTACCCATGTCGGTAGATCAAACGGAGAGTAGAGAAGAAACGAATAATTTAGAGTTTTTTCTAAATTAAGCCTCGGAAACAAAATATTTACAGACCTAACAATAAACGGAAAAAAATATAGGGCGCTCGTTGATACTGGATCAACCATGAGTATTGTGAATTCTAACTCAGTGGACTGTAGCGAATTTAAAGTATACGATCAAATAAAAATGCAATTACAGACAATAAATAACGTAACGAATGAAGTAGTAGATAGGATTATTACTAATATCCCTGAAGAATTTAATTGTAGCGGTAGAACAAGATGGTATAAAAGAGACTTAGGTCCTAAACCATACGATATCTTAATAGGTATGGACTTACTAAGTAAAATTGTCAAAACTTTTGATTTCGATAATAAAATTCTCATACTGAAAAATAACACAACTATTCCATTATATTCTGAAAAAGACATTGCAACTTTTGATTGTTTTGAGCTTATTGAAGAAGGTAAAGAACTTGATCTTAGTTATTTAAATGCAGAAGAACAACAAGAAATGGAAAAGTTATTAAGAAAATTCAAACATTTAGTTTATCATGAAGGTGATCAGCTGACGAATACAGATACGATCATGCATGAAATAAAAACTACTGTTGACCAATCAATACACGCTAAGCTTTACAGGCTACCCCCCCAACATGAAGAAGAAGTCCGAAGACAGGTAGAAGAAATGGAAAGTCAGGGAATTATAAGAAAATCAAATAGCAGGTACGCATCGCCTATTGTAGTAGTGGCAAAGAAACAAGATAATTCAGGACAAAGAAAATTTCGAATTTGTGTAGATTATAGAAAACTGAACGAGATCACTGTTGATGATAAATATCCACTCCCGAACATCGATAGCATCCTTGATAAATTAGGAAGGGCACAGTATTTTTCGTCAATTGACCTTGCAAAAGGCTATCATCAAATTAAAGTTCATCCCGCCGATATCCCAAAAACCGCATTTGTGACACCCAATGGCCTCTATGAATATCTTAGAATGCCATTTGGATTGAAAAATGCACCGGCGACATTCCAAAGGATGATGAACAATATATTAAGAGACTATATTAACAAAATTTGTGTCGTCTATCTAGACGACATTCTAATTTTTTCAACGAGTCTTAAAGAACACATGCAATCCTTGACCTTAATTTTCAAGAAACTAGCTGAACATAATCTTAAAATCCAATTTGACAAATGTTCGTTTATGAAAAGAAATACTGAATTCTTAGGACACGTATTAACAGCAGAGGGAATGAAACCGAATCCAAATAAAATTCAATGTATAAAAGATTATCAATTACCAAAAACACAAAGACAAATTAAGTCGTTCCTAGGCACTACAGGGTATTATAGGAAATTTGTTAAAGACTATTCAAAAATTGCATACCCAATGGTGAAGTATCTGAAAAAAGGAGCAAAAATAAACCTTAATGATCCTGAGTATATTCAAGCGTTTGAAACACTTAAATCAAATATTATAAAACATCCCATACTTAAATTTCCCAACTTTGAAAAACCTTTCACACTTTTTACTGACGCAAGTAATTATGCAGTAGGAGCAGTTTTGATGCAGGAAGGTCAACCTGTTTGTTACGCGTCAAGAACTCTTAACGATCATGAAAAAAGATACTCCGTAACCGATAAAGAATTTCTAGCAATTATCTGGGCAGTTTCATATTATAGACCTTACGTCTGGGGAAGAAGATTTAAAATAGTTACTGATCACTTACCTATTAAATACTTAAATAAAAAATACACCGGAAAAGAATTTAGTCAGAGAACCCAAAGATGGTTATTAAAATTACAAGAATATAAATATGATATTGAGTATCAAAAAGGCAAATTAAATACAATTGCAGATTTTCTAAGTAGAATCCCTGAGGAGGATAATAAAAAATGTAAAGAGGACATAGAAGAGACCGTTAATAATTTATCAGATAATGCAACAGTACACTCAGTAGAAGAAGAACAGCTTAATCATATCCCGATAAAAGAATCAATAGTAAATATATATAAAACTCAATTAATTTTAACAAACAATGTAGATAAGGAAATAGAAATTTTATATGGAAGAAGAATTATTTATATTGATATGACAAAAGGAGAAGAATATTGGACAGACGTTTTACGAAGATTCATTAAGACAGGTATAATAGGAATATACACTGAATTAACATATCACGAATACAACAAAATACAACAATTGTTAATAAAGTTATTTAGTCATAACAATCAGATTAAATTTATAAAAGCAACAATGAGAGCACAAGAAATAGGTAATTTAGAAGAAGCCCAAAAACAAATTTCATTGTACCACACCAAAGAAAGTCTCCACAGTGGAATCGTTGAGACATACCATAGTTTAAAAAATAAAATATATTTCCCAAAACTAGTTAAAGAGATATCAAAAATAATAAACAATTGTAGAACATGTCTAGAAACCAAATACGAAAGGAAACCCATAAAGAAAAAATTTCAGTTAAGCGAAACCCCAAGTAGACCAAACGAAATTTTGCATTTAGACATATATTATTTCATGAAACAACCGTTTTTAACCTTAATAGATAAATTAACCAAAAAAGCGTACGCGTATTATCTTCCTAATCGAAACTGGGTTAAAAAAAATAGAAACTCTTGAAGAACATTTTTCAAAATTCGGAAAACCTTCTAAAGTCATTTCTGATAACGAATTCAACTCTGAAAATGTACTAGAATTCTTTAACCAACAAGAAGTTCATCTTCATTTAACAAAACCCAATACCCATACAGGTAATAGTGATGTTGAAAGATTCCATTCAACATTACAGGAAAAGTTGGTAACTATGCGGAATTTAAACCTTACTTTATTACAAAAAGTCCATAGAGCAGTTAATAACTATAACAATAGATACCATTCTACTATTAGAATGTCCCCAGAAGAAGCAATGTTCGCTGACATAGCCATTTTAAGAAATCACATTATAAAAGAAAAAGAAAAGAGAATAGCAAGGCTTAATAAAAACAGGGAAGAATATAGTGAAAATAGGCAAGTCATACCAGTAAAAAATTATAAACGAAATTATTTTAAAAATGAACCTAGATATAGGATTAAGAAATTAGAAAGAGAACATCCAATTAACATCAAACGACCTCGTTTATTTGCAGATGATCTTGCCATTTCTATTTCTAATTCTAATACCAGTAACGACACCCACATTAACGATTGACACAATAACAAACGAAAACGGATACTCCATTATTAACATGGGTAAAACGGAAATTGTACAAGACACTAAAATAATACTACACTTAATAAATATACAGGACTTAAGACATACCATTGACGCAGTAGAAAGAAACATACAGTTCTTAAAGCTCCAGAATGACCCCATAATAAGGAAGCAAATCGAAACCATCAAAGCAAAAGTTAGGACAATAGGACCAAATCCATTAAATACGCGACAGAAAAGAGGTTTATTAAATGTCATAGGGAAAGCTAGCAACTATCTTTTTGGTGTAATGGACGATGAGGATAGACAAAATATACTAGAACACGTTACGGAATTAGAAACCAACAATGAAAACACGATCAATGTAGTAAATAAACAAATAGAAATAAATCAAAGTTTCAACGAAAGTATAAAACATTTCAAAGAAATAATAGAAACAGATAGGATAGATTTATCTAAATCCTTTTCAGAACTTAAAGAAAATGAAAAACAATTCATTTTAAAACAAATTAAATTAGATCAGATTTTAAAACTCAATATGTTAGAAGAAAAAATAAATCAGATAATAGATAATATAGCTCTTATAAAACATGGATTAATCCACCCTAGTTTATTAACTTTAGCAGAACTAACTGACACTAAACTTGATATATTAAAACTTAAAAATATTAAAGTAGGAACACTAAAATATAATAATGAAACTTTAGTTATAGCAATCAAAATTCCTAATAATTATGAACAAATTGATTTGAAACTAATAGTGCCTGTTCCAAATAAACAAAATTTAGAAATCCAAATCCAAGAATACTATTTCATTGAATTAAATAAAACCATGTACCATTATCAAAATGATGTTCAATATAAAAAAGATTTGATTGTTGTCAATAACTGTATTACAAATAAAAATTGTACACTAAAAGAAAATTATAACAGTGAAATAAAAAGAATTGATGAAAGTACAATAATATGTAAAAACTTAAAAAATGAAAATATTGTAAATAAATGCGATGATAGAAAAATTAAATTAAAAGGAAATTATTTAATAACTATTAATAACTGTAGCATTTATATTTTTAACGAAACTATAACAAATAAAAATATGTATTTTGTTGAAAGATTTTATTATGATGAAACAGAAAATTATAATTTTACTAAACAATTAAATTTTGAAGAGATCATTCTTAAAAATGTTGTAAATTTAAAACCAATAAAACAATTAAAATTGCATAAAAACATACATTATGTCATTGGAACAACAACTATAATAATTATTTGTATTTTACTTTTAATATTTGTAAATATGTTTAAAAAATATAAAAAAGTTATTTTGCTAATTAAAGAAAAAGAAACTCCAAAAATTCAGGAGAATTTTAATGTAAAGGGGGGAGAGGTTACGTATCCCACAAATTCCACAATCACCTCACCCATATCCATATTTTCGCAGTAGTCAAATTTCTCATAATTTCCGTTCCCACGATGCAATGAACTTAAATTGCAAAAATGCAAACCTAAACGGTTTTGCTCGTAACCATAAACCCCAAAAGTAAAGTAAACCCAAAAGTAAAGTAAAATTAAAAATATGTATCTTCTAATAAGAGCAGTTGTAATTGAAGAGCTGAAGAATAAAGACCAAGAATCTAAAGTGTTGTGTTTAATTTGTATTTCTTTTTAAAAAGTAAATTGGCGAAACAAAAAGTTTAAGTTACATAACTCTGGAAATGCTGGAAGTATTACTTTTTTGTTAAGTGTGTGTTTGTTCAGTATTGTGGCAATGGCAATGGGATCTATGGTTACTTGGGATTGGGGATCTATGTATTCGTTATTTATGAAACTAACGGAAGCACCAGTATCAACAAGAAATTTAAGAGTTTGTCCTGTGTGCAATGTAACATTTATGTAAGGTAAAATGCTTGAACTATGTTTGTTTATATCTAAAAATCCTATTTGGTCTCCGCAATTAATCAAAAATTTTCTTCATATATAATATGTTCTTCTGGAATATATCCATCTAATTGATAAAACTCTAACTCATTTCTTTCAATAGGCTGAATATTGTCTTCGTATTCCTCTTGGTATTCAATAGGGTTTTCGTTAATATTGTGTACCTCTTTTAGTGAAAAATTTTGTCTTGGCCTATAGTTGTTGCTTTGATTTTGCGAAACTGTTCTGAATTGGGTTGTTGGGTATTTCGTGTTGTTCCACTTGAAACTGACATTGGTGTTGGACGAGGTAAAGCCTTTTCAGGTCTTGAGGCAAAAACATTTTGGTTTCTATTGGTATTTAGAAACTTCTGTTGATTACTATTCTGTTGGGAATTATTTATAGGTCGTTGTTCTATACCTTGGTTATAATTCTTTTGAAAAGGCTTATTAAAATATGTTGGAATATTTTGAGGAGGTCTAAAGTTTGGTGATTGGTAGTAATAGCTGTTTTGATTTTGGTTTGGCCTAAATGTATAGGTATTTTGTTGGTAATTGGTTTTCTGTGCAGGTGGGTTCGAATAAGTTGTTCTACAATAAGTTCCAGGGTTGGAAGTAGATGCGGAATATTTTAAATAAAAAGTATTTTGTTCCTTAATGCAAAAACTGAAGGCTTCGGGAAGTGTGGAAGGCTTCATCGCTCTTATGGTAGAACCTAATGGTTCTTTAATTCCTGTTAAAAATGTGTTTAAACACATATCTGAATATAACTGAGTTTTAGCTGTGATAACATTATGTTCACTTTCATGAATATGTATGTGGTTATTTAGTGTAGAAAGAATTTCAATTATTTTTGAATAATATTTTTCAATTGTATCGTATCCTTGTTTGACAGAATGGAGATCTCTAATAAGAGAAGTCTCATTCCTCTTATCTGAATAATGAAGAATTAAATTTTGCTTTATTTCACTCCAATCTAGCGTTGTACCAAACATGTTTAATACTTCGTTAGCTTCATCGGTTATTTTGTTTCTTATAGCTCTTAAAATGATATTCGCATAAGGCGTATTGCTGACAGATTTCATGATTTCTAAAATTTCCTCAACATTTTTAATGAACTCATAAAGGAGAATAGGATTCCCATTGAATTTTGGGAGATCCTTGATGGCATCTGGGATTTTTAAAGAATTGAAAACCTGATTTACATTTTTTAAATTTATTTCACTTCCTAGGTAAATACTACCGTTTTCGTTTACTGCGGCAATACCATTAGAAGGATTGGGATTTAAAGTATTATTAATATTTATCTCTCCTCCTACCATTGGCAAATCCCAAACTATTAATATTTTCGTTCATGATTAATTTTATTTCTTTTTCTTGATAATAATATTCTAATTTTATTTCTTCATCTTTTTCTTCTTGAATTGGGTTAAAATAGGGTTTTAGAGTTGATTTATGTATCTTACAGTGTATTTTCATGTATAAATATATTTTTTTTTTTTTTTTTTTTATTAGTTAGGCAAAGGATATAATATTTTTTAGGAAAATAAGGATAGCAATTATCTTGACTTACATGCAATTGATGATTAGTATAATCATGGTTCAGAATAATGGTTCAATTCGTCTTCGCCACTAGGTCCTCCGAGTCACTGAGGATATAGAAGTTTACTTTTTTGTGTGTATTCAATGATTAGTCTTTTACTGTTGATTGGTTATTTATAATATTTCACTACTGTTTGTCGATTTTTTTTTTTTTTTTTTTTTTTTTTTTTTTTATTGTTCACTTTTTATATCTTTTTGACTGATTGTATTAAAGTTCACTGTTCACAATATTCATTTGTAACAATTTAAAACAATTCAATGTTCACGACTCGACTGTTCGACTGCGCCAGTTACGGTGGGAGCAGCGGCGATTTATTAAAAAAACAAAATTTATATTTTTCTATGTTGAAAACTTTATTGAAACTGAACAACGTCTTATATATGAAATTGGTTTTTATAATGTTTTTTAGCTGACTCATAACTTTAATGTGTTCGTGGGAATGTTTGAAAATATAAAACAGTAAAACAGAAGGTTTAGAATTACTTTGGAAAGAATTTAAAATAAAATGCAAGTGACAAAGGTTTTACATTACTATGGGAAATTAAATGAAAATTAATATTCTAAACTTATGCTATATTGTTGCTGGTTGTTGACGGATGTTGATGCGGGGTACGTAACTCACGCATATAAAAATGTCTCGATAACGTGTTTTCTTTACGTTTCATGATGAAAAAGACTAATTCAGAGTTTAAGTGCAGGTTAAAATCGATTTGGGGTGTTTCGACCCCCTTATGCTCCTACTCAGGGTCCACACTACCAAAATATTGAACTACATACATATATGTACGAAGTTTCACTTCGACACGATAATTGTAAGTAGTCTAAAAATGGTGGGGCATTCCGCCATACACACGACACCAATAGAGACACCGACACCGAAAATCAAAGAAGTTTGATTTTACGAACTGACTTCGGAATCGTTGTGCAAACACTATGTGTTATTATTATTATTCAAAGCTTTATTCACTCTTAAAAGTTAACATTTTTTTTTTTTTTTTTTCAATAATTTAAGCAAAGTTATTTAATTGGTTTGATGATTATACTCCCCCTTCATCTGCCACACTCGTCGATCTAAAGCTTCTTTTCAGTAGTTTGGACAAAAAGCTTGTATTTCATCTCTCCAACGCTTGAATTGTCTTTCAACACTTCTTGTCTTGTCTAGTGGAGTCCACTATGTTGTTGTTTTTGTTCATCTATCGTCTGACGTCCGAAATAAGTGCCCAGTCCAATCACATTTCAGTTTTCTTGTTTTGTGAAGAACATCTTCAAACTTCGTTTGAGCTCTTAAATTTTCGTGGTTAACGCACTGAGATAACCTCACCTTCAGGATCGATCTTTCCATTGCTCTTTGACAGGACCGAAGTTAATGTTTAAGGGGTTTTCTAAGATTGCCAGGTTTGAAAACCATAGTTAAAACTGGAAGAATTGTCTAATCAAAAACGCTTTTTCTTGTTTGTATCGAAATGTTTAGATCTAACAGCTTTTTGACACTCCAAAATTGTCGCCACGCGTTCTTTATTCTTTGGTTAGCATTTTTTCTATCTTTGTCGGTGAATGATATTATTTGTCCCAAATAAGTGTAGTCTTCTACGTTCTCTAAAATGGTACCATCTATTTCATTGTCGGAATGATTGCCATTAGACATTATTTTGGATTTTTGTCGGTTTGTTGATAAACCTACTTTTTCGAATTCTAGAAAAAGCTCGTTTAGCATAGTTTGAATTAATTTTTGGTTGTAGCTACTAAAACAATATCATCTGCAATCTTAGATTTGATAAATATTTGCCGTTTATATACTCAGAACATTGATTTCCCATTTAAATTTTCGGAAAATTTCTTCCAAAGTGCTGGTGAGAGTGGGTCACCTTGCCTTACTCCACGTGTCGTCAGAAATATTGATCCAAGACTTTCGGTTTTAATGCATGCAATATTATCGTTGTACATATGTTGTACGAATAATTCTCGGCTCCACACCTTTTTTAATTAACGCTTGCCAGATAGACATTGATACAGTTGATCAAACGCTTTTGCAAATCAATAAATGCTAAATAAAGAGTTATGTTATATTCTTTAGCTTTTTTCAATAATTTGGCTAATCGTTTGAAGATTGTCCATTGTTGAGAACCCAGATCTTAATCCGACTTGTTCAAAAGGTTGATTGTTATAGACTTCCTTTCATTCGATTAAACAAGCATTTTGCAAAGACTTTATAGACGCAAGATGTTGGCCAATGACCATTTTGCGTATTTAAATACTCACCACCGATTCTCGTTTTTTAAGCTTTGAATTGGATTCTCGACTTCGCTTTTAAGAAAAACAAGGAAACAGTTGCTCCTCTTGCCAATTAGTGCTAGTGTTAGCATTTTTGGGTGAATGGATGCTGGAACTATTAAATTCAGTTTTTTATAGGTTGCTGTAAAATTGTGTTGCTATCTTGCTGATATCTTTTCTATTATGAACCTTGCTTACATTATCGGATAAGGCAACGATCCATTCTTTATGATGTTGTATTGAACTATTTACTTTTTTGATATATTTTGTTTCTTCTATTATATTTTTTAAAAGGTTGTAGTTAAAAGTTTGTAGATCTTCTTCTGAATTTTTCTTAATGTTTTTTTCTCAGAATTTTAAGATTGAGTTTTTCGGCTGCATTGAGATTTTTCTTTAAGCGCAATTGCCCACGTTCCCTAATAATCTACATCATTGGAAAGTTTTTGCGGTTTCTTTGCTGCTGATGTCTCTCTGCAGACTGCTAATTGTTCTTTCCAGATGCAAGTATTTGGTGGCGTTGTTGCAGGTCTATATTATAATTCCTGATGGCTTCATCTGTAAGGATCTTTGAACGTTTTTCCTTGAAACTCTTTGGAGTTGTATATTGTTGTGACTAATATTTAATTTCGCTCGGACTAGTCGGTGATCTGAATCGAACACGAAGTCATTCAGGCACTGACATCTTGCTGAACAGATCGCTTATTTGAAAGGATGAAATCATATTGGTTTTTATGGGTTATGTGTACGGAAAAGAAAAAAAAAGAACGTTCTATGGCAGGAACAGTTAATAATGACTTTCTTGTAACCAAATTTTGTGGAAATATGTGTAAGTCCAGTCCAAACATGTGTGCATTTAATTATTTTACATAGTTCAGATTTTACGGAATTGGTCACCACAAAAGCAAATTGCAAATTGCTTATCAAGCCATAAGTTAAGCAATTCAAGCCAATTTTGTTATACCTTAAGTCATTAAAGTTGAAAGTAACAATGAGCTCAACGCATAACAAAAGCGTTTTTCTATAGATATAAGTGTTAAATCAGAAAGCCTATTTTCTCCTTGAGAATTTCCTAAATACGTATGAATACGCTTTAGAGCTGAAAAAGATCTCTCCACGGAAGCAACAGTTATCGGAAGCGTTAAAAATAAACTACTAAAGTTAAAATTTTGCGGAAATGTGTCACGTAAAATTTCATTTTTCAAATTCTTATGAAGTGTTGGAACGTCAAGGTGTCGAAGAGAGGAAGTTGTATACAAAACTTTAAGTTCGTTTTTTAAAGTTGTTAAATCGAAAAGTCCAGGAAAAAAAATTATCAATGAAGATATTTTTTCATCTGAATTGGAAATTGCAAAATTTTCGTATTTCGATTTATTAGGTAAATCCAAAACAATTAAATTGGTGAAAGTCTTATATCTTGTATTAATTTGAGATATAATATTGTTCTTTATTTCAACAAAAAGACGTTAGTAGTGCGTTTTTGAATCAATTTTGAGGAATCTTCGTTTTCGTGTAGGTTAAGCGCAATCGTTTAGGTTTTCAAAAATTGATTCAAATATATTAAGAAAGTCAGATCAAAGCCAAGACTTAAAACTTTCGATTTATCTTTTTGCAATTTCAACATCTGGCAAGGGGAACTATGCAATTCATTTAGTTCACAGAATTACATCCCAGCAAAGAGATATACACAAATTTACCAAATAAGTCGAAGGGAAACCGAGTTATTTTATTTTTTTTTTCATTCTATGAATAAACTGAATTTTTCAAACAGAAACCTACCAAAGCGAGACGAGAGATACAGAGACAGACCGATGAGAGAAACATAAAAAAAAAAATTCACCAAAAAATAAGTCGAAGAAAAGAGGGTTATTTTCTTATATAAGAAAGCGTGTATTAAACAGAGAGGTATCAAACGCGATGAATAGTTAATGAAAAAAGAGGAATGAAAACAAATTTGTTCTATCCAGAGAGAAATTTTATAATCCGACATATTTCGGGTTATTTTTTTTTGCTACTAATTTGTGTTTTTTTATGGAGTGAGTTAAAAAAGAGACGTGTGGGTAGAGTAGGAGGCAGAGTGTAGGTAAAATAATGTTGATAGCGTGTGGAAGTGTATGATGTTATTAGATGTAGGTAGTTGTTGATGAAAGTGAGAATTTCAAAAAGTAAGTCGGAAGTAATCGAGTTATATGGAAGCCACGCCACTAGTACATACTATATGAATTTCAGATGATAACACAATATTTTGGTGGTGCGGACCTGGGGAGGAGTATTGGAGGTTGAAACATAAACTGAATTGTAGGATAAAGGCGGCCTGCACCTTTCAAATAAAATAAAATTATGAGAATCGGTTGCTGGGAAGGTTGTTAAAAAGGGAGAAATGGAATTCGTGTTTACGTATTAATATATTGATTATGCTTATTTATAATTACTAGTACTGCTGAGGGGTAAAATCTTACTGCGGAATAATGTACCTTTCAAATAAGACCGAAATTATTAAAATCGGTTGCCGGTAAGTTAGTTAAAAAGGCAGAAATAGAATTCGGAAAAGAGGGCATCACGGGGTCGAAATACCTCAAATCATTCTAAGCCTACTTTTAATTGTCGTATTGACTATATGATTGCTTTTCCGTACACGAAAGAAACATTGGTTACACCCAACCTCGTACCAAAATCCAATAGGACCCCACGCAGGGGATTGCATACCTACACACCTCGCTGTTTATACGCCACACACTAGGGAGCAGCCACAAAACATGGCATTAACGCCTAGGAAGAAAAACATTACTGACAAATATTTATTACCAAAAATTAAGTTAAACGTTTAAAAACAAAATCCAGTTGTTTTTGAATGGTGAGGGGGGGGGGGGGGCAGGTTCTTAAGTTGGGGTTAGTTTTCTTATAAAAGAACTTCTAGAGTTCTTTTATAAGAACACTGTGTGTGTGTGTTTGTGGGTGGGTGTGGGTGTGTGTTTGTGTGTGTATGAGGCCGATCCACGTTTAACGTTTTCTCTAAAAATATTTCATATTTTGTATAATATTACCTGAATATAAAGGGGTTTTCAATAAGAGCGCTATAAATAAAAGCGCTTTTCAAGTTGTTGCTCAGTCCAATTCATGAACATACGACGCTTCTGGTGGTCAATTGGCTTCAGTTCTTTGCGTCAATTTAATCTTGTATGGATGTAGGCCAAGGTCTGTCCAGCGCTTGAGAACGACTTGTGAGAGACACATTTGGGCTTTCTGCAACTGAAGCCTCAGCGGCAGCAATATTCTCGACACTATGGGCACTTCTTTGTTTCACTGGCACGGGAACATTTTGTACTGTGCCTGTGGATTCAAATTTTTCCACTAGATGTGGCAAACCTTACTGAAGAGAAATGTCAAAAGAGTGGCAAGAAATATGGCGTCGTTAGCTGTCCCTGTCGCTCTACTTTTGTAGCGTCCCTGTTGAAAACCGCTTTACTACCACTTTAATTCTTCTCCACAAGAACTACTGCTACTATCTCTGTTTTCATCACCTGATTGTAAAATATTTGGTAGGCACAACATAGCTATAGTTTCCGGAGAAAACTGTTGTGTTACCTTTTTCGGCAATTCGCGCATACTCGTGAGTTTTGGATCGGAAAAAAGCAATATACGATTGAAGGCATCTTCCATGTTTTTCTTTTCGAGAATACTTTTCGCTAAAGATTTTAATATCCTTTTTTCTTGCTTCCTGAGCTTCCTCCGAGAGTTGTCCTACAGGTAGTTATGCAGCATACACAATTTCAGATCCGTTAATTAATGCCTTGTGAATGGAAGTCGGCATATAATATTAAGGATCATTTGAGAAGAAAAGCTTTGGTGTCCAAATTATAATTTTTGAATTTTGCTACTTCAATTTTGTGACCACTTGAAATAGTTGAAGTATTGCATAAAATTTGTTCACCAGTATTACATCAATACCGGTTATAGAAGCAGACTTTTCAGCCTTCTAAATATACCAGTGTTGTCATCATTTGAACTACCAAATCGAGGCTTAGGATAATCAACTAAGACAACTTTTTTGGCTTCGTCTTGTTTAGTTTGCCATTTTTTGAGAGTTAACTTGAAGCAGACACTCAACAAATCGTATCCAGCAATGTAAGACCGAAAGACCGATTGAAAGTTTTTCATTGTTGCTCCACAAATTTAACTTTTTTGGTTGATGTGGTCTCAGTTACTGCGTTACAAACTTTTCCATCAATCATGGTAAAAAGGAGCTCAAGACTTATATTTGCAACTTAATTATTACCAAGTATTACAAAAGATTTTTGCAAAACATCTGTTTGGTTTTGGAGAGAATTTTTTTCTTGAAAAGAAACTTCTTTATGAATCCTATACATGACCTTAATCGTATATATAACTAATTTAAATATATACGTATCATAAGCAAACATTTCGTTTGGCTACAATAACGGCTTAGTTGTTGTTTTTCTTATATTTCCATTAAGTTTATACGATTTAATAATGAATTATTTAAAAAGTACGAAAAAAGTACTAAAAATCATAAAATAAGGGTTTACAAGAAACTGAATATCTTCAACAAGGGCAAATATCAACAACTTTTTTTTATTCGTCCAATAGAGTTAATATAAAGCTACCAAAAGAAAACTAAAACTTTACGTGAGACTCGTGAGGTACATACACAAATTTTCCATGAAAAATTTTCAAATAAAGTGCACGACTGGATCGCACGAACTTACCCTTGTACCAAAGATAATATAATACAAAGATGTCGCATCCCATACAAACTTTTGGCATACAAAATTTAAAGCCTGGTACGCGATATGGCGTACCACAACATGTTGCTAGTTGCGAAATGTTGCGAGAGCGAAAGAATTCCTTAAAAAACTGGAATCTCTTAAATAAAATTTATTTCTCGTTTGTCCTTCTTCTTCTGTTTTTTTGGTTGTTTTTGCTTTTGGCTTATGTTGTTATGAAGCGCACCCTGCTTTCGGCTACTGTGGCGATCACGATGGTTGTTTTTTTTGTTTGCATGCTTTCGTCTGTCGATATTTTTAAGATTTTCTTTATTTTGTAGTTTTTTTTTATTTTCTTAACGATGAAGACAATTGAACTATGTAGGAAGAATGTGTTGTATGGTTTTTTAAAGGAATTTTTCTAAAAGGAACTGTTAGTTGATGGGTAGGTAGGTTATCATATTAATCGAGTGGTTTTTTGTGGAAACATCCTTGTAAGGACAAGCTCGTGAACCTGTTCATGGATAGGTATTAATTTTTTTTTAATGAATGTGTGCAAACACACAGGTTAATTTTGTTTTGCTCGTTTGTCACAATCGTTTTGGGAAGTATTTTTTTTTTTATTTTGTTATTTTTTTGTATTCTTTGTTGTTTTTGATTTTGATCATTTATAGGGTTTTGAATTTCGTGAAGGAATTGGTAGATGAGGCGGTGTCACAGTGAAATTTATATATTTGTATTTTTGTTTTTGTGTGATCAAATTTGTGCATAAGCACAATAATTCATTTTTGTGCACAAACGCATAGGCAGGTAACAAGTCCAGTTTATTCATTTGCCACGTTCGTCCTTGAGGGGACTTTCTTTGTACTGTTGTTTGTTTTTTGTATTTCTTGTTCGTTTACGCTTGCGAGTTGAGTTTACGATGTGAAAATAAAAAATATCCTGGTAAGGTAAGTTTTTACTTTTTCGTACACGTAGTGGAAAGGATAAGTATAGCGATTGGCACAAGTTGTTTTTTTCAGAATTAGTCTATTTCATCGTTAGACACCATGAAACGTTTTCGAGATATTTTTATGTGCCTTCGTCGTTATCGTCGGCGTTGGTGTCGTCGTCGGTGTCAGTGCCGTTGTCGGCGTCGTTGGCATTAGTAATTTTTAAGCACTATAAAATTTTGTTAGAACCAGGATAATTATAGTCTGTAAACACCAAAATTTGAGGATTAACTAAACATTAAAAAAATTCTAAAAATACAACTTTGCAAGTTAAAAATTATTTTCCAATATCCAATATTTTTTAGACATTTGAAAATGATGTAATTACGGATACAGTAGATAATTTCTTGAAAAACTCAGTATGCACATTGAAAGATAATAAAAAAAAATTAGTCGTCTAATACGGATTTCATATAAAATGCTCCATAATGGTTTTTTTGAGCTTGAAAAAACAAATACGTTTTTGAACGTTTATGTGAGTGGTTTAATTGATTTTAAAAATCAGGGAAGAACGGGAAAAATATTTTGCCTAAACGACTTTTAGGCTTATGCGTTGTATATAAACGTGTGAAGAAATTAGATTTTTAAACATTTTTTTTTTTTAAACAGTAAAAACAAAATTTTTCAGTCCAAGTTTTTAACCGTTTCCAACTGTATTTTATTTTTATCTTTTTTATTTTTACATTTTTGAACTTGAAATTTACACAGCCATTAGATATTGGGTACATGCATTTTTTTACAAATATTGACAATTTTCTATTGTCTGTGAACCGACATAACGGTAAAAAATTCACGCGGTGCTTAATTACCATTAACATAAACCTCATAAAACTATGATTCAACTTTATTGAGTATCACGATAAAATTACCTAACCAAACCTACCAAACTTGAAAAGAGTTTTACCTAAAATCAATCTCCACCAGTGGAGATGGTTCTCTTACAAAATTTGTAACTTTGTTTCTTGTCGGATTTTAAAGACTGAGGTGTCTAATTTAGCTTACATATAAAAATAATGAGTAAAAGGGGATTAAGGGCAACATAAATTTTTGTTTTCTTATTCTTTTTGCAATATGGTATGAATTTAGTTTGAGTTTCATAAAACGATGTTCTACAATATTGTTTGCACAAGTGTTCTTGATAGGCAATAAACATTTTTCAACATAATGAATATTTACAGATATTAGAGAGAAAAATTTAAAAAAAAACACTAAAAAAGTTTATTTCATTGGCTATTAAAATCTGTAATTTGAGTTTTAGTTGCAGGATTTTAACAAAAAAATAAACAGATTCTATTAGTTAAAATGGTGGTTTATAATTCTGCAAATATTGGACACTTATTTTATTAAACACTGCCACAGAGGTCTTTAAGTGAAAATATGTTTTTAATGAATGCTATAAAATTACAAAACTTAATGAAAATTTTTTTCAATAGAAAGATCAAAATCTCAGTAAAAATAAAATAAAATACATTTTTTACTTAAAATGTGTAAATATACAAATTATAAAAAAACGATAGGAAGTATAACTTCTGGCGTACATGAGTACACACACCTTTTTTTCTTTTGTATATGGAGTACCTACCTACGACAAATTTGCATTTTTTTTTTAATGTTCCAATGAACAATGATACCTACTAATTTTAACATAATGGGGGTATCCATAAACCGGAATACTTTTAAATTTTTGTAAACAAAATTCTTGCAACGGTACGGAAAAGCTTGGGACTACCAAAGTAATTCATGTTTTTTTTTAGGTTTAAAAGTTATTCGTTTTCTACTGTTTAATACCTACATATACTATTTTTTTTTTAAATTGTGAAGTTAATTAATCAATTATTTTGAAATGTAATGCGCCACTTATTTGTTCTTAATTGAATCATGAGATATTCTCTTACGTCTCTTAGCTCTTAAGAAAATTTATTTATATATATTAATTAAGCCATTTTGAAGGTTTTTTTTGAAGAAATATCCCAATTGCGAGGTTTGAAGCGCTGTACAGCGAAAAATATTCTATGTATGGTAAATCTCATACAAAGTACGGAAAAGTAAAAACTTACCTTAACTAGGTCTTACCAGGCATATAGTTCAATTATTATAAGTTATTATAGGTATATGTAGGTTAGGTTAGGTACATATATAGACAAAATTGCGATAAAAAGTCTCGTATTATCTCTATTACTACAATGTCTTGTTTGAACTGTTAGGTAGGTAGTCGTAGTTAGGTACTTTCCTACCTATTTCGATACTGATTTATCATTTTACTATAAATTATAACTAAAAATAGGTAAAGGTACCTATAACCATTTAATCAACTAGGTACCTATGATGAAACCTACCTATGTCCATCTACTAAACACAAAGATTTGCATAGTATTTTTTATTTTCATCAGCCACAAGAAATGCAAAAAAAAAACAATAAAATAAAAAAAATCCCCCCAAGGACGAACGTGGCAAACGAATAAACTGGACTTGTTACCTGGCTATGCGTTTGTGCACAAGAAACGAATTATTGTGCTAATGCACATACATATATGATAACACAAAACCAAAAATACAAAATCACAGCCTCCTACAAATTTCACTGTGACACCGCCTCGTCTACCAATTCCTTCAAGAAATTCAAAAATCTAAAAATGATCAAATCAAAAACAACAAAGAATACAAAAAAAAATAACAAAATTTAAAAAAAATCTTCCAAAGACGATTGTGGCAAACGAACAAAACAAAATTAACCTGTGTGTGTGCACACATTCATTAAAAAAAATTAATACCTATCCATGAACAGGTTCTCGATTTATATGTTAACCTACCTACCCACTAACTAACAATTCCTTTTAGAAGAATTCCTTTAAAAAACCATACAACACATTCTTCCTACCTAGTTCAAAAGTCTTCATCGTTAAGAAATTAAAAAAAATGTGCGCCAAAAGTTTGTATGGGATGCGACATCTTTGTATTATATAATCTTTACTGTAACCCACCCCTTAGGTAACTATGTTGGAAAGGTCTTTTACTCAAATAGGTACATATTTGTGTGTGGGTTTCCCTCAATTTGCATTAAGATCGCATTATCGGCCAAGAAAAATGTGCATTGTGCGTAGATAGGTAGGTACATATTTTTGTATAGGTAGGTAAGGTAGGTAGGTATAGGTAAGGTACCCATTTCTAATCGATAGGTAGGATGGCAAAAGTATTTTTATTTTTAATAAAATTTGGAAGTTTTTGTAGGTGATCGATTGGATCTGTCCAATCAATCGATCTTAGACAAATGACAAATTAGACAAATTAGATTTTTGAAAAAAAAAAACAGCTCGAAAACATGGTTTCTTAGGGTACGGCCACGCAGTGAGCGACAAAATAAAATTAAAACATATGAAATTGTATGGGAGCTACGATTTTATTTTTTAGCTATGATTTTGCTTTCATACCGTTTCGCGTTGATTTAACATGTTTTCGTGTTGAAAGGCCGCTAAAAATGTCGTTTTAGAATGAAAAAAATGATAAATAAACATTTAAAGGAAAACAACAGAATAATCTTAAAACAACATTTTTTATGTTAATCCTACATTAGTCTTTTTTCTGTGTGATATTACCTAAAAAATGGAAGGTGCATGGCGGGCCACATTAACATTACCGAATTACAATTATAATTGTTGACATGCCTCGAGTAACAAGCTTTATATAAACTTGATGTTCCATTAGAATTAGAATATCAAATAGGTATATAAATTTTGATTGATGCAGTTTCATTTTATGATGGCAGTTGTTAATAAATCACTTGGCAGTGCGATATGTACAAAAGAAATGTTTATCTTTTGCCCCATTTTACCCTAACTTGCCGGTGGAATTTCGAAAAATTCCGTCGTATAAGAACCTTACATTATACCACTTTTATCTTTTGGAGTATTTAGTTTTTTTCTATCACTTATAGTGTAGAAAATAATTCAGTCAGACTATCAATAACAATGGCTGACATCTGTTATTTAATAAATTTATTGTGTTTCACACAAAATGAAAAATAAATAAAAAAGTGTAAAATGTAAATGTGTTGTTACTCTTTTTCTATTTATGGTGTCTGTGTGAAAAAAACAGAAATAATGGGCTGAAAAAATGTATGTGTTATTAATGGTTTAATATTTTTATAATCGCCGGTAAAGAAGTACAACTTCAAAATTGATTTCACAAGAGGAAAAATGTCGCACTGAAACGTTAACAGATCCTCTCATTTTTCTTATCCTTGCCTGACCTACAGAACTAAAAAAATACCTACCTAACCAACCTTTATATGCATCTCCTTTATAATCGATAAGAAAAAAAATGACCAAAATATGGGCACCAAAATTAATGTCTGCCCACTTTCCATGATCTCTCAAATAGAGAAAAAGAAAGAAACAAACAAAAAAATATCGCACCCAAATCCGAAAATATCCTCTCATATGCTTGACTTCAGATAATAAAAAAAAAACTGGACTGGATACATTTATATATAGCTAGATATCAACCCACCCTCGATAGTTTTAAGAAAAAGTAACAAAACTCAAAATAAATTTATCAACCTGCTTTAAAATAACCACCCAGACCATTCACTCACAAAACTTGTTTTTCTTCTTTTTTCCATATTCCTAGTCATCTCTTCACTCTGCCTGTGTGACGAAAAAATTTCCATGCTCACACAACAAAACGATCTTTTTTTTATTACTATTCTCAAATTCAACTTACATCTGCTCCTCCACACGTAATAGTATTGCAAATACCCTCTCTTTCCCACTCATGGTACGAACATTTTTGAATGTTGCCAAGGATTTCTCTCATTCGCTTCACCTATTATAATTTTGCGTGTACCTATTATAATTTGAGAGTTGAAATAATATTTCACAATTTTGTTTTTAAGAAAGTGTCGCATTTAAAATGGATTCTTATTAAATTATTATTTTAAGCTATTTTTGTAGTTGTCAGTTTCTATAAGGTAGGTAATTGAAAAAAAACTCATATTCATTTGCAAAGAGATGTAGTTTTTTGTCTTCTTTTTCTTGTTGGTGTCTGTCAACATTCAAATACTATCTCGTACTCTCCCATTTAATATATTCGTCTATAAAAAAGAGAGGGTTGCTCTTTTCTACTCATTTATCATAGAAGTTGCTAAACATGTTGCTAAAACCTGTGCTCAAAATCTGGAAGTTCAAATTTTCGGGCACACAAATTTGTTCTACGTGCGACATCTTTACTAGTTATATCATCTTTGGTTGTAGCAAGGGCCATATATTTTTTGCGGGCAAGAATTATTTGTATAGGTTGCATTTGTGGGTATGCATTTTTTTTATTATCAATGCTTAGGTTTACTTAGGTAGGTATGCAGGTAGGCAAAGGAGGATAGTTTTTGGCACGGAAATCTTTTAATTTTAAATAAGTGAGAATTTCTATGCAATGTTGGGATAGGTAAGGGTATACAGAAAATAAAAAACAAATTCCTTGTTTAGTTAGCTATGGCTTGAAATTTGTTTGTTTGTTTTACCTTCATATGTAGGTTTATTTGCGTTGACTGTTAGTTAATAATATATTATGTGGGTGATATCCCTAAAATTAAAGTTAGCATTACCTAACTATGCCTACCTATCTGAAATTATAAAAAAAAATATAGATACCTACTTACCTACCCATCTTATCCTTTACCTACAATTCGAAGTTCAAACATGTTGAATGAACACTTACGAAGTGACTTTTTTTTTGTTTTTATTTTAATTCGAAGTTTTGAATCTTCGAATCTGAGTTCGACATTTTGTCCGGAGGCCTCTTAACCACTATGTGGATCGGATAACTTGTTTTTTTCACCTTCAATTCCTTTTTTTTTAAACTTTCATGTGATTTTTTCCCGTCAAAATATTGTTTTTGAATGGAAAAGGATAATTTTGTGTTCACTTTATATTGTGGTTTTTATTTGTCCAGTGTCGTTTTTCTATCAATTTTCAGTTTCTTTTCCAAATTTATGTGGCAAATGATGAAATTGATAGTTTGTGCCAAATTTGCCAAATATTTTCTTATAAAAAAACTTGTGAAAAATAAACCACAACCATTCAAATAAATATCAAATTAACTAGTGTGAGTGAAAGTGCGTGTAATTTTGTATAAAAATCTCGGTTTTCAAATTTGATGCCAAACTATCGCAAATTTAAATCCGAAGTGGCAAATAGGGCATGAAATCAAAGTTATTTCTAAATTCTCCCATCTCCCCCCAGGGGGGCGACGGTTATAGCGACCAGGAAAAAATTTCTAATGTATTTTTTAATTTATTTTCACTCGTTATTTAACGAAAATACAACATAAATCGATGACAAATGACTCAAAGATGATTTTGTAAAAATAAATTTTGCAATTATACAATCCGTTTTTGTTGAAAATGTATTCATTTTTTTTCCAGATACTAATAAATTGTTCGAGTCAAGAAAATAAGTAAATATACATTATTTTTAAAACTAATTGCTCAATTGTAAAATTTCTTTTAACAAAGTCTTCTTTGTTTAATTTTTATTGATATTTATGTTGTGTTCGTGTTTAAAAACGAGAATTTTTTTTTCCTGATTCGTTTTCCTGATCGCTATAAACGGTCACTTACGTGGTTGTTGAACCTCCGTATTTAAATTTGAAGTAGGAAAAGGAAAACGACAAGAGACATTTTATTAAGATTTTTACTGACAAACTACATATACCAACCTATGTAAAAAAAAATTACCCTTCTGTACTACCTGTGGTTCAAAATACTACCCATTTTTTGTCTTCTGTACTACCTTTCAAAGAAGATCTCCGGCAACACTGGTAGGTATCTGTGTATATTATTATTTTCTCCTTAGTTGGTTTCGGACCTCTATGATGATTAGGTGGCTGTGTTACACACGGACACAGAGGTCCGAATCCAACTAAGGAGAAAATAATAATATACACATCTACCTACCTAATATTATTGTTACTTGCGATATGGGTACCATATATCAAGTTATGCATTCGTACAAAAAAAAAAGTTGAGATAACAATCAAACATGACATTACGATGATAGAGAATGATAAAAAAGTGGGTTAATTCTGTCTGTCTGTATGTATCAGAGACCACAGCCTAAACGGATGGGTCGATTTACTTCAAACTTGGTATGTGGCGTTTTTAAGAGAATATCCCCAGAAATTTTTTTGAATTTTTTTTTGGACCCCAAATAACGGTACCTGCATTAACCGGTTTATAAACGGTGCCTACGATTTTGATTACAAAAATCATGGTCATTTCTTTGGGTAAGGTCTATCTTTAAGTGAGAAACTTTTTTTTCAAAAACCGTTATTAACGGTACCTGCCATAGAACCGTTTTTTTTTTAAATTCTGATTTTGTCCTTCATGACTCAAACAATTTCAACCATTTTTTTTACATGGATGCTTTCTAGTTGCCGTAATAATATTTAATAAAAAAAATTTCGAAAATAATTTTTTTGGATTTTCAAAAAAAGTTTGATTTTTTTTTTTTGAAAAATCATTTTTTCGAAAAATATTAAATATATTTTTTTTCAAAATTTAGTTTCAAGGTTAAATCGTGGAGCAAAAAATTCTGGATTAGAGCAACAAATCAACAAATTCCTGTATACACAGATTTTTCTATTACCGTTGCGGCGGCCGGCGTGCGGGCCTACCTTATTATTTGACAATAATCAATACTCGTCGGTTTTATAAATTTTAAACAAACTAATACATTTTCTTTTATTTACAGTTGCCTGTTGCTGATCCGTTTCTAGAAAAGGTTAATTTATGTGATTTAGGTAAGTTCTTTATATATGCATAGATACCAATACTAATATTAACCAAATCACACGACTGCAAAAGAAAAAAACAAAACTACTTTCATGATTTTACTCCAGTATTTGTTATCGAGTCTTTTTTCTCAAATTTAGAGCTTAGAAATTAAGAAATGACAAATCAAAGTTGATTTTTTATTTTTACCATTCATATAAGAAATTAGAGCAGGTGAACGTTTTACATAAAGTTTATACATATATGATATATTTGCACACTGGAAAGAAATGTTGACGAAATAAAATGTTTCATACCGCATGGCATTTCTACACAGTATACACCTGGGTTGGGGTCAAAATTCTGCCGTGTCAAAATTCGCTTGCCAAAATTCTGCTTTCATAATTCTGCTTTTCAAAATTCTCTTTCTCAAAATTCTACTTTTCTGTAATTAAAAAATTTTAAATAATTAATATTCTTTTCTATCTTAAGCGGATAGCAAAAAACATAGTTCTTTCTGGTATTATTAAGTTCCTTTTTGTTTTAGGTTATTATGTTTTAGGATGTTATGTTTTGTTATTTTTTTTTATGTTTATTCTTGTTATACATACGTTTATAAAACTTGTTATATGTACCATATGTGTATGATAATTTTTGTTGACATAGTTAGGAAAAACTTGTAAGTGTAAGGACACTTAGTACATTATAACTTTACTCTAAGGCGAGGCGCGCACATTCAACTTTATCAAAATCAAATATTTTAATCACCAGTTGAACGAGCAGCGCACACATGAAACTCGTCACAAGCAATCAACGAAATAAACCAACACATACACAACATCTATAATCTTTCTTTCTCATAAATTGAAAGCGAAATAGCATCTTTTGTTTTGTTTATGAAAAAAAAAGAATAGATGCATTGTTTGAAGAAAATGAGACACTACAATACATACAAATCACCGAAAAACTATTTAGTTGAATGTGCGCGCTGCTATGTTTAATCAAAGATAATATAATACCAAAGATAATATAATACGAAGATGTCGCATCCCATACAAACTTTTGGCGCACATGTACCACAACCTGTTGCTAGTTGCGAAATGTTGCGAGAGCGAGGGAATTCCTTAAAAAACTGGAATCTCTTAAAAGAAATTTATTTGCTCGTTTGGCCTTCTTCTTCTGTTTTTTTTTTTTTTGTTTTTGCTTTTGGTTATGTGTTGTTATGAAGCGCACCCTGCTTTCGGCTACTGTGGCGATCACGATGATTGTTGTTTTTTTTTATTTTCTGTTATGTTTGCATGCTTTCGTCTGCCGATATTTTAAAGATTTTTTTTTTTTTTTTTTTTTTTTTTAATTTCTTAACGATGAAGACTTTTGAACTAGGTAGGAAGAATGTGTTGTATGTTTTTTTAAAGGAATTCTTCTAAAAGGAACTGTTAGTTGGTGGGTAGGTAGGTTAACATATAAATTGAGTGGTTTTTTGTAGAAACGTCCTTACAAGGACAATAGCTCAGGAACCTGTTCATGGATAGGTATTAATTTTTTTTAATGAATGTGTGCACACACACAGGTTAATTTTGTTTTGTTCATTTGCCACAATCGTCTTTGGAAGATTTTTTTCTAATTTTGTAATTTTTTTTTTGTATTCTTTGTTGTTTTTGATTTGATAAAGCTGATCATTTTCAGATTTTTGAATTCTTGAAGGAATTGGTAGACGAGGCGGTGTCACAGTGAAATTTGTAGGAGGTTGTGATTTTGTATTTTTGGTTTTGTGTTATCATATATGTATGTGCATTAGCACAATAATTCGTTTCTTGTGCACAAACGCATAGCCAGGTAACAAGTCCAGTTTATTCGTTTGCCACGTTCGTCCTTGGGGGGATTTTTTTTATTTTATTGTTTTTTTTTTTGCATTTCTTGTGGCTGATGAAAATAAGAAATATTATGCAAATCTTTGTGTTTAGTAGATGGACATAGGTACCTAGTTGATTAAATGGTTATAGGTACCTTTACCTATTGTTAGGTATAATTTATAGTATTTTTTGTTTCAATCAAACATTCATAGGAACCATGCACAATTCTCTGATTTCGACTAAGTAGGTAGGTACCTAGGTACTAAGGGGTTTCAGAAATTAAATGGGAAAAAAAGTATTTAGGTATGCATAGGTACAACATCATTTTTATTGAAAAATTAACTAATTAGTTTTTATTTTATTTTAAAAATAGGTAGTTATACATATTAATTGAAGAAAACTCTTAATCTTTATTGGGAAGACCAACATTCTTTTCAATTTGTTAAAATCCTGTAACTAAAACTCAAGTAACAGATTTTAATATCCACTGAAATCATTTTTTTTTAAATTTTTCTTTCAAAAATCTGTAAATGTGCACTTTTATGTTTAAAAAATATTTATTGCCAATCAAGAATACTTGAACCAACAATATTGTAGTACATCGTTTTGTGCAACTCAAACAAATTTCAAACCATATTGCAAAAAGAATAAGAAAATAAAAATTTATTTTGTTCTTAATCACCTTTTACTCATTATTTTTATATGTAAATGTATGATATTTCAGTTAAATTTAAACACCTCAATCTTTAAAATCCGACAAAAATCAACAAAATTACAAATTTTATAAGCGAACTATCTCGAATCCATTTGTGAGCCAACGGTACCGTTATCCACTGGATATAGTCCGACGACCAAAGCAGACAATTTTGTTGAATTTTGTTGAATTTCGGTAAAACTCTTTTGAAGTTTGTGAAGCTTTTATAGCATGTATGTTATGTGTGATATATCAAATTAAAGTTAATTTTATTGTGATAAAGTTGAATTATAGTTTCATAAGGCTTATGTAAACAGTAATTAAGCATCGTGTAAACAAAACTCTTTTTACCGTTATGTCTGCTCGCAGACTACAGAAATTGTCAAAGTTTGTACAAAAATGCATTTACCTAATATCTAATGGCTGTGTAAATTTCAAGTTTAAAAATATAAAATTAAAAAAAAAAATAAAATACAGTTGGAAACGGTAAAAAAACTTGGGCTGAAAAATCTTGTTTTTACTGTTATTCATTCAAAAAAATGTTAAGACATAATTTTTTCACACGTTTATAGACAACGCATACGCCTAAAAGTCATTTTGACAAAATATTTTTCCCGTTATTCTCTGATTTTTGAAATCAATTAAACCACCCACATAAACTTTAAAAAACGTGTCTTTCAATGTGCATAATTAGTTTTTCAAGAAAATATAAACTGTATCCATAATCCATAATACATCATTTTCAAACGTCTATAAAAATATTTGATATTTGAAAATAATTTTTAACTTGAAAATTTGAATTTTTAGAATTTTTTTTAATTGATGGGAACTCATCATAAATTCAATTTATCTATTCAATTAAATTTATTTCATAATTCTAACCTCTATACTTTTCGAGATGTACAAACATTTTTTTCTCTCTTGCCCCATTTTACCCTAACTTGCCGGTGGAATTTCAAAAAATTCCGTCATAACAGAACCTTACATTATACACCTATCTTTTGGAGTAGTTAGTTTTTTCTATCACTTATAGCGTAGAAAATAAATCAGTCAGACTATCAATAACAATGGCTGACATCTTTTATTTAATAAATTTATTGTGGATCACACAAAATGAAAAATAAAAACAAAAAAGTATAAAATGTAAATGTGTTGGAAGATAAGATTTGTTACTTTATTCTTAAACACTTTATGTTTATGTTTTGTTGTTATCAATTTGTAATTTGTTTAAAAGTTTGATTTATTGAAAATAAATATTATTACTATTCAGAATCTTAAAACATTAGGTTATGGGCCTTATCACGTTATAAATAAGAATTTATAAAGAAATTTTTATTGAAGAAAAAGATGTCTGAAATGAAATTCAATATTAAAAAGCATCGGGGAAGCGAAAATTTCGAAGACTGGAAATTTTCTGTTGAAGCTTATTTCCAAATGAAAGGACTTTGGAAAGCTGTTTCTGATGCGGGTGAAACAGATGAAAAGTCGGAACTTATATTGCTTGTTGAACGATCCATTTATCCTCATATAAGGCTTTGTAAAAGCGCAAAGGAAATTTGGGATTCCCTTCAATCAATTTTTCAAGATTCAGGTCTTGTTAGGAGAGTTGGACTTATTTAAAAGTTTTGCTCTACAAAACTGAAAGATTTTTCTTCTGTAGATGCATATGTAAACGATGTGTTAAATACATCATACAAGCTGAGGTCTGTAGGTCTTAACGTAGATGAAGAATGGACAGGATCAATGCTTCTAGCTGGTCTCCCCGATGAATACAAGCCAATGATAATAAGGACTCAAAGCTCTGGAATTCTCATTACTGGTGATAGTATCAAAACGAAGATACTACAGGATGTCAATATGGACACGATTCCTGATACTGCTTTTGTCGGCAAAAATAGAAAAAGTTTTGGAAACAAGAATTTTAAGGGTCCTAAATGTTACAACTGTAACGAATTTGGTCATATTGCTGCTAAATGTCCAAAGAAAAATAAAAACTATCAAGAAAAAAAGAATGCGATGTTAGGCTGCTTTTCAGTCAAAGCTCTTGACAAAGAAGAATGGTATTTGCAATGGTAGATGGAAGCTCTTAACTCTGAGGTAATTGTCGCCAATAATTCGAAAATGCAAGTCCAAGGTATAGGTAAAGTAGATATGAAAGTATCTATAGGAAAATCCAAGGAAAGTGAAGTAGAATTTCTGGAAGTCCTTCAATTCAATTCAATTCAATTTTGTTTTATTGAACATAATATTTACAATTTGACTTAAACTTACAAATAATATAATACAGTGGCAAAATGTTAGAATTGTTGGCACATAGGGGGCCTAACGTAATACAGTGGCTTAAATTAAAATGAATATATAGTTATATTTTACATGTCAAAAAATAAAAAACTTAATATTTAAAGTCGGTTGACTTGGTTCATCTCGGGGTGTACTAATCGATTGTCTGAACTAATCAGACCTTTTTCTGTGCGGTACCCTTAAAACGACAACCATTAGTAAACGAAATCGATCACCTACTTTAGTTGAAGACATTCATTTGTCTTTCAACGTTAAAAATCGTAAAATGAGTGCGGACGATAAAAACTTTAAGTATGGGCGGTTTACGCCTTTACAATGTCTTCCGGACTCCGACGATAATGATATTGAATTAGACGAAGCTCCATCTTCACCACCAATAAAAAAATTAAGATTCCATCTATTGTTGTGTTGCAAAAAACTGCAGAAAATGTTCACTCTTTACTTAAAGACATTAAAATAAATGACTATTTTATTAAAAAAATGTCCATTGGCATCAAAATAAATCTGAATAAAAGTGAAGATCATAAAAGTGTATGTTCTGCATTGAAATCTAAAAATTGGCAATTTTTTACACATGACCTTCCAACAACAAGGTCATTTAAAGTTGTTGTTTTTGGTCTGGATGAAATGCCAACCGAAACATTAAAAAATGAACTTATCCAACTGGGTTTAAAGTGTGAAAACATTAAATTAATAAAAAAACAGCATGAACATTTCACAGATATTTTTTATATTGTTTTCCTCGAACGTGGTTCCATCAAACTTTTTGACTTGAGAAAAAATGTAAGATCCATCTTTCGCACCCAAGTTAAATGGGAATTTGCAAGACGTCAAACCCAAAAATACACTCAGTGCTTTAATTGTCAGATGTTTGGCCATGGAGAGAAGAACTGCCACATCAGGACTCACTGCGCGATCTGTTCAGAAAACCACGAAACGAGTAAATGTGATTCTAAAAACATCAAATGCTCCAATTGCAATGCGACACATAAATCGACTGATCTCTCATGCATGAGTCGCAAAAGCTTTTTTGATATGAGAGAAAAGCTTTCATCAAAAAACAAACGTCAAACTATTCCTGTTCCAAGCATGCATCAGCTTCAGCATCAGCATTGGCAATACAACACAAACAAAAAAACAACTGACTTTCCATCTCTCACCACTCATCGGAGAGCACCGATGTATGCAAAACCTGTTTCTGTTCCTGTACCTGTCCCTTCTGACTGCGGAGCTTGGAGTAAAAACAACAATACTTCTTGTAATGATGACAACAATGTTCTCTTTTCTATGGAAGAAATAAATAAGCTTACGGCTGAAATGATAACTTTATTAGGTAAATGTAAAACAAAATCTGACCAATTTAATACTATTGCACAATTAGCAATTAAGTACCTTTATAATAGTAATAAGTAATGGATAGCACATCCCTGAATATTATTTGTTGGAATGCTAGAAGCATTCGCTGTAAAACTATTGAATTTTTTGCTTTTCTTCATAAGCATAATGTAGATGTAGGTTTAGTTTCCGAGACTTGGCTTAGTTTGAATGACAAACTAACAAATAATGAATACTCTTGTTATCGTCTTGACAGAGAGGATAGAAGGGGAGGTGGCGTTGCCGTTTTAGTTAAAAAATGTATACGTCATGAATTAATTTGAATTATTAATACCAAAATCATTCAAAATGTAGGTTAGGTTAGGTTAGGTTTAGGTGGCTGTCAGGAAAACTACTGACACACCTAGGCCAATAATAGGCCCATTGTGATACCACATTAAAAAAAAAAAAAAAAGTAAAGGAAGTTCCTTTAATTAAACCAGTTGGAGCTTTTAATAAACCGGTGGAGACTGTGAATGTCAGTCTAAGTGAAGTCGCTTATATCTTCAAAGAAATATTCACCTAAGTGAATTTTGCGTCGTTGGGATAGAGCGGGGCACGAACAGAGAAGGTGTTGGATTGTTTCCTCCTCCTCCTCGTCCATGCAACTTCTGCAGAAGTCGTTAGAGAAGACCCCTAGTCTTCTGGCATGTATACCTATCATGCAGTGTCCAGTGATGACAACTATTGTGGAGCTAATATGCAGTCTGCTTAGAGACAACAAGCACTTAGATCGCTTCGGATCTAATACTGGCCAGATCTGTTTGGTCTTTATACAAGTAGAGATATTGGTCCATCTGTTGTTTGTCATCGTCATAGCATACTGTTTTAGCATAAGTTTACATGTAGCGATGGGTATTCCAATATTCACCTTGTTAGGTAAAATTGGACTTACGGTTCCTTTTCTGGCTAGTTCGTCGGCTATGCAGTTACCTGGAATGTCTCTGTGTCCCGGCACCCAGAAAAGGTGAATGTTGAACTGTTCTGCCATCTCTAAGAGAGACGAACGACAGTTTCGGGCAGTTACAGAGTTTGTGGCAGGTGAACCGAGCGATTTGAGGGCTGCTTGACTATCTGAGAAGATACGAATATTCAACGTGGATATCACGTTTTCTTTGAGCCAGGATAGTACCTCATTGATAGCCAGGATTTCCGCTTGGAACACGCTACAATAATCAGGAAGACGGAAGCAGAGATTTAGATTAAGTCTTTCTGAATACACTCCGCCGCCCACCCCATTTTCGGTTTTTGAACCATCCGTATAGAAATGAATTGCTTCATCATTCAAGAATTCATCGTCATCCCAGGTAGATCTTGGTGGGATGGTGATTTGGAAGTTTTTGCCAAAAACCAGCTGTGGGGTAGTGTAGTCGGAGTGTATTGGTAATGATTTGAATGTATTCAAAATGTTAGTGTGGCCGAACGTATTGTTAGACCATTGGGATATAGATTTGAGACGAATGGCTGTACTCGCGGCCACTTGTTTGCTGTATATATCGAGGGGTGTTAGATTAAGCAACATGTCCAAGGCAGCGGAAGGTGTCGAGCGGAGTGCTCCGCTGATCGTTGTACCTTGCTGATTTTGTCCAGATATGTTGCTTTGTCCAAAGCAGTCCACCAAACTGCTACCCCGTAAGTGATAATCGGTCTCACGACCGCTGTGTATAGCCAATGGGTAATGTGTGGGGATAAGCCCCATTTGTTCCCAATTGCTTTTTTGCAAGAGAAAAGTGCCACAGTGGCTTTTCTTACTCTTTCTTGTATATTAGGCTTCCAGCTTAACTTTTTGTCTAAGATTAGGCCTAAATATTTGGCTTGGTCTGAGAAGTTCAGTGGAATACCATTAATTGTTGGAGGGTCTACCTTTGGAATTTTGTATTTTCTAGTGAAGAGGACAAGTTAGGTTTTGTGGGGGTTTACACCTAGTCCACATTTGTCTGTCCATTTGAGTAGCTTGTTTAGAGCGGTTTGCATTAAGTCTACAATGATTTGGAGATACTTCCCTGATACGGCAATGGCAACGTCATCAGCGTATGCAATCACTTTGAACCCTTCCTCTTCCAGGTTAACTAATAGTTCGTTAACTACAATGTTCCATAGAAGTGGGGATAAGACTCCACCCTGTGGTGTGCCTCTGCTGACAGATCTTCTGTCAGAAAAATCTCCTAGTGTTGAGTTAATAATTCTTTTGCTCAACATCAGATTTATCAACTCTCCTATTGAGCTATCAACTTTCAAGCTATTCAGCGCGGTTGTGATTGCAAGATTGCTGACGTTATTGAAAGCGCCTTCGATATCAAGGAATGCGACCAGAGTGTACTCTTTATGGTGAAGGGAATATTCGATGTTGCTTACCAAGGTATGCAGGGCAGTGTCCACCGATTTCCCTTTACAATAAGCGTGTTGTGCCGTAGATAGAAGATTAGGCTCTATGGTGTAACGCAAGTGGATATCAATCAATCGTTCTAAAGTTTTAAGAAGGAATGATGATAGACTGATTGGCCTTAGGTCTTTGGGGTTCACATGGGAGCATTTTCCCGCTTTGGGTATGAATATCACTTTGGCTTCTCTCCATAGAGAAGGTATGTGTGCTAAGTGCATACACCCGTTCAGAATTGACTCTAGGACAGGGATGATAATGTCAGAGGCCATTTGTAGTTCTGCTGGTATAATGCCGTCAGGTCCAGCAGATTTATATGGATCGAAGCTGTCAATAGCCCATTTAAGCTTCTCTCTTGTGATTAGACCTAGGCTATTTATAGTATTGTTGTTTTCTCCCGTTGGGTCGAGACAACTTATATTTTTTGAGCTACCTGGGAAGTGTGTATCTAGTAGCAAGTTGAGCAATTCCTCGCAAGAATTTGTCCAGGTACCATTTGTATTTTTAAGGGCACTGGGCATTATGGGGTTTGTTGAGAGGATTCTTCTCAGTCTTGACGCTTCTGAGGAGACTTCAATTTTGTCACAGAAGTTTCTCCAGGATGATCTTTTGTTTTTCCTCAAGTTGTTTTTATAGATTTTAAGGGATTCTTTGTAAGAGTCCCAGTCGGATGATTCATTGGTATATTTAGCTCTATTAAAAAGTTTTCTACAGTTTTTTCTGAGCGGTTCTAGCTCAGAACTCCACCAATGAGGTTTCTTTTTGCCTTTTATTTGAATAAGGGGACAAGATTCTTTCATTGATGTGTTGAGGGCTACGGTGAGATCATTGACTTGGTTGTCAAGATCGGTTTTATTTAATGGGATCCTTAGAAGATCGGGTTTAATCAACCTCTTGAGAGTATCCCTATATTTCAGCCAGTTAGTTTTCCGATGATTTCGGAAAACTTTCTGAACTTTAGTTTCATCAATTAGATTGAATTGTATGTACCTGTGATCGGAGAAAGAGTGCTCTTCAGATACTTTCCAATCCGAAATCCTTTGATGAATCGAGTCGGAGACAAGTGTAATGTCTAATACTTCTTGTCGGTTACTGGTTATGAAAGTTGGCTCGTTACCGATATTACTTACAATAAGGTAAGTACTGAGAATAAAATCAAAAAGAGACTCACCTCTGTCATTTATGTCAGTACTGCCCCAGACTGTGTGATGGGCGTTAGCATCGCAACCAATAATGAGGCAGATCTTTTGCCTTTCTGCATCAGCGATTAGTCTCTTTAGCTTGTCGCCAGGGAGAGGGCCAAGGTGGTCGTGGCCGAGGTATGCGGACGCGAGCCAGTACATACCTTTGCTGGTCTGTAGCCTGACTGCGGTTACGTCTCGATCGCTGTAATCAGGGAGTAAATATACATTAGTGTTACTTCTTACCAATATGCATGATCTGGAGTCACCTTTGTCCGATGCATACAGCAAGTAGTACCCAGGAGTCCTGAGTCCCTGAACTGTGGATTTATGAATCCAGGGTTCCTGGATCAGGACTACATCTTCCCCTTTTTGGTGTAGGCGGAGAAGAAGAGAGGCCGAGGCCTGTTTTGAGTGCTGGAGGTTAATCTGAAGTAATTGCAGCATTTTCGCTACGATTCTTCAGATCAGCCCCCACCACGGTTTGGTCGAGATCATCTTCGGATTCTGACTCAGAAGGTGACCGTAGGAGATCATCCTCACTGAGCAGATCCCCGGGCTCCGATGATTCCGTCTCCATGTCGGAGAGACAGTCGACGGTGTGGATGTCAGTTTTTGCAGAGCATGCCCCAGAGTTGGAAGAGCTCGAGTTGTCTACCTCCATTTCTGAAGGGCCGACAACCCGAGTGGTTTCCTCCCCTGAGGACATGTCCTGCATTTTAAGAGGGTGTTCCTCGTCTTTTTTATAGACTTTCAAGATAGCTGTATTCCATCCAAACCTAATTTCACCTTTAGTCGACACCAGGGGAGCCAGCGATTCCTTATTGATAACCACAATGGCAGATCTATAAGGTCCCACTGGGTCCTCCAGCTTCGCGACTTTCCAGTCATGGGTAGGAAGGGATGGGTTACAGTACTTGAGCATCTTCAAGACAGTGTCCTTGCAGGTAAGTTCAGCTGGGATTCTCATGCGAGCTCTTGGTCTGCAGGGAATTTCTTCCCTAGCCACAACTTCGAGCTTAGCACCAGGCCATAGCCCCTCTAACCTGCTGACAGCAAGCTTATATAGATCGTATGATCTCTGGTCATCAAAGGCGATGAGCTTGGCGCGGCCTTGGTGCCACCCTGCGTCACTAACACCTACAGGATTCCCAGGATTCTCCATAACTAGAGTCCAATAGGAAAGCTGTAGTTTGCCATTGACTGTCGTCCATTGGTCACCAGACATCATACCATCCACATTGCTTCTGTCAATGACAGCAGCTATGATCTTGTCCTTTAGTACGTCACTAAAGGACAGATCTTTTCTGGTATAGGAGGTGTTTTGTACCTTCGCTTTCTTGGGTTCCGGAAAGGTTCCCTCGGTAGACCTTTGTCGCTTCGACGTTGAGTCGTCGCTGGTCATCGTTTTGGCGAGTGTGCTCCTAGCCCAAGCGAGTTTGCCGGTTTGCTTCGAGTCTAGATCAGTAGTTGGAATGTCACCAAGTACTTTCACTATTCTCTCTGCAGCCCGACGTTCGCTTCTCGGTACGGTTTTACTTCTCTCGCTGATGGAAGAGGATCTGGATGTACCGGGTCTACCATCAGCGAGGGATTCCTCCATCGTGCTCGGACGAGGTCTGGTCTGGCTAGGAGGGATACCGTGAGTCACGGTTATGTCACTGTCCCGATCAGCCTCCCCCGTGCCCGTGAGAGGTTTTCTATTTTGAGGAGTAGGAGTAGAGCCAAGCGTCATGGCTTTACCCCCACGTTGATTTGTGTTTGTATTGTCTTTCGTGCCCGCCGGGTATTGATCACGGTCGGTGTCAGCAAGAGTGGCCGTCGCAGACTTGATACCACTAACCGTGGGCAATCCTACCGTGCACGAAAGATGTGTAATACTAGTGACGGGCTGAATGGCTCCCCCACTAGTATTAGCGTCTAGACCGTGAGTCGCTCCACAGTTCTTGGGCGTTCCAGGAACTGTGGTCGGCTCAACAGTCCTCCCGCGCTTCGTTTTTTTGAAAACATGGTCATTTTCACTTTTCTTTTTATTTTTGTGTGTCGCTGGCGACTTCTCCTCATTTGAGGCCAAGCCCACTCCGGCAGTCACGACATCTGCCGACTTTTGAACGTATATCCCCGTTCGATTTTTTTCTTTTAGCTTACTTTTTTCCATGTTCATATACAAGTTTTCTAACATTTAGGTTTTTTGTTGAGTTATGTTGGTTGTGAGGCTCTGCAGCTGGATTGCTGGAGAACCCCACGTAAGCACCCCCACCACGACAAGGTCTAACTCACAGGGGTGTCAAAATGTAGGGGTTAAAATACCTTTTTCAAATGGTTCTGCTTTAAAAATATATTCTGTATATTTTTCTGGTCGTTCAGCTAATGCGGATAGACGTTTTCATTTCAATAACGATTTGAGAAAACTAATTAGTACAAATGATTTATATCTTATTGGAGGTGATTTTAATTCCAGACACAGAAGTTGGGGTTGTTTGCGGGCAAATACATGGGGAAATATTCTCTCAAACCTAAATTCTAGGCACCCTTTTAGCATCTTGTACCCTCCGCATCCAACTTATATTCCTGCAAATAACAGGTCAAATCCATCTACACTAGATTTATTTTTGAGTAACGTGCCAAATCTATTTGATCAACCTATGGTAATAAATGAACTTAGTTCGGACCACTTACCTGTCATGATAAGATCTTTAATATCACCTATACAAAAGAAAAATGAAATTCTTGACATTAAAAATGCAAACTGGGCACGATACAAAAAAGAAATTCGAACCAGAATGACTAACATTCAAGTATTTTCAACTGATTCAGTAAGAAATGACGAAATTGATGCTGGTATTTCTTACTTTACGAATGCTGTAAAAGAAGGCATACAGGAGTCAGTTCCAAAAAAAAGTATGAGACGTGATTGTGGGAATATATTACCATCTTATATCCTTGAACTAATAAAAATACGAAACAGCAACCGAAGAAAATGGATAAGAACTCGAAATCCGTTCTATAAATCTGAAGTAGAAATTCTAAATGTTTTAATCAAAGATACAATCTTAACCCATAGAAATCAATCTTGGAAACGAAAACTAAATAGTTTAGATAAAGGTAGCAAACCATTTTGGAACTTAGCCAAAATAATTAAAAAGAAAAATACTTACATTCCAGCTCTTAAAGAAGGGAACAATTTGTTAATCTCTAACGCTCAGAAAGCAACCGCTTTTGCAGAAACCTTCTATGAAAATCATTTGGCAACGAGTTCTATTGCTTGTAATACTTTCATTGAATCAGTAGTGCTTGATTCTATTAACTTCCTAAATTCAAGCCCACTAGAGGAAATCCAAAATGTTTCTTTCACTGAAGTCAAAGATGTACTTTTAGGTCTTAGAACAAGAAAATCCGTGGGATTCGATGGGGTAAAAAATATATACCTAAAAAAATTGCCAAAAAGTGGTATACAGTTTTTGCAACTTCTTTTTAATTGTTGCTTGAAATTGAACTATTTTCCAAATTCATGGAAAGAAGCTAAGGCAATACCTATTGCCAAGCCTGGTAAAAGTGCAAATGTTCCAAGTAGCTACAGACCAATAAGTTTATTGAGCTCTCTTAGCAAATGCTTTGAACAAATAATAAAGAAAAGAGTATTGTTCCATTGTACAAGAAACAATTGGAACAATTTGGTTTTAGGCCTGGCCATAGTGCAGTACATCAAGTTCATCGAATTTCAAACCATATTAAAACAAATTTTAGAGCTGGAAAAAGTACAGGGATGGTGTTACTTGATGTCGAGAAGGCTTTTGATACGGTCTGGCATAATGCTATACTGCATAAACTATTAAGGCTATATTTTCCAATATATTTAATTAAAATCATTCAATCATTTTTGCTTGAAAGAAAGTTCAAAGTCTCGATTAATAATTGGTTTTCTGATACTTATATTGTTTTGGCAGGTGTCCCCCAAGGATCGGTATTGGGCCCAATTTTGTATACCATTTTTACTTACGATTTCCCATGCTTAACAAATTGTGAAAAAGCTATATTTGCAGATGATACCTGTATATATTCATCAGATGCAATTGGTTTCAATATTGAAACCAATCTGCAATCTGAATTATATATAATACAAGATTATTTTTTTGACTGGAAGATTAAAATGAATGCTTCAAAAACTCAGACTATCTTTTTCACTCGAAAAAGAAAAGCCTGTTTCTTGCCTAGCAATAATCTTGTAGTTAATGGTATTAGAACCGAGTGGCGTTCAAGTGCAAAATATCTTGGAGTTTATCTGGATAAAACGTTAACTTTTGGATTTCACGTTCAAGAAATTATTAAAAAGGTTCGCATATGCGTCAATATTCTTTACACTTTTATAAATCGCAAATCAAAACTCTCAAACGAAAATAAGCTACTGATTTTTAAAGTAATCTTTCAAGCAATCATGTTTTACGGCTCACCAGTATGGGGAAAATGTGCATCTTGTCATATTCGCAAACTTCAAATTGCCCAAAATAAGGTTCTGAAAATGATTCTAAATCTTCCATGGTCTTTCTCAACATCCGAACTTCACAAAATTTCTAACATAGAACTAGTATCTATGAGACTTACAAATATTTTTGAACGGTATGCTATATCTTGCGAATTATCGGAAAATAGACTGATTTCAAACCTTGCTTTATAGTTATATAATATTTCTTAAGAAAAAAAAAAAAAAAAAAAAATAAAAAAAAAAAAAAAAAAACTGTGATATATTTATTAACCATTTATCTATTTACATATTTCTTTATTTATTATTTATTTGAATATTTATTTATTTATTTATTTATTCATTCATTTATTTACTTATTTATTTATTTATTTATTTATTTATTTATTTATGTATTTATTTATTTATTTATTTATTTATTGATTGATTGACTTATTTATTTATTTATTTGCTTTGTTCTTTGTCGTTTTTTTTTTTTTTTTTTTTTTTTTTTAGTTCCTTCATGTTAATTTATTAAAAAAAAAAAAAAATTCTATTCTATTCTTTTTGTTTGTTTATTATACATATTTAAATCCATTTTTCAAATGTTGTATTTCATTATGTTTATATCTTAAAACAACATATAAAATTCATATAAATGTAAAACTTAAAGCTTGGTTTGATAATTACGCTTCGCCACCTTCCCTTTTCCTATCTGATAGGTACTTTATTTCCATTTTGTTATGAAGGTTTTTAAGTAGCTTTTCCTTCAAGTCATTTATTTATTTTGTTCTTCTTGTTTTGCTATAAAAATCAAAATTATTTTCAGTAGTAAGGTAGATTTATACCAAAACTCTGTAAATTTTGCAATATAGTTTAAGAAAAGATAAATGTAAAAAATATTTTGCTACAATAAAATACAATACAATACATACATCTCGGGGTGTTCCTTCCCGGTTGTCAAATGACAGTGCTGCTTAGCGATTGTTGGGATGGTGGTGACGTTTAGCCACGATAATGGGCTGACCCAGGGTCAGAGTAGAAGTTAACTGCTTCGTCGTCGTTGATTGCTGGAACAATATCCTCGTTTAGGATTTCCATTGCTGACAGGTACCTTGGCTCGGATTGTCTTTGTTGAGTAATCATCCTTCTCATCAGTTGGTTGGGGTGGTTAGTGATACTTTCGACAAGTTTCTTTGCTGATAGTAGCAAATACTTGTCAAGTGGGATGATTTTGGCTTCTTCGTAGAGTCGTTGGTTGCTGTAATGTTTCTGCCTCTGTCGATTGAAGAAAAGTCCGGTGCAGATCCTCAGTATTTTCCTTTCAAACAGTTGGAGGTCCTTCATGGCTGTTTTTGAGATAGTGTACCATACTGGAAAGCTGTAGCTGATGACTGGTCTAAGGAGCTGCTTGTATATTAAAAGCTTAGTTGGCTGGCTCAGTCCGGTTCTTCTTTTCATCAAGGGGTACACGCGATGGAATGCCAGGTTTGCTTTCTTCAGCACATCCCTTGAGTGCTGGTTGAATCTCAAGAGCTCGTTAAAGTTGATGCTTAGATACTTAGCGTTGCGTTTGGCTGGCAATCTAGTTCCATCTGGGAGCGTGAGTGTTATGCTTCTACAGTTTCCAGCCGAACGACTGCCTCGCCCTCCTGTTCGTCTTAGGCACAATAGTTCCGATTTCGATGAGTTGATTCGGATACCCCATTTGTTGTAGAACTCGAATAGTTTCCGGATATGCACCTCAACTTTTCGAACAGCTGTCATTGGCGATGATGATGCGGAGTATGTAAGTGAATCATCGGCGTACAGCAGGTTTTCACATCCACTTGCAGTTGGTTGGTCGGAGGTAAGGATGCTGTAGAGAAACGGACCAAGTTTTGAACCTTGAGCAACTCCAGCTCTGATACACTTCACTGTTGATTTGTAGCTTTCCAGTTGAACGAAGAAGTTTCTGGAAGAAAGAAAAGAACATATTATTTTTATTAGTGTCGAAGGAAAGCCCAGTATGTTGAGTTTATGAACAAGGGCTTCAATCCATACGCTGTCAAACGCTTTCTCAACATCAAGGAAGCATGCGACGGTGACTTGGCGGTTGTTAAGGGCAGAGGTAATGTCTTGATGAAACTTCAGGAGCGGATGTAGTGTGGAATGCTTTTCCCGAAAGCCGAACTGCATGTCTGGGATGATGTTGTTATCGCTGCAAAACTTCTTCAGCTTCCTGAGTATCAGCTCTTCCAGAAGCTTACTTAGGTTGTTCAGAAGGGAAATTGGCCTGTAGTTGGAGATCATGTTCCTAGCACCCTTCTTAGGGATCGCCACGATTTTTGCAGTTTTCCATTTTTTCGGGAAGTAGCTGTTGTTGATGCAGTTATTAAGGATGATAGCTAAGAAGATTATCACTGTCTGCGGAAGCCTCTTTAAAACGAAGTTAGATACTCCATCTGGTCCAGTTGATTTCTTTGGCTTGGAGTTACCTATTATTTCGGCTATTTCTTCGGGGGAGCTGAAGTTTGGGCTGTCAACGGGATCACTTGCAGGATTGGTATCGCTGAATGTTGCCATGCCCATGTTAGGTAGCAGAATCTGTTGGATTGTTGCTTTAACTTCATCTAGAAGGACAGGATCTGTAGATGGGTTCGGTGTGAAGTTTCCCTCGAAATGAGCTGCAAATGCTTCTGCTTTGTCTTGTGGCGTTGTTGCTTGTCCATTGTTGGTTATAATCACTTCCGGCATTGATGACTTCTGTCCAATAATTCTGTTGATGTTCTTGAAAGCATCAGGTCCAGGTTTTATTGACTGCAGTCTTTTTTGGAATTGTATGTTGTTGTGGTGTTGGATGGAGTTCCGGAACATAATATTGGTGCATTGAAGTTCGCTCCACACTGTCCGGTAGTTGATGTTGGATGTGTTCAACTCTCGCTGGTGAATCCTTTGAAGACGTTTCCTTAATCGTTGCCGGTGATTGTACAGGGTTTGAACATACTCTGGAAGATGGTGGTATCTGTCCTTTGTAGTCTTGGGCTGCTTTTGGTTTTCCAACGCGTCTGTAATCGTCGACTCCAAGGAGTCAATGGCTGCATCAATTTCGGTATTCTGTAGATTCCTGTTCTGCGGAGGTAGTGTGATAGTTTCTTCTACATTCCTCTGAAGCTTGTCAACCTCCAGTCTTCTGTAGTTGATGAAGTGTTCCGCTGGTTCTGTTGATAGTAGTATGGGCTGATGGAGCCTGATACTTAGCTGCACCGCTTCATGATCTGAATCGCTGGGCACTGTTGAACAGGTGAAGTTGGAAATATTTGGAAGTATATGAAGAAAATTAGATGTTGCTAAGAAGAAGTCTAATGTTGATGGTGTTCTCGGAAAGGTTGGTTTCGGTTGGGATATGACAACAAGTGAATGTTGGGAGCTGTTAATTTCAAGCCAGTCAGCTATCGCCTTGCCTTCATTGTTGACGGTGGTGTCCAACCAGAGATGATGTCTCCCATTAAAATCACCTCCGATGAGTCCATATGTGCTTCTCGTTAGGGCATTATTGAGAACGTGGAGGTCACGGTGGATATCTCTCCTGGTGGAATGGCACTTGAAGTAGACGCTGATGATGGTAAGAGTCTCATCACTTCCTAGCTTCATGATGATGGCGGTGGCTTCACTGGTCACGAGATTTGTGATGATGGCTTCACTGGTGTTGGCACAGATGTCCCTACTAGGTCCCTACGCGGTCTTCGTTTTTATCCTTTCGGAAGGTTTTGAATCCAGCGATGTCAATGTTGTTTTTCCTTGTCACATTGGTCTCGCTGATAAGGGCGATATAGGGATTACTTTTCTTCATAAACAAGTTGAATGACGTCCTCTTTTCCAGGCTGTACAATGAGTTTACATTGTACGTCAGTATGCGGAGCTTCTTCAATTGCATAACTGGAAGATTAAGGTGGCCAATGCCACGGACTTGTCTTCCTCACAAAGTTGACCATAGTTTGAAGGTACTGCGCTACGGGCTTTCTTCATCACGGACAGGAGATCATTTCCGAAGATACGCTCGACTTCACTGTTGAGATTCACTGCAGATGTGGCTGGCGCTGGTCTGGCTGGTCTAGCTGTCCTTGCCGGCGTTCTCGTTTGCTGTTGCTGTTGGTTCAGAGACTTTATTACTGCTGCATTTGGTGGTGCTGGTTTAGGTGCAAGAAGGCCGTCACAACATCCATTTGATCGATATCTAGATCATAGCGTACAGCCAAACTTAAAAGTAGCCTTATGGATGTGTACCTTACTACTGGAGAAAATGTTTCATGGTAATCGATCCCTTGACGTTGCGAATAACCCTTTACGACAAGTCTAACTTTATATTTTTCAACATTACCTTTTGCATCTTTTTTTGTCTTGAATGTCCACTTGCAGTTTATGGCTTTTTTTCCCTTTGGTAATGAAACTAATTCCCAAGTATCATTTTTTATAAGAGCCGCGTATTCATCATTCATTGCTTTCTTCCAATCAGGCATATTATCACTCTTCATTGCCTCAGCGACTGTTTTTGGGTCTTCATCATTGTCGGTGGTCATATACGATACATAACCGTCTCTTACAGGTGGATTTCTTATTCTGGTAGATCGTCTTATTACTTCATCGGATGTGATTCCATCTGAAGATTCTTCATCAATGAAACTACCTTGGGCATCTGAAAAACTGTTTTCACTAGCCGATTCATCAACAATTTGAGTTGTTATTTCATTATCAGTATGTACTGACGAATCTTCATTCTCTTTCCCCACTGAATCGCATCTTCTGAAAATGTCATAATAAGAAGTATCATTTGTCTTACCATCTTCTGGAAAAACCTGCTCATGGAAAATTGCATCCCGACTTATTGAGACTTCATTTTTCTTCATATCATAGAAGCGATATGATTTTGAATGTGTGCAGTATCCGATAAAAATGACTTCATTTCCCTTGGAATCGAGTTTCTTCCTTTTCTCTTTAGGAATGTGAATAACTGCTTGACAACCGAAAACTTTAAGATGATCTAGGTTCACTCTTTTTCCACTCCAGATTTCTTCGGGCGTTTTTTCTTTTGTACCCTTGCATGGTGTTCTATTGATTAAGTAAACTGCCGTATTTGCGGCTTCAGCCCAAAATCTTTTGTGCAATCCTGAATCGATGAGAAGACAACGCGCTTTTTCGATGACAGTTCTATTGATCCTTTCTGCCAAGCCATTTTGCTGTGGAGAATATGGAACTGTTGTCTGATGTTGTATGCCTGCATCAGTTAGCATCTTCTTCATCTTGAAATTACAGTATTCCGTTCCATTATCGCTTCTTATAGCCTTAATTTTGTAACCGGTTTGATTTTCTAAAAAAATTTTAAATTCAATGCACTTTTCCGCCACCTCAGTCTTCCTTTTTATGAAATATGGAAAGACTTTTCTGGAAAAATCGTCAATGAAAAGAAGCATGTACTCAAAACCTCCAATTGATTTCTGTTCAATCGGACCACAAAGATCAGTATGTACTAGCTCTAATATTGTTTCTGCTCTAGTACCAATTGATTTAAATGGCTGGCGCGCCATTTTACCTTTGATACAAGTGATACAATTAATTTTAGAATTATTGCAATCAATATTCTGTATCGCTTTCGGAATCATAACTTTTGTGGTTTCGATACTTGGATGTCCTAAACGCTTATGCCAAAGTTCAACATTTGTAACTATACTTTGTGCAACATATGGGCTTTGGTTGGGCGATCTGTTGAGGCAAAACATATCGTTCAGCAAACTTGCAGTTGCAACTATAGTACCTCTTTTGTCTTTTACTAGACAACCATTCTTCGAAAAAATCATTGAAAAACCCTTTTGTACAATTTTTGATACAGATAAAAGGTTTATGCACAAATCTGGAACGTGAAGGACTTCCAGAAATTCTACTTCACTTTCCTTGGATTTTCCTATAGATACTTTCATATCTACTTTACCTATACCTTGGACTTGCATTTTCGAATTATTGGCGACAATTACCTCAGAGTTAAGATCTTCCACCTTACTTGAAAAGCATGCACTATTTGAGCACATCTGAGCTGACGCTCCAGAGTCAAAATACCATTCTTCTTTGTCAAGAGCTTTGACTGAAAAGCAGCCTAACATCGCATTTTTTTTTTTCTACAACAAAACATAAACATAAAGTGTTTAAGAACAAAGTAATAAATCTTATCTTCCAACACCCCCACTAGATTTTGATACTTTTATACCAATCAGAGTACAACAGTGATTATGTTTTGTTGCTGGGAGTCCTTTGGTCATAATGTCGGCAAGCATTTCTTCAGTTTTTGTGTATACTACTTTCAACTTATTTTCTTCTATAAGGTCTTGAATGAAATGATGCCTTATGTCGATGTGTTTCGAACGAGCATGATACATGTTGTTTTGAGCAATATTTATTGCACTCTTGTTGTCACATTGTAATATTAGTTCTAGATTCCAATTGATAAGTTCTTGGAATAAAGACTTAAGCCAAAGTGCTTCTTGAGATGTTGAGGCTAAAGCCATATACATACTCAGCCTCTGTGGTGGAAAGAGCAAGAGTCGGTTGTTTCTTTGCATTCCATGAAATAGGTCCTCCTTGGTATTTAAAGAGATAACCTGTAGTTGATTTTCGGTCATCTGAGTCACTTGCCCGGTCTGCATCTGAAAATCCTTTTAAACATCCTTTATCGTCACGAGTGTAAGACAGTTTATAGTCTAAGGTTCCTTTGATATAACGGAAAAGTCGTTTAACCGCTAACCAATGGCACTTTGAAGGGTTTTTATTGAATCTTGATAAAGCCCCCTGATGTTTTAAGATTCTGAATAGTAAGTATTTTATTTTCAATAAACAAAAACGTTTTGAGTAAAACCAACTCGATATAAGCAATACATAAACATATAAAGTATATATGTACAAAGTACAATATCTCAAATTTCAACACCCCCACTAGATGTTGGTACTTTTATACTAATTAAATTGCAACAGTGGTTATGTTTCTGAGCTGGAAGTCCTTTGGTCATAACACCTGCAAGCATGTCTTCTGTTTTTAAATATCCGATCTTTATCTTCTTTTCATCTATAAGACCTCGTATAATGTGATGTCTGATGTCGATATGCTTCTAACGTGCATGATACATATTGTCTTGAGAAAGATTTATTGCGCTCTTGTTATCACATCGCAATCTCAATTCTTCATTCCAGGTAGTAAGTTCTTTTAATAAAGATTGAAGCCATAGTGCTTCTTGGGACGTTGAAGCCAAAGCCATGTACTCTGCTTCTGTAGTGGAAAAAGCCACGGTTGGTTGCTTCTTTGCATTCCATGATATAGGTCCTCCTTGGTATTTAAAGATGTAACCAGTTGTTGATTTTCTATCATCTTCATCGCTGGCCCAGTCTGCATCTGAAAATCCTTCTAGACGACCTTTATCATCACGTGTTAATTCTAGTTTATAGTTTTTAGTCCCTTTGACGTAACGAAAAAGTCTTTTAACTGCTGCCCAGTGAGACTTTGATGGATTGTTATTGAATCTAGACAAAGCCCCCACTGCAAAAGATAAATAAGGGCGACTTACTTGAGCTGCGTATAATATACTGCCAATTGCTTCTTTATATGGCACGGTGTTCATGTACTCAATGTCTTCTTTTGTTTTAGGACATGTCTCTTTAATAAGTTTTTGATTGATGTTCATCGGCGTGAAAACTGAGTTGCAATCGTCCATATTAAAACTCTTAAGCATAGTCTTGATATACGGTTCTTGGTCAATCCACAACTTTCCCTTTTCTCTATCGCGAGTTATTTGCATTCCAAGTACAAACTTAGCTTCTCCAAAATCCTTCATCTCGAATGATTTCGACAAACTATCCTTAATGCTTGATTTCTTGTCCTTGTTATTAGTAAAGATAAGAATATCGTCTACGTAGATAGCCACAAAAGTTTTTTTTTCGCCGTTTGTCTCGTAGTAAATGCAAGGATCCGTTTTAGATTGTGAAAGTCATTACCAAAAGGAAAAAAAGCCATAAACTGCAAGTGGACATTCAAGACAAAAAAAGATGCAAAAGGTAATGTTGAAAAATATAAAGCTAGACTTGTCGTAAAGGGTTATTCGCAACGTCAAGGGATCGATTACCATGAAACATTTTCTCCAGTAGTAAGGTACACATCCATAAGGCTACTTTTAAGTTTGGCTGTACGCTATGATCTAGATATCGATCAAATGGATGTTGTGACGGCCTTCTTGCAAAGTGAACTTGAAGAAGAAGTTTACATGCAACTTCCTGAAGGATTTTATGATGACCAAAATAAGGTATGTAAACTCAAGAAATTACTATACGGCCTCAAACAAGCTAGCAGAATTTGGAATAAGAAACTGGACGAAACATTAAAGAAAATTGGACTTTCACAATCTAAAACCGATCCGTGCATATATTACAAGACGAAAGGTAATGACAAGACTTTTGTCGCTATTTATGTTGACGACGGCGACGTATTGATTTTTACCAACAACAAAGAAGAAAAAAAGCTTATAAAAGAAAACTTGGCTAGATCATTAGAGATGAAAGATTTTGGAGAAGCTAAATTTGTGCTTGGTATGCAAATAACTCGTGATCGTCAAAAAGGAAAGTTATGGATAGACCAACAGACATACATTAAGAATATGCTTAAGCGATTTAGTATGGAGGATTGTAATCCAGTATCCCCACCCTTAGATATCAACCAAAAACTCATCAAAGAAACATGTCCAAAAACCAAAGATGAGATTGAGTATATGAAAGCAGTTCCATATCAAGAAGCAATTTGAAGTATTTTATATGCAGCTCAAGTAAGTCGCCCCGATCTATCCTTTGCAGTGGGGTCTTTATCAAGATTCAATAAAAACCCTTCAAAGTGCCATTGGTTAGCGGTTAAACGACTTTTCCGTTATATCAAAGGAACCTTAGACTATATACTGTCTTACACTCGTGACGATAAAGGATGTTTAAAAGGATTTTCAGATGCAGACTGGGCAAGTGACTCAGATGACCGAAAATCAACTACAGGTTATCTCTTTAAATACCAAGGAAGACCTATTTCATGGAATGCAAAGAAACAACCGACTCTTGCTCTTTCCACCACAGAGGCTGAGTATATGGCTTTAGCCTCAACATCTCAAGAAGTACTTTGGCTTAAGTCTTTATTCCAAGAACTTATCAATTGGAATCTAGAACTAATATTACAATGTGACAACAAGAGTGCAATAAATATTGCTCAAAACAACATGTATCATGCTCGTTCGAAACACATCGACATAAGGCATCATTTCATTCAAGACCTTATAGAAGAAAACAAGTTGAAAGTAGTATACACAAAAACTGAAGAAATGCTTGCCGACATTATGACCAAAGGACTCCCAGCAACAAAACATAATCACTGTTGTACTCTGATTGGTATAAAAGTATCAAAATCTAGTGGGGGTGTTGGAAGATAGATTTGTTACTTTGTTCTTAAACACTTTATGTTTATGTTTTGTTGTTATCAATTTGTAATTTGTTTAAAAGTTTGATTTATTGAAAATAAATATTATTACTATTCAGAATCTTAAAACATCAAAATGTGTTGTTACTCTTTTTCTATATCCTCTCATTTGGCTTTTTCTTGCCTGACTACAGAACCAAAAAAAAAATACCCACCTAACCTTCTTTATATGCATCTCCTTTTATTAGACTCTTTATTACGACTGAATATATTTTTACATTTTCTGAGATCTTATTATCATCATTATGTTCACATAATGTTCTAACAAAGATAATATAAAAGCGTGGCAATTTTTTCAGTTTACATAGAAACCGATTGCGGCAATTAATGAGTCAAAAAAAATTTGATATTGACCAGTGATTAACGAAATAAAGGGTGTGTCATGCTAACTTTATATGGAATTTGGTTATAAAGAAAAGTTTTTATTTCTTTCTGAAAAAAACCAAGAGCGCGGCAATTTTTTTGAGCTTGCATTTCACATATAAAAAAAATTTTAGTTTTGACAGGTGATTTTCGAAATACTGGATATGTCATGCTAACTTTATATGGAATGACGTCACAAAATGTTTTTTTTTTCTTTTTAACCAAAAGCGCGGCAGTTTTTTTGGTTTTGCAGTTTACATATAAACCGAATGTGGCAATTAATGAGTCAAAAAAAATTTGATATTGACCAGTGATTAACGAAATACAGGGTCTGTCATGCTAACTTTATATGGAATTTGGTTAAAAAAAAAGTTTTTATTTTTTTCTGAAAAAAACCAAGAGCGCGGCAATTTTTTTGAGTTTGCATTTCACATATAAACCCAATGCGGCAATTAATGAGCAAAAAAAATTTTAGTTTTGACAGGTGATTTTCGAAATACTGGATATGTCATGCTAACTTTATATGGAATGACGCCACAAAATGTTTTTTTTTTTCTTTTTAACCAAAAGCGCGGCAATTTTTTTGGTTTTGCAGTTTACTTATAAACCGAATGTGGCAATTAATGAGTCAAAAAAAATTTGACATTGACCAGTAATTAACGAAATACAGGGTGTGTCATGCTAACTTTATATGGAATTTGGTTATAAAGAAAAGTTTTTATTTCTTTCTGAAAAAAACCAAGAGCGCGGCAATTTTTTTGAGTTTGCATTTCACATATAAACCCAATGCGGCAATTAATGAGCAAAAAATGGATATGTCATGCTAACTTTATATGGAATGACGTCACAAAATGTTTTTTTTTTCTTTTTAACCAAAAGCGCGGCAGTTTTTTTGGTTATGCAGAATACACATAAACCGAATGCGGCAATTAATGAGTCAAAAAAAATTTGATATTAACGAAATACAGGGTGTGTCATGCTAACTTTATTGGAATTTGGTTATAAAAAAAAAGTTTTTATTTTTTTCTGAAAAAACCAAGAGCGCGGCAATTTTTTTGAGCTTGCATTTCACATATAAAAAAAATTTTAGTTTTGACAGGTGATTTTCGAAATACTGGATATGTCATGCTAACTTTATATGGAATGACGTCACAAAATGTTTTTTTTTTCTTTTTAACCAAAAGCGCGGCAGTTTTTTTGGTTTTGCAGTTTACATATAAACCGAATGTGGCAATTAATGAGTCAAAAAAAATTTGATATTGACCAGTGATTAACGAAATACAGGGTCTGTCATGCTAACTTTATATGGAATTTGGTTAAAAAAAAAAGTTTTTATTTTTTTCTGAAAAAAACCAAGAGCGCGGCAATTTTTTTGAGTTTGCATTTCACATATAAACCCAATGCGGCAATTAATGACCAAAAAAATTTTAGTTTTGACAGGTGATTTCCGAAATACTGGATATGTCATGCTAATTTTTGATGGAATGACGTCACAAAATGCGCGGCAATTTTTTTGGTTTCGCAGTTTACATATAAACCGAATGCGGCAATTAATGAGCCAAAAAAAAATTGATATTGACCAGTGATAAGCGAAATAAAAAAAAGTTTTTATTTTTTTCTGCAAAAAACCAAGAGCGCGGCAATTTTTTCAGTTTGCATTTCACATATAAACCCAATGCGGCAATTAATGATCAAAAAAAATTTTAGTTTTGACAGGTGATTTCCGAAATACTGGATATGTCATGCTAATTTTTGATGAAATGACGTCACAAAATGCGCGGCAATTTTTTTGAGATTGCATTTCAGATATAAACCCAATGCGGCAATTAGTGAGCAAAAACAATTTTAGTTTTGACAGGTGATTTTCGAAATACTGGATATGTCATACTAACTTTATATGGAATGACGTCACAAAATGTTTTTTTTTTCTTTTTAACCAAAAGCGCGGCAGTTTTTTTGGTTTTGCAGTTTACATATAAACCGAATGTGGCAATTAATGAGTCAAAAAAAATTTGATATTGACCAGTGATTAACGAAATACAGGGTCTGTCATGCTAACTTTATATGGAATTTGGTTAAAAAAAAAAGTTTTTATTTTTTTCTGAAAAAAACCAAGAGCGCGGCAATTTTTTTGAGTTTGCATTTCACATATAAACCCAATGCGGCAATTAATGAGCAAAAAAAATTTTAGTTTTGACAGGTGATTTTCGAAATACTGGATATGTCATGCTAACTTTATATGGAATGACGTCACAAAATGTTTTTTTTTTTCTTTTTAACCAAAAGCGCGGCAGTTTTTTTGGTTTTGCAGTTTACATATAAACCGATTGCGGCAATTAATGAGTCAAAAAAAATTTGATATTGACCAGTGATTAACGAAATAAAGGGTGTGTCATGCTAACTTTATATGGAATTTGGTTATAAAGAAAAGTTTTTATTTCTTTCTGAAAAAAACCAAGAGCGCGGCAATTTTTTTGAGCTTGCATTTCACATATAAAAAAAATTTTAGTTTTGACAGGTGATTTTCGAAATACTGGATATGTCATGCTAACTTTATATGGAATGACGTCACAAAATGTTTTTTTTTTCTTTTTAACCAAAAGCGCGGCAGTTTTTTTGGTTTTGCAGTTTACATATAAACCGAATGTGGCAATTAATGAGTCAAAAAAAATTTGATATTGACCAGTGATTAACGAAATACAGGGTCTGTCATGCTAACTTTATATGGAATTTGGTTAAAAAAAAAAGTTTTTATTTTTTTCTGAAAAAAACCAAGAGCGCGGCAATTTTTTTGAGTTTGCATTTCACATATAAACCCAATGCGGCAATTAATGAGCAAAAAAAATTTTAGTTTTGACAGGTGATTTTCGAAATACTGGATATGTCATGCTAACTTTATATGGAATGACGCCACAAAATGTTTTTTTTTTTCTTTTTAACCAAAAGCGCGGCAATTTTTTTGGTTTTGCAGTTTACTTATAAACCGAATGTGGCAATTAATGAGTCAAAAAAAATTTGACATTGACCAGTAATTAACGAAATACAGGGTGTGTCATGCTAACTTTATATGAAATTTGGTTATAAAGAAAAGTTTTTATTTCTTTCTGAAAAAAACCAAGAGCGCGGCAATTTTTTTGAGTTTGCATTTCACATATAAACCCAATGCGGCAATTAATGAGCAAAAAATGGATATGTCATGCTAACTTTATATGGAATGACGTCACAAAATGTTTTTTTTTCTTTTTAACCAAAAGCGCGGCAATTTTTTTGGTTATGCAGAATACACATAAACCGAATGCGGCAATTAATGAGTCAAAAAAAATTTGATATTAACGAAATACAGGGTGTGTCATGCTAACTTTATTGGAATTTGGTTATAAAAAAAAAGTTTTTATTTTTTTCTGAAAAAACCAAGAGCGCGGCAATTTTTTTGAGCTTGCATTTCACATATAAAAAAAATTTTAGTTTTGACAGGTGATTTTCGAAATACTGGATATGTCATGCTAACTTTATATGGAATGACGTCACAAAATGTTTTTTTTTCTTTTTAACCAAAAGCGCGGCAGTTTTTTTGGTTTTGCAGTTTACATATAAACCGAATGTGGCAATTAATGAGTCAAAAAAAATTTGATATTGACCAGTGATTAACGAAATACAGGGTCTGTCATGCTAACTTTATATGGAATTTGGTTAAAAAAAAAAGTTTTTATTTTTTTCTGAAAAAAACCAAGAGCGCGGCAATTTTTTTGAGTTTGCATTTCACATATAAACCCAATGCGGCAATTAATGACCAAAAAAATTTTAGTTTTGACAGGTGATTTCCGAAATACTGGATATGTCATGCTAATTTTTGATGGAATGACGTCACAAAATGCGCGGCAATTTTTTTGGTTTCGCAGTTTACATATAAACCGAATGCGGCAATTAATGAGCCAAAAAAAAATTGATATTGACCAGTGATAAGCGAAATAAAAAAAAGTTTTTATTTTTTTCTGCAAAAAACCAAGAGCGCGGCAATTTTTTCAGTTTGCATTTCACATATAAACCCAATGCGGCAATTAATGATCAAAAAAAATTTTAGTTTTGACAGGTGATTTCCGAAATACTGGATATGTCATGCTAATTTTTGATGAAATGACGTCACAAAATGCGCGGCAATTTTTTTGAGATTGCATTTCAGATATAAACCCAATGCGGCAATTAGTGAGCAAAAACAATTTTAGTTTTGACAGGTGATTTTCGAAATACTGGATATGTCATACTAACTTTATATGGAATGACGTCACAAAATGTTTTTTTTTTCTTTTTAACCAAAAGCGCGGCAGTTTTTTTGGTTTTGCAGTTTACATATAAACCGAATGTGGCAATTAATGAGTCAAAAAAAATTTGATATTGACCAGTGATTAACGAAATACAGGGTCTGTCATGCTAACTTTATATGGAATTTGGTTAAAAAAAAAAGTTTTTATTTTTTTCTGAAAAAAACCAAGAGCGCGGCAATTTTTTTGAGTTTGCATTTCACATATAAACCCAATGCGGCAATTAATGAGCAAAAAAAATTTTAGTTTTGACAGGTGATTTTCGAAATACTGGATATGTCATGCTAACTTTATATGGAATGACGCCACAAAATGTTTTTTTTTTCTTTTTAACCAAAAGCGCGGCAGTTTTTTTGGTTTTGCAGTTTACATATAAACCGAATGTGGCAATTAATGAGTCAAAAAAAATTTGACATTGACCAGTAATTAACGAAATACAGGGTGTGTCATGCTAACTTTATATGGAATTTGGTTATAAAGAAAAGTTTTTATTTCTTTCTGAAAAAAACCAAGAGCGCGGCAATTTTTTTGAGCTTGCATTTCACATATAAAAAAAATTTTAGTTTTGACAGGTGATTTTCGAAATACTGGATATGTCATGCTAACTTTATATGGAATGACGTCACAAAATGTTTTTTTTTTCTTTTTAACCAAAAGCGCGGCAGTTTTTTTGGTTTTGCAGTTTACATATAAACCGAATGTGGCAATTAATGAGTCAAAAAAAATTTGATATTGACCAGTGATTAACGAAATACAGGGTCTGTCATGCTAACTTTATATGGAATTTGGTTAAAAAAAAAAGTTTTTATTTTTTTCTGAAAAAAACCAAGAGCGCGGCAATTTTTTTGAGTTTGCATTTCACATATAAACCCAATGCGGCAATTAATGAGCAAAAAAAATTTTAGTTTTGACAGGTGATTTTCGAAATACTGGATATGTCATGCTAACTTTATATGGAATGACGCCACAAAATGTTTTTTTTTTTCTTTTTAACCAAAAGCGCGGCAATTTTTTTGGTTTTGCAGTTTACTTATAAACCGAATGTGGCAATTAATGAGTCAAAAAAAATTTGATATTGACCAGTGATTAACGAAATACAGGGTCTGTCATGCTAACTTTATATGGAATTTGGTTAAAAAAAAAAGTTTTTATTTTTTTCTGAAAAAAACCAAGAGCGCGGCAATTTTTTTGAGTTTGCATTTCACATATAAACCCAATGCGGCAATTAATGACCAAAAAAATTTTAGTTTTGACAGGTGATTTCCGAAATACTGGATATGTCATGCTAATTTTTGATGGAATGACGTCACAAAATGCGCGGCAATTTTTTTGGTTTCGCAGTTTACATATAAACCGAATGCGGCAATTAATGAGCCAAAAAAAAATTGATATTGACCAGTGATAAGCGAAATAAAAAAAAGTTTTTATTTTTTTCTGCAAAAAACCAAGAGCGCGGCAATTTTTTCAGTTTGCATTTCACATATAAACCCAATGCGGCAATTAATGATCAAAAAAAATTTTAGTTTTGACAGGTGATTTCCGAAATACTGGATATGTCATGCTAATTTTTGATGAAATGACGTCACAAAATGCGCGGCAATTTTTTTGAGATTGCATTTCAGATATAAACCCAATGCGGCAATTAGTGAGCAAAAACAATTTTAGTTTTGACAGGTGATTTTCGAAATACTGGATATGTCATACTAACTTTATATGGAATGACGTCACAAAATGTTTTTTTTTCTTTTTAACCAAAAGCGCGGCAGTTTTTTTGGTTTTGCAGTTTACATATAAACCGAATGTGGCAATTAATGAGTCAAAAAAAATTTGATATTGACCAGTGATTAACGAAATACAGGGTCTGTCATGCTAACTTTATATGGAATTTGGTTAAAAAAAAAAGTTTTTATTTTTTTCTGAAAAAAACCAAGAGCGCGGCAATTTTTTTGAGTTTGCATTTCACATATAAACCCAATGCGGCAATTAATGAGCAAAAAAAATTTTAGTTTTGACAGGTGATTTTCGAAATACTGGATATGTCATGCTAACTTTATATGGAATGACGTCACAAAATGTTTTTTTTTTCTTTTTAACCAAAAGCGCGGCAGTTTTTTTGGTTTTGCAGTTTACATATAAACCGATTGCGGCAATTAATGAGTCAAAAAAAATTTGATATTGACCAGTGATTAACGAAATAAAGGGTGTGTCATGCTAACTTTATATGGAATTTGGTTATAAAGAAAAGTTTTTATTTCTTTCTGAAAAAAACCAAGAGCGCGGCAATTTTTTTGAGCTTGCATTTCACATATAAAAAAAATTTTAGTTTTGACAGGTGATTTTCGAAATACTGGATATGTCATGCTAACTTTATATGGAATGACGTCACAAAATGTTTTTTTTTTCTTTTTAACCAAAAGCGCGGCAGTTTTTTTGGTTTTGCAGTTTACATATAAACCGAATGTGGCAATTAATGAGTCAAAAAAAATTTGATATTGACCAGTGATTAACGAAATACAGGGTCTGTCATGCTAACTTTATATGGAATTTGGTTAAAAAAAAAAGTTTTTATTTTTTTCTGAAAAAAACCAAGAGCGCGGCAATTTTTTTGAGTTTGCATTTCACATATAAACCCAATGCGGCAATTAATGAGCAAAAAAAATTTTAGTTTTGACAGGTGATTTTCGAAATACTGGATATGTCATGCTAACTTTATATGGAATGACGCCACAAAATGTTTTTTTTTTTCTTTTTAACCAAAAGCGCGGCAATTTTTTTTGGTTTTGCAGTTTACTTATAAACCGAATGTGGCAATTAATGAGTCAAAAAAAATTTGACATTGACCAGTAATTAACGAAATACAGGGTGTGTCATGCTAACTTTATATGAAATTTGGTTATAAAGAAAAGTTTTTATTTCTTTCTGAAAAAAACCAAGAGCGCGGCAATTTTTTTGAGTTTGCATTTCACATATAAACCCAATGCGGCAATTAATGAGCAAAAAATGGATATGTCATGCTAACTTTATATGGAATGACGTCACAAAATGTTTTTTTTTCTTTTTAACCAAAAGCGCGGCAATTTTTTTGGTTATGCAGAATACACATAAACCGAATGCGGCAATTAATGAGTCAAAAAAAATTTGATATTAACGAAATACAGGGTGTGTCATGCTAACTTTATTGGAATTTGGTTATAAAAAAAAAGTTTTTATTTTTTTCTGAAAAAACCAAGAGCGCGGCAATTTTTTTGAGCTTGCATTTCACATATAAAAAAAATTTTAGTTTTGACAGGTGATTTTCGAAATACTGGATATGTCATGCTAACTTTATATGGAATGACGTCACAAAATGTTTTTTTTTTCTTTTTAACCAAAAGCGCGGCAGTTTTTTTGGTTTTGCAGTTTACATATAAACCGAATGTGGCAATTAATGAGTCAAAAAAAATTTGATATTGACCAGTGATTAACGAAATACAGGGTCTGTCATGCTAACTTTATATGGAATTTGGTTAAAAAAAAAAGTTTTTATTTTTTTCTGAAAAAAACCAAGAGCGCGGCAATTTTTTTGAGTTTGCATTTCACATATAAACCCAATGCGGCAATTAATGACCAAAAAAATTTTAGTTTTGACAGGTGATTTCCGAAATACTGGATATGTCATGCTAATTTTTGATGGAATGACGTCACAAAATGCGCGGCAATTTTTTTGGTTTCGCAGTTTACATATAAACCGAATGCGGCAATTAATGAGCCAAAAAAAAATTGATATTGACCAGTGATAAGCGAAATAAAAAAAAGTTTTTATTTTTTTCTGCAAAAAACCAAGAGCGCGGCAATTTTTTCAGTTTGCATTTCACATATAAACCCAATGCGGCAATTAATGATCAAAAAAAATTTTAGTTTTGACAGGTGATTTCCGAAATACTGGATATGTCATGCTAATTTTTGATGAAATGACGTCACAAAATGCGAGGCAATTTTTTTGAGATTGCATTTCAGATATAAACCCAATGCGGCAATTAGTGAGCAAAAACAATTTTAGTTTTGACAGGTGATTTTCGAAATACTGGATATGTCATACTAACTTTATATGGAATGACGTCACAAAATGTTTTTTTTTCTTTTTAACCAAAAGCGCGGCAGTTTTTTTGGTTTTGCAGTTTACATATAAACCGAATGTGGCAATTAATGAGTCAAAAAAAATTTGATATTGACCAGTGATTAACGAAATACAGGGTCTGTCATGCTAACTTTATATGGAATTTGGTTAAAAAAAAAAGTTTTTATTTTTTCTGAAAAAACCAAGAGCGCGGCAATTTTTTTGAGTTTGCATTTCACATATAAACCCAATGCGGCAATTAATGAGCAAAAAAAAATTTAGTTTTGACAGGTGATTTTCGAAATACTGGATATGTCATGCTAACTTTATATGGAATGACGTCACAAAATGTTTTTTTTTCTTTTTAACCAAAAGCGCGGCAATTTTTTTGGTTATGCAGAATACACATTAACCGAATGCGGCAATTAATGAGTCAAAAAAAATTTGATATTAACGAAATACAGGGTGTGTCATGCTAACTTTATTGGAATTTGGTTATAAAAAAAAAGTTTTTATTTTTTTCTGAAAAAACCAAGAGCGCGGCAATTTTTTTGAGTTTGCATTTCACATATAAACCCAATGCGGCAATTAATGAGCAAAAAAAAATTTAGTTTTGACAGGTGATTTTCGAAATACTGGATATGTCATGCTAACTTTATATGGAATGACGTCACAAAATGTTTTTTTTTTTCTTTTTAACCAAAAGCGCGGCAGTTTTTTTGGTTTTGCAGTTTACATATAAACCGAATGTGGCAATTAATGAGTCAAAAAAAATTTGATATTGACCAGTGATTAACGAAATACAGGGTCTGTCATGCTAACTTTATATGGAATTTGGTTAAAAAAAAAAGTTTTTATTTTTTTCTGAAAAAAACCAAGAGCGCGGCAATTTTTTTGAGTTTGCATTTCACATATAAACCCAATGCGGCAATTAATGACCAAAAAAATTTTAGTTTTGACAGGTGATTTCCGAAATACTGGATATGTCATGCTAATTTTTGATGGAATGACGTCACAAAATGCGCGGCAATTTTTTTGGTTTCGCAGTTTACATATAAACCGAATGCGGCAATTAATGAGCCAAAAAAAAATTGATATTGACCAGTGATAAGCGAAATAAAAAAAAGTTTTTATTTTTTTCTGCAAAAAACCAAGAGCGCGGCAATTTTTTCAGTTTGCATTTCACATATAAACCCAATGCGGCAATTAATGATCAAAAAAAATTTTAGTTTTGACAGGTGATTTCCGAAATACTGGATATGTCATGCTAATTTTTGATGAAATGACGTCACAAAATGCGCGGCAATTTTTTTGAGATTGCATTTCAGATATAAACCCAATGCGGCAATTAGTGAGCAAAAACAATTTTAGTTTTGACAGGTGATTTTCGAAATACTGGATATGTCATACTAACTTTATATGGAATGACGTCACAAAATGTTTTTTTTTTCTTTTTAACCAAAAGCGCGGCAATTTTTTTGGTTATGCAGAATACACATAAACCGAATGCGGCAATTAATGAGTCAAAAAAAAAATTGATATTAACGAAATACAGGGTGTGTCATGCTAACTTTATTGGAATTTGGTTATAAAAAAAAGTTTTTATTTTTTTCTGAAAAAACCAAGAGCGCGGCAATTTTTTTGAGCTTGCATTTCACATATAAAAAAAATTTTAGTTTTGACAGGTGATTTTCGAAATACTGGATATGTCATGCTAACTTTATATGGAATGACGTCACAAAATGTTTTTTTTTTCTTTTTAACCAAAAGCGCGGCAGTTTTTTTGGTTTTACAGTTTACATATAAACCGAATGTGGCAATTAATGAGTCAAAAAAAATTTGATATTGACCAGTGATTAACGAAATACAGGGTCTGTCATGCTAACTTTATATGGAATTTGGTTAAAAAAAAAAGTTTTTATTTTTTTCTGAAAAAAACCAAGAGCGCGGCAATTTTTTTGAGTTTGCATTTCACATATAAACCCAATGCGGCAATTAATGAGCAAAAAAAAATTTAGTTTTGACAGGTGATTTCCGAAATACTGGATATGTCATGCTAATTTTTGATGGAATGACGTCACAAAATGCGCGGCAATTCTTTTGGTTTTGCAGTTTACATATAAACCGAATGCGGCAATTAATGAGCAAAAAAAAATTTGATATTGACCAGTGATTAACGAAATACAGGGTTTGTCATGCTAACTTTAATTTGGGTTTAAAAAAAAGTTTTTATTTTTTCTGAAAAAACCAAGAGCGCGGCAATTTTTTTGAGTTTGCATTTCACATATAAACCCAATGCGGCAATTAATGAGCAAAAAAAAATTTAGTTTTGACAGGTGATTTTCGAAATACTGGATATGTCATGCTAACTTTATATGGAATGACGTCACAAAATGTTTTTTTTTCTTTTTAACCAAAAGCGCGGCAATTTTTTTGGTTATGCAGAATACACATTAACCGAATGCGGCAATTAATGAGTCAAAAAAAATTTGATATTAACGAAATACAGGGTGTGTCATGCTAACTTTATTGGAATTTGGTTATAAAAAAAAAGTTTTTATTTTTTTCTGAAAAAACCAAGAGCGCGGCAATTTTTTTGAGTTTGCATTTCACATATAAACCCAATGCGGCAATTAATGAGCAAAAAAAAATTTAGTTTTGACAGGTGATTTTCGAAATACTGGATATGTCATGCTAACTTTATATGGAATGACGTCACAAAATGTTTTTTTTTTTCTTTTTAACCAAAAGCGCGGCAGTTTTTTTGGTTTTGCAGTTTACATATAAACCGAATGTGGCAATTAATGAGTCAAAAAAAATTTGATATTGACCAGTGATTAACGAAATACAGGGTCTGTCATGCTAACTTTATATGGAATTTGGTTAAAAAAAAAAGTTTTTATTTTTTTCTGAAAAAAACCAAGAGCGCGGCAATTTTTTTGAGTTTGCATTTCACATATAAACCCAATGCGGCAATTAATGACCAAAAAAATTTTAGTTTTGACAGGTGATTTCCGAAATACTGGATATGTCATGCTAATTTTTGATGGAATGACGTCACAAAATGCGCGGCAATTTTTTTGGTTTCGCAGTTTACATATAAACCGAATGCGGCAATTAATGAGCCAAAAAAAAATTGATATTGACCAGTGATAAGCGAAATAAAAAAAAGTTTTTATTTTTTTCTGCAAAAAACCAAGAGCGCGGCAATTTTTTCAGTTTGCATTTCACATATAAACCCAATGCGGCAATTAATGATCAAAAAAAATTTTAGTTTTGACAGGTGATTTCCGAAATACTGGATATGTCATGCTAATTTTTGATGAAATGACGTCACAAAATGCGCGGCAATTTTTTTGAGATTGCATTTCAGATATAAACCCAATGCGGCAATTAGTGAGCAAAAACAATTTTAGTTTTGACAGGTGATTTTCGAAATACTGGATATGTCATACTAACTTTATATGGAATGACGTCACAAAATGTTTTTTTTTTCTTTTTAACCAAAAGCGCGGCAATTTTTTTGGTTATGCAGAATACACATAAACCGAATGCGGCAATTAATGAGTCAAAAAAAAAATTGATATTAACGAAATACAGGGTGTGTCATGCTAACTTTATTGGAATTTGGTTATAAAAAAAAGTTTTTATTTTTTTCTGAAAAAACCAAGAGCGCGGCAATTTTTTTGAGCTTGCATTTCACATATAAAAAAAATTTTAGTTTTGACAGGTGATTTTCGAAATACTGGATATGTCATGCTAACTTTATATGGAATGACGTCACAAAATGTTTTTTTTTCTTTTTAACCAAAAGCGCGGCAGTTTTTTTGGTTTTACAGTTTACATATAAACCGAATGTGGCAATTAATGAGTCAAAAAAAATTTGATATTGACCAGTGATTAACGAAATACAGGGTCTGTCATGCTAACTTTATATGGAATTTGGTTAAAAAAAAAAGTTTTTATTTTTTTCTGAAAAAAACCAAGAGCGCGGCAATTTTTTTGAGTTTGCATTTCACATATAAACCCAATGCGGCAATTAATGAGCAAAAAAAATTTTAGTTTTGACAGGTGATTTTCGAAATACTGGATATGTCATGCTAACTTTATATGGAATGACGCCACAAAATGTTTTTTTTTCTTTTTAACCAAAAGCGCGGCAATTTTTTTGGTTTTGCAGTTTACTTATAAACCGAATGCGGCAATTAATGAGTCAAAAAAAAATTTGACATTGACCAGTAATTAACGAAATACAGGGTGTGTCATGCTAACTTTATATGGAATTTGGTTATAAAGAAAAGTTTTTATTTCTTTCTGAAAAAAACCAAGAGCGCGGCAATTTTTTTGAGTTTGCATTTTGACAGGTGATTTCCGAAATACTGGATATGTCATGCTAATTTTTGATGGAATGACGTCACAAAATGCGCGGCAATTCTTTTGGTTTTGCAGTTTACATATAAACCGAATGCGGCAATTAATGAGCAAAAAAAAATTTGATATTGACCAGTGATTAACGAAATACAGGGTTTGTCATGCTAACTTTAATTTGGGTTTAAAAAAAAGTTTTTATTTTTTCTGAAAAAAACAAGAGCGCGGCAATTTTTTTGAGTTTGCATTTCACATATAAACCCAATTCGGCAATTAATGAGCAAAAAAAATTTTAGTTTTGACAGGTGATTTTCGAAATACTGGATATGTCATGCTAACTTTATATGGAATGACGTCACAAAATGTTCTTTTTTTCTTTTTAACCAAAAGCGTGGCAATTTTTTTGGTTATGCAGAATACACATAAACCGAATGCGGCAATTAATGGGTCAAAATAAATTTGATATTGACCAGTGATTTCCGAAATACTGGAAATGTCATGCTAATTTTTGATGGAATGACGTCACAAAATGCGCGGCAATTTTTTTGGTTTCGCAGTTTACATATAAACCGAATGCGGCAATTAATGAGCCAAAAAAAAATTGATATTGACCAGTGATAAGCGAAATAAAAAAAAGTTTTTATTTTTTTCTGCAAAAAACCAAGAGCGCGGCAATTTTTTCAGTTTGCATTTCACATATAAACCCAATGCGGCAATTAATGATCAAAAAAAATTTTAGTTTTGACAGGTGATTTCCGAAATACTGGATATGTCATGCTAATTTTTGATGAAATGACGTCACAAAATGCGCGGCAATTTTTTTGAGATTGCATTTCAGATATAAACCCAATGCGGCAATTAGTGAGCAAAAACAATTTTAGTTTTGACAGGTGATTTTCGAAATACTGGATATGTCATACTAACTTTATATGGAATGACGTCACAAAATGTTTTTTTTTTCTTTTTAACCAAAAGCGCGGCAATTTTTTTGGTTATGCAGAATACACATAAACCGAATGCGGCAATTAATGAGTCAAAAAAAAAATTGATATTAACGAAATACAGGGTGTGTCATGCTAACTTTATTGGAATTTGGTTATAAAAACAAGTTTTTATTTTTTTCTGAAAAAACCAAGAGCGCGGCAATTTTTTTGAGCTTGCATTTCACATATAAAAAAAATTTTAGTTTTGACAGGTGATTTTCGAAATACTGGATATGTCATGCTAACTTTATATGGAATGACGTCACAAAATGTTTTTTTTTTCTTTTTAACCAAAAGCGCGGCAGTTTTTTTGGTTTTGCAGTTTACATATAAACCGAATGTGGCAATTAATGAGTCAAAAAAAATTTGATATTGACCAGTGATTAACGAAATACAGGGTCTGTCATGCTAACTTTATATGGAATTTGGTTAAAAAAAAAAGTTTTTATTTTTTTCTGAAAAAAACCAAGAGCGCGGCAATTTTTTTGAGTTTGCATTTCACATATAAACCCAATGCGGCAATTAATGAGCAAAAAAAATTTTAGTTTTGACAGGTGATTTTCGAAATACTGGATATGTCATGCTAACTTTATATGGAATGACGCCACAAAATGTTTTTTTTTTCTTTTTAACCAAAAGCGCGGCAATTTTTTTGGTTTTGCGGTTTACTTATAAACCGAATGCGGCAATTAATGAGTCAAAAAAAAATTTGACATTGACCAGTAATTAACGAAATACAGGGTGTGTCATGCTAACTTTATATGGAATTTGGTTGAAAAAAACCAAGAGCGCGGCAATTTTTTTGAGTTTGCATTTCACATATAAACCCAATGCGGCAGTTAATGAGCAAAAAAATTTTAGTTTTGACAGGTGATTTTCGAAATACTGGATATGTCATGCTAACTTTATATGGAATGACGCCACAAAATGTTTTTTTTTTTTTCTTTTTAACCAAAAGCGCGGCATTTTTTTGGGTTTGCAGTTTACTTATAAACCGAATGCGGCAATTAATGAGTCAAAAAAAATTTGACATTGACCAGTAATTAACGAAATACAGGGTGTGTCATGCTAACTTTATATGGAATTTGATTATAAAAAAAAGTTTTTATTTTTTTCTGAAAAAAACCAAGAGTGCGGTAATTTTTTTGAGTTTGCATTTCACATATAAACCCAATGCGGCAATTAATGACCAAAAAAATTTTAGTTTTGACAGGTGATTTCCGAAATACTGGATATGTCATGCTAATTTTTGATGGAATGACGTCACAAAATGCGCGGCAATTTTTTTGGTTTCGCAGTTTACATATAAACCGAATGCGGCAATTAATGAGCCAAAAAAAAATTGATATTGACCAGTGATAAGCGAAATAAAAAAAAGTTTTTATTTTTTTCTGCAAAAAACCAAGAGCGCGGCAATTTTTTCAGTTTGCATTTCACATATAAACCCAATGCGGCAATTAATGATCAAAAAAAATTTTAGTTTTGACAGGTGATTTCCGAAATACTGGATATGTCATGCTAATTTTTGATGAAATGACGTCACAAAATGCGCGGCAATTTTTTTGAGATTGCATTTCAGATATAAACCCAATGCGGCAATTAGTGAGCAAAAACAATTTTAGTTTTGACAGGTGATTTTCGAAATACTGGATATGTCATACTAACTTTATATGGAATGACGTCACAAAATGTTTTTTTTTCTTTTTAACCAAAAGCGCGGCAATTTTTTTGGTTATGCAGAATACACATAAACCGAATGCGGCAATTAATGAGTCAAAAAAAAAATTGATATTAACGAAATACGGGGTGTGTCATGCTAACTTTATTGGAATTTGGTTATAAAAAAGTTTTTATTTTTTTCTGAAAAAACCAAGAGCGCGGCAATTTTTTTGAGCTTGCATTTCACATATAAAAAAATTTTAGTTTTGACAGGTGATTTTCGAAATACTGGATATGTCATGCTAACTTTATATGGAATGACGTCACAAAATGTTTTTTTTTTCTTTTTAACCAAAAGCGCGGCAGTTTTTTTGGTTTTGCAGTTTACATATAAACCGAATGTGGCAATTAATGAGTCAAAAAAAATTTGATATTGACCAGTGATTAACGAAATACAGGGTCTGTCATGCTAACTTTATATGGGATTTGGTTAAAAAAAAAAGTTTTTATTTTTTTCTGAAAAAAACCAAGAGCGCGGCAATTTTTTTGAGTTTGCATTTCACATATAAACCCAATGCGGCAATTAATGAGCAAAAAAAATTTTAGTTTTGACAGGTGATTTTCGAAATACTGGATATGTCATGCTAACTTTATATGGAATGACGCCACAAAATGTTTTTTTTTTTCTTTTTAACCAAAAGCGCGGCAATTTTTTTGGTTTTGCAGTTTACTTATAAACCGAATGCGGCAATTAATGAGTCAAACAAAATTTGACATTGACCAGTAATTAACGAAATACAGGGTGTGTCATGCTAACTTTATATGGAATTTGGTTATAAAAAAAAGTTTTTATTTTTTTCTGAAAAAAACCAAGAGTGCGTTAATTTTTTTGAGTTTGCATTTCACATATAAACCCAATGCGGCAATTAATGACCAAAAAAATTTTAGTTTTGACAGGTGATTTCCGAAATACTGGATATGTCATGCTAATTTTTGATGGAATGACGTCACAAAATGCGCGGCAATTTTTTTGGTTTCGCAGTTTACATATAAACCGAATGCGGCAATTAATGAGCCAAAAAAAAATTGATATTGACCAGTGATAAGCGAAATAAAAAAAAGTTTTTATTTTTTTCTGCAAAAAACCAAGAGCGCGGCAATTTTTTCAGTTTGCATTTCACATATAAACCCAATGCGGCAATTAATGATCAAAAAAAATTTTAGTTTTGACAGGTGATTTCCGAAATACTGGATATGTCATGCTAATTTTTGATGAAATGACGTCACAAAATGCGCGGCAATTTTTTTGAGATTGCATTTCAGATATAAACCCAATGCGGCAATTAGTGAGCAAAAACAATTTTAGTTTTGACAGGTGATTTTCGAAATACTGGATATGTCATACTAACTTTATATGGAATGACGTCACAAAATGTTTTTTTTTTCTTTTTAACCAAAAGCGCGGCAATTTTTTTGGTTATGCAGAATACACATAAACCGAATGCGGCAATTAATGAGTCAAAAAAAAAATTGATATTAACGAAATACAGGGTGTGTCATGCTAACTTTATTGGAATTTGGTTATAAAAAAAAGTTTTTATTTTTTTCTGAAAAAACCAAGAGCGCGGCAATTTTTTTGAGCTTGCATTTCACATATAAAAAAAATTTTAGTTTTGACAGGTGATTTTCGAAATACTGGATATGTCATGCTAACTTTATATGGAATGACGTCACAAAATGTTTTTTTTTCTTTTTAACCAAAAGCGCGGCAGTTTTTTTGGTTTTGCAGTTTACATATAAACCGAATGTGGCAATTAATGAGTCAAAAAAAATTTGATATTGACCAGTGATTAACGAAATACAGGGTCTGTCATGCTAACTTTATATGGAATTTGGTTAAAAAAAAAAGTTTTTATTTTTTTCTGAAAAAAAACAAGAGCGCGGCAATTTTTTTGAGTTTGCATTTCACATATAAACCCAATGCGGCAATTAATGAGCAAAAAAAATTTTAGTTTTGACAGGTGATTTTCGAAATACTGGATATGTCATGCTAACTTTATATGGAATGACGCCACAAAATGTTTTTTTTTCTTTTTAACCAAAAGCGCGGCAATTTTTTTGGTTTTGCAGTTTACTTATAAACCGAATGCGGCAATTAATGAGTCAAAAAAAAATTTGACATTGACCAGTAATTAACGAAATACAGGCTGTGTCATGCTAACTTTATATGGAATTTGGTTATAAAGAAAAGTTTTTATTTCTTTCTGAAAAAAACCAAGAGCGCGGCAATTTTTTTGAGTTTGCATTTCACATATAAACCCAATGCGGCAATTAATGAGCAAAAAAAAATTTAGTTTTTAAAAGTGATTTCCGAAATACTGGATATGTCATGCTAATTTTTGATGGAATGACGTCACAAAATGCGCGGCAATTCTTTTGGTTTCGCAGTTTACATATAAACCGAATGCGGCAATTAATGAGCAAAAAAAAATTTGATATTGACCAGTGATTAACGAAATACAGGGTTTGTCATGCTAACTTTAATTTGGGTTTAAAAAAAAGTTTTTATTTTTTCTGAAAAAACCAAGAGCGCGGCAATTTTTTTGAGTTTGCATTTCACATATAAACCCAATGCGGCAATTAATGAGCAAAAAAAATTTTAGTTTTGACAGGTGATTTTCGAAATACTGGATATGTCATGCTAACTTTATATGGAATGACGTCACAAAATGTTCTTTTTTTCTTTTTAACCAAAAGCGTGGCAATTTTTTTGGTTATGCAGAATACACATAAACCGAATGCGGCAATTAATGAGTCAAAAAAAATTTGATATTGACCAGTGATTAACGAAATACAGGGTGTGTCATGCTAACTTTATATGGAATTTGGTTATAAAAAAAAGTTTTTATTTTTTTCTGAAAAAACCAAGAGCGCGTCAATTTTTTTGAGTTTGCATTTCACATATAAACCCAATGCGGCAATTAATGAGCAAAAAAAAATTTAGTTTTGACAGGTGATTTTCGAAATACTGGATATGTCATGCTAACTTTATATGGAATGACGTCACAAAATGTTTTTTTTTCTTTTTAACCAAAAGCGCGGCAATTTTTTTGGTTATGCAGAATACACATAAACCGAATGCGGCAATTAATGAGTCAAAAAAAATTTGATATTAACGAAATACAGGGTGTGTCATGCTAACTTTATTGGAATTTGGTTATAAAAAAAAAGTTTTTATTTTTTTCTGAAAAAACCAAGAGCGCGGCAATTTTTTTGAGCTTGCATTTCACATATAAAAAAAATTTTAGTTTTGACAGGTGATTTTCGAAATACTGGATATGTCATGCTAACTTTATATGGAATGACGTCACAAAATGTTTTTTTTTTTCTTTTTAACCAAAAGCGCGGCAGTTTTTTTGGTTTTGCAGTTTACATATAAACCGAATGTGGCAATTAATGAGTCAAAAAAAATTTGATATTGACCAGTGATTAACGAAATACAGGGTCTGTCATGCTAACTTTATATGGAATTTGGTTAAAAAAAAAAGTTTTTATTTTTTTCTGAAAAAAACCAAGAGCGCGGCAATTTTTTTGAGTTTGCATTTCACATATAAACCCAATGCGGCAATTAATGAGCAAAAAAAATTTTAGTTTTGACAGGTGATTTTCGAAATACTGGATATGTCATGCTAACTTTATATGGAATGACGCCACAAAATGTTTTTTTTTTTCTTTTTAACCAAAAGCGCGGCAATTTTTTTGGTTATGCAGAATACACATAAACCGAATGCGGCAATTAATGAGTCAAAAAAAATTTGATATTAACGAAATACAGGGTGTGTCATGCTAACTTTATTGGAATTTGGTTATAAAAAAAAAGTTTTTATTTTTTTCTGAAAAAACCAAGAGCGCGGCAATTTTTTTGAGCTTGCATTTCACATATAAAAAAAATTTTAGTTTTGACAGGTGATTTTCGAAATACTGGATATGTCATGCTAACTTTATATGGAATGACGTCACAAAATGTTTTTTTTTTTCTTTTTAACCAAAAGCGCGGCAGTTTTTTTGGTTTTGCAGTTTACATATAAACCGAATGTGGCAATTAATGAGTCAAAAAAAATTTGATATTGACCAGTGATTAACGAAATACAGGGTCTGTCATGCTAACTTTATATGGAATTTGGTTAAAAAAAAAAAGTTTTTATTTTTTTCTGAAAAAAACCAAGAGCGCGGCAATTTTTTTGAGTTTGCATTTCACATATAAACCCAATGCGGCAATTAATGAGCAAAAAAAATTTTAGTTTTGACAGGTGATTTTCGAAATACTGGATATGTCATGCTAACTTTATATGGAATGACGCCACAAAATGTTTTTTTTTTTCTTTTTAACCAAAAGCGCGGCAATTTTTTTGGTTTTGCAGTTTACTTATAAACCGAATGCGGCAATTAATGAGTCAAAAAAAATTTGACTTTGACCAGTAGTTAACGAAATACAGGGTGTGTCATGCTAACTTTATATGGAATTTGGTTATAAAAAAAAGTTTTTATTTTTTTCTGAAAAAAACCAAGAGTGCGGTAGTTTTTTTGAGTTTGCATTTCACATATAAACCCAATGCGGCAATTAATGACCAAAAAAATTTTAGTTTTGACAGGTGATTTCCGAAATACTGGATATGTCATGCTAATTTTTGATGGAATGACGTCACAAAATGCGCGGCAATTTTTTTGAGATTGCATTTCAGATATAAACCGAATGCGGCAATTAATGAGCCAAAAAAAAATTGATATTGACCAGTGATAAGCGAAATAAAAAAAAGTTTTTGTTTTTTTCTGCAAAAAACCAAGAGCGCGGCAATTTTTTCAGTTTGTATTTCACATATAAACCCAATGCGGCAATTAATGATCAAAAAAAATTTTAGTTTTGACAGGTGATTTCCGAAATACTGGATATGTCATGCTAATTTTTGATGAAATGACGTCACAAAATGCGCGGCAATTTTTTTGAGATTGCATTTCAGATATAAACCCAATGCGGCAATTAGTGAGCAAAAACAATTTTAGTTTTGACAGGTGATTTTCGAAATACTGGATATGTCATACTAACTTTATATGGAATGACGTCACAAAATGTTTTTTTTTTCTTTTTAACCAAAAGCGCGGCAATTTTTTTGGTCTTGCAGTTTACATATAAACCGAATGCGGCAATTAATGAGTCAAAAAAAATTTGATATTGACCAGTGATTAACGAAATACAGGGTGTGTCATGCTAACTTTATATGGAATTTGGTTATAAAAAAAAGTTTTTATTTTTTTTCTGAAAAAACCAAGAGCCCAATTTGTTTTTTGATTTCACGGCAATTATTCGGCAATTAATGAGCGAAAAAAATTTGATTTGACCAAAAATTAAAGATCAAATTCTGACCAAACTAAGAACGCGGCAATTTTTTTGACTTCACGGCATAAATGCGGCAACTATACGGCAATTACTGAGCCAAAAAAAATTAACTTTTCAAAAGTTGTCATGCTAAGTTTAAACGGGTAGAAACAGCACTTGCCTAGTTTGCAATGCAGAAAATGATTTACTTGTCTTAACAGCCGAATGCAGAGCAAATATTTTTATACAAAAAATGTTTACATTCCTGATAAAGTCAGATCATGTGGACATCATTTAGATATAAGAGGATTTATATTGCCACCTCTCTGTATTGGAATTCGGTCTGTTAATAGACCATATGTAATAAAAGGTTCAGATCTCCAAATATTCTTTCAGGGGCTAAGAAATGTTGCTAGGAGTATGACAAGAATTGATGACGAACATAGTTTAAGTGACGAAGATTTTCAAAGTTTTTGTCCCATAACAAAACAGCAGTTTCAAGGTCTTTTCTCTTATTGTGATAAAGTACCACAAGAAGGTGGATATAGATATGTTTCAAGAAGAGATTTACTTTTTTTTCTCTGCATAGTGTGCCAGGGTCTTTCCGATGATTTTCTTTGTGCTATGTTCCAATATTCAACTCGACAGCAAACAAGCTTAACCGTAAGTACTGTTAGAGAGTCTTTAATGCGACGTTTCGTCCCTTCAAATATTGGATTCAATGCTATTGAGAGGGAAACTTATATTGAAAGGCACGTCACCGAGTTTTCCAACCATTTATATAATTCAGACCCCGAAATTCCTACAGCTATAGCCTGCATTGATGGTACATACAGCTACATTCTTCGAAAATCCTTTTCACTTCACAAACATCGGCATTTAATTAAACCTGTGCTAATTGTAGCTCCTGATGGTTATACATATATTGGACATCCAAGGTCCGTTTTTCTCGGATTATTATAACAATGATGCTGCCTTACTTGAACCAGAGTTCGAAAATGATGGGCAAATAATGAGAAGATGGTTTCAAGAAAATGATATTGTCATCATTGATAGAGCATACCGAGATAGCACCGAATTGTTAAGCCGTTTAGGAATAACATATAAAATGCCCGCACTACTTCAACGAGGAACACCCCAATTGAGTTCAGAGGATGCTAACGCTTCTCGAATAGTAATAAAATCTAGATGGATTGTTGAAGCAAGAAATGGGCATATAAAGACGATCTTTAAGTTTCTAAAACAAAACATACAGATGCATCATGTTCCAAAAATTGGAGATTTCTATCGAATTGCTGGTGCTATAACCAATAAATATCGTCCCACTATTCACATGGAAGGAGCTGATGCTGCCATGGCACAAAGATTAAATGAAAAGATGAGTGATCCGAATTTTGTACAAGCCCTAGTTGAAGTTGAAAATCTTGGTTCTAGGAATGTTCGAAGGTGGGTGCGGATGGATTCTAATCTATTATCAGACTTTCCTCGTCTCACAATAGAATACTTGAAAGACCTGACTATTGGAGTGTTTCAAGTTCGACTTGCACCATCTTATGTCCAAGACGCATTGATACGAGAACCGCAAGAAGAGTTTCACATTGAGTTGCTTAGAGGCAGTAATAATATTCCTGAGCGTGGCTTAGTGAGAGTAAGAACTTATTCTAGATTTAGAAACGCTATCAAACATCAGCTTTGGATGGCTTACAAACCAAATGACGAAGTAGAAGAAGAAGAAGAAGATCAGCAACAAGAAGAGCTTCAAGAACCTATACTCGGTTACTATAATTGCACTTGTCAATCGGGGGCCAGAACACTTGGAACATGTCCTCATGTTACAAGTGTCCTCTGGTTCTTAGGTTATGCACGCCATGAAGATAATGTTCACTACCCTTCAAACAAATTAAATGAAACTATACCTGATGCAAGAAATCGTACTAGACAAAGACTTTAAACGATTTGTATTTTCATTCCCCTGATAAAATCGGCCCTTTTAAGGCCCAAATTCAAGATGTACAAAATTCGTTCGTGCGACCTCCACGTGGTGTACATTGGGTCATGCTAACGCCGACGGTGTTTTTGTAATCTATATAAAATAAAATATTCAGTATTAATCCAATTATAAAAGTTATAAACTATAGCTAAAACGGCAAACCGTAAAATCCCCAATGTTAACGTAAATGTAACATATAAATGTTACAATATCACACAAAAACTACTAAGCCCATCATCATGAAACTTTGTAAAAATGGTCTTGGAGATATTAGAAGTAACATAAGTCATTTTTACCCCGAAAAAATCCCCGACAAATAATTTATTGATTCTTTGCATAGGTATAGTAATAGTTTAGGGGTCAGAAAATGACATAGGCTACTTTTTTTATCCCGATCATCGCGGGTAACACCGCTAGTAAACAGTAAATATTTGTATTTTGTATTTTAAACAGAAATGGATGTTTCACTTTTCACTATAACTTGGAATCCGTTGAAGCTAGAGGGTTGGGCCCATATACATTTTCAATCAGAATGATATCATCTATATTCTACCAAAATTTCATCGAATTTAACCGGGACACTTTTTTCATACATTTAGTGCGTGGTCCTTTGTTATTCCATGCAATAAGCTAAATTTTTTATTTTTGTTGATTATATCTACAGATTTTTGTATTTTTTCTACATTAGCTATGTAAAGAACTAGGTCAATAATATGAACTATATTTATGTAATCCTCAATGATTTTTGCAGTTCCCAAATTTAAAGATAAGAGTCCTTTTGTGTTACTCAGGTCCTGAATTTCTATCTTCTGGCCTGTTGTTGCTGTTGCCTGAAGAAACCTGAAATTTTCGTTTCCTTTTAGGTTTAGATTTATGCAACTTTTTATTTTTCATGGTAATTAATGTTACTCTGTTATTTTTCTATACTGTTTGATAACTAAATATAGGTGTTAGTTTATGTCTTCTATTTTCTTTTCTAAATATAAAGGTTCCTTCTTTTACACTCTTAGGGTTTTCTCTATTTTTGTTTAGTTTTTCTATATTATTTGTTACGTTTTTGCCTACTTGTTCTTTAATAGATGAATATAAATGTTCCTGAAATTCGTTAAGTTTTTCTAAATAATCATGTACATTATTGTTACTTATATTTTTCAATTTGTATGTACGACCATAGAATAATTCAAAAGGGGTAAGCTTAGTTTGAGAGTGTGTAGCGTTACTATATGTTATCAATATTTCATGAAGAATATCTTCGTGATTTCTAGTTTTATTCTTATCAAAAATAATTCTATAGATTTTAGTTAGGGTTGAATGCATTCTTTCTACTGGAGCATTGCTAGAGCTTTGCTGAAGGGATGTTATGTGGTGCTCTAAATTAAATCGTTTGCAACAGTTAGTAAATATAAGAGAGGTGTCGGAATGAACAATATCAAGAGGATGGGAAGGGTTTTCTGGTATTCAATGTTTGGTGGATTTCTATCATATTTTAATGTTTGGCATTTATTGCAATTGTTAATTATTACTGTGATTTTATTTCTCGTGAAAGGGAAAAATAGTCTCTTTTAATATGTTGGAATGATTCATTTATTCCTCGATGGTTTGAATATATGTGATAATCATTGATAAGTTTGTCCTGCTCGTCATATCTTTTAGCATCTCAGTGCATCGAACTAACTTAAAGAGTTTAGACTGCGAAAAATATTTTGAATAAACTGCTTGAACAATTCTGAATAAGTCGTCATCTGTTGTATATATCGCGGTTAACTTTTTTGGGGGTAAATATTGTTTAAAAATCGTTGTTATATTCTCTTCTGTGAAATTGGGTTGTCTTATTATACGTCTTTGTTTATTTCTGAATGGTGTTATTAGAGAAATAGGTGGTGTCCTATTTGATTATTCGAGAATTAATTGAAAGCTAAATGAATTTATTGGCTGTTCTGATATAGGAATTCCATCGTTAAGATCTTCTTGAGCTGAGTGCACTGTTGTTCCTGCTGTTGCTTGGGTGGAATTTGATTCGTTAATATTAATTTCTATTTCACTTTTTTCATCTATTTTAACTCTAATGAGAGCATCAGCGTTTGTGTTTTCTTTTCTTTTTTTATATATTACCTCATAATCGAACTCTTCTAGTTTTAGACGCCATCTAATAAGTTTGGAATTTGGGTCTTTGAGTGAAAGTAGCCACGTAAGTGGTTTGTGATCTGTTATTATTTTGAATTTTTGTCCAAAGAGGTACGGACAGAAGTGTTTGGTTGCCCAAACAATGGCTAGAAGTTCTTTTTCTGTTGTCTGATTTCAGAGTCAGAAAGTGTTCTTGATGCATAACAAACAGGTTTATCTGAACCTAACGGTCCTTGGCTTAGAACATCTCCTATTGCGTAATCGCTTTTGCATCTATTGTTAAGATAAAAGATTTGAAAAATCAGGGTATTGTAAAAGTGGATCATTCATAAGGATGTTTTTACAGTGTTCAAAACATTTTATGTAGTTATCATCTAATTTTATGGTACGACCTTTCTTTAAACATTGAGTTAAGGGTTCGGTGATTCTCACGAAATATCTTATGAACTTTCTGTAGTAACCCAAGAGTCCTAAAAATTGTTTGATTTGTTTATTTGTCTTAGGGATGGGGTAATTTTTTATGGCAGATATTTTTTCAGGGTTAGGTTAGGTAGAATTGTGCTTCCGTCCTTAGAAATTCCGATTTATCCAGTTGGATTTTTAGATTTGAGTCGGCATCTTGAAAAATTTTCGTAAGGTTTCCATGTGTTCTTGTTACTAACTTGAAAAGACGATTATGTCGTCCATATAAACAAGACAGGATTTTCCTAGCAGGTCCCTCAAGACGTTGTCCACCACTCTTTGGAAAGTCGATGGAGCGTTTTTGAGCCCATACTTATATACTCGTAGTGTCCATTATCCACCGTAAAGGCAGTTTTACTTATATCTCTAGGATCTATTTCAATTTGATGAAACCCGGACGCAAGGTCTAGGGTTGTAAAGTAGTTGCAACGCCCAAGTTTTTCTAAAATATTTGAAATATTAGGAAGAGGATAGCGATCACCAATAGTTTTATCGTTCAATTTACGATAATCAGTAACCATTCTCCACTTTTGTTTGCCAGAAGCATCTTTTTTCTTTGGAACAATCCAAACTGGGCTGCTCCAAGGGGAATAACTTGGTCGGATTATTCCTTGTTTTAATAGATCTTGAATTTGTGACCGTATTTCTTCTTTGTGTATTTCTGGGTATCTGTAATAGGTATGTCGTCCGTTGTTCTAATTCTATGTTTTACTTCATTAGTAAAAGTAAGGGTCTGTCCTTCTTTAAAAAAAATTGACATTGAATTGTCGGCAAACCTTTATTAACTGCTTAAGTTCTTCGCTATTGAGGTGATGTGTTCTGAGTAATTTACTTATAAATATCTTGTGAGTCAACAGATTCTATTTTATGTGTTGGGTATTGAATGTTAACGTAAAATCATTTCTCATTTCTCAAACGTAAACAAAACCACATGTAGTATTCGATCGACACAATTAAAATAGTAATTTCATTAATATTCGAAACCATGAAGCTAAGAATCAAATTTATTTATTTGTTTGTTTGTTTTTGTCAAACGAAACTGAGTGTTGTGCTCAGGGCATTGCCACCACTTGGGTGACTATGCACGTGAAGTGTTATAGAAGTATTTTGTTACACTATGTTCCAGATTCATAATTTCATTGAGACTATCTCATCATATTGTGTATATTGAAAAATTGAATGCTGATGCAGCACAAAAGTATTTGTAATATAGTTCTTAAGCATAAGTGGGAATAACGCAATGATTTTTTAAGTAGTATAAATAGCAGTGAAATATGGTTTAATAAAACAGTTGAAAAACAGTTCAAAACTCAACAACAATTAATTTCTTTTTTTTTATAATTGCGGCTCATTAGCCAAATTAAATAGCGAGCTGCGCTTTAACTAGCAAACACAGGGTTTTAAAATAAAGAAACAATACAAATGTATTTAAACACATGTCTGAATATAGTTGGGTTTTAGCTATGATAAAATTACGATATTTTTCATGAATATGTATATGATTATTAAGTGTAGAAAGTACTTCAATTATTTTAGAATAGTATTTTTCAATTGTATCGTATCCCTGCTTAATTGAATGGAGATCTCTAAGAAGAGAAGTTTCATTTCTCTTGTCTGAAAAATAAAGTTTCAAATTTTCCTTGATTTCTTTCCATTCTAACGGTGTACCGAACATATTTAATACTTCATTAGCTTCTTCCGTTATCTTGTTTCTAATAGCTCTTAAAATTATAGTCGCATAACGCGTTTTACTAACAGGAGTCATAATATCCAAAATTTCCTCAACATTTTTTACAAATTCATAAGTCTAGGATTCCCATTGAATTTTGGAAGATCCTTAATAGCGTCAGGAATTTTTAAAGAGTTGAAAATATTATTCACATTTGTTATATTTATTTCATTTCCTATATAATTACTACCGGTTCCGTTTACAGCGGCGATACCATTAGAATTTTTAGAATCTGTAGTATTGTTATAAAAATCCCACCTCCAGACTTATTACCATTGGCTCCGTTTAATGCGGCGATACCATTAAATAGGGTTAACGTAGGGTTTTAGAGCTGATTTATGTATTTTGTAGTGTCTTTTCATATAAATTTTATTTATTATTATTTAGGAAAAGGATAATAAGGATAAATTGAGTAGGTTAAGGCAATAATTTTGACTAACATGCAAATAATTATTGGTATTATCATCGTTTGTTGTCATTAGGTTCTTCGAGTCGCTTCACTTTCAATGATGTTGATGAAGACTAGTTTTTACTGTTGATTTTATTTGTGTTATGAGTCCTTTTATTATTAATGTTCTTCAAATTTTACTTATTTTTTAAATTTTATTCGTTAATGTTTTTAAGATTTCACTTATTAATTTTCTTTAAATTCAGCTTTTTACCGTTCTTAAAATTTCACTTGTTAATGTGTTTAAATTTTCTTTGTTAATGTTCTTAAAATTTCACTTATTAATTTTCTTTAAATTTAGCTTGCTAATGTTCTTAAAATTTCACTTTGCCATTCAAAAAAATGACAAGTTTAAGTGTTCGCGAACCCGACTTTTGACTGCGCCAGTTATGTTGGGAGTTGTGATGTTTAATAAAAAAAACAAAATTTCAAGTTGCTAAACCATTGGACTCTTTATTACGACTGAATACATTTTTACATTTTCTGAGATTTTATTATCAACATAATGTTCACATAAGCAAAATTGTATTATTATATATTTGAAATGCAAAGGTAAGCAAAATTATTTGAATACAATATAAATGAATGAAATTTAATATGGATACAATTTCAATTAATAACAAAAATACTGTCTGGGAATTAAAATGAAATGTAATAGTATTGCAGTGTGGGAACTAATGTTGTTTAGTTTGATGAACTTCCGTTGTACGTAACTGTGTACGTAACTCGACCAAACAGTTGATCAACTAAAGGGTGAATGTGCTCGCCTAGCCTAACTCTATTTAAGTTCTAAGTATTTTTTTTATGTTTATTTTGATGTTCCTGAAAATATTATCATTAAATTAAAAAAACTCAAACGAAAAAAACCTTTTTCACAAATAAATATAAATAAAATAAAATATTAATAATTTTATAATTGTTTGGCTTTTCTTTAGGTTAGGTTAGCTTAGGTTAAGGTGGCTGTGAGGAAAACTGCTGACACACCTAGGCCAATAATAGGCCCATTGTGATACCACATAAACAGTGAGGAAGCTTTTAATAAACCGATGGAGACTGTGGATGTCAGTCTTAATCTCTTAATGAAGTCGCTCTTAGGTATCTTCAAAAAAATATTTACTTGAGTGAATTTTGCGTTGTTGGGAAAGAGCGGGCATGAACAGAGAAGGTGTGGGATTGTTTCTTCTTCCTAATCGTCCATACTTCTGCAAAAATCGTTTCAGAAGCCCCCAAGTCTTCTGGCATGTATACCTATCAGGCAGTGTCCAGTAATGACACCTATTGTGGAGCTAATTTGCATTCTGCTTAGAGACAAGCATTTAGAATGCTTCGGATCTAGTACTGGACAGATCTGTTTAGTCCCAAGACAATTGGTGATACTGGTCCATCTATTGCTTGTCATCGTAATAGCATCCTGTTTTAGCATAAGTTTACATGTAGCGATTGGTATTCCAATATTCACCTTGTTAAGTAAAATTGGACTTATGGTTCCTTTTCTGGCTAGTTCGTCGGCTTTGCAGTTACCCAGAATGTCTCTGTGTACCGGCACCCAGAATAGGTGAATGTTGAACTGTTCTCCCATCTCCAAGAGAGACGAACGAATGTTTCGGGCAGTTACATAGTTTGTGGCAGCTGAACCGAGCGATTTGAGGGCTGCTTGACTATCTGAGAAGATACGAATATTCAAAGTGGATATCACGTTTTCTTTGAGCCAAGATAATACCGCATTGATAGCCAGGATTTCCGCTTGGAACACGCTACAATAATCAGGGAGACGGAAGCAGAGACTTAGATTTAGTCTTTCTGAATACACTCCACCACCCACCCCATTTTCGTTTTTTGAACAATCCGTATAGAAATGAATTGCTTCATCACTCAAGAATTCATCGTCATCCTTGGTGGGATGGTGATTAGAAAGTTTTTGCACAAAAACTAGCTGTGGGATGGTGTAGTCAGAGTGCATTGGTAATGATTTGAATGTATTCAAAATCCTAGTGTGGCCAAACGAATTGTCAGACCATTGAGAGATAGATTTGAGACGAATGGCTATGCACGCGGCCACTTGGTTGCTGTATATATCGAGGAGTGTGAGGTTAAGCAACAATTCCAAGGCAGCGGAAGGTATCAAGCGGAGTGCTCCGCTGATACACATGCACGTTGATAGTTGTACCTTGCTAAGCTTGCCTAGATGGGCCGCTTTGTCCAAAGAAGTCCACTTAACTGCTACTCCATAAGTGATTATCGGTTTCACAACCGCTGTGTATAGCCAGTGGGTAATGTGTGGGGACAAGTCAAATTTGTTCCCAATTTTTTTTTTTTAGCGAGAGAAAAGTGCCACCGTGGCTTTTCTGACTCTTTCTCGTATATTAGACTTATAGTTTAACTTTTTGTCTAAGGTCAGATCCAGATATTTGGCTTCGTATTTTCTAGTGAAGTTTGGTTTTGTGGGGGCTTACACCTAGTCCACAGTTGTTGGTCCATTTGAGTAGCTTGTTGAGAGCGGTTTGCATTAAGTCTGTAATGATTCTAAGATGCTTTCCTGTTACGGCAATGGCAACGGCATCAGCGTATGCTTTGAACCCTTCCTCTACCAGGTTAACTAATAGTTCGTTAACCACGATGTTCCATAAAACATCCACCCTGTCTTCTGTCAGAAAAATCTCCTAGTGTTGAGTTAATAATTCTGCTTCTCAACATCAGATTTATCAACTCTCCAATATTGAGCTATCAACTTTCAACTTTGCTATTTAGCAAAGTGTTAAATTATACTTTATTATATTTTATTTGTTTCTAGCCAAATTTTGATGTTGTTATCAATAATTCTAAAATTTAAAATTTTATATCAATATTTATATTTGAACGAATATTTTGAAATATTAATTTGTAAGTATATTTTGTTTCCTTTATTTATATAGGTAATTTTGTGTTAATAAATACTTTATTAAATGCCTAATGAAGAAGATAAACATCTTCGAAACGTAGCGCCATAAAAAATTAAAAAACATTGACTTCAAGCCTACAAAAAGCTGCATACTATTTCAATACAAGTCACTTAAAAAAATAAACGCTTTTGTATTTCTTACAGGTTCTTAGCTGTTATATACTTTGAGTAAAAGCTAGGTAAAAATAATGATTAAAGGGTTTGAAAGAAACAACAATAACGTGTGTGTTTTACCATCAAGTTTATAGGGTGGAATTATAGCTATTTCACAGGCTGCCGCACCCGATCATCAGATTCCTTCCATTTGTAGTGCTAAGTCGGTGTTTTGTTCGATTTATTTGAGAAACTGATGGCTGAACTGGGCTCGAACCATTGACCTGTCGATTGCAAAGCACATGCACTGCCCATAACGCCAAGCTGCCACATGATAAATCGAAACCCAGAAGAAGTTTCAATGTTTATCAAAGTTGTTGTTGTTTATTCGGTTTTCTCTCGCGAAACATTTCCCAGGGAATTTTTGTTTAGAATAGGGCTGTATAATTCCAGCTTATAAACTTTGTGTTTCACACACACGTTGTTTTTGTTTCTTTCAAACTCTTTAATTTAAATTTACGTAATAAGGCAGCCTACCTGCGCTTATAATAAGACATACAAATCCCCACTTCAAAAATAATGATTTTGTTCATATTTTGTATGGAACTTTGATGGTATTCAAAAATAGTGTATATGTTTTAAACGAAGCAGGATATCAATTTTTTTTATGTTCTATGTTTAGTTATGACAAGTTCTTAAACTTTCCACTCACAAAATATGTTTTGCAACGATTACGTTGCACGAAGACCTCCTGTGAAGACTGTCAGAAGATTTTTGAGTACCAAATTGTATATTTTTTTAAAAAAATTTTTGTGATGAATTAAAAAAGAATCAATTTCAGCTGAAAAAATTCGTTGTTTTCAGCTAACTATACATACCTCGAAAACTATAAAATCCAAAAATAGCAATAATTATAAAGTTAATTTTACTTACAACATTTTATTTTGTATTAAAATTTTGTATAGTTATTTTTAATAAAAAAGAAAGAACCAACACAATTCTTTTACCACTTTAGGGTGAGACCCTTATAAAAACCTACTGTCAAGAAAACCGTCTAGTATAAGAAACTTTGCTCTGTTTTCCGGTATTTGAATATTTAAAAAGTGACATTTTTATCATCCCCATTGTGCGCCCCTGACAGTCACGAATGTTATTTTTGTTTTGTTTTGCTTTTTATATTGTTTGTTTATTTTTAGTTCAAATAGTTTCATGGGAAAAAAATTTATTTGCTGTCTGCAAATGATTTCAATTGTGTTTTTAATTTCAGTCAAAGAATGCGGAGTTCAAGAACATTAATAATGACTTAATCTAAACTAATAAGTCGTGGCTAAGAAATTACTGCATTCCAAGTGCAATTCCAAGCTCGGGATGAATAATAATAATAATACACTAAACATTTTGTCAAAACATACTCGTACAATTGTGCTCATTATTGTAGAAGCTGCCAGTGTTACAAAACCTAAAAATTCTTCTCGCGTGTGAAATTCACCTATTTGCATTTAATTTTAATTAAAATTTAATGAAGGTATTACAAATATCTTAAATGCGAAGTTAAAGATAAAATAATAAAATTCAGTAGGTAGGTAAATCAAGTAAATCAAAGGTATATGATTGTAATTCAATCCAAATAGACATTACTACAAGAAGTATATATTTTAACTTAGGCTATGTGCTTATTTATTTTTAATATTCGTGTAGTTTTATCCGATTAAGTTTTTACGAAATTAAATTCTTGGTCATTCTTTTCTTTCTTGAAATCAATTTATTCATTTTTGAAATAATGGCTTCTTAATCTTAATTTGTTTGTACATATTATATGAAAAAAAATTTTATTGCAATTTAAAATTCATCAAACAATTCACTCATTTTACCTCGAAATAACACCTAAACGCTCTGAAAACAATTCATTTTTCAATTATTAATTCTTACTTATATGCCATTTTTTGTTCAATCTACATATTTTTATTATATATCAGTTCTTTTAAATTTTCTACTTTTTTGTAACGGAATATATTAGTTTGTCTTTACTGTAGATTCTTTTTTATTAATTTAAATTGAGAGATTTGTTTCTTGGCACTTTTTAAACACAGCCAAATGTTTTCTACATCGTACCTAGCATCCTTTGAATGTAAAGAATATTTATTCTACGAGTATAAGTCTATTAGTTTGTGAAAAAGATTCAACCGATGTAGTCTCTTAAGCAACATAATTATGTTGATTTTTATAAATTGAACACAAAATAAAATATCGAATGAGAAAATATTTTTTCCGTGATTTCTAAACGTTACCGGTCGGGGTACAGGGTCAAAATTAAACCTACAAAGCGTCTGCGATTTATATTATAATATATACATACATACTAACATACATATGTACAAATTCACATATTCGGTGTCTGTTCGCTAAATATATTCAATTTACTCAAAAAAATGACACAACCCATAAAATTTTCAATTGTGTAATACAAAATTATTTCATTCAAACAATCCCAGATAGGTTTCAAAAAGTGTTTAGTTTTTTTGTTTTTAAAAATATCGAATAGGTACTGCACCAAAAAACACTTCAAATGTAAAATGTATAATTTTAATACAATCGTTTTTTTGTTTCTTGCTTGTTTTGTTTGTGTTGGACTTGTCAGTCTAAATTTAAAAAAAAAAGAGCCAGTTGCTTATACGTATTACGGCGGCGAATCATTTGAGTATAAATGTTTCAATTGTAGGTATTTTTGAATCTTCTTGTTAAGAATTATGTGCATACGATGCGTAAAATGGCCGCCAGCGCGATATTAGCTTCAGATTTTTGCTTATAAAGTAGGTATATTTTGTTTGTTATGTCCCAGTTGAGCGGAGTGTTTCTTCTCTAGCAATGTTTATAGATTGTCTATGGCAGAAGAAAATACATAGTTAAGTTAATGAATAATTTGACTTGTGCAAACATTTAACTCTACCGTCTGAATAAGTTCTACTATATATTTTAAGAGTATCACAAATGAAAATTCAAACCCGGATTTTATTCATTTATTATCCATGTGAAAAATGAGTAGGGCAAATTATAGGTAGGTCTTCATTTATCGCAAGTGTTTCCAAAGTAACCGCGTCAAATAAAAATGTTTGCTATTTCTTGTACCTATTCACTTTTAGGCAATCAAAAAAAAAAACTCCTGCTCTATGCCTTCATCAAGGAGTTTTTCTATCCATAGTCAATATACAGGGTGTCCCGTAATTAGTACAGGGTGTCCCGTAATTAGTGAAGGAAAATCTAAGGGGTGATTCTGGGGTATATTCTAAAAAAAAATTGTTCTACAGTAAAGCTCTATGCTCAAAGTTTATATCACATATCGATGATTTAAGAAAACACTAACTTTGGTATAGCTTGGTCCACGTTGACGATAATTTCTCTGCTCATACTAATGGTAGAAATTCCTTAAGCACTTTAATTTTATAAAAAATACTTCTTCTTGTAACTGTGTTCAAATAATGTTAATATCTTTTTAGGTTGCTCAGACATTAATTTTCAAATGTGTTTAAATTTTTCTGTCCGTGCTATTTTTTGACTTTGATGCAAATTTTTTTTGGAAATGTAATAAACATAACGTTTTATTATTTTTTTATTGTGAAGGAAACAAAAATAATGAAAAAAGTTGATAACAAATTTGCCTAAACACATTTACCTTTTATGATAATTCGGAAAACCTGTAACAGGTAAAATCTTTAAAAACAGTTTTTTTTATTTTTATAAACAAAAATAATGAAAAAAGTTGATAACAAATTTGCCTAAATAATATGATAATTCGGAAAACCTGTAACAGGTAAGATCTTTAAAAATAGTTTTTTTTTTTTATCTAAGTCCAAAAGGCTTAGAATAAAAATAAATGTTTTTTGTTTAAGATATTTTTTATTAAAAGTGCAGTTATGTATATAAGGTGTTCAAAATGTCCTCCTAGGTTTTGTATGCATGCAAGAGCCCGTTTTTGGGTTTCATTGCGAATATTAATTGATGCTACCCGTTGGCTCACTTTTGATTATATTGGAAGATATTTAACTACCTAATTAAACTATGCTTAAGCATACTACCAACATGATGAAGCTCCAGCACTATGGATGTGAAGCTATTAACTGGCTAGATGAAGAGTACGGTAACCGATCGAAACGAAGAAACGAAACCAGTTCAATGACCTGAGACATTTCCCCACCTGAGTGTTTTAGATTTTGTTTTATGGGGCAGAATAAAAGATTTTGTTTATTCCACTGAAAAAGAAACTCAAGTTGAACAAGTAGGTACAGCTTCTTGGTAACCTCGAAAGTTCATCAAAAGTGAGGCAGCATGTAGCATCAATTTAAATTCGCAATAAAACCCAAAAATGGTCTCTTCCATGCATACAAAACCAAGGACGACACTTTAAACACCTGTCATAACTACACTTTAAATAAAAAATACCTTAAAAAACAAAACAAATATTTTTTTTCATTCAGAGCTCTTTGAGACTTAGACAAAAAAAATTTATTTGTTTTTAGCTGTTCCACGTGGCAACTTTGTTAATAATTTTTTTCTTTATTTTTGTTTCCTCCACAATAAAAAATAATAAAACGGAATGTTTAGTTCGCATTTTTCCAAGATAATTGACCTCAAAGTAAAAAAAACAGGGGCAGGAAAAATAAAACACCTTTGAAAATTTATATCTTAAACATTATTTAAACGCAGTTATAATGAAAAGCATTTTAAAGTCCGGAACAATTTTTTTAATTTTAGCCAGTAAAATTTCTTGCGTAATATTGTCAAAAATTCAAAAAAGATAGAAGTAAAACGTGAAATCCTCTCCGGAGTTTTTTGTGAACTTAAGGGTGTTTCTATTAAAAATCAGATTGGGATTTTGCTACTAGCCGTATAGTGCCACAGTTTTTTTTCAAATATCTGAATGCAACAAAATAGGTACTTTCGATTGGTAATAAAGTGGCTGAATTATTTTTAGTTTAAAAAATTAAAAAAAAAATATTATAGATACCGATGCAGAAACCAAAAAGGGAAATCCTTGGTAGGAGTCTGCAAAAAATAATGAAGGTGATTGAGAATGCTTTGTTTGTTAATTTTTAAAAGTATCTCTATCTCTATACAAAAATAAAATATCTTTATTACTAGGGGAATCCCAACATAAAAACATATTTACCACAAATAGTTCAGTTAATCCGTCATTTGACCTTGCGCGCAGAGGCACCGTGAGTTTTTTTTTTCATGGATCGAAATACTTAAACGCAAAAAAATTAAAATCAAATGGTTCATGATAATATTTCTTTCAATAAAGTGCAATTTCTTTTAGTTCAAAGACATTCGTACAAAAATGCAGCTAGTTAAAGTCAATTCTTTGTTTTAAAATCACACTTTTTCGTAATTATATCAACAAAATCTAATATTGTGGTATGCATTGTTTTTACTAATTTATTAGTTCTATCCATTCTTCACAATTTGAAGAAAAATTAACTTTTCACGACTAATAAAAGTCGAGGTACCCAAGCTTGAACACATGCATGCCGTATCGACAACACAAACAAAATTTAGTATTTGGCAAATATCTCGGCTCCAACATGTTGCATTGGCAAAAATAAAATAAAAATTGTTTGTTTTAACATTTTCTATAAATGGAGTGCATTTTTCTGATAAATAAATAATAAACCAAAGTTAGGTAAAGTCATTTTTGTACTTTACTTTTATTCTTCATTTTTTTGAAAATGGCTTATCTAATTGGTAATTTAAATTCAATTAATTTTGAAGCCTTTAATATTCCTAACAAATTAAAAAAAATATCTCTGTACGACCAAGGACAGCTGAGTAATTAATTTATAAGCAAAGTTTGAAATGCGAAACGAATTCCATGAATTCCATACAGTGAAAACAAAACAAATATAACAAACAAAAGGAAACACTCAATTAATTTATGTGTGAATTAGACTTTTCTTAAAACATGCATTACTTAACACTTGTTGGGGGTAAAGAGTTAATATGTTTTTAATTAGTAGGGAATATTAGGGTTCCAAACTAACTTTAATTTTAATAACCTTTAGGTGCGTCATTTGCAAAGTAATAACAACCAAAGTGGAGAAAAAAATTGACTTTATTATTGAATTGTTTAAACAAAAAAAACAATGCACTCAAATTATAGCAAATTGTAAAACAAACAGTGTGTACCACAATATGAACTTTTTTCGAAATAATTAAGAAAAAGTGTTTTTTTTTTAACAAAGAACTGACTTGAACGGGCTGCATTTTTGTACGAATGCATTTGTATAAAAAGCGGTTCTACTTAAATCAAAGAAAATATTATAGTGAACGATTCGGTGAAACAGGTATTCGCAAAAATAAAGAAAATGAGCTCAAATGCATTATTGTGCATAACTTTGGTAAAAAGAGCTGTCAGGTGGTGCAAATTTGGTTTTTAGCTTTTCAAATGAACCTTTATCGATCCAAGACAAAAAAAAAACTGACGGTGCTTCTGCGCGCAAGGTTAAGCAGTTTTTCACAACGCTTTAACTGAATTCATATGTAAATAAAAAATTATAATCAGTTAAACTGTGTTTTTAGTACGAAAGTTTTGGGGTAGTTTTAATTTCTTTCATTCTTCATGTTTTTTGGGTTGCTGAAACCGAATATGTGGTTTGCCAACAAAATTTCGTGACACAACATGGCCAAAAATCGAAAAAAACGCGTTTTTAGTTACAATTATGTACCTAAGAGTTCAAGAAAACTTAATTTGACAAATTTTGAGCCCAAGTCATAATATTTCTCAAATTGCACCTCTTGAAACTTGTTCAGTTTTTGAGACCTCAAAAACGTTTAGGAGGATGTAATACTAGGTACCTATAGTTTCATTTTGACACAAATATTTTTGTCAATCTGAAATTTGTCTTAAATGTTCAAAACGATTCCTTTAGTGATATAAAAGCACCAACAAACATCTCTCATCATCCACCATCCTAAAAAAACAACGCGGTCTTTGATTTTTCGCATTTCGGCCCGGCTATAACTTGGTAGTTTATTCAATTCAATTCAACATAATAAAATAAAATGTTAGAATTGTTGGCACATAGGGGGCCTAACGTTATATAGTTATATTTTACATGTCAAAAAATATTTAAAGTCGGTTGACTTGGTTCATCGGGGGGTGTTCCTTCCCGGTTGTCAAATGACAGTGCTGCTTAGCAGGGTTGTAACATAGCTCAAAAGTGAGCTGCGCTTAGCTCACAGCTCAGCTCTTATTTGAGCTAGCTCACTTTTGAGCTAGCTCATTAAGTTGATCTAGCTCACATTTGAGCTTATGAACCAGCTCAAATTAATGAGCTAGCTCAAATCAGAACTGACCTGTGAGCTGAGCTTCCATTTGAGCTGAGCTGTCGTTTGAGCTGAGCTGTCACTTGAGCTGAGCTGTCATTTGAGCTGAGCTTCATTTGAGCTGAGCTATCATTTGAGCTGAGCTGTTGATTTGAGCTGAGCTGAGCTGTAATTTGAGCTGAGCTGTCATTTGGGGTGAGCTGATTTGAGATGAGCTGGAGAGCTGAAGTAAACCGAGCTGAACCGACCCGAAATATTCTAAGTAAAACTGAATGCAGTAAAACTAAATTTTGATATAATATATATTAGATATAATAATGATATAATATAATATTATATAATTGGGAAGAAAAATGATTTGGAAGTAGGTATAGTAAGTTAAGTTACGATTTGTACTATTTTTAAGGTACAACATCGAGGCGGAAGAAGAGGGCAAGTGAAATATATATCTTCAAAGAAACACCATAAATATTAATAAAAAAAACTTCTCGATAATAGAATTTTTCCAGAAATCGATTATTAGCCATTTTGACCGCAAAATAGATTTCATTAAATAACTTCTTAGGTACTGGGTTGCTAATTATATTGTATAATGTAACAAATTTATGAGGATAATAAAAATATGTTGGGTTACGATCAGTCAGGGAACATTAGGACAATAAAAGTAAACCGATGGTAAAGAGGTGTTATTTTGATATTCAAAGAAAAATGGCATTTTTGGAGATAAATGATCGGATGTTTATTTCATTATAAAGAAGAAGGTATGCCGTTATTAATGGAACACAACATCAGCCAAATGGCCGCCAAGACCACGCTTACAGGACCATATCCTTTTCATGAAATTTTCCATAACCAAATCGCAAAGTGGCTGCCCTATGTCCTCGATAGCCTCACGAATTTCATCTTTGAGGTCTTGAATCGACGCTGGGCTGTTGGCGTAGACCTTATCTTTCACGTGGCCCCAAAGGAAGAAGTCGCAAGGTGTTAAATCACAAGATCTCGGTGGCCAATTGTGATCACCTCTTCGAGAGATAACACGGTCCGGAAACTTTTCCCGTAAAAGATCGATGGTTTCATTGCTTGTGTGGCACGTAGCGCCGTCTTGTTGAAAGTAAACTTTATCCAGATCAATACCATCCAATTCAGGCCATAAAAAATCATTAATCATCTCTCGATAGCGCAATCCATTGACCGTAACTGTTGCTCCAGCCTCATTTTCGAAAAAGTAAGGTCCAATGACCCCGCGGGACCATAAACCGCACCAAACAGTCGCGCGTTCAGGATGGAGAGGCTTTTCAACAATAACTCTTGGGTTTTCCGAGCCCCAGATGCGACAGTTTTGCTTGTTGACGTAGCCTCCGAGGTGGAAATGGGCCTCATCAGTCAAGATGATTTTTCGATGAAATTCCGGTTCATTTTCATGCATTTCAAGGACCCAATCAGCAAAGACACGACGTTGTTGATGATCAGCCGGCTTGAGTTCTTGTGTTAACTGAACTTTATAAGTCTTAAGACCCAAGTCTTTATGCAAAATACGGTGTAATGACGTTTGTGGAATGCCTAATTCCAAAGAACGACGAGGAATGGACAAACCTGGGTTTTCTTCAACACTTTGGGCTACAACAGCAATATTCTCAGTTGTTCTTGAGCGACGTGCACGGGTTTTATTCTTCACATCACTAACTTTTCCCAACAGCTCGAATTTGTCCACCAATTTCTGTATTGCGGTCCGACAAGGTGCTTCACGACGACCCAAAAATGTTTTAGTTTTACGAACTGTCTCTGCCAAATTTTCACCATTTTTATAGTGAATTTTAATAATTTCAATGCGTTGTTGAAGCGTGTATCGTTCCATTTTTATTAATAGCGTATAGTATAGGCTGTTACAAATCGAACCTTGGTTTGATGGGGAGTGTTTGAGAGCTAGAAAGAGGTCGTTTGCGCGGTTGAAGTCCTTCCGTGTATACGATGATGAATTCTGCAAAAATCAATACCTGGAAGCAAATAAGATATTCAAAGACATATGCAGACGCAAACGAAACAATTATTTTGTGGAGGAGTCTACGAGATTGGCGAAGTGCAAGAATACTACTGATTTTTGGTACTTGGTAAAGCACTTGAACGGAAATAAGTTTATGATACATAAAGACCTTACACCTGGTGTGCTCTATCAACATTTCAAGGAACTTTTGAATCCACTCTCCAATAATGTAAGCATTGCCTTCACCGAACCCAGAAACGAAAATCTGTTGTTGGATTCTTGTATAACTCATGAAGAGATAATTAACACCCTGAAACGCTTAAAAGATGGCAAGGCAGCAGGCTCCGACGGAATACCTGTTGAGTTCTTTAAGTACGGAACCATTGAACTTATAAATAAACTCAAGTTATCGTTCAACCAAATCTTAGAACATGGAACCGTCCGGCAAGAGTTTAAGGAATCCCTAATTTTTCCTATTCACAAGAAAGGAAGTACGCAAAATCCGGAGAACTATCGGGGGATAAGCTTTCTTAATGCCTCTTACAAAGTATTCACCGCAATTCTGCACCAGCGACTCAATACCTGGATTAACCAAAACCACCTATTAAAGGAATATCAAGCTGGCTTCAGGACTGGTTACTCCACGGTCGATCACATCTTTGTGCTTAAAAGCATTGGAGACTCCTTCCTTCTAAACAGGAAAAAACTTTATTGTTTCCTTATTGATTTTAAAGCGGCGTTCGATGCAGTAGATAGGCGCGCGCTTTTCTATAAGCTCTATGGACTTGGGATGTCAACAAAATTTGGAAAAGTTCTACAAAATTTGTGCGAGGATACTAAGGCAGCTGTGTGGAACGGAGAACAAATGTCAGGATGGTTTCAAACGGAGTCTGGCGTTCGACAGGGGTGTGCATTGAGTCCTCTTCTATTCGCGCTTTTTATAGAGGATTTAAGTGATTGCCTTTCTGGAGGTGTGGAGTTTGCGGATACTACTATAAGGGCACTCTTTTACGCTGATGACATAGTGCTGCTATCTACCTCACCCCAATCGCTTCAATTGATGATCAACCAACTATATAGGTATTGTACTACTTGGAATCTTCAAGTTAACCTCAACAAATCAAAAATAATGATCTTCAGAAACGGTGGCGGAAGAAACAGCCTAAATGAAAGATGGTTCTATAATTCAATAGCTATTGAAGTCGTGAACGAATTTAGATACCTAGGAGTGTGTTTTACAAAAAACCTAAGTATGGAAAAGCATCTGAGTGAGAAACTTGTTAAGGCCAAGAGCGCTATCGGAGCTACGTGGAAAAAGTGCTTCACCAATAGAAATATAGCTCATAGCTGTAAATTCCGTGTATTTGAAGCAGTATCAGAATCAATCATGTTCTATGCGTCACAGGTATGGGGATACAAACAATATGGAAGTGTTGAAAAGCTGCTGAGGTTTTTTATTAAAAGGATATTCCACCTACCTTCCAACACACAAAATTACGTCGTTATGTTAGAAACAGGTCTATCTCCACTCTTTGTTCAAACTCTCAAATCCCAGATAGATTACATTATCAAAGTTTTGAACATGAATAATGAAAGACTTCCCAAGAAAACAGCCCTTAATGTGATCAACCGGAGATACAGCTGGTACTCGGAATGGAACGAGCTCGCGCAATGGTGTGGTATGGACCTAGACTTGTATATTAATAATTTAAATGAATGGAAGGCTAAACTGTATAAGTTAATTGCTATGGTTGATGAAAAGCTTAGAGAGAAGTTTATCGAAGATGCCACCAGCTCTGTACACAGAGTTGCTTACAGTCGCCTTTGTCATAACTTAGGACCAAGAAACTATTTCAGGGATGAAAATAGTGTGGAGCATATCTCGATGATGGTGAGACTTCGTGCAGAGCTTCTACAATTGAATTATATGCCGCACAGAGAGGACCTTACTGGCCTATGTAGTCTGTTAGCATTGCCATGCTATACTTGATTTTGTTATTATTATTATTATTATTGTTATTATTATTATTAAAATAAAATCTAAAAATCATCTAAAAATCTTAATAGCGTAGTTTCTACTTGTCAAATGTCAAAAAATGACAGCTTCAAAAGTGACAGCTACCGAAATAGCGGGCTATTCAAAATAACACCTCTTATTGGAAAATCCTTTATATATGAATGGGTCTTGCGATTTCAAAAGTCAGGTAGTTGGGATTTTCTTGAAGTATTTGCAATCAATGGTCATCAGTGGTTTTTCCGATATCCTTTTGGTGAATGAGATATACATTAATGCAAGTTTAGGTAACTGATTGGTAATGAAAGGGTTGTAATTGAAATAAGAAAACCCAAAATTTTACAATGGGTGATTCTGGTAAATTTGTATATTTTAACCTGTTAGAAAAACAGAATGACTGAATACCTAAATGCATTTTGTAAAATATCAGTCACCAGTTGACGCCAAGTACTAACCCCGTATATCAATTATAATTTGCCGAGTGTAACAACTTATTCTCTATCAAAAATAATCTTTTATTATGTTTGCTACGCAAAAGTTAACAAATCTACCATACCAAGTAAGTATTACAAGTATTAAACTTCAATCTACAAACATGCAATTCATAGAGCAGAAATATGATTTTCCATAATGTAAAGTTACGACAACACCAGATTATTCAATTTGCAATGTTTTACCAAAAAAAAAAATTAAATCAACTCTTACCATAGAAGAAATCAGCGCAACCGAACTGAATTAACTTAGCTCAGCTTAGATGAGCTCAGCACAACACAGCTCAATCAGCTTTGCTCAGCTCAGCTCAGCTCAGCTTAAGTAACAGCTCAGCTCAAGTAACAGCTCAGCTCAACTTATAGCTCAGATCAATTTACAGCTCAGCTCAAATAGCAGCTCAGCTCAAATCAGCTCAGCTCAGCTCAGCTCAACTAACAGCTCAGCTCAACTAACAGCTCAGCTCAAATCAGCTCAGCTCAACCGGCAGCTCAAATTTGAGCTAGCTAAAAAAATGAGCTAGTTCACACTGAGCTAGCTCAAATTTGAGCTGAGCTGAAATTTGAGCTTTTTGCATCTCTGCTGCTTAGCGATGGTTGGGATGGTGGTGACGCCTAGCCACGATAATGTGCTGACCCAGGGTTAGAGTAGAAGTTAACTGCTTCGTCGTCGTTGTTTGCTGGAACAATATCCTCGTTTAGAATTTCCATTGCGGACAGGTACCTTGGCTCGGATTGTCTTTGTTGAGTGGTCATCCTTCTCATCAGTTGGTTGGGGTGGGTAGTTATACTTTCGACAACTTTCTTTGCTGATAGCAGCAAATACTTGTCCAGTGGGATGATTTTGGCTTCTTCGTAAGGTCGTTGGTTCCTGTAATGTTTCTGCCTCTGTCGGTTGAAGAAAAGTCCGATGCAAATCGTCAGTATTTTCCTTTCAAACAGTTGGAGGTCCTTTATGGCTGTTTTTGAGATAGTGTATCATACTGGAAAGCTGTAGCTGATAACTGGTCTAAGGAGCTGCTTGTATATTAAAAGCTTAGTTGGCTGTCTCAGTCCGGTTCTTCTTTATTCATCAAGGGGTTCACGCGATGGAATGCCAGGTTTGCTTTCTTCAGCACATCCCTTGAGTACGGGTTTAATCTCAGGAGCTCGTTAAAGTTGATGCCTAGATACTTAGCGTTGCGTATGGCTGGCAATCTAGTTCAATCTGGGAGCGTGAGTGTTATGCTTCTACAGTTTCCAGCCGAACGACTGCCCCGCCCTTCTGTTTGTCTTAAGCACAATAGTTCCGATTTCGATGAGTTGATTCGGATACCCCATTTGTTGTAGAACTCGAATAGTTTCCGGATATGCACCTCAAGTTTTCGAACAGCTGCCATTGGCGATGATGATGTGGAGTATGTAAGTAAATCATCGGCGTAGAGCAGGTTTTCACATCCACTTGCAGTCGGTTGGTCGGAGGTAAGGATGCTGTAGAGAAACGGACCAGTATGTTGAGTTTATGAACAAGGGCTTCAATCCATACGCTGTCAAACGCTTTCTCGACATCAAGGAAGAATGCGACGGTGACTTGTTGGTATAGGTTATTGTGCCAACTGCTTAGCATAATAGAAGAAAATTAACACATATCGGCTATTAACAGTAAATTTATAGTCATGTGTATGCATATTATAGTACTACATTCTCAGTACTAAAATATTCCAGGAACATCTTGGAAGAAAATGGTACAGTTATGAAATTTGAAATGTATGTTTGGTTTGTCCTATTACGCTAAAATTAAAGGATTGGACGTACCACTTTTTTCAAAGAGATATCGCTGATATGATACATACCTGATAATATTTTCACAAAACAATAGAAAAATAGAGCAGGGTAATTGCGGGAGAGATGCCGCACTCAACAAAATCCTTATATCTAGCTGTCCAGGCAAATATTTTGTTTTCTATTTTGTTCGTTCGTTCGTTCAAACAAAAACGTAAGAAAAAAAATGCACATATCGATCACATAACGGGAATTTTTGCGCTTTCTTTTGTATTGCGGTCTCTTTCTGACCTAGAAATTTTTTAATCTGTTGGAATTTCTTGTTGCGAAAAAACCCATTGCTCGTTTTTTTTAAATGTTAGAGTTTTGAGTTGTTACTAAGTATTATGAGAGGTGGTTGGTGTGAATTTTTGTTTGTTTATTTTTTTTATGTTGTATAGTGTCGTGCTGCATCTCTCCCTCACAAAAGGGATAGATGCCGCACTTTATTTTTTGAGAAGATGCCGCATGTTGATTTCATAATTTTTGTTTGCTTAAAAAAATTTAAAGATCCATTATTCTGCAAGAATATATTCTGAAGCCAACCAAAGAAATTTGGGCCGGAGAAGCGTTAGAAAAAGCTCAAAAGCGCGCGGAGCAGTGGATGTCTCCTCAAACAACAACATGTTGTGCATTGACACTAAATCTTCAAATACATTGAATTTTCTATTTGGCATCTCTTCCGCACATATTGGGAGAGATGGCTCACTTAATGCATTTTACTTTTCTGCAAATTTTTATGAAAGTAGTCAAATTTTCTAGGTAAAGTATTTTAATTTGGTTATGGTTATGTCCAGTTTTGAATTGGTTAAAAAAAAATTTATTTCTTTGCATTTATAAAAAAAAAACTACACTGGTTTTTGAAAAAGCGCGGCACCTATCTCGCATTACATTATATCCACATAAAACAGCATAATTCTGTCATTCTAATGACATCTCTTGGACGATTACTTACATATATAGTTAAACCGCGAAAAATCAAATATGGCAGTGTTTTTTTTAAGATGGTGGACCACACATGGGAGATGTTTGTTCGTGCTTTTCAGATAACACTAAGGGCATTGTTATTAACATTTCAGAAAAATTTCAGATTGAAACAAATTTTTTTTTAGACCAAGAGCCGACATCAAATTTTGGGAGTGGAGGTAAAACCAAAATTTGAGTATGCAGTTTTAAGATATACGCGTTCAATTGAATTGTGTATATCTTTCTCAGATAAATTGGAATAATCGCGTTTTTTAACCCCCCCAAAACCACAGAAGGCTGCAAACTAAACCTGCCAGGCGTTCGAATTTGAAATCAGGAGCCGCATACCTTTAGGAGTGCATACTTAGATTTTGGTTATACCTCCACTCCCAAAATATGCTGTCGGCTCTTAGACTATATTATTTCATGCTGTTTTAGATTTCGTTTTAGTTTTAGTTTCTTTTTGTTTCATTTTTAGAAAATAAGCCTTCGATAAACTGGTATCACAAATTGAAAATTATTTACCCTGAACCCAAATTTTCAGACTAGAAAGCTTAAAATTCAAATTATAGAGAACCGAGAATGTGTGACTCTGATCGTTTTTATCTGCGGCCTTTCATTTGTTACTAGTTCGAGTAAAATAGTACACAAAATCAATGTAAAAAAAATAATTGTTACCCTCATGAAACTTGGCAAAAACTTTACATTTGCAATATGATTGAAGAATCAAAAAAGTCCTTAAAAATATCTTGGGTGGAAGGGTATTTTTTGGTGGTAAAGAGGGAGAAAGTGAAGACTAAAAAAATAAATCAACATATGATATAAACATATATGTTTTATAAGTTTAAGTGACCTCTACCCTCTACTCCAAAATGCGTTTCGCCCAGGTACAACAATGGGCTCATCAGTTAGATGTTGTTGTACCCTTTCTAATACGCAAAAGATTTGGTCGATGTTTACCGACTCATATTAAAATTACAGCATATATCAACTGTGAATTTTAATATTCTAGGGGAATTTGTTTAAATTCAGACACCTAGAAAATTATGTTAAAAACCCGTGGTCTGGTTGATAGAATAAAAATGAAGAGAAAAAATAATAAATAATAAAAATTATTTTTATTTTTAATTTTAAGTGGAGTGAATGAATTAAATTCATTTTAAAAGTTTAAGTGACCTCTACTCCAAAATGCGTTTCGCCCAGGTACAACAATGGGCTCATCAGTTAGATGTTGTTGTACCCTTTCTAATACGCAAAAGATTTGGTCGATGTTTACCGACTCATATTAAAATTACAGCATATATCAACTGTGAATTTTAATATTCTAGGGGAATTTGTTTAAATTCAGACACCTAGAAAATGATGTTAAAAACCTGTGGTCTGGTTGATAGAATAAAAATGAAGAGAAAAAATAATAAATAATACAAATTATTTTTATTTTTAATTTTAAGTGGAGTGAATGAATTAAATTCATTTTAAAAGTTTAAGTGACCTCTACTCCAAAATTCGTTTCGCCCAGGTACAACAATGGGCTCATCAGTTAGATGTTGTTGTACCCTTTCTAATACGCAAAAGATTTGGTCGATGTTTACCGACTCATATTAAAATTACAGCATATATCAACTGTGAATTTTAATATTCTAGGGGAATTTGTTTAAATTCAGACACCTAGAAAATGATGTTAAAAACCCGTGGTCTGGTTGATAGAATAAAAATGAAGAGAAAAAATAATAAATAATACAAATTATTTTTATTTTTAATTTAAGTGGAGTGAATGAATTAAATTCATTTTAAAAGTTTAAGTGACCTCTACTCCAAAATGCGTTTTAAAATGAATTTAATTCATTCACTCCACTTAAAATTAAAAATAAAAATAATTTGTATTATTTATTATTTTTTCTCTTCATTTTTATAAACATATATATGTATATAAACATATGATACATGACTCAACGGTACATTTAACATAGAAACCAAGAGTATAACGAGTCCATACAATTATATTGAGTGAAAGGGTGTTTTTGTCAAGAGGAACGAAAATATGGGATAAGTAGCTATAAAACTACGCTGTTAAAAATTTTGTCTTACTTTTTAATACAGACTTTGTATTACAGCCATATGCAATACATTCAATATTACTTTTTAATATTCCGTAAATATTAGAATTTTTTTTAAAACTATTTTGTATTACATTCTAACAATTTTGTATTAAAATTGATATTCTCGATACGAAAAATACTAGAATGTAATCCAAAGGTTAAAAATGTAATACAAAAAGCTTAAAATTTAATACTCTAATATTACATTATATTTTTTAATACTAAAAGTATGCAATTTTAACTATAATGGGTTAAAAACTTTGGCCTACTTTTTAATGCAGTGAATATGTATTACTTTTTAATATTCTAAAAGTACTTGATTTTTTTTAATCTACTTTGTATTACATTCTAATAGTTTTGTATTAAAATTGATGTTTTTAATACGAAAAAGCTTAGAATGTAATCCAAAGGATTAAATTGTAATCCAAATTTTAATACTTTAAAATTTAATACTTTACTATTACATATTAATATAAGGAAACTAAATTTTAATCAAACTGTATTAAAAGCGCAAGCCAAACGTAGACGATAGCAGAAGCCATTTTTAAATATGTCTTATGTATGGTGAAAAGCCGTAAATTAAATTTCTCTAATAACAAACTTTTTTTTCTAATAAACTTTTATGTATTTCCACTTGCTGGTACAACCGTACCGGTGTGCGACTCTTACAAGACTAATATAATGAAAAAAGAAATGTATGTTGTGGCGTGAACATCGGCCTTGGAACAAATTGACAAATTGGTTCAAAAAATATTTTAAATTGATACAAAAGAAAGTTTAAATTAATACATGAATTCAAAACTGATAATTTACACAGAAAATAATTTCAAATTACAAAGTTCAAAAACACTGAGTTTGAATATTTTTAAATTCTAGATATAGAATGCGTTACAAAATAACTCTATTACTTAAAAAATAATTTGATAAGTTACATTTGAAGATTAAGAATTTAAAAAAACAAAATAATTAGTAATTACATATTACAACTGTCATTTTCGATAGATAAAAGTGGTGAAACTTTAACAATTGGTCGAGTAAGTGAACCATCAGACGTCTTAATAGTAACGACACGTACCTTATCGTCGGCGCCAGGATGAGCGCTGGTGATCCTGCCAAGTTACCATTTGGTTATGGGCAAATGTTCATCACGTATGACGACTAGGTCACCTATCTTTAAGTTAGGATAAGACCGATTCCACTTCGAACGTGCGTCGTTGAAGTTCGGTGAGATATTCTGAATTCCAACGTCTTAAGAAGTGCTGACGTAAGTTGGAAATGCGGTGCCACCTATTTACAAGATGGCCTTCGAAATGTTCACCATCAGGTTCGGGATTGTTTTGAGCGGATCAGGAAATGACCAGGCGAGACAAATAATGCGGTTTTAAAAAGAAATATAAAAATTAACAAAAAGCTGGTTTTTCTTTACTAATTTACTTTATTAATTGAAAGAAACTTAAAGACTAAAAAACATTGTATTAATTATTATGCTACTCAAACGAATCGAATTCAAGTATTGCTGATTTGCCCAAAAAGCAATTCAGGTTAAATAAAAGAAAAAATTGGAACATTTCCTATTATTACTTAACAATCAATTATTTACTGAATTGTCAGAAAGCAATTCAGGTTAAAGAAAAATAAAAAAAAATAAAATAAAAGGTTACTCAAAAATTATTATTATTATTATTCTCACATATATGATGTGAGAATACTTTAAGGTTTCTTTCAATCAATAAAGTAAATTAGTAAAGGAAAACCTGCTTTTTGTTAATTTTTATATTTCTTTTTTTAAAACCGCATTATTTGTCTGGAGAGAGAACGGAGAAGTCATTTACATCTGATGAAATCGAACACAGTGGTCTGGAGTTGACACAAGCCTCGACTTCGGCCAATAAAGTTGCAAATTCTTCGTAATTTAGAAGATTTTCACCGAGTGTGCGACGTAGGTGAAATTTGACACGTTTCACAGCAGCTTCCCAGTAGTCAACCATGTGAGGAGCCACTGGAGGGTTGAAATGCCAAGTCGTTCCGTCTTTAGAAAGATAATGAGCTAGTTCTTCGTCCTTGCAAGCTTCAGAGAGCAAAAGCTTGAGCTCTTTTTCGGCACCAGTAAAGTTCGTTCCATTGTCGCTGTAACGGTCCCTACACTGGTCTCGACGAGAAACGAAGCGCTTGAAAACGGATATGAATGTAGCCGACGAAAGGTCACTAGCGAGTTCTAAGTGCATTGCACCGGTTGCCATACAAATGAATACAGAGATGTATCCTTTGATAGCTTTTGATCCTCTACCTTTGACATTCGTAGGTGCACAGGTCCAGCGAAATCGACACCACTACTCAGGAAAGGTCTACAAGCTGTTACTCGAGGTCTAGGCAAATCACCCATGAGCTGTTGTTGAAGATGATGGGTCTGTCTGCGACATTTGATGCAGGATAGAGAAATCTTTCTTAAGACACTCCGAGCACTGATGACTCAAAAGCGATTTTGTAGTGTTGTTTGCATAAATTGGGAACCAGCATGGAGTGTTATGCGATGAAGGTCGTCGCAGATGAGTGTTGTAAGTTTTGATGCCTTTGGTAGTAGAAGTGGATACTTTTTGTCAGGTGTTAAAGATGCATTTGTAAGTCGTCCTCCTACAACATTCCTTTTTCGTCCAAAAAAAGGTGGAGTTTCAGAAGTTTACTGTGACATTTGACAGGTTTGTTCGATGCAAGCCGTTTAATATCGTCATTCAAGAAAAATGTTTGAGTTTGTTTCACACAGAAGAGAAGAGCGTCGTCCAATTTAACAAGTCGTAGATGATGTCTTCGAAAAGGTTTAGCTTCTTGTTTTTTGCGGATCAATACAGCTTGTTGAATGTTGTACCTGTACCTTAAAAGGTATGCAGTTACGCGCTTCAATTTTCTGAGTGACGAATAGCGATCAATTGATGGGTTGCAAGAAGTAGTTGCGGTGTTGACAGATTTAGAACGATGGTCTAAGATGGTTGAATAGATTTCTTGAGGAGGCCACGATGACTTAGGTAGTCGCAGCCAAGATGGACCATTCCACCAAAGAGAAAATTCGGACAAATTCTCTGGATGTATTCCTCTGGTAGGACAATCAGCTGGGTTGTGGGCAGTTGGCACATGGTACCAATTTCCGGGTGGTATTGCTTCTTGGATTTGTGAGACTCGATTTGCCACAAAAGTACACCACTTACCAGGAAATTGTCGAATCCAAGCTAGGGCGATGGTTAATCTGTCCATCCAAAGACATGACGGATGTCAGCGGCGTATGCGTTTTGCGAGGCGTCAGCGAAGCCATGTAGGTCGGATGTTGCGTTTGGGATTCCCAATCCAACCCACCGTGGAATTTTGATTGTTGCTAGTTCTGCTATGTGTTCAATGTAATGAAGCCATTGTCTTTTGACATCCTCTGGCACTGTTTCGTCCCAATCAACTTTTGGTTGCCAAAGACGTTGAAATAGCATTTTAGGAATGATAGTGGTTGGGGCGAGAAGGCCAAGTGGGTCGAACAATTTTGAGGCTTCTGAAAGAAGTAAGCGCTTAGTTAACTTTAATGTTCTTACCTCTAAGGTCTTAACCGAAAAAGATAATTTGTCAGACAATGGGTCCCATTGAAGTCCTAGTGTTCGAACTCCATCTGTGTCTGAAAAGTAGTTTTGGCCTTCGTCTAAAGCAACTTGTTGTATTGATTTGACAGCGAGATGAGATGAAGAAGCAACACCGTATGTGACGGTCAAGATTCGGTAGTCTTCGATGTCGTCTTCTATTGAATTTCGCCAAACGATGCGTTTGGTAGTCGATGTGCTTTTTGTTCATCCTAACCTGGCGGTACATTTTCGCCACGTCAGCGCTCATAGCAAACCGGTAAGTACGCATTCGTATTAGAACTAGGTAAAGATCAGGTTGAAGCTGTGGACCAACCATTTGCGTGTCATTTAGCGAAAACCCGGTGGTAGTGCGGCAAGACGCATTGAAAACAACTCGTAACTTAGTTGTTGTACTTGTTTCCTTGAAGACGGCTCTATGTCAAATCTATGCCAAAATTTTGCAACAGCCTTGGTAAGTGCGGTGTTACAATACAAGCATACAGCTGAGTTGAGTGCTGTCGTCATATTTTTGGATATGTTGATTGATGCAATATGTGCGGTATTAGCGGCGGAATCGGAAATGGCGGTTTTACATGCAGCGGCAGTAGGTAATGAGAGTGGTGCGGTTAAAGCGATTGTTGCGGGTAATGTCGTTGTATCGACTGTTGTGGAGTTGACTATCTTACCGAAAAGAATCCATCCGAGTGTAGATTGTTGTGCAATGGGAGTTCCAGCGGGGCCTTTGATTAGACCTGAGCAAAGGAATTGTCCTAATTCGTCGGCTCCGACTAAAATGTCGATGGCAGCTGGTGTGTCGAAATGTGGGTCAGCGAGATGCAGAGATTTGAGATGTGGCCAGCTTTGTTGACAGATATGAACTGGAGGAAGCACGTTGGTGAGCTTAGGTAGAACTTGAGCAACTATGATCGTAGAATAGCTATGATCAGGTGATGAAACTTGAAGTTGAACTTCACCTTTAGAGTTTCCCGCTGTTGTGGCACTAATCCCTTGTATCATAGTTGTTTTTGGAGATCTTTTTAGCTTTAACCTATGCTTACAATTTTCAGTTATGAAACTAAGATGAGATCCATTATCGAAGAGTACTCGGGCTGGTTGATATCGTCCAGAGTTGTCAAGGACGTCGACCATAGCGGTGCCTAAAAGCACGTGATGTTCAGATCTTGTAGAATAAGATTGCGAGTAGTTGACAGAAGCCACATTATTAGAAGTTGAAGGCGATACATAATGCAGAAGCGAGTGATGACGTATGTGACACGTGCGACAGGTATTAGCACTGCGATATTTCTCATCTAAATGTCCAGATCCAAGGCAGTTTGTGCACAGTTTGTTGTTTTTGACAAAACCAATTCTTTTATTGACATCAAATGCACGAAAATTGTCACAGGCGAAAATCTTATGGTTGCTGGAGCAAACTAGACATGAATCAGTTGGTGACTTCGCAGGTGCATTTTGGATTTGGTCTTGTGCTGAGGATGATGCAAGAAGAGACGAAAAAACTTTGTTTGGCTTACCTGTTTGTAGCATTGCTTTGTTGTTGTAGGTTGTAGGTTTTTGGTATGAGTCAATGGCATCCCTGGAACGACATCTTTTTTCCAGAAAAGCCACGAGAACTTCAAATTTGGGAACGGTGTCTTCAGTAAAGGATAATTCCCACTGCCTATGAGTTTCAAGGTCAAGCTTGCTGACTGTTAAATGTACTAGCCAGTCGTCACAGTTTATATGGGTCTACCTAAAGCCTTGAGACTTTGGAAATGCTCTTGAGTAGAGTCAATCAAATGTCTCAAAGCAGTCGATGACTCATTGTTGAGTTTCTTCAATGAGAACATGGCGCGAAAATGAGCATCGATTAGCAGGCGTTGCACATCATAGCGTTTCTTGAGCAGAGTCCAAGCTTCCTGGTAGTTGTTGTCTGTGATTGCAATTCCATTGACTATTTGTAACGCACGTGTACTATCTGCCAAGGAAAATCTGAGATATTGCAGTTTTTGTGCGCCAGACAATGTGTCTACGGAGTGTACTACAGAGACAAAGGCATCGTGAAACGGCCTCCAGTCTTTTGCTTCTCCAGAAAATTTTGGGAGACTATTGAAATTGGCGAGGGCTTCGCGGTACCACTGCTCCCTTTCCGAGTCCTGTTCCTCAATTGTGTCTTCGCCACAGGAGAGTTCCACCGCCTCTTGGGATAGCAAGAAATTGCTCCAATGGTCTGCCAAGAGAGCGAGGTGCGATTCTATTTCTGCTTGATCATAAGATTCTGCCTATTTGCTCGCGATTAGGCATCTTTTTAAACCATTGCGAGATGAATCACGTTTAACAATGTTATTTTTACCCGTCATTTTTAGTAAATTGAAAAACAGATTAAAGTTTTATATGATTTGCAATTTGGCGGTAGTGAAACGAATATCTATTAATCGCGTTATTTCTGTACTTTTTTAGCCTAAATTCAGATTTCTTTTTTTTTTGTTTAGATGTTTGTAATTGTATGGTGCGGATGAATTGTTGTATGCGGTGTAGTGCGATTGTGGTTGATAATAAAATAATAATTTTTTTGCTTCGATGTTTCCAACTGTATATGAATTACATGAGTATGCTTTTAACGAATTAAAAGTCTGGGAAAAAAGAAATTGTGATGGAAACATCGATGATTGAAGAGAGGAACCACTTTTTTATTTTTATTTCTTGTGGATAACTTGCTTTGAGTAATGTAAGAGTCGCTTTTTTTTTAAATATTATTCTACTCGAAGGACCATGAAAAAGCCGTAAATTAAATTTCTCTAATAACAAACTTTTTTTCTAATAAACTTTTATTTCCACTTGCTGGTACAACCGTACCGGTGTGTGACTCTTACAAGACTAATATAATGAAAAAAGAAATATGTTGTGGCGTGAACATATGGTTTCAGGTACCCTTTACTTGATAAAATTTTAAGAACTAATGATCTCAATTTGCATTATTTTTAAGGCGCTTTGGCTTTTTTCGAAGTAAAATGTATGAATTACTTGTAAAATTTTAATAGCCATAAGATTTGGCTTCACATAATTTGCGAAAAAATAGAAAAGATAATAATATCTCCATTTTAATATTACAAAATAATGGGCTTCATATTAAAGAATTTGGAGAGAAGATAGAATAATAAACAGAGAAAATGAAAGAATAATATTAAAAAAACTTTTAATAAAACTTGTATTGAAAAGTATTACAATTGAATTATAAAATATCCTTCCAATATATTAAATTTTAATACATTTTGTATTAACCCAAAAATTTTAATATTTGTCATGTATTGAATTTCAATACATTTCTGATGTGGACCTATATGCAACCCAAAAAAAGATTGAAAAGTAGGTACCTACCCCAAAATTTTTAACAGTGTATAATAAAAATGTTACCCTGATGAAAATTGATAGAAATATTTTTTATTGCCATTGGAACCAAAAATCTAAAGAGAAATATTTTAGGTGATTGGGTGTTTTTTTGAAGAGTAATACATATATATGTTTAGTACCAAGTAACCAATAATTTAAATGGTACGTTTACAAAAATCAGTACAAACATTTCCTGTGCCATGGTAACTAAGAATCAAATGAGCCTATCACATTGCTTTAGATGAAAAAGTATTTTTTTAAGTTAAGGAAATATACCGAAAACCCGAATATATGTTTAACATCTCTTACAAAATTGGTACGAAATTGAAATCTGGTAAAAATGTTACATTATTTATTCTTCATTTGTTTGTTCTTGATGTTTCCAGGTGTGTTACCTTATGCTTTGATACCTCTATGCTATTTGTTAACATGAGCTAGTTCTCTTCTCTTATAATCAGGTCCGAATTTAAATGACGATATCCTGTTAGCGTGATACCTTCATATCTAACACTACAATCAGGTTTGAAAGGAAAAAATGCATTGGGCTGGAATTTTCGAAACTTCTTTCTTCAGAAAGAAGAACATAATTGCCTTTTTAAATATTTTGAACAGTCGCTGATTCGTTTCCTTAAATTCACAATTATACTACTTATATTTTATGCTGATAGTTCGCTAGTTTAATCTAATGCTGGCGTCCAAGGAGTTTTTCCATCGCCTAAGAGGTAGCTTTCCAAAATTTTTTTAATTAGGTCTTAGATATCAAAATTATGAGTGCAGGCCAAAATTGTATGCAAGTTTTGCTTTAATTACTGTTCGTGATCATTTCATTTTCCAGAATTGATGCAACACTCGAATTGTTTTTGATCACTTTTTTGAGTTCCGCATCCAGCCAACTCTTTGCGCCTATGAAATTAGTACCATTGTCAGAATACAAACTGAAGGCGTTACCTCTTCGTGTGAAAAATCTTCTTAAGGCAGGTAAAAATCCCTCTGTTGACTGAATATAGCTGACAGCTGACATACCAAAACTGCGTCCTCTGGGACACTGAATTTGAAATGGGCCGGCATAATCCATACCAGCAGCGTATGTAAATGGATTCGATGTTTTCACACAATGTTCTGGTATAAACCCATTACCTATGGCAGTATTTTGTTTAAAACGTATGCATTTAGGACATTTTGTTATGTAATTTTTGATGAGATTTTTAGTCCTTAGATCAAGTACTGTCGTCTTGTGATGACTTCCGTCAATTTATTGCCTCCATGTAGTGAAGCATGGTGAGCATCTTTAATCAACATTGTTGTCAGATTCGACTATTTAAGTATTATTCGATGCTTTGAGCTGTAAGGTAGTCCTGCATTTGTAAGTCTACCACCAACTCGTAAAACTTTATTTTTATCCAGAGAGGAACTGAAACTTAAATTTTACTGCTGTTTATTAAAGATTTGTTATTTAATATGTTTTTAATCTCTTTTTTCGACGATAGGATCTTGTATGCGACACGTTCAGGCGGCTAATTCCTCTGTAAATGGTGCATTGACATGCACCAACTACAGAGTCTTCTTTTTGTGGATGGGGCACACAATGCCAAGGTTCCGTTCATCGGGCATGCTTTTATTCAACCACATTTAACAGATTAGTTGGTGCATACTCCCTACCAACCCATCTCCTGCTGCTTTGAACAATTCGACTGGTAACGGTAAGCCATCCGCACCAGCAGCTTTATACGACTTCAGTTTGGCAAACACTAAGTGCACTTCATGTAGGTCAGGTGTACGGAATTGTTGGCCATTGTCGTCCAAATTAAATGGAATAACAGCGGAATGTTTTCTATATTCGCCGTTCAGGAGTCTAGAAAAATGTTTCTTCCAGATACTCAGCACTGACTGTGTGTCTTCAACCATATTCCCCCTCTCATCTCGGCAGGCTTCCGTTCTGACCTTGTAGCCTTGGGTAGATCTTCTTACCCTTTGGTATAGAATTTACCAACATCCCCACTTCTCTATAGGCTCGTCCGCCCGCTTCTCGTGTTCTTTCTTTTTCTTCCGGAGAAGTCGCCGTTTCTCTTTTCTTTTTTGACCTTAGAGCTGTCGGGCTGCTCTCTCAGCGACTCTGGTTCTTGTTTGCATCATTGCCTAAAAGCCTCGTTCTTAGCTGCATGAGCCAGCTGGCATTCTTTGTCGAGCCAGAAGTTTCGTTCTGGTCGCCTAGTGAACCCCAGCACATCAGTGGCGGCACTACTGATGGCTCGTTGACAGTGTCTCCACTGGTCGTCTGTGCTTGCTGCTGGGGGCTGGCTGTTACCAAAAGTTTTGGCGGTTTCTACGTCCATGTCGCCAGCCCGGCAATTTTGCACAGTTAAAAAAAAATTCTATCGCTTTGTACTAGTTCTGTTCAGTTTTGTACAACCAAAGTCGGGTTTTGTACAAGCTTGGATTCTAACCTAGAGCTTATTGAAAATGCCCAGTAGTGGTCTGAGTCAACGTTTGCTCCTCGGAACGTTCGCACATCTAAGATACTGGAAGCATGTCTGGCGTCAATTGCGATGTGATCAATTTGTTTGACAGTTTATTCACCACCAAGTCCCCTTGTGTATATTGAAGTGTGGGATTTGGGTGCTCGCAATGGTGACATTTCGCCCTTCCACAAAATCAATCATCCCGGCAATTGTAGACTGTGCTTTCCAATTATTGACCTATATACCTCCTCCTTATCAAACATGGCGTTGTAGTCGCCAAAAATAATCTTGACGTCGTACTGGGGGCACTTATCGTACGTGCGCTTGAGGAGGTCGTAACACTGGTTCATTTATTGTAGCTGTGTGTCAGTAAAGTCTCTGTGTTTTTATTTTTTATAATTGTTAATTGCAACTTTTAATTCAAGTTTTTTGGCTTAGTTCACTGAAAGAAGTGGACCTCTTTGTTTTCTATCATAGTATTTTGTTTAAATTGAGTTTTAAGTGTTAAATTTAAAAAAAATAATAAATCCGTATTCCCTTGTTAATATTAATATAGTCCAAAGCTTCTCTCATTTTGAGTTTTTTTTTTTTTTTTTTGTATTTGGTTTGTCTGCATGCATAGGTAAGAGTTTTTTTTATTAAAATTACACTTCCACTACTATAGCAAATTAAAGCTTTATGCTTTACAACTCTTTTTTTCGTTAAGTTTAAATTTTATAAATTTTAAATCTATTTAAATCTGATTAATTTTCATCCGTGGTTCGATTAGTAAACGCGCTGCTGTTAGTGGTTCAAATCTTCGAAGTCTAGGTTCGAATCCCATAGTATACCAGAAAAATTTTTTTTTTTATTTTTTATTTATTTGTTTTTAAAATTTTTTTTTATTAGTCTTCATTAGATAATAATAATGATTTGTTCAGCCAAAAATTGCTCAGAAGGATCGAATTCTAATCCTTTATTTGCATGTTTTGGACCATGTGGTAATCTATACCATCCAAAATGCATTGGTTCAACGAATGCATTTATTGAAAAGATTTCTAATTCTAGGTTTGCCTATTGGTATTGCCCAGATTGTAGATTTATCTATTTCTAGATTAGCTTTTAAAATGTCATCTTTTAAAGCTGACATTTTGAAGCTTTCAAAAAGATTTGAGGAACTGGTCACTGTTTTTAACACTGCAGTCTCCAATTTAAATTCTTTCTCGGTAACTAACACCATGGTTAATAGCTCCACTTCAACTGACGATTTAACTTATGAACAAAAATCAACTACGTATTCTTCTGCTGATGAGGATATCCGTGCACAATCCGGATCAGGGGTAAAAAACGTGCTTATAACAGGTCCAAAAAATAATAAAAAAAGAAATCGCGATACCTCATCCCAAATTAAGAATACTAGTCTACCTCCAAAGTGAACAAAACAACAAAAGGCTGTTTCTAAACCGAAAACAATTTTCATTTCACGCTTGGACCCTGATACTGCTGCTGATGATATTATTTCCCACCTTGTTTTTTGTAATGCCATTCCCACAAAAACCGCTATTAAATGCTCAAAAATAAGTAAGCCAAATAGTTTTGTATCATCTTTTAAAATTGTAACTAACCCATCACATTTTGATTCAATTTGCAATATTAGTAACTGGCCTTCAGAAACTCAAGTGAAGGAATTTATTTCCACAAATAAACGATCATCCAAAATTCCACCATCGAAAAACTCAGTAGGATTACCCTCTTTTACCAAAACGTAAGAGGGCTTCGTAGTAAAACCGCCGACATTTTTATGAACTCAAGAGCGTTTCCACATGACATATTTGTTTTAACCGAAACTTGGCTAAACCCAAGTTTTTTGGACACCGAACTTTTTTGTCAAGATTTCTTAGTTTATATAGGAGGTGTCCTAGTAGCGGTACGTATAAATTTGCTTCTTCTTCTATTGCATTCCCCTTTAAGCTCACCATTGACTTAATTTGCGTAAAACTATCTGTAGAAAACAAATTTGTTCATATTTTAACGCATATATTCCTCCAAAAAGTACGGCATCTACTTATGCTGAACTTTCCATTGTATTAGACTTCGTACTTGACCTGTCTTGCTCCAACAGCAACATATTACTTCTAGGTGACTTCAACTTGCCCCACATCGACTGGTTTCCTTCTGAAGATGAAACATACCAAAAAGCTTCTTTGACCTCTTCGCAAACGGAACTTGCTTTTCTACATAGATGAAATCTCTTATACTGACTTACAGCAAATAAACTGTATTAAAAACTCTAAAAATCGAATTCTCGATTTGGTATTTTCGTCTGACGCTATTAGTACTCTTGTTCTAGAGTCTAGAACAGGAATCACTAATGTAGATAATTACTATCCACCTTTGGACATTTTCTTTGACTTCAGTAGTCACATTACAAATTACAGTAATGCCTTTGATTGCTCATATACTTTTGATTTTAGAAAAGCAAATTTCCAGTTGCTGTCTGAAAACTTAAGTAGATCATGAATTACTGACATGACTTCATGTTCTAATATTGACGAAGCAGTTACTAGTTTTTATAGTATCCTGAATAATTGCCTTTCCAACACTCTTTTAATGAAAAAATCAAAAACTACAAATTTCAGCCACTCTTGGTATACGAAAGAACAGAAAATACTTAGAAATAAAAGAAATAAGGCATGGAGAAGTTATTTAAAAACTCTTTCTCTAGTTGATCACACTCTTTATTTTACACTATTTGAAAAATTTAAAACTCTTTCAAAAACTCTTTAGGGCAACTACTTGGTTGAAAAGGGGTGTTCCTTAAAAAATGACGCTAAATCATTTTGGAAACTCGTAAACTCAAAAAAAAAAAAACAGATGGCACTCCGGCAAATTTAACTTAGGAAAACGTTCAATTGCAAAATACTCTCGATGTTTGCAACGCGTTCGCGACAAATTTTCGAAATTCGTGTGTTAGTGAGACTGTTGATGTTGATGAATTCTTTTTTAAAAATCTACACACCTATTCACAAACGAGTTGTAATAATATCCCTGTCCTTCAGAGTACAGTCTTGGATCTTCTTTCATCATTAAATGATGATTGCTCAGCTGGTCCAGATGGTATTCCTCCAATTTTATTGAAAAACTGTAAGAAATGCACTAGTTCAGCTTCTTACTTTTTTGTTTCAACTTTCTATCAAGTCAGGAAAATTTCCTTTGATTTGGAAAAAATCATTTCTCACTCCAGTCTTCAAGAAAGGGGACAAAGTAGATATAAAGAATTATAGGCCTATTTCAAAACTATCTTGCATTCCAAAAGTTTTGAACAAGTGGCTTGGGAGAGTTTTGCTTTTTTTAGTAAAAATCTGTTTTGTGAAAAATAGATCAACGGTAACAAATCTTCTTACCTTCTTGCATAATTGTTCAAAAAATGAAGTTGATTGCATATATACTGACTTTTCTAAGGCAAATGCCTTAGAAAAATCATTAAATAATTATCTTTAAACTTAAAGCTTTTGGTTTTCCACCTATCTTCATAGATTGGGTGAAATCATACCTGGCAAAAAGTTCTTATCAAGTCAAATTTAGAAACAGTCTTTCTGATCCTTTCATTTCTCATTCGGGTGTCCCTTAGGGAAGTCATTTAGGCCCACTTCTATTCATTCTAGCAATAAATGATGTTGTATCTTGCATAAAATCACGTGAGATTCTAATTTTTGCTGATGACATGAAGATTTTTAAGACAGTAAATAACGATCTTCTCCAATCGGATATTGAAAATTTTAGTGTTTGGTGTAGGAAAAACGGCATCTCTCTCATCCCAGTAAAATGCCAAACAATTGCATTCTCTAGGAAGCGTTTTGCGAATGCTTTTGACTACTGCATCTCGCAGCACAAGCTTTGTAGAGTATCTAGTTTCAAGGACTTAGGTGTCCAATTCTGTTCAAATTTAGAATTCACGGAACACAAAAAACTTATAGTAAATAAAGCAAGCTCAATGCTTGGTTTTATAAAACGCAGGGCAAAGGAATTTAACGATCCATATGTTACTCTTTCTTTGTACAATTGCTACTTGCGACCCCATCTTGAATATGCTTCACAGGTATGGACATTGGACAACCTTTTATCAAGTTCATATAAGACGTATCGAATCAGTACAACATAACTTCATACTCTTCGCTCTGAAAGGTCTTCCCTAGTCTGATCCCTACAAATTGCCTTCTTATGAACAACGATTTCAATTATTTCAAAGGCGTGTAAATAATGGTTTAGTATTCCTTCATCAGCTAATTAATGTCCAAATTGAAGCTCCTGACTTATTAGCCTGCATTGGCATAAATTACATGGGAGGATCTCACCTGCTTCGAAGATTTGAACTTCTACATATTGACTTCCATAGAACGAACTATGGTATGCATGAGCCTGTTAATCGCATGAACAAACTTTTTAATTTAAACCATTCAACTATTGATTTTCATATGAGTAAAGCGGGATTAAAAACATTGCTTCGGATCAGTGCTCCACTGTCGTGATTGTCAATCATTGTTTGAAATAATTTATTTGTCTTATATTTGTATGTATTTTTTTTATTGTATATTGTGCATGTGTAAGGTTGTATTATTATATTATATTATTTTACTAACCACTAACACATGCACTTATGATGAGCCTCTGGTTGTAGATAACAGCTTGCTCTAGCTGACTACATCAAAGAAACTGAAGTGTAAAAAAAAAAAAAAAAAATAATTGGGTCATCCTTCTGTTCTTAGGGGGGGGGGGGGATAGTTATGGATAGATAGAACGACATCAGTGAAGAGATCAAACGGAGAATTACTTTTGCCAATCGCTGTTTCTTCGGGCTGATTAGGCATTTAAGTAGTAAAGCCCTACCTCATAGAACCAAGGAAACACTATACCAGACCTAATCATCCCAGTCTTGTTGTATGGGGCAGAAGCATGGGTGTTAAAAGATTCGTATGAAAATTTGCTTGGTTGCTTTGAGAGAAAGATTCTTCGAGTGATTTTTGGTCCTGTGTGTATCGAAGGAGTATGGAGAAGAAGATTCAACGACGAGCTTTACGGGCTGTAAGGCGACGTTGACCTGGTCAAGAAGCTGAAAATACAGCGGCTGGGATGGCTGGGACACGTGGAGCGCATGTACATCAACGCACCAGCCCGACGAGTCTTCGAATCCAACCCTGATGGTGTACGCAGCAGAGGGAAGCAGCGTAACAGGTTGGCGCACACAATTGGAGAACGACCTCAACCAACTTGACGTGCGTAACTGGAGCCGGCTAGCTAAGGACTGAGCTGGCTGGAGAGGCATGTTGGTTGAGGCCGTAACACATCCTGGATTGTAAGCGCCACCTTAAATAAGTAAGTAAGTAACGCGCAGAAAATTCAACGGCTGAAATCTGCTCAGAATAAGTGGTTTCTTAATAAAATTGATATAGAACTCCCCCTGGACGTAAAATGGCTCATCTCCCTTGGTAAAAAAATCTCTTGCCAATCGATAAAAATACTGTTCCTCTGTTCCAACAGATGGAAAAGTGCTTACATAAAACACTAACTTTTTATAATTATTTTAATTTATTTATTGAATATTATTTCCTCGAATTAATGTTAGACCGGTTTTACACTTTGTTGATCTAACTTTTATTGTTACTTTTTGTATAATGTGTTAAGTTCAAAACCTAAAAAAAATTGGCACCAAATGTAAGTTCAAATCTCATCATGTTCCACCGTACATATAACTAATTCTAATTTTTGTTTTTGTACTAATTTTTATTTTTGTACTTGTTTTATGTGATAGTTTTCACACTTTAAATTTATTTTAAATAAAAGAAAATATTTCAACTTTTTCATCAAAGACTGTTTAGTTCCAATTTTTAACTTGCTGCTACGTGATGTGTTTTTCAATATGTCTTCAACGATATTAAATTTAATAATTGTCTTATACAATTCAAGAGTATGTATCTATTATTCGTTAAGTTTTATTAAGAGTGAATTCAGCATAAATTTTAGTGTTTATTAATTAGTTAAATATAAACATATATTAAGTACTATTTATAATTCATTTACTGGTTAATACTTTTTCTATTAAAAACATAATTCATTATTGGAATTATAAATTGCAATGGCATTAACAGTACTTTTTATTTTTGTAAATAAAAGACCCACTGAAGAAGATGGCTAACACCATCTAAACGTTGGGAAATTAATGAAATTTTTGTTACATAAAAATCAACACTACGTTCAAAACAGCCAAATGTGAAAAATTACAATTTCTCAAACATCTGTACGAAATGGTTTACATGATTAAATTCAGAAAATAATAGGAATTTATATTTATATTAAGTTGACGGTATACCTAGTACTTTAAAGCCCCTTTCATTAGGGTGACCAACGAATGAGCGAATGAACGAATAAATGAGATTTGATATATTTCTAAAGCTAATTTCTTAACTAAAAGTATGTTGAATGGTAAGAAACTACCTAAGATTAACGTTAAAATCCTAACATTTTTATTTTTATTGTAAAGATAAGAAATATTTGAAAATACAAATTGGTCGTTACAAATGAAGTCTATTCGCTACGACCAGATTGTTTTCTCAATTATTTCTTATGTTATTATCAACTCAAATGAAAATTTTTGTGCCTAACGTTAATGTAAGTTAGTTTCTTACCATTTCGAATAATTTTAGGTAAAAAATTAGCTTTAGAAATGTATCAAATCTCATTTATTCGTTCATTCGCTCATTCGTTGGTCGCTCTCATGTGCATGCTTAAGAGTTCGATTTGGTGTACAAATTTTCCACTTTGGGTCACAAATTGTTTATGATGTTGTATTCAGCAATCAATTATAAATTTTAAATTTTAATTTTTTGCCTTACCTATATAGGGAGTTGTTTTGCCCGGAAAAATTTCGACACTTAAAAATTTAATTAAATTCTTGCCATTCAGGAAATATTTCATTAATATTTAGTTATGTCCATGGGTTCAGAGTTATTTGTTACTATTATTTTGATTTTTTGTTTATCATAAGCAACTTCGCTATTTTGAGTCGTTGGTGTTAAAGGTAGTTGACCACACTATAACTTCAAAATTGTCAATTTTTGTAATGAGGATCAATGAGTAAGATCTTGAAATTTTGCTCATAACAAACAAACAAATCAAAATAATAGCGTAAAAATAGCTTTAAGGGTGTGTGCTAAAATAGGTGTATAGTTCAGACGAAAATGGTCTTGTGTTTGTTAACTAGTTAGTGTTTTGTCCTTGTTATTACTGAAATATCCATAATTACGTTCCAGTTATAATTTAAGGACCTTTTTTGGATAAATTCAGCCAAAATTATTACATAGAGAATGATTTTTTTTTTCATTATATCTTTTTAATTGCTTGTTCCGGGCGCCATATAGCTCAGTTAATCCGTCATTTGACCTTGCGCGCAAAGGCACTGTCAGTTTTTTTTTGCCATGGGTTTACTTGAAAAGCTTTAACCCAAATTTGCACCACCTGATATCTCTTCTTACCAAAGTTATGCGCAAAAATGCATTTTTTTTGTTTTTGCTAATATTTCAGTTCCAGTATGCCATGACGCAAAAAAATAAAAATCAAATGGTTCATGATAATATTTTCTTTCAATAAAGTGCAATTTCTTTTGGTTCAAATATATCCGTACAAAAATGCAGCTACACGGTTAAAAATTTTGGTGTTCTTTTTAATACTTTTTGGGTTGCATATAGGTCCACACCAGAAATTTATTAAAATTTAATACACGACAAATATTAAAATTTGTCAGTTAATACAAAATATATTAAAATTATATGTATATATGGAAGAATATTTTATAATTCAATTGTATTACTTTTCAATACAAGTTTTATTAAAAGATTTTTATAATATTATTCTATCTTCTCTCCAAATTCTTTAAAATGAAATCCATTATTTTGTAATATTAAAATGGTGATATTATTATCTTTATTTTTTTTTCGAAAATTATGTGAAGTCAAATCTTATGGCAATTTAAATTTTATCAGTAATTCATTGTGCTTTAAAAAAACCAAAACCACTTTCAAAATAGTGCAAATTCAGATAATTTTTACATGCGATATAGGAACCATATATGTATCAAGTTATGCATTCGTACAAAAAAAAAGTTGAGATAACAATCAGACATGACATTACGATGATAGAGAATGAGAAAAAAAGTGGGTCCGACAATTCTTCAAAATTCTTTTTTTTTTTTCTTAATTTTGTTGAAAATCGCACTTCTATTGGTTACTTAAGTTAAATAATTCTTGAAGCCTTTAATATTCCTAACAAATTAAAAACAATTAGCTCTTTACGACCAAGGACAGCCGAGTAATTAATTTATAAACAAAATATGAAATGCGAAACGAATTCCATGAATTCCATACAATGAAAACAAAACAAAAATAACAAACAAAAGGAAATATTTAATTTATTTATGTGTGAATTAGACTTTTTTAAAACATGCATTACTTAACACTCGTTGGGGGTAAAGAGTTATTTTGGTTTTTAATTAGTAGGGAAATAGTAGGGTTCCAAACTTACTTTAATTTTAATAACATTTAGGTGTGTTTGCAAAATAATAACAACCAAAGTGAAGAAAAAAATTGACTTTAACTAACTGTAGTTTATTATTGAATTGTTTAAACAAAAATACACTTGAACGGGCTGCATTTTTGTACGAATGCATTTGTATAAAAAGCAGCTCCACATAAATCAAAGAAAATATTATAGTGAACCATTCGGTTTTTATTTTTTTGCATTATATCACATTGAAACTGAGGTATTGGAAACAATAAAAAAATGAGCTCAAATGCATTATTGTGCATAACTTTGGTGAAAAGAGCTGTCAGGTGGTGATTTTAAGCTTTTCAATGAACCTTCGTCGATCCATGAAATAAAAATTGACAGTCCCTCTGACTATTTGTAATCTCAATAATTAAATCTCTAAGTGTACCGAATTCCATCAACTTTCTTCAAGAAATGGCCACGAAACGTATTTTGTCGCTGAAACTTATAAGAAGTTACTGTTTTGTTCAGGGTTAATATTATTAAATGTACATAAATATTGATTTATTGGAGGAATTAAAGGTTCTAGACACTGCTTGGCTACTCTTAGTATTATCTCTAGTGGATTGACTAGTTTTCCTTTGACTATAAAACATTTTTGAAACTCTACGCCTAGAAAATATTAATTTGAATTCGGTCCATTAAGCGTGTGGGCATTTTCTTAAATGATGTTATAAGCAGCTAATAAAAACTGTGGGTTATGACTTAAGATTATGAACTTTGTTGGCTCTTTTTAAAACCTCTTTAATCTTTATCCATTGTTCTTATGAGATTGCATCTTACAACTTTGTCTTTAATAAACCCAACCAAAAAAATCTTGTGTACCCTCATCAAAGCTGGATATTATAACTTTGTATACTCGTACAGTTATCTCTCCAAATTTTGTTTTGATCGTGAAGGCGATGGTTGGAAGCTATATGGCTTTATACTTACTTACTTAAGGTGGCGATTACAATCCTGTATGGATTACGGCCTCAACCAACATGCCTCTCCAGTCAGCTCTGTCCTTAGCTAGCCGCCTCCAGTTACGCACGCCAAGTTGGTTGAGGTCGTTCTCCACTTGTGCGAATCTTTTAACGCCCATGCTTCTGCCCCATATAGCAGGACCGGGATGATTAAGGTCTTGTATAGCGTTTCCTTGGTTCTATGAGAGAGGGCTTTACTACTTAAATGCCTCCTCATCCCGAAGAAACAGCGATTGGCAAGAGTAATTCTCCGTTTGATCTCTTCACTGATGTCGTTGTTTGAGTTTATAGTGGATCCCAGGTAGACAAAGTCCTTGACTGCCTCGAAGTTATAACTATCCATCGTCATGTTTTGGCCGAGTCGACGATGTTGAGTTTCCCTTCTCGTTCATAACATATACTTCGTTTTGTCTTCATTAACAGCCAATCCCTTAGACCTTCCTCAACGGTTCAGAGGTGTTCTTACCGACTTTGACGGAGCAGCGAGATTTCTCCATTGTCATCATGCACAAGCGGACGAGTTTGGCAGGGATGCTGAGATATGACATGGCTCTGTATAACTCGTCTCTATTCACGCTATCATACGCGATCTGGAGTTCCCGGGTTTTTTCAAAATCTGTCGGAGTGTGAACATTTGATCGACTGTTGACTTGCCTGGCCTAAAACCACACTGATAGGGGCCAATCAGATCGTTGGATTTTGTATGCGACGTTTAGGAGGCTAATTCCTCTGTAGTTAGTATAGAATTGTTGACCATCGTCGTCCAAATTAAATGGAATAACAGCGGAATGTTGGCTATCTTCGCCGTTCAGGAGTCTAGAAAAATGTTCCTTCCAGATCCTCAGGACTGACTGTGTGTCTACTACCATATTCCCACTATCAGCTCGGCAGGCTTCTGTTCTGGCCTTGTAACATTGGGTAGATCTTCTTATCCTTTGGTAGAATTTTCGAACATCCCCCCTGCCGGTACAATCCTCGAGAGACTCGACCGCCCGCTTCTCGTGCTCTCTCTTTTTCTTCCTGAGGAGTCGGCGTTCCTTACTTCTTTTTTGCCCGTAGAGCTCTCGGGCTGTTCTCTCAGCGGCTCTGGTTCTTGTTTGCAGCATTGCCTGATAAGCCTCATTCTTAGCTGCATGCGCCAGCCGGCATTCTTCGTCAAACCAGGAGTTTCGTTGTGGTCGCCTTGTGAAACCCAGCACATCAGTGGTAGCACTACTGATGGCTTGTTGACAATGTCTCCACTGGTCATCTATGCTTGCTGCTGGCTGCTGGCTGGCCAAGAGATTAAGAGAAACGCGGTCAGCAAAAGTTTTGGCGGTATCTTGCGATTTGAGTTTCGCGACATCAAACTTTCTCACAGCATCTGCTCGGCGTTGTGGCGTCATAGATGTCCGCATCTGTACTCGAGACACTACTAGTGGTCTGAGTCAACGTTTGCTCCTCGGAACTTTCGGACATCTAAGATACTAAGCACTGAAGCATTTGGTTGAAAGTTTTTTGATCACATGACCCACAAGTCCCCTTGTGTATATTGAGGTGTGAAAATTGGGTGCTCGCAATGGTGACATTTTGCCCTTCCGCTCGCTTACCGCGTTCCCAGGACTTCTTGACTAAGTCTTCCCCTTACTACAAAACCGCACCCAAACAGCCGCTGAAACTGCTCCTTGAAGAATTTTCCATGGTAGATGTCACACGATTTCATCCGTCGCATGCCCTCTCCATCCCATCGCACCTCCTGGATAGCTGTTATGTCAGCCTTTAGCCTATCCAGGTTCTCCACTAATTGTTCGGCTGCACGTGGCCTGTATAAGGACAGCACATTCCATGTACAGATCCGAAATTCATTGTCCTTGTTTCGTTTGCTTGGTTCGTCAACATTATGTTGTTGTTTCGGAACTATTTTTTTCCCGTGGTAGCTAAGTTACCCCGACGCACAACCCCCAACCTGGAGGACCAGACTCTTAGTTAACTCCAAGAGTGAGGAGCCGGTTAGAACCGCTCCTTATCGGCCTGCGCTCCGAATATGTCGTAGTAGCCCGTATAAGGTGTTCACCAAGTAGTTCAGCCTAACTGGAACTGTAGACGCCACCGTTGATTCCATCTGGGGAATTCCTCCGCTGCCGCCTTGATGAAAGGAGAATTCCTTAGTGAGAACACTCCTCCCCCCCTCTCTCGTCTGCTGCCCCCAACTGCCTTCCACAAGGATCATTCCTTATCTCCAGCTGAGGTACTAGGCACCCGATGTTCACCGCTTGGAGGTGAGAGTAGGAGTTGGTAGTCAGAGGCCGATTTTGTGAAATACCTGTGGACGCCTGTGTCCTCTTGCTTGGGCATAACTACCCTTTGTGAACATTTGAGAATAAAAGAATTTAGCCATATTATGGCTAAGGGTTTTGAAGAATTCTTTTACACAACGAATCCTTACTTTAATTTCATGAGTATTATTAGGGTTTGCACACATTTTGCTTTAGATAGACACAAATTATCAAATAAATGAAAAACAAATGGTTCCCTACTGCGCCAGATAAGTCTTTATTACAAGTTTTCTTAGGTCGTGCGTCAGTTGCGTTAAAATGTGGCTAAATTTTATCCCATTGCTAAATTTTGACATTCCTGAGGTGAATATTGTTTCGAGACAGACGTCAAAATTTAGCCTGCTCTGGAGAATTTTAAACAGTGGCTAATCTTGACGTTTATCAATGCACATTGATAAATTCGTTGCCTTTGTTGAGAACATGAGAATATTTTAAAGTTTAAATAGGAATAGGAAAAGTTTAAATTTGATGTATGTCTCTTGCTTGATCTTCTGAACTAGATGAAGCGGAGAGTTTGCGAAGTTAAGGCTATTTATTTGTAAGGCAAAAAAAAAAGCTTTCTTATGTAACAATATCAAAATTTTCAAAAATCAAAACTATTTCGTCAACTGTTTCGATTGAAAATTAGGCTATTTTTTTCAAAATAAGTTCGTCAAAAACACAAAAATTAATATTTTTCTGAAAAAAATGGTATAAGTAAAAAACATAGGCAGCGATGTATGTTAAAACCAAATTTCTACAAATTGAACGACTATTTTTGTTAAAGATACAAAATAAAAAGCAAACAAATTAGTTTTTAACCTTTTTCCCAATATTTTTAAGCTTATATTGAAAAATTATCTGAACAACAGTTATAGATCTTTTTCCATATACAACATCCTGCCTTGAACTTCTTTCGATAGAAGGCCTACTTTAAAAATCGTAAAAAAACAATATTTTCGACACCCACCCCAATTTTTCGCCAACACACCTTCCCAATTTTTGTTGGTGGGTAATTTATGTTTGTCCTTTCATAATCATTTTTCCTACTTTTTCCACTATCCTGCTTATTATATATTTTTTCAAAAAAGTATTAGTATTAATATAAAATTTTTAATGTGGGTAGAACGTATGAACCTACATATTGAAAATTAACTTGCGAATAGAATCCAGTAGGGCTCCCTGAATTTAAACTTTGTTATTTTTCTGTACATTAAACAGAAAAGAAAGAAAATAATATTTTTCAGACATATTAAACTATCAGCGTATCAACTATCAAATAATTTATTTTGTTTTAGTAATGCATTGGCAAATTTGTAAAACTTTCACCGCAATAGAGTTGTTAAAACCAATAACAGAAAAAGACAATTTAAAATATCTAAATTGTTGAACAAGGATATTAAAATCAACATATGTTACAACTGCACTTCTACTCTAATCATGCTGGACGATTGGTGCTCAGTGGTGGTAACGCGGAGCGTGTCGCTATAGCAAAAGAATCTTGGTGGGACATTGATAGATATCCTTTGGAAAGTATAAAGGAATTCGAACAAGTATCAGAAGGATGGAAACGATTTTTAGCTAAATTGTTGAAAAATGGTAAGGCTCTAGTTTAAATACAAAAAAAACAATGATTTAGGGTTAATTTGTTCACATTTGTTCCATGGTTATTGCCAACTGTTGAATGTCCGCTAATAGGTAAACTATTTTTTTCTGAGAATCCATAGTTTTAGTTGTTAATTATAGATTAAGATAATTAACCGATTTTGGCCACTTTACTAGAATTTCTGAATATTATGCTAAAAACTTAACCGGCTGTGAACAAAGTACCCTGAGTATGTTAAAATGGAATTAAAGTTAAATTTTTTTTTTTGAAAACTTATCCAACTGTCTTAAACCCAGTCCCGTGTTTGACCTGGATTTTTGTTTGTTTACTTTTACGCTGAATATTTGTGGGATAAGTTCGAACCGATTCTCAGTTGGAGTTATTTCCCCTACTTGAAATAATACTGCTGGACAAAATTAAATGACAAAAATTTTAATACATTTTTGTGATGAAGATTTAAAACTTCCATATAATTTGATAAAAAACCTTTTCGGGAGCTTTGTTTCTATAGGAAAAAAACTATAACTTTGTATACTTTGCCAACCTTTTTGATTCTGAATTACCTGGAAAATTCAGTTCGGCATAGAATTTATCAAGCTTTGCAGAATTTTTGCGTTGATCTCGATCGATGCCAGGGTTAAATTCATTTTTAGTTCTTTAACATTCCTGTAATGCATCCCATTCGAATACAATTAGTTGGCGATGAGCCCCCAGGAGTTTTTCAGGACTACATGAAAATTATGTTAAGCAACTTGCCCCACTGACCTGTATTCCCCTTTATTCTTCACCATTAATTCTAAATTGTACCGACAACCAAGGGGATTGTATGTTAAATTGAAATCCATCCAAACCCATCACACTTTCAATTCCGGAGTGCCGACTCAATTAAATTATTACTTATTTCACACTCTTTTCGCGTATTTTATAGTTAAAAATGAAAAATCACATGTTTTATGAAATGCTCTTATGAGTAACGGTTACTTATTTTTCCTATTTTATGGAGAATTCATTTGCCAAGGTTTTCTATTGACATTCTGTTAACAAAGTTTCCACGTTTTTAAAGGTTTAAGAGTAACTGTCTTACAACATTGTATATACAGGGTGATTTGCATAAGGTGTGACAAAAAGATAGGGTGTGTAGGTTGGACTTAGACAAGCAAAAAATCGTATGTGAGGGGGGGTCCATTTTCTCCCGTTTAGGCGGGAGGGGCAATTTAAGAAAAAAATCACTTAAAACGGAAAAAATATTATTTAAAAATACCGGTTATACCTACAGAGTCGTGCTATAGCATTTTGAAAAGCCAAAAACCTATACATTAATTTAAATTTTAAAGTAAGTTGTTCAAATGAACAGTTTTTAAAATATTAATTTTCAAAGTCAAAATTTTGAGAAAAAAACATAAATTTTTTTACGTTATTAAGTAGTATTTTCCTGGCTTATTTTCAATGCTCTTATTTATTTTTGATCAAACACAAAAAAATAACCTGTAGTTTTTGAGAAAACCAAAAATAACCAAAACTACTTTTTTCTGAGAAAAACCTTTTCTTTTAGTTTTTACGTTATTGGATAATAAGATGAACTTACGAAAGAAAGGATTAACTTTATCTTTTTCATTTTTTTATTATTAGTATTCAAAACATACAATAAAGTGACAAAGTATTCAATTAATCACATTTCACACATTTTTTCATTGAGAACACCTGCGTGAGAGCATTGGGTTGAAATTGACCTGCCAACTTGTTTTTATTACGGTGGGGTTTTTACATTATTTAATTCTTGGTTAATTTATGAATGAAAGGATTAACTTTCTATTTTTTTACTATCAGTCTTTGTTGGGGTTTGTGGATTAACCATATTTCACCCTTTTTCAATGAAAAAACCTGCGTGAGAGCATTGAATTGACATTGACCTGCCAATTTGTTTTTATTGCGGTGGGGTCAGTTTGGCGATCGAGGTCTGCCTGTTGAGTTCAAGAACAAAACGTCGCGTAATTTTGTACACTAAAATATAAATATGTCTAACCTAAGGACATATAAAATGCAAGAATGTTTTGTTGAACAAATTAATTCTAATTTGAATGTCAAGTCGTCAACATATCACAATGTCAAATTACTCTCGGATCGAATTAACTGATATGCATTACTGCTACGGTATGGCTCATGGTCGAGGTCGAGAAGCGCAAAGACTTTACACTGAAATGTATACGATATTTTCAAGAAATCATCAACGTCTTCGAGAACGTGGAGTACTGGAGCAACGAGGGCGAGAGAGTGCATCTTCCGCAGACGTGCACACAGAGGAAAGAGTTTTGGGATTGGTCCGACGAAATCCCTCCCTTAGCACAAGGAGGATAGCTACTATGCTTCAATTTCGATTGATTTCAAGATTAAGGCTTTCTTATTTCGCAATTGCATTTTTCTTCCACTGGCTAGGTAGCGCGTGGTGTTGCATGATTAAAAAAACAATCACAAGCTAATTATAACCCCTAGTTCTGCAGGTGTTCTCAATAAAAAAAGAAAAGAGAAAATTCATCCTTTATTTCGTAAATTCACTTAAGAATCCAATAACGAAAAAAAAAATTGAAAAAAGTAGTTTCTGTAATTTTTGATTTTCTCAAAAACTACAGGTTATTTTGACATTCGGTTTGTTGTGTTTGATCAATATAAATAAATAAAAGCATTTAAAATAAGCCAGAAAAATACTACTTAATAACGAAAAATTTTGAAAAAAAATGGTTTAAATAAAAAAAATTATGTTTTTTTCTCAAAATTTTGACTTTGAAAATTAATATTTCAAAAACTGTTCATTTGAACAACTTATTTTAAAATTAAAATTAATGTATAGGTTTTTAGCTTTTCAAAATGCTATAGCACGACTCTGTAGGTATAACCGTTACTTTTAAATAATATTTTTTCCGTTTTAAGTGATTTTTTTCTTAAATTGCCCCTTCCGCCTAAACGGGGGAAAATGGACCCCCCCCCCTCCCATACGATTTTTTGCTTGTCTAAGTCCAACCTACACACCCTATCCTTTTGTCACACCTTCTGCCAATCACCCTGTATATTTAATTTATTGCCATAACTGACTTGCTACTAAAACAAAAGTGGCTGGGTATAACAAAATGTGAAGACTTGAGATTAGTCTTTGAACACCTAAAATAAAGACTATTTACAAAAGACATCAAAAGCAAGAATCATTATAAAGGGTTTTCCAATAAGAGGTGTTATTTTGAATAGCCCGCTTTTTCAGTAGCTGTCACTTTTGAAGCTGTCATTTTTTTGACATTTGACAAGTAGAAACTACTAAATGGAACGATACACGCTTCAACAAAGCATTGAAATTATTAAAATTCACTATAAAAATGGTGAAAATTTGGCAGAGACGGTTCGTAAAACTAAAACATTTTTGGGTCGTCGTGAAGCACCTTGTCGGACCGCAATACAGAAATTGGTGGACAAATTCGAGCTGTTGGGACAAGTTAGTGATGTGAAGAATAAAACGCGTGCACTTCGCTCAAGAACAACTGAGAATATTGCTGTTGTAGCCCAAAGTGTTGAAGAAAACCCAGGTTTGTCCATTCCTCGTCGTTCTTTGGAATTAGGCATTCCACAAACGTCATTACACCGTATTTTGCATAAAGACTTGGGTCTTAAGGCTTATAAAGTTCAGTTAACACAAGAACTCAAGCCGGCTGATCATCAACAACGTCGTGTCTTTGCTGATTGGGTCCTTGAAATGCATGAAAATGAACCGGAATTTCATCGAAAAATCATCTTGACTGATGAGGCCCATTTCCACCTCGGAAGCTACGTCAACAAGCAAAACTGTCGCATCTGGGGCTCGGAAAACCCAAGAGTTATTGTTGAAAGGCCTCTCCATCCTCAACGCGTGACTGTTTGGTGCGGTTTATGGTCTCGCGGGGTCATTGGACCTTACTTTTTCGAAAATGAGGCTGGAGCAACAGTTACGGTCAATGGATTGCGCTATCGAGAGATGATTAATGATTTTTTATGGCCTGAATTGGATGGTATTGATCTGGATAAAGTTTACTTTCAACAAGACGGCGCTACGTGCCACACAAGCAATGAAACCATCGATCTTTTACGGGAAAAGTTTCCGGACCGTGTTATCTCTCGAAGAGGTGATCACAATTGGCCACCGAGATCTTGTGATTTAACACCTTGCGACTTCTTCCTTTGGGGCCACGTGAAAGATAAGGTCTACGCCAACAGCCCAGCGTCGATTCAAGACCTCAAAGATGAAATTCGTGAGGCTATCGAGGACATAGGGCAGCCACTTTGCGATTTGGTTATGGAAAATTTCATGAAAAGGATATGGTCATTTGGCTGATGTTGTGTTCCATTATTAACGGCATACCTTCCTCTTTATAATGAAATACACATCCGATCCTTTATCTCCAAAAATGCCATTTTTCTTTGAATATCAAAATAACACCTCTTATTGGAAACCCTTTAAGTTAAAGCAATAAATTATTTTGAAATTTCACTTCAGTTCTACAAGACATTCTTCGAAATTAAACATACTGTATTTTCTAGTCAATTCTATAGTGTTAAAAATTGCGTTCATAGATGTTGGAAGGGAACACAATTTTTTGAAAATTTCTGGTGGGGCATTGGACAAAATCTAGACCTTTTACAAGGAAAATTAGTGTACATTCCGGTTTGCTGAACGAAATGCAAAATGTTTTGCAAAATTTTGCACATTTTTAGTGGTTCATTAATGTTGGCTCCATTAGAATTCCAAAAACACCCTTATCTATGCGCTAAATATTGTAATTTAGAATATTTTTGAAAATGGTCAGTAACTTTTGACAAGATTGACCAGATTGACAATATCTTATAATCCAAATTTAATTCATTGCAAAATTTTCAAAAACACGCATATCGATGAAAATTATGCAGCGGAGTCCTCCGAGAGTCCTCATATTAAAAGCTATAACTTTTGACGACAGAACATCATCTAAAAAATTTTATCAAAAGAAGATAAAGCAAAATGCACAAACATAAACAAAATTAAAAAAAAAAAAATAAAGTTAAATGGTCATAACCTCAAAACTACAGCTCGGAAATTAAAAATTGTTACTACAGCCTTGGACTAGGAACCTCTTTACTAAAACTAATAGTTTTTGAGATATAGATTGATTCGCGTTTATCTAAATGGCGGATTTCGCCAGGGTGCGTGGCATCCCGAGAACCAAAAATTAAGGTTTTCTAATATCTCTCTTCCAGATTTGAAAAAAATCAGCCTTCCTGTTGTTGTGTTTTCTAATCAGTGGTACAAACTAGACTGGTTTATTTTAATTCAATTATGCCTTGATTTCATATAGCATACATAAGTTGGTACTCTGTAGCACATTATAATAATAACAATATGATGTGCTTACTGTAATGTATTCAAACATTACAATTCATCCTTTTCTTAAAAAATAATTACATTAATTATAATTTCTCATGAACAATTTATAAATATAATTCACAGTAATAAAAAAAACTTATAGTTTTTCAAAATTCATCCTTTTCTTAGAAAGTAATAAGATTAATTAATTTAGAAATTCAAATATTTTTTAACGTTATTTATTTTAAACTTAATTAATAATTTTATTTTAAATCGTTATTTTTTTTTTTTTTTTTTTGATTCGTCAATTTTCTTTTCAAAATATTTTGAATTCTGTCAGATGATTGTGGATGCATCGAACGTTTTATTTTTTTGTTTCGATTTGATGTATATGTTTGTTCTCTACCAGACTAGGAAATTTTCCTTTAACATAAAACTGTTCTGGTACAAAAGACACTCTTTTAATCTTTCGTTTGAGTTGGCTAACATGAGCATTTCTCAATATTTCTTTGAAACTAATCAAATATACATTAGAGGATACTTGTCTTACAATATTAGCTGGATACCATTTTAATTTCTTTTCAAAATTACCTTTATAATAAACTTCTTCTCCTTTTTCAAATTTTTCGTTGCAATGTTTTTCGTTTTTATTTTTCAACTGAGAATTTAGTTATCAAGTTTTGTTCTAGGTTTTAAGTTAAAAGCTAAATTAGCTGGTGTTTCGAATGAAGTGGTGCTTAGAGTATTCCGGTATCTGATTAAAAAGTTATCTATATAAGTGAGGAGTGAGATTTTTTGTAATTTGGTCAATTAATGCCTTTTTAAAATCGTTTTTAGCAACTTGAAGTAAATGCCCCGACTGGCCATTTGATTGTGGATGATAAGCTGAAGATTTAACATCCCGAATGCAATGCAATTCGCAAAAGTGTTTGTTTATATTCAAACGAGTTGAATGGAGGCCCATTGTCTGTAACACACATTACAGGCAAACTAAAATTGACATAATTACCACAAAGCTTTACTATAAGTGAACTAGCATTTGTACTTTTCATTAAGTGCACATCGACGAACTTACTAAACCTATCTATTATCAGCAGATAATTTACGAACAGCAAAAATTATACTTCATGCTTCTTTGTGATGCTGCGAGTAATGCTTCTCTGATGCACTTAGTAAACTGCTCCCATATATGCAAGGTTTTTCTATGATTCCATCAATTATTGATAAAACACAACCTATTCCGTAAGGACTTGCATTTCAAGAAATAACTATTTTTTTCGAGAGATCAAAATGTGTAAGCATACTTTTACCCGACAGCAAATTTTTAGTGCTTTCAAAAACCTCGTTACATTATTTGTGGGTTAGTGATGTATCACCAAAACCTATAGTCCCAAAGAGAAAATCCCCAATGCCAAAATCCCCAAAAATCAAAATGGTGCAAAGACAAAATCCCCCCAAAAAAATGGTAAAAAAAAAATCTCCGAGAGAAAATCCTAAAACCATGTTGCGCCATATTTTAATATTTTATAGTAAATATTTTAAATTATAAATTGATTTTCAATTTCCATATTTCTAATTGAAATGTATTCATCGATAGCTTTTATAAAAACAACATTTGTAGGAAGAAGATAAGTTAAAAAAAAAAACTGGATCAAAGAACAAATTTGTCTGCCCGAAAATTTTAGCTTCCAGATTTTGAGCACAGGTCCACTTTTAGCAACATGTTTAGCAACTTCTATGATAAATGAGTAGAAAAGAGAGGGTTGATTTTTATAGATGAATATATTAAATGGGAGAGAGCGAGATAGTATTTGAATGTTGATACCAACAAGAAAAAGAAGAAAAAAAACTACATATCTTTGCAAATGAATATGAGTTTTTTTTCAATTACCTACCTTATAGAAAATGACAACTACAAAAATAGCTTAAAATAATAATTTAATAAGAATCCATTTTAAATGCGACACTTTCTTAAAAACAAAATTGTGAAATATTATTTCAACTCTCAAATTATAATAGGCACACGCAAAATTATAATAGGTAAAGAGAATAAGAGAAATCCTTGGCAACATTCAAAAATATTCGTACCATGAGTGGGAAAGAGAGGGTTGATTTTTATAGACGAATATATTAAATGGGAGAGAGCGAGATAGTATTTGAATGTTGATACCAACAAGAAAAAGAAGAAAAAAAACTACATCTCTTTGCAAATGAATATGACTTGTTTTTTTTTTCTATTAACTACCTTATAGAAACTGACAACTACAAATAGCTTAAAATAATAATTTAATATGAATCCATTTAAAAAAAAAAAAATTGTGAAATGTTATTTCAACTCTCAAATTATAACAGGTACACTCAAAATTATAATAGGTAAAGAGAATGAGAGAAATGAGAGTAATCCTTCGCAACATTCAAAATTGTTCGTACCATGAGTGGGAAAGAGAGGGTATTTGCAATACTATTACGTGTGGAGAAGCGAGATGTAAGTTGAATTTGAGAATAGTAATAAAAAAAAGATAGTTTTGTTGTGTGAGCATGGATATTTTTTGGGTCACACAAGCAGAGTAAAGAGATGACTAGGGATATGGAAAAAAGAAGAAAAACAAGTTTTGTGAGTGAATGGTCTGGGTGGTTATTTTAAAGCAGGTTGATAAATGTATTTAAAAAAAATTGTTAAAATTTAGCTGAAATATCAGGCTACAACATGGCTACACAAATAAAAATATTGAGTAAAAGGTGATTAAGAACAAAATAAATTTTTGTTTTCTTATTCTTTTTGCAATATGGTATGAAATTTGTTTGAGTTTCATAAAACGATGTACTACAATATTGTTGGTTCGAGTATTCTTGATAGGCAATAAATAGTTTTAAACATAAAAGTGCACATTTACAGATTTTAGAGAGAAAAATTAAAAAAAAAAATATATTTTACTGGATATTAAAATCTGTTACTTGAGTTTTAGTGGCAGGATTTAAACAAATTGAACAGAATGTTGGTCTTCCCAATAAAGATAAAGAGTTAAAAATATGTATAACTACCTATTATTAAAATAAAATAAAAAACTAATAAGTTAATTTTTCAATAAAAATGATTTTGTACCTATGCATACCTAAATGGTTTTTTCCCATTTAATTTCTGAAACCCCTTGGTACCTAGGTACCTACCTACATACTTAGTCGACACTAGAGAATTGTGCATGGTTCCTATGAATGTTTGATTGAAACAAACAATACACAAACAAATCCTTCCAAGGACGATTAAGAAACGAAAAAAATACTGTCCTAAATGCCTACAAAAAAATGATTTCACAAAAAAGAGGAATAATATCGCACTGAAACGTAAACAGATCCTCTCATTTGCCTTATCCTTGCCTGACCTACAGAACTAAAAAAATACCTACCTAACCAACCTTTATAGGTATGCATCTCCTTTTCAATCGATAAGAACAAAAATAAGCAAAAAATGGGCACCTTAATGTCTAAACACTTTCCATGATCTCTCAAATAGAGAAAAAGAAAGCAACAAACAAAAAAATATCGCACCCAAATCCGAAAAGATACTCTCATATATGCCTGACTTACAGATAATAAAAAAAAAACTGGACCTATACATTTATGTATAGCTAAATATCAACCCACCCTCAATATTTAAAAAAAAAGTAACAAAACTCAAAATAAATTTATCAACCTGCTTTAAAATAACCACCCAGACCATTCACTCACAAAACTTGTTTTTATTCATTTTTCCATATCCCTAGTCATCTCTTCACTCTGCTTGTGTGACCCAAAAAATATCCATGGTCACACAACAAAACTATCTTTTTTTTATTACTATTCTCAAATTCAACTTACATCTCGCTTCTCCACACGTAATAGTATCGCAAATACCCTCTCTTTCCCACTCATGGTACGAACAATTTTGAATGTTGCGAAGGATTTCTCTCATTCTCTTTACCTATTATAATTTTGCGTGTACCTGTTATAATTTGAGAGTTGAAATAATATTTCACAATTTTGTTTTTAAGAAAGTGTCGCATTCAAAATGGATTCTTATTAAAATATTATTTTAAGCTATTTGTAGTTGTCAGTTTCTATAAGGTAGGTAATTGAAAAAAAAAAAAACAAATCATATTTGCAAAGAGATGTAGTTTTTGTTTTCTTCTTTTTCTTGTTGGTATCAACATTCAAATACTATCTCGGTCTCTCCCATTTAATATATTCGTCTATAAAAATCAACCCTATCTTTTCTACTCATTTATCATAGAAGTTGCTAAACATGTTGCTAAAAGTGAACCTGTGCTCAAAATCTGGAAGTTAAAATTTTCGGGCACACAAATTTGTTCTACGTGCGACGTGCGACATCTTTACTAGTTATATCATCTTTGACATAATGTTGATAATAAAATCTCAGAAAATGTAAAAATATATTCAGTCGTAATAAGGAGTCCAATAAAAGGAGATGGTTAGGTAGGTATTGTTTTTTTGGTTCTGTAGTCGGCAAGAAAAAGCCAAATGAGAGGATCTGTTTACGTTTGTTTCAGTGCGATATTTTTCCTCTTTCTTGTGAAATCATTTTTGAAGTTATACTTCTTTACCGGCGATATAGAAAAAGAGTAACAACACATTTACATTTTATACTGGGTTTTTTTTTTTTTATTTTCATTTTGTGTGAAACACAATAAATTTATTTAATTACAGAAGTCAGCCATTGTTTTTTATATTCTGACTGCTTCATTTTCTACACGATAATTGATAGGAAAAAACTAAATACACCAAAAGTTAGGTGGTATAATGTAAGGTTGATTCGGCGGAATTTTTTAAAATTCCACCGGCAAGTTAGGGTAAAATCGGGCAAAAGAAAAAAAAAAACTTTTTGTACATCTCGAAAAGTATAAGGGTTAGAATTACAAAATAAATTTAATTCAATAGATAAATTGAAATAATGATCAGTTCTCATCAAGAAAAAAATTCTTAAAATTCAACTGAAAAATTAAAAATTATTTTCCAATATCAAAATTTTTTTTAAAGACATTTAAAACTGATGTCATTATGGATAAAGTTGATAATTTTTTGAAAAACTAATTATGCACATTGAAAGATAATAAAAAAAAAATTAGGCGGCTAGTACGGATTATATTTTAAATGCTCCATAACGGTTTTTTTGAGCTTTTAAAAAACAAATACGTTTTTGAAAGCTTATAAATGATTTTAAAAATCAGGGAAGAACGGGAAAAATATTTTGACAAAGTGGCTTTTAGACTTATGTGTTGTCTATAAACATGTGAACAAATTATATTTTTAAACATTTTTTTCAATGAATAATAGTAAAAACTAGATCAGTACAAGTTTTTTGATCGTTTCCAACGGTATTTTATTTTTATCTTTTTTATTTTTACATTTTTAAACTTGAACTTTATACAGCTATAATATATTGGATAAATGCTTTTTTGTACAAACTGACAATTTTCTGTAGTCTATAAACCGACACAATGGTAAAAAGAGTTTATTACTATTTACATAAGCCTCATAGAACTATGATTCAACTTTATTGAGCATCACGATAAAATTACTCTTAATTTAACATATCACACATAACTGTACATGCCATAAAAGCTTCACAAACTTGAAAAGAGTTTTATCCGAAATTCAAAAAATTCAACAAAATTGTTTGTTTTGGTCGTCGGACACGACCAGCCACCAGTGGGTACCGTTGCGTTGGCTCACAAACGGATTCGAGATGGTTCGCTTATAAAATTTGTAATCTTGTTGTTTCTTGATCGATTTTTAAGATTGAGGTGTCTAAATTTAGATAAAATATTAGGCTACAGCATAATGTAATTTTTTGTATATAGTTACACATAAAAATAATGAGTAAAAGGTGATTAAGAGCAAAATCAATTTTTGTTTTCTTATTATTTTTGCAATATGGTATGCAATTTTTTGAATTTTATAAAATAATGTACTACAATATTGTTGGTTCAAGTGCTCTTGATAGGCAATAAATATTTTTAAACATAAAAGTGCACATTTACAGACTTTAGAGAGAAAAATTCAAAAATATTTCATTGAATATTAAAATCTGTTACTTGAGTTTTAGTTGCAGGTTTTGATTAAATTGAACAGATTCTATTAGTATTGGTCTATAATTCTGCATAAAAATATTGGACACTTATTTTATTAAACATTGCCACAGAGGTCGCTAAGTAAAAATATAAAAGGTGATTAAGAGCAAAATCAATTTTTGTTTTCTTATTATTTTTGCAATATGGTATGCAATTTTTTGAATTTTATATAATAATGTACTACAATATTGTTGGTTCAAGTGCTCTTGATAGGCAATAAATATTTTTAAACATAAAAGTGCACTTTTACAGACTTTAGAGAGAAAAATTCAAAAATATTTCATTGAATATTAAAATCTGTTACTTGAGTTTTAGTTGCAGGATTTGATTAAATTGAACAGATTCTATTAGTATTGGTCTATAATTCTGCATAAAAATATTGGACACTTATTTTATTAAACATTGCCACAGAGGTCGCTAAGTGAAAATATAAAAGGTGATTAAGAGCAAAATCAATTTTTGTTTGCTTATTATTTTTGCAATATGGTATGCAATTTTTTGAATTTTATAAAATAATGTACTACAATATTGTTGGTTCAAGTGCTCTTGATAGGTAATAAATATTTTTAAACATAAAAGTGCACATTTACAGACTTTAGAGAGAAAAATTCAAAAATATTTCATTGAATATTAAAATCTGTTACTTGAGTTTTAGTTGCAGGATTTGATTAAATTGAACAGATTCTATTAGTATTGGTCTATAATTCTGCATAAAAATATTGGACACTTATTTTATTAAACATTGCCACAGAGGTCGCTAAGTGAAAATATATTTTTAATAAATGCGTTAAGATTACAAAATTTAGTGAGAAATTTTATAATTTTGAATTTATTTTTAAATCAATTTCAAGATGTGCCGTTCTCTTAAACAATGCCGTACAAAGTATATTGATTAAATTAAAAACAAAGACTGTAAATGATATATTGCAGAAAAAACATCGATTAAAATGAACTTTTTATTCTCCTTTGACCAATTGTACCATTCATAACATCTGACTATGTCTGCTTAAATAATTTTAATTTTCTTATAAAATGTCAACAATTATTTTGATATAAAATTTCTTTCAATAAGACACTCACAAGCTTCGCAATATCATTATGTAATATCAAAAATGGTATAAATTCGAAAAAATTCTAAATATCCCTTTCACTTAAACAAAATAGCTTTTAACTAAACCGATTTTTTAAGTTAAGGCATTAATAGAAAGATTAAAATCTCAGTAAAAATAAAATTAAATACATTTTTTATTTAAATTGTGTAAAATAAATAATGATAGGAAGCATGACTTCTGGCGCGCGTACTTAAGTACACACACCTTTTTTTAAATGGCTCCAACGATTTGAAAACTAAAAATTCTCAGGATTTATTTTTATAGAAGAAATCAAAAATGATGTATGGGAGGTACTCGTTCTAGATAAGAAATCAAAAACAAAAAAAAAAATTCCGAAATTACGTAAAAACCATCTGTACCAAATTATAAGAAAATTGTTAGAGCCGTTTTCGATAAAAATTCTATAACTCAAACCCGTTTTATAGGAGGAATTGGTTCTTGACGAGAGATTCAAAAGCAAAAAAAATTTCGAAATTACGTCAAAAAACAATTGGACCAAATTTAAAGAAAATCCGTCCACGCGTTTGGGCAGTGGAAATGTGTATAGATGGACGCGCAGACAAACTTAATTATTTTTTTGAAACCAATATTTGCCCTATAGAGCAAGTTAAAATAAGCCGATTCTACCCATCATCACTGATACCTAACAAGTCATAAGAAGAGGTGAAATTGATTTTGTGACTTTATCGTATTCTCTCCCTCAGTCATAACTTGTGAGAGTCACAAAAAAAATCGAAATTGTGATCTCCTTCAGAGCAGGTCACAACTCACAAAGTTTATTAATTCAGTAATAGTTGCCTCTTTTTATGAAAATATATTTTGCTAATTATTTATAACTTAAATTGTAAACATATGTAACTACATTTGAATGCTCTAATAATTTGTTTGTATTGAGCAACTTGACACTTTATAATATTTTTATAATCAGCTTATGACACTTTTATATTCACCTTTGCCGTGGTGTACAGGAATAGTCACAGATATGTTTGTGACTTGTGATTCCTCACAAGGGGGAGAATCGGCCTATAAATATTTTTTTTATTTATATTTAAATCATTTCTGGTCAAAAATGTTAATTAGGTACACAATGCTTCACGGACTCGAAACAACAGTTGAATAGCATAGTTATCTCATTTGACTTGTTTGGATCTTAGGATTCAGTAGTGACACCAAACTTTAAAATGGCAATATTGTTTTGTGGCCTTAAATGAAGTAAACAATGTACTATTTTGTCTTTTCATAATAAGTATTACATACTCGTATTTCCAATCATTGTAGTTTCTCAAAACCAATATTATTTACCCATTATATTAATATTCAAATACACATTTCTATCTTTTGCAGAAGAAGACGAATCACAAATCTTTGTAAAATTTTTCCGATTTCATAAGTGCTATGATTTAATACCAACTTCAGCAAAGTTAGTTGTATTCGATACACAATTGTTAGTCAAGAAAGCATTTTATGCGCTCGTATATAACGGTGTCAGAGCAGCTCCGTTATGGGATTCACAGAAACAACAGTTTGTTGGTATGTTGACTATAACCGATTTCATCAAAATCTTACAAATGTATTACACGTCACCAAACTCATCGATGGATCAGTTAGAAGAGCACAAGTTAGATACTTGGAGAAGTAAGTTATGTCTTAAACTAATCCTTATCATTATAGTAATAATATACATAATATAAATATATTTAAACGTAAACATGATTTCTATTTCTCCCTTTATAACTAACTTATCGGCAACCGATTTTAATAATTTTGGTCCTATTTGTAAGGTAAAGGCAGCCTTCCTCCTACAATTCATTTTTTAATCGACTTAAAAAAAGGAGGATGTAATCACTGCGACTTTTTTTTGTTTTGGTGTATTTGTATGTAAGCTAATGGTCTCCATTGGTCACCCCATTTCAATTTGGTTCATTTCTGACAGTTGATATCAATAAGAAAATAAAATAATAATAGTCTTACTATTGTCGGTTGTTTTTCCTTTGAAAGGTATTATTATTATCATGATTCTACGGTAAATTTTGTATCGCTCGGTGGTAATAGTAAATATTAATACGTAAACAGGCTCCTCCGTGGGGTAAGCCTTGACGTGGTGGAGGGGCTATGCGATCGCGGAACTTGAGGAATTCCCTCGATGGAATCAGCGGTAGCGTCACTAGTTCCAGTCAGGATGAACTATTTTTTGAATACCATATGCGGGCTACTACGACATATTCGGAGCGCAGGCCGATAAGGAGCGACTCTCCGCTCTTGAAGTTAACTAAGAGTCTGGTCCTCCAGGATGGGGGTTGTGCATCGGGCTTAATTCCCTATTACGGAAAAAAGACTTTGTTCCGAAACAAAAACATGTCTCGGATACGGATGATCTTAATGTTGACGAACCCAGCAAACGAAACAAGGACAATGAATTTCGGATCTGTACGTGGAAAGTACTGTCCTTATAAAGGGTTTTCAAATGGGGACTTGACAACTTTGGATTTAATTTGTGAACGCACCCTTTCACAAATCATCGAACTGTCATTGTCAATTTATTCAGTAAATTCAACATTTTCACCATAACAAAGTAAACCGTCGGTGACTGCAACTTCAAGAACCAATTATCGGTCGTAATTCTCGCCCTAGTAGATAGGCAATAACAAGTTTAGTGCACAAATTTGAGTCTACATATTCGGGTTGGTTGAAAATATCGCTGCCGTTCATTCGTCGGCAGCAAACGGTCCAAATCAGTCAATTCTATGGCGTTCTCAAGAACTGAATATCGCTCAGACTTGGCCAGAATTGGAAGCAAGATATGGACTTGCACGACAGGTGATTTCAACAGGATGGTGTACAAGCCACAGCACACTTTACAATAGATTTATTGAAGAAAAAAAAAAGTTGTCCTTATTGGAAAACCCTTTACAGGCCACGTGCAGCTGAACAATTAGTGGAGAACCTGGATAGGCTAAAGACTGACGTAACAGCTATCCAGGAGGTGCGATGGGATGGAGTAGGCATGTGACGGATGAAATCGTTTGACTCTACCATGGGAAGTGCTTCAAGGAGCAGGGTCAGCGGCTGTTTGAGTGCGATTTTGTAATAAGGTGAAGACTAAGACAAGAAGTCTTGGGCTTTAACGCGGAAAGCGAGCGCCTAGTCGCAATCCGCATTAAAGCAGTAGAGTAGTAGTAGACACACAGTCAGTCCTGAGGATCTGGAAGGAACATTTTTCTAGACTCCTGAACTGCGAAGATAGCCAACATTCCACTGTTATTCCATTTAATTTGGACGATGATGGCCAACGATTCCGTCCACCTGACTAAGCTGAAGTGCGCTTTGCGATTGCCAAGCTAAGGTCGTATAAGGTTGATGGTGCGGATGGCTTACCAGCCGAATTATTCAAAGTAGTAATAGATGGGTTAGTAGGGAGTGTGCACCAAGTCATCTGCAAACTCTGGTTGGATGAAAGCATGCCCGATGAATGGAACCTTGGCATAGTGTGCCCCATCCACAAAAAAGAAGACGCTCTGATATGTACCAACTCCAGAGGATTTAGTCTCCAAAACGTCGCAAAAAAAATCCTGTCGTCGATACTGTGTGATCGCCTAAAACATCTTGTCAACGATCTAATTGGCCCCTATCAGTGTGGTTTTAGGCCAGCCAAGTCAACATTCGATCAAATGTTCATACTCCGACAGATTTTGGAAAAACCCGGGAATTCCAGATCGATACACACCACCTCTTCATCGATTTTAAAGTCGCTTATGACAGCGTGAATAGAGACGAGTTATACAGCATCTCGGCATCCCTGCCAATCTCATCCGCTTGTGCAGGATGACAATGGAGAAATCTCGCTGCTCCGTCAAAGTCGGTAACAACAACTCTGAACCGTTTGGTGTTGAGATAGGTTTAAGACAAGGTGACGCGTTATCATGCAACCTATTTAACATCGTACTGGTACAATTTATCAAAAGTCTGTTCAACTACTTGCATATGCAGATGACATAGACATAATCGGCAGTACAAAGCGAGCTGTGGTTGGTGCATTTGCCAGTATTGAATCGGAGGCGGCAAAAATGGGATTGGCTGATAATGAAGACAAAACGAAGTATATGCTATCAACGAGAAGGGAAACTCAACATCGGTGACTCGGCCAAAACATCACGATGGATAGTTATAACTTCGAAGCAGTCAAGGACTTTGTCTACCTGGGAATTACTATAAACTCAAACAACGACATCAGTGTAGAGATCAAACGGAGAATTAATCTTGCCAATCGCTGTTTCTTCGGGCTGAGGAGGCATTTAAGTAGTTAAGCCCTCTCTCATAGAACCAAGGAAACGCTATACAAGACCTTAATCATCCCGGTCCTTCTATATGGGGCAGAAGCATGGGCGTTAAAAGATTCGGATGAAAGTTTGCTTGGTTGCTTTGAGAGAAAGATTCTTCGAGTGATTTTTGGTCCTGTGTGTATCAAAGGAGTATGGAGAAAAGATTCAACGACGAGCTTTACGAGCTGTACATCGACTGTTGTATGGGGCAGAAGCATGGCCGTTAAAAGATTTGGATGAAAATTTGCTTGGTTGCTTTGAGGGAAAGATTCTTCGAGTGATTTTTGTTCCTGTGTGTATCGAAGGAGTATGGAGAAGAAGATTCAACTAGAGCTGACTGGAGAAACATTTTGGCTGAGGCCGTAATCCATCCTGGAGTAAGTAAACAGGAATAAGATTGCCTTTTACCTACTTAACCTGTAATGATTTTAAAAATGTTGGTTTTATGTTAAAGGTCCAATTAGCCTCCCTACTACGATTAAATTTGTATATATACAGGGTGTCCCGAAATCACCGCCACAGAAGAAAACCATGGGTTCCTTAGGTCATTTTAAGTCGAAAAACTTAATGTTATATTCAGCTTAATTATAAATGCTGGCAACACTTATGTATAACAATTACTATCAATGAAATTTAACTTCTCTTTAATAAATGTCAATTAGGGATCTCTCTCTCTGTCCGGCATCTTTAAGGTTAACATCTTATAATAAATTAAGTCTAGATAATTAAGAATATAATTAATGTAATATTGAATCAATAAAGAACATAAAATATAAAACACTTAAGATTAAGAGGTAATTTGCTCGTTCTCGATCCGTTTTCGACTTATACCGGTTTTTATGATTTGTATTGGTTTTCCCTTTGACTGGCTCAAACTCTGCCAAACTACAACTGATTTGAGTTTTTTTTATTTATTTAATCAAGAACAGTTAGAAATTTGTATCTGTCATACAACTTTTTTCTGTGGGAATAACGATTTTCCCAGAATTTATTATCAAACACATTTTTTAAGCATTTTTAGGTTGTTTTTTTAACTTATATATGAAAAATACATTTAAAATTATTAAAAAAATAAAAAAACAAAAAATAAAGGAAAATCAAGAAAGTATGAATAATAACGAATTAAAACGAATAAATAACTATACGCTTTTAATAATGAATGTAAGAAAGGGTAAAGAGTAAAAACGTTAACAAATCTATGACTATGTTTATCTCAATAAGAATCTGGCTTTGAAGCCATCTTTGATTTTCTCTTTAGGTCTAATTGGCCTTTTGTATTCGTTATTTTAGTGATTTAAGTGATTCAAGAGTGTGTAATTTTTAATTGTTTTCGAATTTAAATATGGATTACACTAACGAGGAATATTTTGAAATGATCGTTATTTTTGGTGAAATGGGACGATGTGCTCGAAGTGCAGCTCGAGAATATGCAATACGTTTTCCGAACCGACGTCATCCTGACGACCACGTTTTTAATCGGCTAGTAAATCGCATTCGCAGAGAAGGTGTGCTTCAACCGCAGCGACAAGATAGCGGGCAAAACTTGCAAAACGTGCATAACGTACAAAACCGCGAAGACAGAGTTCTTCAATTCTTCAGAAATAAACCGTGTACGAGCACGACGAGCAGCTTGTATCCTAACCCGATACCGAGGAGCACGATCTGGAGTACGTTAAACAAGAACAATTTCCACCCGTACCATTAAACAAAGGTACAAAATCTCCATCCCGGTGACCAGGAACGACACGTTTCTTTTTGCGAGTGGATTCTGAACATGAATACCCGAAATCCTGATTTTATTTTCAAAATCATTTGGACCGATGAAGCAATATTTACAAGAGGAGTTTTGTTCAATTGTCATAACTATCATTTCTGGGCTGAGGAAAACCCTCAAGTGACAAGGGCTACACAATTCCAACAACAATTCAGCTTCAATTTGTGGTCTGGGCTTCTAAATGACTCCCTAGTAAGAATTAAGTATTATAATTTATTAAAATTATTTTTTTGTAGACTAGAAGATACTTAAATATGCAAAATGTGCTTCAAAACTAAAATTTGTTTTTGTTTTGGTTAAGATTGGACCTTTGAAAATGGGGCAAATTATGCAGGTTTTTTTAAGAAATAATCTGCCAGAATTAACAGACTTGACTTTTGAGCAACACAGGACTATTTGGCTTATGCACGATGGTGCTCCAACTCATTATGGTCTCGTGTCGCGCAACATTCTAAATGAGAATTTCCCGGATCGATGGATCGGCAGAGGGGGACCAATTAGTTGACCACCAAGGTCACCAGATCTGAACCCATTGGATTATTTCTTGTGGGGGCACTTGAAAAACATTGTACATAAGCGCCAGGTAAACACTATTGAAGAGTTAAATCATTGTGTTCAAGTATGATAAAAGGGATATCTCAAGAATTTTGAGGCGAGCACAGTTGTGTATTGATCAGCAGGGTGGAATATTTGAACACTTATTGTAAGAATCAATGAATGCGTTATTGTTCAAATATTCATATTTTCTTGATTTTCCTTTATTTTTTTGTTGTTTTTTTAGCTTTTTAATAATTTTAAATGTATTTTTGTGAAAAAACTGTTATGTATTTTAAAGAACAAATTGGACTTTCACAACAATAAAACAAAAATAATAACTAATAACGTGTTTTTGTGAAAAAAATCATATCGAAGTAAAAAAACCAACCTAAAAATGATTAAAAAATGTGTTTGATTATAAATTGTGGGAGAACCGTTAACCCCACAGACAAAAGTTGTATGACAGATACAAATTTCTTACTGTTCTTGATTAAATAAAAAAAATTAAAATCAGTTATAGTTTGGCAGAGTTAGAGCCAGTCAAAGGGAAAACCAATACAAATCATAAAAACCGTTATAAGTGGAAAACGGAGCGAGCGACTTAAAATGACCTCAGGAATCTATGGTTTTCTTCTGCGGCGGTGATTTCGGGACACCCTGTATATTATACACTATACAGTTTGTAACACAGCCATTGCTGCAGACGGAAACCGGTACGTGCCGTTATATAACGCCGAATTTCATAATTCGGTCTTGTTGCACTTTACAAACCGAATTTCCGCATTCGGCCTTTTGTTGGTAATTCTGATTTTTTTTGCTCTTGTATTTACCAGTGAAGCACCCCTCTCGGATCAGATATTTTGTTGGTAGTTTGTTGGTAATTAGTATGGCAATTTTATTTTTTTTTTGCTCCTTTAATTCTTGTTTAATTTCATGTGAACTTAGCAAAGCACCCTCTTAGATGAGATCGAATTGTGGTTGATATTTACGACAATTTTAATTTTGTTTTCGCTTATTTCACGTGAACTTAGTGAAGCACCTCCTAGATCAGATTGAATTGTGGTTGTATTTTGTTGCTAATTAATTACGGCAATTTTAATTTGTTTGCTCCCTTATTTCTCGTTTTATGCTGAATTTTCGCTATTTTGATGTGAACTTAGCGACTTGGATCAGAATAAAATGTGTGTTGTGTCGCCGAAATAAAACCAAATTCAGATTATGGATTATAAATATCGCTATTATCCAAATAACAATTTTATTTTCTAAAAGAGAAGTAATTTTTATCTATAGAATAATTTAGAACAAATCAATAAATTACATTCCTTTTCTTTATCGGTTTAAAAATTCCAAGAAGTCGGCGACCACAACTCATAGAAAATGAAGTAATAATTGAAAATTGAAAATGAAAAAATATTTAAAAATATAAATTAGATTCTAAGGTAACATGATTCAAATAAAAAAAAGTAATAAGTTTAAAAACGCAAAGTAGAAATAAGATATATATTGAAATTAAGAAAGTTAATAATTAAATGTTGTGGCCGCTACAGTAAAAGAAAGGAAATTTAGTTTTCGATCAATGACATCCCGGGGCCCGTCTGAATCTAGGATGAATACAAATCAAGAACTGCGAGTCGCCCAACTGATCGTTTTGGTTTGACAGTTCCAGTTGCGACTTGGACATCTGCAATTCTAACCACTCCATCTGGACCTGGGTATACCTTGATTACTCGGCCCAATTTCCAAGATGTGCGGACTTCGTTTGGTTCTATTATGAGAACTATACTACCTTCTTCGACAGGTTTAGTTTCATGATGCCACTTGCTTCTTCGTGTTATCTCCGGTAGGTACTCATTGTACCAACGTTTTGTTAATTGGGTCATCAAATGTTGAGCTCTTCGACTATAAAGCCTACTACAAAAGTCATTCTCACGAAACACACCAGGAGCAGTAAAATCTCGAAAGTCCTACTCGAATTGGGAGTAAGTGGTTTTGGGTCTTCTGGATCCACAGGAATATAAGTGAGAGGACGCATGTTGATTTGCCCCTGAGCTTAAAAAAGTGCATTTCGTAAAACGTCTTCACGAGGAATAGTCCCTTTGAGAACGAATTCAATACTCCGCTTAATAGATTGGATAAGACGCTCCCAGGCCCCTCCCATCCAGGGCGAGTATGCTGGTATAAACCTCCAAAGAATGCCTTCGTACTTTGATGCAAATTCACCAAGGGCAGTTTCCAATTCCTTGACATCTTTTTCTAGCTGGTTCTTCGTTCCAATAAAATTCAGCCCGTTGTCGCTATACAAGTATTTTGTTACAACGCGATTGAAAACGAAGCGACGAAGTGCCATGGTACATTGATCCATGCTTAGATCATTTAAAAGTTCGATTTGAACTGCTCTAAACGTTAAGCAGGTAAAAATCATTCCATAACGTTTGACTGTCCCTCTACCGTATTTAACCAACATAGGTCCAAAGCAATCCACACCAACATGAGCAAACGGTTTTTGATCAAATGCCAAATGAGCTTTAGGCAATTGACCCATAACCGGCATTACGGCCTTGGCTTTTAAAAATCTGCACATATAACATTTGGATTTAACTCTTTCCACTGCGATTCTTATGCTAATGATCCAGGCACTTTCTCTGATATCGGATATGACTAAAGCCGTTCCAACGTGTTTGTTTTTCTCATGATGGTGATATATAAAAAAGTTCAGTAACTCGTGGGATTTGGGTAATATTGCAGGATTTCTGGCTGTATGTGATATCAAAGGGGGGTCACCCCTTGAGCTCATGAACATACGATGTTCCTCGTCCATAAAAGGTGAAAAATTTATTAACTAACTTGAAGTATTGACTCTTCCTCTTAACATCAAGGCAGGGCAGGGAAAGCTTCGGTTTGAATTTTTCTGAATAACCAATTTTGAGCCCTGGAGTATTCATCTAAAAAAGCAAGGACACGCGCAGAAGATGCCCAATTGGCTTTAAATCTTGGCTTGATTTCATCATAGACGCTAAATGATGGTAGTACTCGCTTGTCGTGAACACAAACCTTCACATGCTCTGGAATATCGGGATTAATTGAAAAAGATGAAATTTTACCTGGTGTAACAGGCCATGAACTTTTTGGCAAACGTAAGAAATCGGGTCCCTTAAACCATCTTGATTCTGTATCTCCAACACCTGGGTCCTTCCATCTTGTAGCATCGTCCGCCACATTGTCTTTTGTGCCTACATGGTACCACTGGCGAGGCGAAGTCGAATCTAAAATTTCATGAACTCGCACAGCAACAAAGGATGGAAATTTGAACTTGGTGGAGTTAATCCAAGACAATAGTGTTCGAATCACAGCAGCAAAAGCCTGTTCCGACGCATCAACAAAAATAATTAAGCTTACCTCGGAATCATCTGGGTTCCATGTGAGATATCGACGAGGAATCTTCAGCTTTTCTATATTCTTCAATTCAGTGACGAAGTCGGTCCAAGAGATCTTCAACTGTTCAGAGATTGGTTCGTCCCAATCAAAACCTTCACGCCATATATCTTGAAGGATAACTCGACCTCGAATGATATAAAAAGATATCAATCCCAACGGATCGAAAATTCGCATTACCATCTTGAGAATTTCTCTCTTAGTTATTTTCGCACCAGCTGACAGCATCTCATTAATCGTATTATAAGTTGATAGTCTGTACGTAAAATGGTCCAAAGAGGGCAACCAGAACATACCCAAAATCTTGGTCACAAAATTCTCACAGTTATTCAAATCCAAACTAACAAGCTTTGCATTGACGTTGTCTTGTGATATCTCTTGAAAAAGTATTTGGCTATTCGACTGCACACCCACAAGGTCAAAGTTCATTGACTTGCATATTCGAATCGCATCTTCGGTCACAGAAATTGCTTTCTCCAAGGTATCGTGGCTATTAAAGTAATCGTCAACGTAGGTTCGCTTTGTTAAACCATCTACTGCTTCTGTTCGAAACTTTTCCGCATGATGATTTTTAATGAACTGGGCACACGTTGGAGAACAATTTGGACCGAACATCATTACTTGCATAATGTTAACAGTTGGTTCTCGAGTGCTGTCTCCATCTCTCCACAAAATCCTTTGGCATTGTTGATACTCTTTTTTGATACGAATTCTGTGGAACATTTCTTTTACATCCGCATTAACAGCTACTGCGCGTTCTCGAAACTTGAATATGCCTGCGTGAAGGTGAACCAAATTTTCAGGGCCTTTTAAAAGAAATGTGTTGAGAGAAACGCCGTTTACTTTTGCAGCCACATCCACAACATCTCTTGGTTTTGGTGGTACTTTATTCGGATTTTCAACAATAAATGTCGGAGCGTACCATACCCGAGGCCAATCTTCTTTTAGCTCTTCAGCAGACGCTATTCTGGCATATCCCTTTGATACAAGTTCTTGCATATGGTTGTTCTTCCATTGAAGAAGATGAGGTTTATTTTTTAACGATTTCTCCAATCCTCTCAAACGGTTTAGGGCCATTGGAAAGCTATCTGGAAGCTTGAAGCATCTCTGTTCCAAAGTAAACCCATCTCGTATTGGTTACCAACTTGCTTCAGAGTACGTTCCATGACATCAACTGCTCGAACAATTTCTCGACTTACCAAATCACCTTTGGGAGCTTTAACACCAAAATCTTCCGTTGTAAAGTGATGCTTAACAAGTTCATGCAAATCATCTTCAGTTTTTATGGCATCATGGAATAGAAAATGCATCGTAGGCTTAGCCGCTTGGTTGAGACAGGAGACATTCAACGTTTGTGCAGTTTTCCCATAAACAACCCATCCCAAAAGTGTCTTGATTGCGCATGGTTCTTCGTCATTTCCAAGTCGTTGTCCATGACCCCACAAGAACTTGGCTTGGTCAAGACCAACAAGAATCTTTGGCTTGGCATTTATGAGATCCGAAAGTGGAAGGCCTCTCAAATGTGGGTAGGAAAGTTTCAACTCAGCAACATCAATCGATTGTTCAGGCAGTTCTTAATTCTCAACTGTGTAAACATTGTTTAGCTGATGACGCTTTCGATTGTGGACTCCAGAAACCGACAAACAAGTGCGAATCGAGTCTTCGTGTCTTGAAACTCCCTTAGTCCACTGGAGAATCAAATCTTCTGCACTTCCAGAAAGTCCAAGATCATCAAAGAGGTTTCTTTCAATCATTGATAAAGAAGATCCATCGTAAAGAAACGCATATGTGTCTACAACCTTGCCGTTAATACCATAGATTCGTATAGGCCCAATCTTGAATAAAATTGACGTATTTGTTCGCACATGTGAAGAGTGAACATGGTTTGTAGGCATAAAAGAAACTGCATTATTATTTAACTGCTAACTCTTATTTTCAAATTGCTGGTGTAAGAGTGGATGGTGGTGGGATGTACAACCTTGAATTCCACATGTTGTCTTTTCACGGCATGACTTCCAATTATGCTTCGACTGATCCAGACACGAGAAACAAATACGTTTATCCTTAGCCAAACTAAATCTTTGTTCTGCTGACAATTTCTTGAAGTCTGCACACTGGTCAAGAAGATGTTTTCGATTGCAACAAATACAGCTAGCAGAAGGATTTGCAGATGCTGGATTGTGAGTCAAAACTCTTTTTTTGGATTCTTCGTTTGTTTTCTTGAATCAATCGGTTCAGAATTCTTAAGTAAATCTGGAGAAAGGTCAACAACTTTTTCCGTCAAAAACTTGGCGAATTCATTAAGATTGGCTCGAGGATTGATCGCTTTATGCCTGACCCAATCCTGGTAGAGGCTAGCACCTAATTTACAAGCCAGACAGAGACAGGTTAAAACATACCCATTATCCAAATCTTCATCTCTTTTCATCGACTTTATATCAGCAACAAAACCATTTAATTTAACTGCCCAAGCACGCAGTTTAGGGTCGCATTTGGAAGAAAGTCGAGGAAGGTTTAACAAATCCGCAGTAAGGTCGTGAACCAATACATCGCAACGACCAAAAATAGCTCGCAAAGAACATATGATGGCATCCGCATCTGAAGAGTACTTTAACCGGTCACTCACCAGTTGATATGCTTCGCCTTGTAACGCTTTTCGCAGCCGAGACACATTTTCCTTGCCGCTATAACGACCTTCAACGGTTGTAGATTTATAAACTTCCTCGAAAAAGCCGGCAACTCTTGAACGTTGCCTCTGCTTAAAACTGTTAACAAATTTTCCACATCATTATCTCGAAATGCTGAATTATTAATTGTTTGAGGTTTCTCTGCTTCTCTCTAATAACGAATGATGATTTTCTTGAATTTTCTTAATTCTCATCAATCGTTCCTTAACTAAATCCACATGTGAAGACTTTGGAGGACCTAACTTTGGCTGAACAGGAGCTGATGATGCTTCGGCCAACTTCAGCTTCATATTTTCCATCTCCTTCCGAAGGTTTGAAAGCTCATCATCCTTTTGTGCTACAATGGCTTGAGCGGTAGCGGCCGCTTCGATGAGAAGGTCTACTCCAACTGCCTCAGAATTCGGAACAGGAGGCTGAACATTAGAGTCATCATGTTGCAATGTGTCGTCGTCGTCTTCAACAGCTTCACAGTTTTGCTCCTCACAAAACCATGGAGTAGCAGTATCATATTTGTCAGGATCGAAATTGGCACCACCTCTTGCATTGCTGGCAAGACACCATGAAATCATCATGGGCGTCTTTGCAGTTCTTCGAATTACAATTATGTTCCATCGCAGAATTACAAATTTAAAAAACAACTTATTTCGTTCTTGAAAAATCTTACAAATGCAGCTCCACGTAGCAATTGGATAAACTTACTGCTTCCAACAAAAAGGAATTCCAAATGAATAAAATAAAATAATGTTGTGTCGCCGAAATAAAACCAAATTCATATTATGGATTATAAATATCGCTATTATCCAAACAACAATTTTATTTTCTAAATGAGAAGTAATTTGTATCTATAGAATAATTTAGAACAAATCAATAACTTACATTCCTTTTCTTTATCGGTTTAAAAATTCCAAGAAGTCGGCGACCACAACTCATAGAAAATGAAGTAATAATTGAAAATTGAAAATGAAAAAATATTTAAAAATATAAACTGGATTCTAAGGTAACATGATTCAAATAAAAAAAAGTAACAAGTTTAAAAACGCAAAGTAGAAATAAGATATGCATATATTGAAATTAAGAAAGTTAATAATTAAATGTTGTGGCCGCTACAGTAAAAGAAAGGAAATTTAGATAAATTGGAAAAATAGTTTTTCGAAGCAAAATAAATATTTAAAAGAATTTCCATCAATGACAATGTGGTTATAAAAATTTGTTAATAAAAATTAGTTACGGTAATTATAATTTTGTTGCTCCTTAATTTCTCGTTTTATCCTTGGATCAGATTGAAATGTGGTTGCTATTGTTGCTAATTAGTTATTGCAATTATATTTTTTTGCTCCTTTATTTCTCGTTTTATCCTGAATTTTCAATAATTCCATGTGAACGAAGCACCCCCTTTGGACCAGATTGAAATCTGGTTGATGTTTGTTGCTTACTACAGTACGCCCTTGGTAAAAGCAACTAAATAGAAATTCGGACCGTTGCATTAATTGAGGTTGTTGCAATAACAGAGTCATAAAAAACGTTGAGCCTGTCAAACGAAATAAGATAAATTGTAATGAAAACACTTTTTATCAAATTTAGATTATCTCATTTGAACTATAGGCTGTAAGAAAATAAATAAATAAGAAAACCAGAGTAAAAGAAATAAAACAGTATTGTTAGTCGTCAAAAAAGAAATATAATAACTTAAAAAAAACTTTTTAAAAATTGTTCACAATAAAAATAACTCTTTAATTAAATTTCATTCAAAAAAACTGCAAAATGTTCGATTCCGTTTTCTCTGAGGATACTTTTTCGTCTGCTGATTGTCTCGGATTTTGAAGTGTGAAGGAGCCTTCCACAGTTATCTTCAGCCCATTGAAGACAAATGCTAAATGCTTGGATAGCATGGTTTGTTTTGATTTTCGTGGAGGAATTGCACTTGAACCTACACTTTCTCCTTTACTCTCGATTCCTTCGGCTTCCAGATTTTTGTTAACAGGAGCCTGCTCGATATCGTTTTCTCGTATCCAATTGTTTAATTCGTTCGTGGCAAATGCGTCAGTGGAAGGGCGAGAAAATTAGCTGAACACTGGGTAAATAAAAAGCAAATACAATGCACATCACCTACGATACTAGTGCAAACATTCTGAGAATTAATTTGGTTTAAGTTTATTTTATAATCCAACCATTTAAATCCGCATTTATTAAATCCAAAGATTCAAACTTTGGTTCATCACTAAAACCAGCGAATGATTTATAAAGTCTTAAATCCAAAGGCCAATCATTCAAATGTCATATGTCGCAAATGTTTTTCCATTTAAAAAAATCGTCTCGGATATAATTAATTCACTGTCCAATAATAACCTACATTTAATTCACAAATTCAATTTGTCCTTTATTTGCAGAGTAATGGACTCTTTGCAGAGTAATGGACTCTGCAAATACCTATGTGAAAATGTAATAAAAAAAAGCGTAAGCAAGGCGCTCACTGTTCATTACAATACAGTTTTTTAAGAGAGCTGAATTAAATAAACATTTGTCTTACATCTCGATTTATGCACTTAAACATACTTCCAGAGAGCAGTTTAGATTCTTAGGATTAAACTAAATTTAGGGGAGAGTGGGTACGAAAGTAACGTGGAACGGTTGTAACATTGAGTTTTAACAAAAACCTGGGAACGTATGCGTTCATTTTTAAATGTAGAATTCTTCGCAATTTACTCCACCCATACCCACAAAAATTCAAATGTCAAAGTACTCAATTGTGCCACATAAAGTTCAAAACGTAAAATTTGTATGAAAAAATTAAATATTTTTTTGGCGAGTTTTGCAATTTATTTTTGTCAAACAATTATTTTTTAATAAAGTGGTAGCGGTCTAACTAAAGTTGATTTTGTTCTGAACTTAATGGAGTTAATCTTCCTATTATCGACTCAAGAGTTTTTTTCAATCGAATCTTTTATAAAAAAAAATGGGATGTGGACGTTTGTAACATTTTTTGAGTGGACGTTTGTAACGAAAATTGCATCAGCAGGATCAGTGAATTTCATTCACAACATATATTTAACATCGATTAAACGAGTCTTACAACTACTGTCTTTAAACCAACAAAGGTCATTACAAAAATCGTAAAAAAAACAATTCGGAGCCATTTATCCGAAAATACAAAGGGAGGATCCATCGTCAGTATTGAAGCTGCTATTAAATCAAAATGAATGCAATTGGAGTTCATTAACCTAAGGGAACACCTAGTAAAACATTTTTAATTTTGGATTTGTATAATAAATGTGAAGTTAAACCAATATTTCTTGTTTATTCTATTACATTTATATGGTGTTACAACCGCCCTTTCATCGTGTTACAATTGGTACAACGGAAAGGACGATTGTAACATTCGACTTTCACCTCTTTTACATAGCATGGTTTCGTAGAACATAGAAAGTCAAAACACAAATTAGTATTTGATTTTTTTGCTATGGTTTTTCATGTTTTTTTTTTTGGGTGCTTCGCTAAATTCTTATAAATATAGTGAAGTTTATATTATTTTATTTAATAGTTCCTTAGTACCTATGGATTTTTATTTATTGTCTATATTAATAATTGTAATTTGGAGACAGCGCTGGATTGGAACTCAAATAAAAGTATACATATAAGCTTTTAGTTTTTTTTTTTTAAATTTCTTCAGTATCGATTAGGATTTCTTTCAAGGAAGGATTTAACTTTTTTGTAGGAACAGAGTTCGGCGTTCAAATAAAACATATGTATAAGCTTTTGAATTTTTGAAATTATCTTTAGTGTCGTTTAAAACTATCGAGTTATTTTTTGTCTTATTAGACCCAGTTTTTAATAAAAAATAAATTTATTTAAAAATTGCTTTAAAAAAACCATAATGCCCTACCTGATGGCAATATGGTGAATCTCTGAGGGCAATATGGCGCAAAGGTTTTCATTTTCATTCCGAATTTTCACATCCATTACAAATGTTTATAAATGAAGCACAGGAGTCTTGAAACAACTTATCACGAAGGACACTTTGAATCCATTCGTCATAATCCTCATATCCCACTACTCCCTCTCATTAAATGCAGTTTTTAATAAGGGGATTTTGCGGGACTTTACACCAGCTATATGTATAATAGGTGAAATTCTGCTTCGATACCAATCCAATTGTAATATGCTGAATGTTTAATCCGCATCGGTGACCAATAAAGTACAACTTTATCATTCGAGTCCTGATTTATTATTGTTCTGTTAGTAATGACTAGCCACCCGTCTCAAAATCGCTTACGCTGATTTCGAATAGTAAAACAAAAAATAGTACAAAATATATAATATAATCAAATAGATACTATATAATAATCAAATACTATATAATAATAATAATCAATAAATTCAAATAGTATATATGAATACAAATAGTATATAAATAAAAAATAAAATAATAAATAAATCAAATAGTAGATACATACGGAAGCATTCTCCTCTTCCACCACGTACGTACCTTATTAACAATGAGTCAGTTGCGCTATTGTTGAGTCGTTATGTGATCTTCGAGTCGTGTGTGATAATAAGGAATTAAATTTTAAATTCCACATCACCATGTCTATTAATAGCGTAAATTCAAACCTCGGGTTCGTTAAGTTTAGGTCAAAAGAATTCTCCGACCCTTATGTCACAAAATCTCTTTACCTAACATTTGTCAGGCCCATTCTTGAATATGTTAATCAAGTATGATTAAGTTTTTATGTCACCCATTCCCTACAAATAGAAGAAGTTCAAAGAAGATTCCTTCGGTTTGCACTTCGCGGATTACCTTGGGCGGATAGTTTTTACCTCCCACCCTATGTGCAACGCCTTTAGCTTATAAACCTGCAAACCCTTGATAAACGTCACAAAGTGGCTGACATTGCATTCATTCATCAGTTTTTATGCGGTATTATCGATTGCCCTGCACTATTGCAAAAAATTCTCTCTACACGAACCCCAGAAATCTAAGATCGGTATCTGTCTTTGATATCGACTTCCACCGCACTAATTATGGAAATGATGAAGCAATGACCCGCATGCTACGTACTACTAACAGCATGCAAAATTTCTTTGATTTTCATTGCAGTAAACATTCTCTTTCCTTTCGACTGTTCTGAGCCATATGCTTTACCTACCGACCCTTTACCTACCAGTGTGAGTGGTAAATTATTTAAATAATGAACAATAACGATGACTCTAACTTATTGATTTTAGTTAAATTAATTTTAATAAATTAAAAATAGAAAACACCATTTAATTTGAGTCAACAAAACATTTTGTTTGAGTCAACAAAATGTTTTGTTGACTCAAATTAAATGGTGTTTTCTATTTTTAATTTATTAAAATTAATTTAACTAAAATCAACAGTGTGAGTGGGTTCCAATGAATTGCTCAATGCATTCGTTGCCTTTTCGAAGCGTTTGACCAATCCACTGCCACTTACGTCTGTGATGGTATTGTCTATGGTTTATTGATCTGTTGTCCTATGAACAGGACCCGATCCTTTAGCAGAACCCGATCCAGCTTTTTCGTCACCCTGAGCAAAATTATTATTTGCCGCCCCTTACCTTTAAAGCCCTGCCTACATTATAATGTTATTTCGCTTATTAACTGACTAAACATTTGGTTAGAAGAAAACCTACTAATAACCAAGAACCTACAGCAAATTTTGGGAGTGGAGGTATAACCAAAATCTGAGTATGCAGTTTTATAGGTATACGTGTCCTGATTTTAAATTCAAAAGTCTGGCAGGTTTATTTTTCAGCCTTCTGTGGCTTTCGGAGGGTTAAAAAACGCGATAATAACAAGTAATCTGAGAAAGACAAATCCAAATAAAATTAAATTTTTAATATTGAAGCTGACAGTCCGATTTATAAAAGTCAAGATATGCTATTTAAGCAAACCATTCCTGGAGACATATCTGTTTTATTTTTTGTTTGTTTTTCTAATCTGAAAACCCTCCAAAAAAGACCTGTTACTCTGATTAGTTGGATTCGTCAGAACAGAACAGAAAACGACATCTCTTACAAACGACTGAAATAGAACACGAAATGCTGTATTGAAAAATGCCAGTAAAAAGCGTGAAAAGTTGGGAAAAAAGTGTGAAAAGTCGCGGGAAAATATGTGAAATACCACATCCTACCGCGTTAAATAGCGCGGAATACCCTTAGAAAAAGTCATGTAGGGCAAAGTGTGCTGGGTCAGCTAGTATTTCATATTTATGGTATTTTACTGACCAAACCCCTGTACTTTGAAAAAAAATTGCGTTCAGTCAACTTCAAATGGTTTTATTGAAGCTTGTAGTGTATCCACATTAATGTTTCAAATGTCAAAAATGTAAAAATTATGATAGTGCATTGATCATTTTTCCCTTCTGGAGCCTAATTTACATAACAAACATTTGTATAGGATTTTATTTTTGTATTATAATAAATTTAAATAAAAATAATATATTTAGAAATGTAAATGTTACGGTAGATAATGTGAAAATTGATCATTTTTCCATTCTGGAGCCTATATTTACATAATTTCATGACAAATTGTATAAGATTTTATTTTTGCATTTTTACTGACGCTTCAAGCTTTCCATTGATATCTCACCTTTAAAGATTGGTTAAGTTTTACTCAAGTTATAAGCTATTTTGTTTACGTGAAAAGATTATTTTGAATTTTTTTGCAGATTTACGTGAGAAATCGAATTTATGATATTTTTGATCTTATTTAATGATATTGCGAAGCTTATGAGTATCGTATGGGATTAAATTGTGTATCAAAATATTTGTTGATGTTTTGAGTGCAGTTTTATAGAAATTTAAAATATTTTAATTAGACATAGTCAAAATTTGTAGAGGGAAACATTTTCCAAGGAAGAACAAAAATGCTTTCTTGTTTAAACATGAAATTTGATGAATAACCGTTTAAAGTATTTTGTGTTTTTAAAGTCATTTATATTTAGGCAAATGCATCAGCTTTCATATGACACCTCATTTATTAGAATCCATAAAGGATTGCCAAAGAAATAGGCATTTTTGTGAAATCAAATCATTTATTTCATATATATGATATTTTATCGACCGTACCTATAATTTGTCAAAAATTTGCATTAGTTGACCTACATTAAAGTTTGATATGTGAATATTGATCGCTGATTGCTCAGCTATTATAATAAATTTAAATAAAAATAATAAATTAAAAAATGTAAATTTTACGATAGATAATGTAAAAATTGATCAATTTTCCCTTCTGTACCCTATATTTACAAAAATTTAATAACAATTGTATAATATTTTATTTTTGTATTTTTACTAAGACTTTAAGCTTTCTATTGATATTTCAACTTTAAATATCGGTTAAGTTTTACTAAAGTTATAAGCTATTTTGCTTACGTAAAAAGATTATTTTGAATTTTTTTGCAGATTTACGTGAGAACTCGAATTTATCACATTTTTGATATTATTTAATGATATTGCTAAGCTTGTGAGTGACGTATTGAAAAAAAATTTATATAAAAATTATTTTTGACATTTTTAGTGTATTTTTATGGAAATTTAAAATCATTAAAGTGCATATAGTCAAATGATATGAATCATACAATTCGTGAAAGGAGCATAAAAAGTGCATTTTGTTCGAAGTTTTTTCTGTAATATATCATTTACAGTATTTGGTTTTATTTGAATCAATAAACTTTGTACGACAATGTCTTAGAAAACAGATACATCTTGACATTGAGCTAAAAAAAATCAAAATTATAAAATTTTTCATTAAATTTGCCAGTTCAAATGCATTCATTAAAATCATATTTTATTCACATTTTGACCTCTGTGGCAGTGTTTTTTAAATGAATTGTCCAATATTGGTATGCAGAATTATAGTCCATCATTTTATCAATTTTAATCCATCTCAATTATAAAAATCCAGCAATTAAATTGAAAGTTACAGAATTTAATATGCAATGAAATCGAACTTTTTTGAAGTTTTTTTAAAATTTCCTTTGTAAAATCTATAAAACTGAATATATATATTTAAAAATGTTTATTGCCTATCAACAACACTTGTACCAACAATATTGTAGTACATTGTTTTTTGAAATTCTAAAATACTTCATACCATTTTGTGAAAAGAAAATGAGAACAAAAATTAACTTTGCCTTTAACCACGTTTTTCTCATTATTTTTATATGCAAGTGTATATAAAATATATTAGCTGATATTTCAGCTAAATTTTAACACCTTAATCTTTAATCGGACAACAAATAAAAAAGATAAAAATAATATAAGCAAACCACCTCGAATCGATTTGTGAGCCAACGGTACCGTTACCCACTGGTGACTGTTCAAATTCGATCGACAAAGCAGAGATTTTTGCTAAATTATGATGAAACTTGATTCAAGATTGTGAAACTGTTATAGCACGTACCGTTATGTGTGATATATCAAATTAAAGGTAATTTGATTGTGATGCTTGATAAAGTTGAATTATAGTTTTCCGTGGTCCAGGTAAAAAGTTATGAGGTGCGGCGTAAAAAAACCTCTATTTACCGTTATCTCCGCTCACAGACTACAGATTTTTGTGAAATTTTGTACAAAAATGTATTTGCCTATTGTCTAATGGCTGTATATTTCAAGTTCCAAACTGAAAAACTAAAAAAGATAAAAATAAAAAACGGTTGGGAACGGTCCCAAAATATATTCAAAAAAATCTCTTTTTTACTGTTACTCGGTCAAAAAACAGTATAAAAACTCAATTCTTTCACACATGTGTTGCCAAGACATAAATCTAAAAGTCATTTTCTCAAAATATTTTTTCTCGTTAATCCCTGATTTTTAAAATCGAAAAAACCACTCAGTTTGACATTTAAAAAACCATGCATTTTTCGGAACCCCAAAAACTGTCAAAAAAGTGATTTTGAAAAAAATTCCTTTATTTTTCATTCTCTATCAAAGTGCATATTTAGTTTTTAAATCAAACCTACCCACACTTAACCCGTTTTCAAAGGTCTGCTGAAATATTTGATTTTGGAAAAAAATTCATATCTTGAAAACGTGATTTTTTAGAATTTTCTTCCGTACTAAAAACATTCCTCATTTCGATCAATCTATGCATAAAAATTATAATCATTTCTCTAACCCTAATAATTTTCGAGATGTACAAAAAGTTTTTTTTACATTACCCCACTTTACCCTAACTTCCAGTTCGATTTTCAAAAAATCCCTTCTTAGTGCTCACTTTCAAGTGATTGCCCATCGAGTGGTGTACTAAGAATTTCTGTATGTATAACAGTGTAGGCTGTGCGTTGATTGTGAATGAGTCAGTGAGCGGTTGTCAACACATGCGCTTAGTAGGTTTGATGATGATAACTTATGCGACCATGTCGCTAACTTATCATTAAAATATACCTACATACCTGTCCCACGAGCTTCGGGTGACGAGCATAAAGAATGCTTGTCTGTTGCATTAGATATACATATGTAGCTAGCTGAAGTTCGTGGGAAGGTGTATTATTACTTATTCACACTACACAATCAAACCAATCAAAAAAAATTATAAATTAATTTTACCTTCATACTAAATTTTCTATGTTTCCTGGTCTTAAATCACATTTCTACAATAAAGGGATGACAAAAGTTTGGAGAACACTATTTTGGGAGAGAAAAAAAATTGAGAATATTGAAAAAAGTACACTAATTTTTTTTTAATTTGATACAATAGGTACACCAAATGAATTTGTATGTTTTTCTTGTCATTTCGACTTTTAAGAACCATTAGTAAAAAATTGAGTTATTTGCTTCTTGCATATGATTCTTCATAGTTCTTAACATCCATTTTTTTTCACAAATATTTTCTGTTCAATTAATGATTTATAGGATAAGTAATATTATAGCAAAATATATATTTTGTTCCATAAGAAAAAAATCTGGGTACCAACTGGTTACACTGAGAGAACAATTCGATTGCGGCAAACGAAAAAATTGCCCAAATGACTTTTTCGTTTGCTGGACAATTTTTCGCCTTCGTTTGCAGCAAATTTGTAAATTCGTTTGAGCTAAACATCTACGAACGATTAAAAAAAAAACATGAGCGTAACAACTCTGATTTCAACCGGTGACCTCTCGCTTACGAAGCGTGTATCTTGTCTTTCCGCTACGGATCGCATAATTTATGATTGGCGTAGAGTGCATATAAGCAAAATGAGAGAAGGAATCGTTTACGTCAATCGGCTTTTCGTTTGTTGGATAAACATTGTACGAATTCAACTTCGTTTTCAGCACATTCTTAAATTCGTTTCGGTGAAACAATTTATGGAAACGAATAAATAAAAAAAAAATACATCGTCGCACTGGTGATTGAACCTGTGACCTCTCTATTTCAAACAAAGGCTAATGCTATCGCGCCATGAACTAGATAACTCTCGTGTAGCATAGAATGCCTATGAACACAACAAGCATAGATTCAATTATTAAGAAAATTTGATTCCTGCAGTCAATTGCTGTGAATGAGTTGTATATTTATACCAAAAGTGAAGTTCTTGCAACAAACTACTTTATGAAAATGTTCTTCGCAAAATATTCATTCGTTTGCTGCAAACAATAAAATTTTCTAGCAAACAAAAAGGTGTTTAGATGTGGAAAGCATTTACATTTGCCGCAATCAACTCATAAAAATAAGCTCCAAACGAATGGGTTGTCTTGCATTATGTTTGCTGTAATAGAATTAAAATTCCGATCAAATGTAATACAGTTGCTACGAATAAAAAACTTTTGCGAGGATTGTATTAACTTTCCAGCAAATTATTTTAATTTATTTCAAAGGATATTTAACAGCCGCAAACAAAACAAAAATATTATTTTTCTGAGTGTATTAAAAAAATTGATTCTCATTTTTAAAACTTAATCTTTATAAAGGTGTTCTTTTAAACCAAGTGATGCCTCTAGTGAGTATCGGACCTGATGCATCCTTATATGATGCCATAAAAATATTAATACACAATAGAATTCATCGACTACCAGTTATTGATCCAATGACGGGAAATGTTTTGTACATATTGACACATAAGAGAATCCTGAGGTTCCTGTTTTTATATGTAAGTTTTTTTATTTGCATTCTACCTTCAATAATTTTGTTCTCCTTTTTATTCAACTTAGATAAATGAACTACCAAAGCCATCATACATACAGAAGAGGTTGAAGGATCTGAAAATTGGCACGTATGATAATATTGAGACTGCTGATGAAAATACAAGTATAATTATGGCCTTAAAAAAGTTCGTTGAAAGGAGAGTATCAGCTTTGCCATTAGTTGACGCGCAAGGAAGATTGGTTGACATTTATGCGAAATTTGATGTTATTGTGAGTATTTTTTTTTTTTTGCAATAATTTTAAAATTTAAATCTTACGAGGCCCAACCGGATCATCGAACTCCTTTTGGTGCATTTTAATTATTAAACTATTGGCCAAACTGTTAAAAATCCAGTGTATCACATTACTTGTATAGTTAAAAAGACTCCAAGAGTTATACTAGTCCAAAACTCCACACTTTCTTAACCGATTTTATTTTTTTCCCCACTTCTGTAAAAACAACAATGTACTGCATGTCCTATCAAGAAAAAAAATCGTTGACTTTGAGTCCAAAGAATTTCGAAATTAAGATGTGTTTTTCTCATTTCGTCATTTTCATCAACAGGTGTGTTTTTTTGCGCACCGTTATAGGCTTAAAAATGAAATTAGAATGTAAAAGATGACATCCTCAATAAATTTCCTCGCTTATGAATATAGTGGATATAAAAAAAGTGCTTCCAATACACACTTTGAGCAAAGATGATATAACTAGTAAAGATGTCGAACAAATTTGTGTGCCCGAAAATTTTAACTTCCAGATGTTGAGCACAGGTCCACTTTTAGCAACATGTTTAGCAACTTCTATGATAAATGAGTAGAAAAGAGAGGGTTGATTTTTATAGACAAATATATTAAATGGGAGAGAGCGAGATAGTATTTGAATGTTGATACCAACAAGCAAAAGAAGAAAAAAAAAACTAAATCTCTTTGCAAATTAAATTATTATTTTAAGCTATTTGTAGTTGTCAGTTTCTATAAGGTAGGTAATTAAAAAAAAAAACATTTCATTTCATTTCATTTGCAAAGAGATGTAGTTTTTTTTTCTTCTTTTTCTTGTTGGTATCAACATTCAAATACTATCTCGCTCTCTCCCATTTAATATATTCGTCTATAAAAATCAACCCTCTCTTTTCTACTCATTTATCATAGAAGTTGCTAAACATGTTGCTAAAAGTGGACCTGTGCTCAAAATCTGGAAGATAAAATTTTCGGGCACACAAATTTGTTCTACGTACATCTTTACTAGTTATTTCATCTTTGGTGGCATGATTCCTCTGCATATCCCGTATGACATTCAAATTCAATGTCATTTTTAATACTTGACGGCCGTTGATATTGAAAAGTTATTTCAAATCCATAAACCATCGTGTACAGCCCGTTAGGTTAGGTTAGGTTAGGTAAAAGGGCTGACAGTTGTTCTTGTTACCGTCACACTTAGATCAATGTAGATCCATTGTGATACCCTAGGGATTGTGATTCCCATATGTTGAAACCTATGTTTAATAAAAACTTGTGTCGTACAACCTTTTTGTTCTGTTTCGCACGTCAGTGGCGACAATTGCTGGTGTCAGGGCGAGGTGCCCAGTCACTGTTTGTTGCCGCCCCTGCGAGAAGTCTATGTGCTGTTTAGTAGCTTTGATTCGTTTTGTTATAGTCGGAGGAGCGGTAGTTGCTGGTGTTAGGGCGAGGTGCCAAGTCATCGTTTATTGCCGCCCCTACGAGGAGTCTATGTGTTGTTCGGTAGCTTTGGTTCGTTGTGTTGTGTTGTTATCGCTTAGCGTAGAGGCAACAATTTCTGGTGTTAGGGCGAGGTGCCCAGTCTCCGTTTATTGCCGCCCCCACGGGAAGCCTAGTTGTTGTTCGGTTGTTTTGTTTGTTATGTTGTTGTGTTGTGTTTTGTCGTTTAGCGTAGAGGCATCAATTGCTGGTGTTAGGGCGAGGTGCCCAGTCTCCGTATATTGTTACCCCTAATCATGTGTGTTTTGCAGTTGTGTTGGTTCGTTGTGTTAATAGTCGTTCAATGGAGGAGCGGCAGTTGCTGGTGTTAGGGCGAGGTGCCCAGTCATCGTTTATTGCCGCCCCTACGAGAAGTCTATGTGTTGTTCGGTAGCTTTGGTTCGTTGTGTTGTGTTGTTATCGCTTAGCGTAGAGGCAAACAATTTCTGGTGTTAGGGCGAGGTGCCCAGTCTCCGTTTGTTGCCGCCCCTACGAGAAGCCAAGGTGTTGTTCGTTTACTTTTGTTTGTTCGTTATGTTGTTGTGTTGTGCTTTGTCGTTTAGCGTAGAGGCTTCAATTGCTGGTGTTAGGGCGAGGTGCCCAGTCTCCTTTTATTGTTACCCCTAAGCATGTGTGTTTTGCAGTTGTGTTAGTTCGTTGTGTTATAGTCGTTCAACGGAAGAGCGGCAGTTTCTGGTGTTAGGGCGAGGTGCCCAGTCACTGTTTGTTGCCGTTCCTGCGAGAAGCCTATGTGATGTTCGGTAGCTTTGATTCGTTGTGTTGTTGTCTTTCAGCGTAAGAGTAGGAATTGCTGGTGTTAGGGCGAGGTGTCCAGTCTCCGTTCGTTGCTGCTCTTACGAGAAGTTGGTGTGTTGTATTGTTTGTTGAGGAAGATCATGAGTTTCAAGCCATTTTGTGGCATTTGTGAATTTTAGTATGCTTTTGCTTGGAAGCTCAGAAAGATCCTCAAGGTCGTTAAAAAAGTGGCTACCAAGGAGCCTGTTTCTGAGATGACACAGCGCAGGGCAGTGGCAAAGAAAGTGCGCGGTATCTTCATGTAACTCCTCGTCACCACATCCTCTACATATGTCGTCCATACTTAGTTTCATCTTCTTTCTATGGTAACCCAGTTGGTTGTGTCCAGTGGTGATACTCACGTAGAGAGAGAGGGACTTTTTATTTAGATGAATGACATTGTCGGTTCTTTGTTTGTTGAAATTAGGCCATAACTTTCTTGTTATAACACAGGTTTCAAGCAAACTCCATCTGTTGTTAGTTTTGGCTAGTACTTTCTTCCCGATTACCTGTTTAAGGTTACAGGATGGGATCTGAACTGATGATTCTGCCTGATTAGGATCAAGTGCTGATCCAATTCTAGCCAACTCGTCAGCACTTTCATTTCCGGCGATACCACTATGACCAGGAACCCAACAGAGCCTTATGTTGTGCTGTGTACCAAGAACCTTAAGCTCTTCGCGACAGCGAGTTACAAGCTTCGATTTGATTTCAATGGCAGAGATTGCTTTTATTGCCGCTTGGCTATCAATGAAAAAGGTGATATCAGCTTGTGGTATTGCCATCATCGAGACTTGTTTAGCAGCTTTCTTCACTGCCAGGACCTCAGCTTGGAAGACACTGCTGTAGTTTGGAAGTCTGAAGGAACTGGCTAGTCCGAGGGTTTCAGAAAAGAACCCTGCGCCAACACTAGTATCCATCTTGGAACCGTCGGTATATACAGGGTGATTTGCATAAGGTGTGACAAAAAGATAGGATGTGTAGGTTGGACTTAGACAAGCAAAAAATTGGATGGGAGGGGGGGGGGTCCATTTTCCCCAGTTTAGGCGAGAGGGGCAATTTAAGAAAAAAATCACTTAAAACGGAACAAATATTATTTAAAAATAACGGTTATACCTACAGAGTCGTGCTATAGCATTTTGAAAAGCCAAAAACATATACATTAATTTAAATTTTAAAGTAAGTTGTTCAAATGAATAGTTTTTGAAATATTAATTTTCAAAGTCAAAATTTTGAGAAAAAAACATAAATTTGTTTATTTAAACCATTTTTTTTTCAAAATGTTACGTTATTATGTAGTATTTTTCTGGCTTATTTTCAATGCTCTTGTTTATTTTTGATCAAATACAGAAACTACTTTTTTCAATTTTTTTTTTTTAAGTTTTTTTTTCGTTATTGGATTCTTAAAATTTACGAAATAAAGGATGAATTTTCTCTTTCCTTTTTTTATTGAGAACACCTGCAGAACTAAGGGTTATAATTAGCTTGTGATTGTTTTTTAATCATGCAACACCACGCGCTACCTAGCCAGTGGAAGCAAAATGCAATTGCGAAATTAGAAAGCCTTAATCTTGAAATCAATCCAAATTCAAAAATACTTGCATATTCAGATAAAAATACTAAGTTACTATTTATTATAATATTTTTATCTAAAGCTTATTATAAAAAATTTTCCATATGATCCCCATTTTGAAGAAGGCAAAGACTATAGCGCCTTCTTATTGCTGTAGTGTGCTGGAGCTCCATCTTGCTGGTATATAAAATTGTCTGCTATGGCCAATGGAACGTTGTCAATCAAATCGGGCAGAAGGTCTCGTAGTTACTGCAGATAGGATTCTCCATTTATAACTGAACTCAGGAACCTGGGTCCAATAACTGTTTGTCCAACAATACCAAGCCAAACATTACAGCTAAAGCGGTGTTGAGATTTGGTTTGTTTCTTGTTATGCGGATTGCTGCTACTCCAGTGATGTAAATTGTGGAAATTTGTTACTCCGTCTCTGGTAAATTGAGCTTCATCCGTCCAGAATATCCTTCGAAAGTAATTGTGGTCAGTTTCATATCTTAGCAATAATGTTCGGCAAAATTCAGCTCTTAATATCTTGTCGTTGGCAGTTAGCTCCTGAACTGGTGCAGTGTGGTACGGGTGCAACTTGTCGGTATGAATCACTTCCCATACTCTAGTTTGGGGCAAATGAAGCATAGTAGCTATCCTCCTTGTGCTAAGGGAGGGACTTTGTCGGACCAATCCCAAAACTCTTTCCTCTGTGTGCACGTCTGTGGGAGATGCACTCGTTGCTCCAGTACTCCACGTTCTAGAAGACGTTGATGAATTCTTGAAAATATCGTATGGCTGGGATGCCTCCTATTGGGATACACTTCAGCGTAAAGTCTTTGCGCTTCTCGACCTCGACCATGAGCCATACCGTAGCAGTAATGCATATCAGTTAATTCGACCCGAGAGTAATTTGACATCCTGATATGTTGACGACTTGACATTCAAATTAGAATTAATTTGTTCAACAAAACATTCTTGCATTTTATATGTCCTTAGGTTAGACATATTTTTATTTTAGTGTACAAAATTACGCGACGTTTTGTTCTTGAACTCAAGAGGCAGACCTCGCTCGCCAAACCGACCCCACCGCAATAAAAAGGAGTTGGCAGGTCAATGTCAATTCAATGCTCTCACGCAGGTTTTTTCATTGAAAAAAGGGTGAAATATGGTAAGTCCATAAACCCCAACAAAGACTGATAGTAAAAAAATAGAAAGTTAATCCTTTCTTTCATAAATTAACCAAGAATTAAATAATGTAAAAACCCCACCGTAATAAAAACAAGTTGGCAGGTCAATTTCAACCCACGCAGGTGTTCTCAATGAAAAAATGTGTGAAATGTGGTTAATTGAGTACTTTGTCACTTTATTGTATGTTTTGAAGACTAATAATAAAAAAATGAAAAAGATAAAGTTAATCCTTTCTTTCGTAAGTTCATCTAATTATCCAATAACGTAAAAACTAAAAGAAAAGGTTTTTCTCAGAAAAAAGTAGTTTTGGTTATTTTTGGTTTTCTCAAAAACTACAGGTTATTTTGACATCCGGTTTTTTGTGTTTGATCAAAAATAAATAAGAGCATTGAAAATAAGCCAGAAAAATACTACTTAATAACGTAAAATTTTGAAAAAAAATGGTTTAAATAAACAAATTTATGTTTTTTTCTCAAAATTTTGACTTTGAAAATTAATATTTCAAAAACTATTCATTTGAACAACTTATTTTAAAATTTAAATTAATGTATATGTTTTTGGCTTTTCATAATGCTATAGCACGACTCTGTAGGTATAACCGTTATTTTTAAATAATATTTTTTCCGTTTTAAGTGATTTTTTTCTTAAATTGCCCCTCCCGCCTAAACGGGGGAAAATGGACCCCCCCCCCCTCCCATACGACTTTTTGCTTGTCTAAGTCCAACCTACACACCCTATCTTTTTGTCACACCTTATGCAAATCACCCTGTATATCTATCACAGATTCACTGTTTGATGGCCCGTTGGTCTGCCAGTCTTGCCTGCTAGGAAAGACAGTCGTGAACGGCTTAGGAAAGTCTAATCGGGGAGTTATGTAGTCTGTACTGTACATACCTCATTTCCCGTGTATTTCTGTAGAATCTGCGCATGACCTCTGGCATTGTATTTCCAGCTATCAGTTTGGCTTAGCCGAAGGGCGCTATTCGCTGCTGATTCTTGCACAAATAAATCTAGGGGTTTCAAGTTGAGTATAGCTTCCAGCCCCGCTGTGGGGGTGGTCCTCATTGCCCCAGTAATTCCAGTACATGCCATTCTCTGTACTTTTGTCATGATCTTAAGGTTATTGGCTTTATCCAGTGCTTTCCACCAGACTACGTTGCCATAAGTCAATACAGGTCTTACTATGGCCGTGTACATCCACTTGATAATTTTTGGGCTTGGTCCCCAAGTTTTACCAAATATCCTGTTGCAGGAATAGAATGCAAACATGGCTTTCTTTGTTCTTTCTTTAATGTTGAGGTTCCAGTTCAGTTTCTTATCCAGGATCACACCAAGGTACTTCGCGTGGTCGGAGATTTTTAGCTGGGTACCTTCAATATAAGGAATTCTAAAATCTGGTATTTTTCTTTTGTTAGTAAAAAGTACCAGTTCGGTTTTTTGCGGGTTGACCGCAAGGCCGCAGTTCCTAGTCCATGTATTCACTATGGATAAGGCATTTTCTGTTTGTTCGCTAATTGTAGAGAGAAATTTGCCTGTTGCTAGTAATGCAAGGTCATCAGCGTAAGCAACTACTTTGACTCCACTGTATTTAAGTTGTATAAGAACTGCGTTCATTACGAGTGTCCAGAGAAGCGTTGAAACTACCCCGCCTTGTGGGGTCCCTCTGAAAGTAGATACTTTGATATGTACCCCTCCTAGTTCCGAGTTGATCTGTCTGTTTTTCAACATGCACATTATCCATCTGATGATGACATTGTGCACATTTAGATTTACAAGCGCTCTTTCGACTGTCTCATTTCGAACATTGTTGAAAGCTTCTTCAATGTCTAGGAAGGCAGCGAGAGTGTATTCTTTGTCCTTGAGCGTATTTTCAATTGTGCTGACGACACTGTGAAGTGCTGTCTCTACACCTTTGCCTTTTGTATAAGCATGCTGTGCTGGAGAAATGGCTTCCAGATTCAGTGTGCTGCGTATGTATATTTCTATTAGTCTTTCGAACGTCTTTAACAAAAAAGATGTAAGACTAATGGGCCTAAAGTCTTTAGCATTCGTGTGGCTTGGTTTTCCAGCTTTTGGAATGAATACAACTTTGACTTCTCTCCATGCCCTAGGTACATATCCCCATTTTAGGCTACTCAGGAATATGTTTTTTAAGTGTTGGATTATTAGGTCCACGCATTTTTGTAGCATCATAGATTTATGCTTTGATTTATACGGGGAAAAGGAGTTGATAGCTCATTTTATCCTTTCTTCCGTAATCAGTTCAGTTGGTGTTGTGTTCGCCGCGTAGGGCCTCACATGTAGGTTATTACTCTCAGGTGAGGTGCAACCAGGAAAGTGAGTTTCTACCAAGAGCTCAAGTGTCTCGGTGCACGATTCTGTCCAATGTTCATTGAGTTCTTTAAGAGATCCCAAAGCAACTGATTCTTTCGCAAGTATTTTTCTGAGTCTAGCTGATTCATTGTCGCTTTCAACTTGACTCTAGAAGTTTCTCCACGAGCTGCGTTTTGCTCTTTGAGTTTCAATCTTAAATTTCTTTTGACTAGATTTGTAGTTTTCCCAGTCACTGTCTGTTCTTGTGCGCTTGGCAACATTAAAAAGTCTTCTTGTTTCTTTCCTAATGTTACCAAGATCAGTTGTCCACCAGGGTGGTTTCTTTTTACGCCGCCCACCTGGTTTTAATGGACAACCTTTTTCGAATGCCTTACCGAGAATTTCCGTGAAGCTATCAGTAGCTTTGTCTATAATCTTAGGTTCTAGCATCTCATTTGTGGTGAGTTTCACTATTTCGGTTTCTACTACCCTGTTAAAAATTTCCCAGTTGGTTTTTCTAAGGTTTCTAAAAGGTTTAGTAGGATCAATAGTGTCAGGTATTAAGAATTCTATGAGTTTGTGGTCAGAGAATGATTCGTCTTTTAATACATTCCACTGTTCTATCAGAAAAGTGTTTGAGTTACTAGTTAGAGTAACGTCAAGTACTTCTTTGCGATTTTTTGTAACAAAAGTGGGTTCATTTCCTCTATTTGCCACTAAAAGATTGTTTTCTAGAATAAATTCAAAGAGTAACTCACCTCTATCGTTGATATCAGAGCTACCCCACTGCAAATGGTGGGCGTTGGCATCACATCCCATTACAACGTCCCATTTGCCTTGTGCAGCACGTTGCACGAGCTGCTTTGTTGTCTCAGCCGGTGGCCCCTCCATCCCGTCCGTCGTACGGCATATAGCACGATGATATGACCAGTGGTGGGAGTCCGGCACGTTCGAGTTTGACCGTGGTTTGGTCTAAACAACTGTATGTGGATAGAAGAAAGAGATTAATCTGTTTTCTAGCTACAATACAAGTTCTAAATCTACTGTTAATGCCTACAATTGTAGTCTTATACAGCGTCAATTCTTTAGAATGTAGTCCTTTAATTCTGCCACCTGCGATCCAGGGTTCCTGAATAATGGCAATATCTATGCGTCTATTCTCCATGAGATAGACTAGGTTGGCACTGGCGGCTTTACTGTGTTGGAGGTTTATTTAAATTATCTTCATATTATTTTTAAGACCCCCCCACCCCCAATTACCTGTTTCTTAGTGGTCATCAGTCTTAGCTTGCATCGGTTGGTACCGACCCGCACCTTGAAGTCTATTTTCTTAAGAAGAGGTATCGACTTGTGATTTAGTATCACAACCACTTCAGTGCCGTCTTTGGTTTTTTCGCCCATCTCAGATACTTCCCAGTTTTGACTGAGCTGGTCAGTATTGAGTGACCGAATTTATCTCTGGATACGGTCTCTCGGGATGAGCGGTCCCTTCATAATGAGCTTTGCTTTGGGTCTTGACAAAGCGACGATTTTTTTTCTTCCCATGAGACGAAGGTCGGCGTTTGCCCAGGGAGCCTCAGTTTTGCTCACAAATTCTTGAAGCCATGTGAGAGTGTGACCATCCTCACATGTCAGCAGTTTGAATCCTTGAAAGGTGCCGAGAGTACCGAAGAGCGGCGGTGACCGGTTCTTAACGATAGCCTCATTTACCTCATCAAGGATCCGAAGTTCTATCAGTTGCCATTAATCTTCCGTGAGTTTCCGTTTAGGATTCCCATAGTCGACTATGGCAACTTGTTGGCCCACTAAAGGCGTCTTGGTTATGCGAGCTTTCTTCGTAGTGTTGGTTGGTGAAACGTTCGTCGGTGAGTTGTTGTCGTGCTAGCTCTTTTAGACGCACTAGCGTTAGTACGTGGTGGATCAGTTGGTGGGTCAGTTGGTGGGTCTATTGTTGGGTCAGTGGAGTCGTGTTTATTGGTCGTTTGTGGTGAAGCGAGAAGTCTTTGTTTGGATCTGTCCAGAATTCGTCGTTCCTTAACCGTTAAGGTTTCAGGGCTTTTGCCTTCCAGAAGCCGGACAGTCCTCACGTCGTTCCGTCTTTGTCGCCGTTTTATGGCATGTTCACCTAGGAGTCTCTTTCCCTTGTGTTGCATTGCAGGTTTGGTGTTGCGCTGCAGGGTAAGATTCTCCCGGACTGTTGTGTCAGTCTTGTCAGTCTTGTCAGTCTTGTCCGTCATGTCAGTCATGTCGTTGTCAAGACCTGTGCCTTCAGTGCTGTCACTTGGTTGAGAGGAGCAGGACGCATTAAGGTTGCATGTAGGGCTTGTGCCCAGGATGTTTCCCAAATGCTCCCCACTTCCCTCAACCTCACCTGGAGCCACCGTCTCGCCTACCAGGCCCGTAGGGGCGAAGTGCCCGATGCAACGTCTGGTTTGCGTGTCCGGTAGCTTTTTGGTGCTGGCCTTTACTGGGTCCTGTATTGAACCGGTGTAGTTGGTTCATGTCGTGTGTCGTCCTTTGTCTGTGTCGGAGCGATTGAGAGGGCCGCATTCCTCTTTGTGTTGTTTTTGGCAACACGCGGAGCAGGCGGTCCGTTCAATCCACCCACGCTTGTGGTTTCCGCAGAAGAAGTCCCCGAAGACGGGAGCTCCTTCTGCTTAAAGGCACGTGCGTTGTGTAGTCTTATTCGTTCTGGGTCTGTTAATTCTTCCCAACCCTTTTTACTAAGTCTTTTTATCGTCCTCCGGCAGTTGGAGATTCTACTCCGCCTGGAGGAGGTCGACAAACCGGAGAGGTTAGAGCTGGCGACGGAGCAGCAGTCAATGATATCATCATCACTGCCAACTGTTCCGGTGCTGGCCCCATCCTCTACACCGAGATTGGCAAAAGGATTGAGGAGCAAGTTTTCTTCCTCGTCAGTCATTGTCACTGTGTTGTCCTTGTTGTCTTTGTTTCGTATGTTGTGTGTCACTGGCGACTTAGCTTCTTGCGAAGCCAAGCCCTCGCCGACAGCCGTGACTTTTGTCGACACTTTAGCGTATATCCCCGCTAGGTTTACGTTCGTTTTGGTTGTGTCTGTCATGGTTTTTCCATAGGTTTAGGGTTTCTTAGTTTGTTTAAACCTACAGCTGGCCAGCTGAAGATTTAGAGATGCAAATCTACAGCTGGCCAGCTGAGGATTTAAACGTAAGCCTCCTCACCGCGACAAGGTGAACCCTGTGAGGAGGGTGTAAAATTTAAGACAAAAATACTTACTGGTACGTAGTTCAACGTTTTACTTTTTTTTCAATTTTCATTAGTTTTCTTTGCTAGGATTTTAAAGTGTATTCATAATCTGTACAGAAGCTACCTTAAGCTCAACTTTATTGCCTAAATGTCCGAGATTAAAATTTAATTATATTTATTTAAACAACCATATTGGGTGAGTTTTAAAGTGATTTTTATTGAAGTATCTGTGCTAAGAGGACATTTTTATATAGGTTACATTAACCTCTCATAAGTGATTTTCTGGTGGACCCAGTTGACTGCAGCGCGCTGGGCCGCCACATCATTTTATTGATTCCTGAACTTATTGATTCCTGTTGTTATCAACTCCTGATTTATTGAGACTCCTTTTTGATCTCATTTGACTGGAGAACCGGCCAGATACCCAGCCAACCTAGAAGTCCAAGGACTCAAAGCAAGGTGTCGAAGCAAATATAGATAACAACAGAGTCAACGTGAGTACCTACCTGAAAAATATAAAATAAAGAGAATCTGTAAGTCAAGAAGTCCAAAAAGTAACATACATATACATACCAAGGCATAAAGTTTTCATCCATTAAATATAGTAGATACCTAATAGGGCTACCTTTGCGCCTCTAAAGAGGCGTTTTTCCTCTTTTTTACACCCGATCCACTTTCCCTCCACTTTTTGAAAATTGTCCAAAAATCCCTCTTTTTGATATTTTTGCTCCTCTCCTCTTTTTTAAAATCATTTTCTTTTACAAGCTTTTCTCTTTAATTTTTTGTCCGCGCTGAATACATTCTTCAATAAAAAAAATTCTCTAAGTACTGAACGCATTCATTTTTTGAAAATGTTCAATCTGCTAGCGTTGAGCCGGAAGCCGTTAGAATATATAAGTTACACAGTAACGAGTAAGAGTGAAATAAACATATTATCGAGCGAGCTTTCATTGATTCTTAAAAAAAAAAAAACATAAAGGTTACCGTTACTGCTGAGGACGCTGAGTTTGATTTCATAAAGTTGTTTTTAATATTTGAAAAAAAATTAATACATTTTTAACTGCTTAAGTAACTTCAGTATTCTCTCTCAAAGAAATTTCCGGTAAAACATTTTATGTTTATTTCAAAATGTCGACATTTTTTGTTTGCTCAAGCTGTATGATGTATTTCGAGTAACTGTCGTGTTATTTTTATTATATTTTGACACTTTTTGATTGGGGCCTCTTTTTTTATTAAAATCCTCTTTTCGGGCCTCTTTTTGAAAATTTACGAAGGTAGCCCTGAATAAATAGTTAAACATAAGATACTTTCACCTTATTTACTTTTTTAAATAGCCTGAAAAGTATATTAAACTCACCTAAGAGTATTGCTGACAATACCAATATTTTCGGAAATAATTTCCAGTAAATGGACATTAAAATTTTTGTTTGTTATATGGAAAAAAGAAGATAAACAAGTTTTGTGAGTGAATGGTCTGGGTGGTTATTTTAAAGCAGGTTGATAAATTTATTTTGAGTTTTGTTACTTTTCTTTTTAAACTATCGAGGGTGGGTTGATATTTAGCTATACATAAATGTATAGGTCCAGTTTTTTTTTTATTATCTGTAAGTCAGGCATATGAGAGGATATTTTCGGATTTGGGTGCGATATTTTTTTGTTTGTTTCTTTCTTTTTCTCTATTTGAGAGATCATGGAAAGTGGGTAGACATTTAGGCGCCCATATTTTGCTTATTTTTTTTTTCTTATCGATTGAAAAAGAGATGCATATAAAGGTGGTTAGGTAGGTATTTTTTTTTTTTGGTTCTGTAGGTCAGGCAAGGATAAGACAAATGAGAGGATCTGTTTACGTTTCAGTGCGATATTTTTCCTCTTTTTTTTATAGGTACCTACTTCGCTTTTTTTCCAAATTTGCTTCAAAATCTTAAATCCGAACCATGGTACCTAGATACCACCTACAAAGATATTATCTACCTACCTACCTCAACAAATTAAAAATACCTTAACCATTAAAAAAAACATAGGTACCTACCTACCAATAACTCACACAGAAAACAATACAGAAAAAAAAACAGTAGGTAGGTGTGTACATATATATTACATTTTATTTACTCTCACGAAAACAAAATGTACAAGAACAAAGACCTTCGACACGTTTTCCCTCTCACCATATAGGTTACTATACACACTAGACGCAATAAACAACTAAGCTACACACCCCAAATATATATAAACATAATGAAGACCACATAGAAATCCAAAACAAAAAAAACACTACCTACTTCTCATTCTGTTCATTAAAAAAAACTCGCAAAAACCCAACACCTTTCCAGTAGAAGCGAAATTTCTACACACATTTTATTCCCACGAATCTAATAATCATACTCGCCAGTACGTAAAAATGCGTCTTAAAAACACTAAACCACAAAGTTTAAATGAGAAAACAACCACCAAAAGCAGATACTTCCGAAAAGAGGAGGAGGCAAATAGAATGAACTCAAAATGAATTATTTCTTGCAATCGAACCGTATGATGAGTTTTGTATGATGAGTTGTCTTGTGATGACTTGAGTTCCATGATGAGTGGTCCATGATGAGTTGTCTCATGATGACTTGTACTCAACCCAACAGCGTCATATCTCAAAAAACATCAAATTTGAGTTTTTGATACTACCAGAAAGTTTAATTCATAATCTTCAAACTGCATCAATTTCATGTCTGTAACTTCAAAAAATAGTCATAAAACATTATTGAAAACAGGTTCTTCTATGGAGCTTATATGGGAATACAAATCTTTAAACTCATTTTCCTGTGTTTGAACATTTTTGAGATATGACGTTGTTGCAGCAAATGAGCGATATACATAGGTATAGGTAATCTCGTTCGCTAATTAAGGAGCTCGAAGTGGTTCAACGATTAGGAAGAAAGTTTATTTATTTAATCCGTTAATAGCCTAACGTTAGAATTTAAAAACTATTTATGTACATACAATTTTAATAATAAAATGTTTACCTAAAAAATAAATAATAACTATAATATGTTAAAAAAGTTTTCTTTAAATGTTTTGTTTTTGACATTGTCGTTTACAGATGAGATCAAAAAGTAATATTTATTGAAAACTGAAATCAATTGATTTAATGGGCTATTCACACCATAGTTTGTTCTGCTGAAAATCGGACATAAAGGCAATTGTCTTCTTATGCTAGTTTGACTATAGCTGAAATTTAGACGACACAGAGTTGATGGACATATTATTGAACCATTGATTAATTTGACAATAAAACAAAGCTGAATATATTTTCTATGTTGTAAAAGTGAAGGGAGATTTATAAGTAAGAGTCTGTGAGAATAGGGTGGGTGTATGGATCTTTGGGACCATGGAAGAAAACGAAGGCAAAAACGCAAAAGTTTCCTTAGATTCGATGTGGTATCACAATGGACTAAACTGTGGCCTTAGTGTATCGGCACTCCTGGTCGGTAGCCACGTCCTAACCTAACCTATCATAAAAACATGATTACGCTGGGAAATTTATTATTTTTGATTAAACTTGTCTTTTATTTCTTGCTGTTGCTTATTCTTGAGCTATGATTTATTTTTTGTCTTTAAGGTACAAAAACATCCTTTAATTTTTATCTATCTGTCTATCTAACTTCACAGATTAAATACATACAATAATCTTCTTGCTCATATAATTTTGCCCTATATCCTTTCACTTGTCTTAAAAATTACCTTCGACACACCTAAAAGTTCTTGAAATCATGTTATCTTTAATTGAGTTATTACTTGCTTTACATTTTATTTACTTCTTCTTTTGTCATTTAATAGAACTTAGCAGCTGAGAAAACCTATAATGATCTAGATGTATCCTTGCGCAAGGCCAACGAGCACCGCAACGAATGGTTCGAAGGAGTTCAAAAATGCAACCTTGACGAGACACTGTATATAGTCATGGAACGTATTGTTCGAGCCGAAGTACATCGATTGGTTGTCACAGATGATAGTCAGAAGGTCATAGGAATTATTTCTTTATCAGATATTTTGCTCTATCTAGTGTTACGGCCTAGTGGTGAAGGTGTTGGTGGGTCGGAACAATCTCTTCGAGCCTCAGATTCAGTGTCTCTCAGTAAACCATCCGCTGAAGAAATAACTTTTGATAAGTCCAACTCTGGCTCTGGTAGCCATTCGCTAATCGAAGACGTTGTAGAAGAAGAAGATCACAACCAACCTCATGATAATGTGAATAACAACAACGAAATTGAAAAGACAACTGATGGTGAAGAAAGTATTGGTGACTTTAAAAATGATGATGCTGCTGATTCAAAAGTACAAACATATATTGGAATGTCCAAAAATAAACAGAAAAACTTAAGCCCAAACCTAATTGAAGATGGACTCGACGAAGATGTGATTATTAAAGTAGATACAAAAAAAAAATCATCAGCATCTATGTCATGTGATGAAGATAAATCAACTTCGAATGAAGCTATGCTTAAAAATGATGTTAGTACAGCGACATAAGTAGCATTTGTAAGCAAATAAAAGCAAGGTTTTATTTTTCAAATTGTGTGATGTTTAAAAATTACTTTCTTTATAAACACAAAAGATGTTGTTAATTTGTATAATGTAATATAAGAAATTATCTCTGTATAAAGTATTTCTGTTTTCATTTTTTATATTCCATGCTTAATAATTGGTTAATAAATACGAATGTAGATCCCCTTATGAAAAGGTAACATATTATTCTAAAAGAAGTCAATAGCCTGTTTCGATTATAAGGCAAATGAGATGATTTCGATCAAATCAGAGAATTTCCTATAAAAATTTAAAACATACATACTATAGTTTCCACCTCATTGAAAAAAATTAGCTCAGATTTTTCAATGACACACACCTATTTCATTATTGTAAATAGGTCACAAATTTGTTTTTGAAAAATGAAACAAACTGCATCGCAGATACACAGAGGTATGTGTAGAAAATAGCAAATGAACTGTCAAACGAAATCAGATAATTTATAGTGAAAACACGTGTACGAACACGTGTTGGACTCTAGTCGAAACAGGCTATAAACGGAACTTAGTTTCACCTTTTTAAAGTGAGAAAATATAAACATAATTTTTATTTTAACTTCATTATTATTTATTTAATTTGACAAACATTTAACATTTTACCGGCGTTTACTAAAATATTCAACCAGTACACATAGATCTTTTCAGCCCATTATTACTGTTTTTTCCACACACACATACTATAAGAATGTAAACACAAATAACAACACACTTACATTTTATACTGAATTTATTTGGCTCAACTTTCCTTTAAGGTAGCACCAAAGATGATATAACTAGTAAAGATGTCGCACGTACATAGAACAAATTTGTGTGCCCGAAAATTTGAACTTCCAGATTTTGATCACAGGTCCACTTTTAGCAACATGTTTAGCAACTTCTATGATAAATAAGTAGAAAAGGGAGGGTTGATATAGTATTTGAATGTTGATACCAACAAGAAAAAGAAGAAAAAAAAAATACATCTCTTTGCAAATGAATATGAGTTTTTTTTTTTGCCAATTACCTACCTTATATTTTGGTCATTTTTTTTCTTATCGATTATAAAGGAGATGCATATAAAGGTTGGTTAGGTAGGTATTTTTTTAGTTCTGTACGTCAGGCAAGGATAAGAAAAATGAGAGGATCTGTTAACGTTTCAGTGCGATATTTTTCCTCTTGTGAAATCAATTTTGAAGTTGTACTTCTTTACCGTTGATTATAAAAATATTAAACCATTAATAACACATACATTTTTTCAGCCCATTATTTCTGTTTTTTTCACACAGACACCATAAATAGAAAAAGAGTAACAACACATTTACATTTTACACTTTTTTATTTATTTTTCATTTTGTGTGAAACACAATAAATTTATTAAATAACAGATGTCAGCCATTGTTATTGATAGTCTGACTGAATTATTTTCTACACTATAAGTGATAGAAAAAAACTAAATACTCCAAAAGATAGGTGGTATAAAGTAAGGTTCTTATACGACGGAATTTTTCGAAATTCCACCGGCAAGTTAGGGTAAAATGGGGCAAAAGATAAACATTTCTTTTGTACATATCGCACTGCCAAGTGATTTATTAACAACTGCCATCAGAAAATGAAACTGCATCAATCAAAATTTATATACCTATTTGATATTCTAATTCTAATGGAACATCAAGTTTATATAAAGCTTGTTACTCGAGGCATGTCAACAATTATAATTGTAATTCGGTAATGTTAATGTGGCCCGCCATGCACCTTCCATTCTCTAGGTAATATCACACAGAAAAAAGACTAATGTAAGATTAACATAAAAAATGTTGTTTTAAGATTATTCTGTTGTTTTCCTTTAAATGTTTATTTATCATTTTTTTCATTCTAAAACGACATTTTTAGCGGCCTTTCAACACGAAAACATGTTAAATCAACGCGAAACGGTATGAAAGCAAAATCATAGCTAAAAAATAAAATCGTAGCTCCGATACAATTTCATATGTTTTAATTTTATTTTGTCGCTCACTGCGTGGCCGTACCCTAAGAAACCATGTTTTCGAGCTGTTTTTTTTTTCAAAAATCTAATTTGTTTAATTTTTAATTTGTCTAAGATCGATTGATTGGACAGATCCAATCGATCACCTACAAAAACTTCCAAATTTTATTAAAAATAAAAATACTTTTGCCATCCTACCTATCGATTAGAAATGGGTACCTTACCTATACCTAGGTATACAAAAATATGTACCTACCTATCTACGCACAATGCACATTTTTCTTGGCCGATAATGCGATCTTAATGCAAATTGAGGGAAACCCACACACAAATATGTACCTATTTGAGTAAAAGACCTTTCCAACCTAGTTACCTAAGGGGTGGGTTATAGCAAAGATAATATAATACAAAGATGTCGCATCCCATACAAACTTTTGGCGCACATTTTTTTTAATTTCTTAACGATGAAGACTTTTGAACTAGGTAGGAAGAATGTGTTGAATGGTTTTTTAAAGGAATTCTTCTAAAAGGAACTGTTAGTTAGTGGGTAGGTAGGTTAACATATAAATCGAGAACCTGTTCATGGATAGGTATTAGTTTTTTTTAATGAATGTGTGCACACACACAGGTTAATTTTGTTTTGTTCGTTTGCCACAATCGTCTTTGGAAGATTTTTTTTAAATTTTGTTATTTTTTTTTGTATTCTTTGTTGTTTTTGATTTGATCATTTTTAGATTTTTGAATTTCTTGAAGGAATTGGTAGACGAGGCGGTGTCACAGTGAAATTTGAGGTTGTGATTTTGTATTTTTGGTTATGTGTGATCATATATGTATGTGCATTAGCACAATAATTCGTTTCTTGTGCACAAACGCATAGCCAGGTAACAAGTCCAGTTTATTCGTTTGCCACGTTCGTCCTTGGGGGGATTTTTTTTATTTTATTGTTTTTTTTTGCATTTCTTGTGGCTGATGAAAATAAAAAATACTATGCAAACCTTTGTGTTTAGTAGATGGACATAGGTAGGTTTCATCATAGGTACCTAGTTGATTAAATGGTTATAGGTACCTTTACCTATTTTTAGTTATAATTTATAGTAAAATGATAAATCAGTATCGAAATAGGTAGGAAAGTACCTAACTACGACTACCTACCTAACAGTTCAAACAAGACATTGTAGTAATAGAGATAATACGAGACTTCTTATCGCAATTTTGTCTATATATGTACCTAACCTAACCTACATATACCTATAATAACTTATAATAATTGAACTATATGCCTGGTAAGGCCTTGTTAAGGTAAGTTTTTACTTTTCCGTACATGCTGTGTAACCGCGATTCTATATGTCCTGCCGTTTGCACGTTATGTACACGTCTTCATAACGAAAATCAACAAAAATCAGAAAATTAAAGAAAGAAAAAAAAAAGAAAATCCTTAAAAGAGGAAAGATCTCAACCCATATAAACTTAGCATGACAACTTTTGAAAAGGTAATTTTTTTTTGGCTCAGTAATTGCCGTATAATTGCCGCATTTATGCCGTGAAGTCAAAAAAATTGCCGCGTTCTTAGTTTGGTCAGAATTTGATCGGAAGTGTTTGTCATGCTAACTTTATATAAAGTTAGCATGACACTTTTTAATTTTTGGTCAAATCAAATTTTTTTTTTGCTCATTAATTGCCGAATAATTGCCGTATTTATGCCGTGAAATCAAAAAAAAAATTGGGCTCTTTGTTTTTTCAGAAAAAAATAAAAACTTTTTTTTAAACCCAAATTCCATATAAAGTTAGCATGACACACCCTGTATTTCGTTAATCACTGGTCAATATCAAATTTTTTTTGGCTCATTAATTGCCGCATTCGGTTTATATGTAAACTGCAAAACCAAAAAAATTGCCGCGCTTTTGGTTAAAAAGAAGAAAAAAAAAAAAACATTTTTTGACGTCATTCCATATAAAGTTAGCATGACATATCCAGTATTTCGAAAATCACCTGTCAAAACTAAAATTTTTTTTGCTCATTAATTGCCGCATTGGGTTTATATGTGAAATGCAAACTCAAAAAAATTGCCGCGCTCTTGGTTTTTTCAGAAAAAAATAAAAACTTTTTTTTAAACCCAAATTCCATATAAAGTTAGCATGACACACCCTGTATTTCGTTAATCACTGGTCAATATCAAATTTTTTTTGGCTCATTAATTGCCGCATTCGGTTTATATGTAAACTGCAAAACCAAAAAAATTGCCGCGCTTTTGGTTAAAAAGAAAAAAAAAAAAACATTTTGTGACGTCATTCCATATAAAGTTAGCATGACATATCCAGTATTTCGAAAATCACCTGTCAAAACTAAAATTTTTTTTGCTCATTAATTGCCGCATTGGGTTTATATGTGAAATGCAAACTCAAAAAAATTGCCGCGCTCTTGGTTTTTTCAGAAAAAAATAAAAACTTTTTTTTAAACCCAAATTCCATATAAAGTTAGCATGACACACCCTGTATTTCGTTAATCACTGGTCAATATCAAATTTTTTTTGGCTCATTAATTGCCGCATTCGGTTAATATGTAAACTGCAAAACCAAAAAAATTGCCGCGCTTTTGGTTAAAAAGAAAAAAAAAAAACATTTTGTGACGTCATTCCATATAACCATAACCCTGTGATTTTCGTACCTTCTAAAAGCCTTCTTTAACATCTCCTTTGAAATTTTCTTAAACTCGATGAGTAAAGCATTCTTGCAGTGGCCACCCGCTCTATTATGAGTGATTATGACTACCGCATTGCTTTTTTCAATTTAATTTTAGTTTATAAAACAAAAATATTTTTTTTATGTAAAAATTCTGTAACCGTGTTTAAAAAAGAAATTGGTATGCCATTTTCAAGAACATATTAATTGAAATTTAAAACTAAAATTTCAAAAAAAATCGATTTTTGAAAAAAAAATTTTTAACTTTTGTTAAAAATCCAAAAAAAATTGTTTGAAAATTTTGTAATAAAATTTGAAAATCGCCACAACCATTTGTGTATAAAATTTCATTGAAATCCGTAGTCATTTACAAAAAAATCAGAAAAAAGCAAAACCTTTCAATGGATGTACCGTTATTAACCGATGATTTTTTTTTTATTCCAAAGTACGACCTTGCCTGTTGAAGTACACAGAAAAATGTTAATCAAAATTTTTAGTCGTTGTTAAAAAAAATAACTTTTTCTATTTTCCTCATATGACAGGTATTGTTAATTTTGGTCCTAAAAAAAATTAAATTTTCCCTCTGGACCCCCACTTAAACCCTTAACTGCCAAGTTTAAAGAAAATCGCTTCAGTGGTTTAGACTGTAGCTTGAGATATGGACACGACAGACAGACAAAATTGCCGGACCCACTTTTTTCGCATTCTCTATCATCGTTATGTCATGTTTGATTGTTATCTCGAGTTCAATTTTTTTGTCGAATCCGAAACTTGCCCTATAGAACCTATATCGCAGGTACATAATAATCTGCATTACTTACCACTTCTTTTGGGAACACTGCTCCTGAATGCAGCCAGTTTTGTAGCCAATTTTGGATGGTAACCGTGTTTTGTTTTTCAGAAATTTGCTGCACCACCGAAAACTGGTCATCCTTACAAGGCAACACTCCTAAATACAAGAACAAGTGCTGAGATTTTGTTCCATCCATATGAGTGATCTCATGTGCGATTCTGCCGGTGCAGTCAAACAGTATGGGTACATTCTCTTCACGAACCTTTGTATTATACAACCGCGTTTGGTGTGGGGACCAAAAGTGAACCACAACAGGATCAAACCCAATGCTTCGGATAACATTTTGACCTTTACTGCTCAATCGCTTCAGAGTTCCTAGGGACTGGATTGGATTTGGATGATGATGTTTGGATCGAATCGCTTGCGATTTAGCATTCCGAAGAACGTCGCCCGAATAAAGATGCGGTGGCTCATCCAAATCTCCATCTTGAATTAATTTTCTGGCATTTTCACTGCGGAACAATTCAACCGATTTTTTTTCCAATTCTTCCACAATCTCACCACGAGTTGGTTGACGAAGCTGCCTTTTTCCGCATGATCCACATCCTTGCGAAACAATACATTTTAAAGTTGTTATCGGATCCAATACCTGTCTTTGAATTTTGATCTTTATCTTACTTCCGCATTTACATTTTCCTAAAATTAATACAAATATCAAAATGTAATGTTAAAAAAACAGTGATAATTCAATTTATCCAACATTTAATTCAACATAATTATCATATTTTTTGTTTGTTTTTACCATTTATTATACCGCCACATTTGTCTCTAGTGATGTGGTGGTTTACAAATTGGAAGGCATGGTTGAGACGTGCTTCATCATAAATTTTTTTGGAAATAAATTCAGTCCATATTTGCGGATTCAAAATAGTATTGCATCTTTCCCCCGTTTTCGTCCTAAATTCGTGGTTATCAGTAAAATGAAACGTAAAATTTAATTAAAACATTTATTAGATATAATTTAAACAAATATCAATATAACTATAGAATTGAAATCCGCTGAGGGCGCTGATTTTCTCTGTAAAATCTTACTAAGAATATTCAAATATTTTTTTTTTTTTTTTTGATTTTTCATAGTTTTATTTATATGCCCGAAATTAATATAAAAACAACGAGTACGTGAAAGGGGCACGGCAGTTGCAAAGCCAAACATTCATTTTTAACATTTTTATTTATCTTTATAATTTAACTTTTACCTTAGATACGAGTTTTAGTGGTGTAGCGAACTAATTACAAACGAGCTATTTTGCTGCGAACTAAAGCTACACTCAGTCACAGAAGTTGGTATACAATGGGCCCCCATAGTAATAAAGATTATGGTAAAAAGAAACTCCAAAAGGTCATGCCTCTTTTTTAAAAACAAAATTCATATCATATGCGAGCATATGCGGATTGTCCCAAAAAGGTGTTCACGCGATATACGAGTCGCATACGTATGCGACTTTTATATGCCGACTGCTCATACACTCAGTCACGAAAGTTAGTATACACAATTTATCAGAACACCAGTCGAACACTTTTTGTCTTCCAAATGTTGGTCACATTAAAAGCTTCTGAAGGGAACAATGCGACAAAGGTTTTCGAAATAAAAAGTGTATTCAATGACGTTGTTCTGGACTGTTTGAAACAGAAAAGTATAACTTTTTTCTGTTCTATGATGTTTTTCTGTTTCAGACTGTTCTAGTTTGCTGTTCAGTGTTCAATTACGCTTTGCAGAACAGTTTAGAACAGTATTTTCTGTACTTTCTTTTGAGGTAGAACAGATCAGAACAGATTCGTCACATGTGTTTGTTGTTGCTTTCCGTTCTGGCGTTTCTCACGAAATGCTAAAAATGCTTTGTCACCTTTAATGTGTGTACTCTCATTTCACGCTTCAGTAAATAACTTCTTTTCTTGTGTCGGACTGTCAAGTAACAGTTTGATACTTTGGTTTGGACACGCCTTAAATCCGGGGAAACATGATCGTCTACCATTTTCAATTTTATTTTTAGCAAGACTTTATCGTTGACGCCTGACGATAATCAAGGTACCCAATGTTTCCAGGCGGATCATTCCATAATTCGATTATCGCCAAACGATATCGTTATAACTATAGCTATCTCTATCACATCTGAAGAGACAAATAAGGACAGCAATGGTCGAAAAGATATCGTTGGATCGTTTTCTTTTTACGGAATCAGGCCCCAGTTCAATGTAAATGAAACTCAGAAGGTGCTTTACTATAACTAAAAAATTTCTTTTGAATAATTTTGAAACGTGAAATTGATTTTGATCGATTGCATTTCAATTGAAATACCTATTTTTTAATGCAAATATTAAGTCCAGGAAAGAATATTTTCTGTTAGTAAAAACATTAATTTGTCTTACAAATGGAAATCAATTTTCATCAGTGGGATTATTTTTTCTCAAATATTCGTGTTATACTTATTACAAAATATACCGACATATAAAGTTATCAAAAAGAACATTTTTCCGATGGTTTTTTAATGATCGCTATAACTGGACCCGGAGTAAAGTATTTAACCGTTTATGGCAATGAAAACTCAAAAACGTTTTTAGTTTTTTTAAGAGAACCGAAGAAAGTCGAAAGTGGCGATATACTTATTCATTTCGAATTTCATAATTGGGGTGGAAAGAGTACATTCTCTACCAATTGGAAAACTTATGTTACTAACCACTTACCTGTACACACGTTCAGTAATCAAAGAGTCAAACTCCGTTTTAGTTACTGTGATCATAAACATTTTTTCAGATTGTTCGCTCAGAGACACGTCATGGAAACTAGGATCGCTTCCTGTCTCGTTAAAAGATGAGCACGTTCGCTCCAGTACGCCATCGAAACCCAACAGTTTCGAACGAATTGAATGCCTCGAACCAACAACATACGAATGTATAGTTGTTGGTTTAATAGTATCCCCCAATTTGATTGCCAACTCGATCCAAATTGGATGGGTGGAAGGAACGATTGCACCATTTATTACAATTTTGCTCTTGTCGTTAATAACAAATTGTTCGAGCTCTTTTATATTTGTCTGGGATTTCTTTCCTCTTTTATTAATAAGCATTTTTTTAAATATCAACCACTTTTATTTTAACTTTTACACAAGACTTTTTGACGAAATAACACGAATTAACTTGTCTTTAAAACGATCGCCGTCGCTGAGGTAAAACAGTTATAAAAATGCTTTCCAGACAGAGACACTCACATATACATACAGTCCTAGCGCGGCAATTTTTTTGGTTTTGCAGTTTACATATAAACCGAATGCGGCAATTAATGAGCCAAAAAAAATTTGATATTGACCAGTGATTAACGAAATACAGGGTGTGTCATGCTAACTTTATATGGAATTTGGGTTTAAAAAAAAGTTTTTATTTTTTTCTGAAAAAACCAAGAGCGCGGCAATTTTTTTGAGCTTGCATTTCACATATAAACCCAATGCGGCAATTAATGAGCAAAAAAAATTTTAGTTTTGACAGGTGATTTTCGAAATACTGGATATGTCATGCTAACTTTATATGGAATGACGTCAAAAAATGTTTTTTTTTTTTTCTTCTTTTTAACCAAAAGCGCGGCAATTTTTTTGGTTTTGCAGTTTACATATAAACCGAATGCGGCAATTAATGAGCCAAAAAAAATTTGATATTGACCAGTGATTAACGAAATACAGGGTGTGTCATGCTAACTTTATATGGAATTTGGGTTTAAAAAAAAGTTTTTATTTTTTTCTGAAAAAACCAAGAGCGCAGCAATTTTTTTGATTTTGCATTTCACATATAAACCCAATGCGGCAATTAATGAGCAAACAAAATTTTAGTTTTGACAGGTGATTTTCGAAATACTGGATATGTCATGCTAACTTTATATGGAATGACGTCACAAAATGTTTTTTTTTTTTCTTTTTAACCAAAAGCGCGGCAATTTTTTTGGTTTTGCAGTTTACATATTAACCGAATGCGGCAATTAATGAGCCAAAAAAAATTTGATATTGACCAGTGATTAACGAAATACAGGGTGTGTCATGCTAACTTTATATGGAATTTGGGTTTAAAAAAAAGTTTTTATTTTTTTCTGAAAAAACCAAGAGCGCGGCAATTTTTTTGAGTTTGCATTTCACATATAAACCCAATGCGGCAATTAATGAGCAAAAAAAATTTTAGTTTTGACAGGTGATTTTCGAAATACTGGATATGTCATGCTAACTTTATATGGAATGACGTCACAAAATGTTTTTTTTTTTTCTTTTTAACCAAAAGCGCGGCAATTTTTTTGGTTTTGCAGTTTACATATTAACCGAATGCGGCAATTAATGAGCCAAAAAAAATTTGATATTGACCAGTGATTAACGAAATACAGGGTGTGTCATGCTAACTTTATATGGAATTTGGGTTTAAAAAAAAGTTTTTATTTTTTTCTGAAAAAACCAAGAGCGCGGCAATTTTTTTGAGTTTGCATTTCACATATAAACCCAATGCGGCAATTAATGAGCAAAAAAAATTTTAGTTTTGACAGGTGATTTTCGAAATACTGGATATGTCATGCTAACTTTATATGGAATGACGTCACAAAATGTTTTTTTTTTTTTCTTTTTAACCAAAAGCGCGGCAATTTTTTTGGTTTTGCAGTTTACATATAAACCGAATGCGGCAATTAATGAGCCAAAAAAAATTTGATATTGACCAGTGATTAACGAAATACAGGGTGTGTCATGCTAACTTTATATGGAATTTGGGTTAAAAAAAAAGTTTTTATTTTTTTCTGAAAAAACCAAGAGCGCGGCAATTTTTTTGAGTTTGCATTTCACATATAAACCCAATGCGGCAATTAATGAGCAAAAAAAATTTTAGTTTTGACAGGTGATTTTCGAAATACTGGATATGTCATGCTAACTTTATATGGAATGACGTCAAAAAATGTTTTTTTTTTTTTCTTCTTTTTAACCAAAAGCGCGGCAATTTTTTTGGTTTTGCAGTTTACATATAAACCGAATGCGGCAATTAATGAGCCAAAAAAAATTTGATATTGACCAGTGATTAACGAAATACAGGGTGTGTCATGCTAACTTTATATGGAATTTGGGTTTAAAAAAAAGTTTTTATTTTTTTCTGAAAAAACAAAGAGCCCAATTTTTTTTTTGATTTCACGGCATAAATACGGCAATTATTCGGCAATTAATGAGCAAAAAAAAAATTTGATTTGACCAAAAATTAAAAAGTGTCATGCTAACTTTATATAAAGTTAGCATGACAAACACTTCCGATCAAATTCTGACCAAACTAAGAACGCGGCAATTTTTTTGACTTCACGGCATAAATGCGGCAATTATACGGCAATTACTGAGCCAAAAAAAAATTACCTTTTCAAAAGTTGTCATGCTAAGTTTATACGGGTAAGATCTCAACAGACGACATTTATACAAATGTTCGTGTGGGTAGACATGAAAACATCACAGAAAAATACACACAACCTTGCGATCGTCACCGTTGCCATAAGAAGGGTTCACTCATAACAACACATAACGCAAGATAAAAAAGAACTGTTGTTTTTATGTATATTCCTGGTTGCTTATTGTCATGAGTTTCTAAAAAAAATTCAGCAATTGAAAACTGATCAATTAGAGTTTTTTGTTTGTTTAATAAGCAGGTATGATTAAATTTAATTGTTTTGAATACATTGTATAAATTACATTTTTATATGCGATTTGTGCGTAGGTGAGTAGAGTACATTTTTAATATGTAGCTACATACATACATATTTTATATGTAATGTATAATACTTTCTTATTATCTACCTTACTGCAGCATTAAGGAAGAAAAAAGAATGATATGGAGGGTTATAGACAGTTATAGAAAAAAGCTTTAATTAAAAAATCCGTAATCTTGAAAAGAAGGGTGATTTTTTGTTTTACTTTTATCTCGTAAACGGTTGACTTAGAGAAAAAAACACTTATTATCACTTGTATAGAAAGAAATATGTTCTATATTTTTTGTTTTCATATTTTTTCTCGAAAAGTTATTATTTTAGAGTTAGTGAATAAATTTCCTTTTTAAGGGGGAAGAGCGAATAGGGTTTATCTTTCGACAAAATTTATAGCAATTTTTTTGTAGAGGACAACTCCACCTACAAAACACTTTCTATGAGATTTACCATACATAGAATATTTTTCGCTGTACAGCGCTTCAAACCTCGCAATTGGGATATTTCTTCAAGAAAAACCTTCAAAATGGCTTAATTAATATATATAAACACATTTTCTTAAGAGCTAAGAGACGTAAGAGAATATGAATCTCATGATTCAATTAAGAACAAATAAGTGGCGCATTACATTTCAAAATAATTGATTAATTAACTTCACAATTTTGAAAAAAAAAATTGTATAGGTACCTCCAATCAATTATTTTTTTGCGGCGCAAACATGATTCTAAATTTCTTAAAACCAAAAAAAAAAATTAATTTTTTTTACAAAAATCTAAAAATATTCATTTTTTACCAAAACTTTGAGAATTAAGCATTCCGGTTTATGGATACCTCCATTATGTTAAAATCTTTAGGTATCATTAATCCTCAACTTTTGGCGTTTACAGATTCCAATTATCTTGGTTCTAACAAAAGTTATAGTGTTTAAAATTTTCTAACTGCAACGACGCCGACCACGGCACCGACACCGACACCGACGACGACACCAACGCCGACGACAACGACGAACGCACATAAAAATACCCCGAAAACGTTTCATGGTGTCTCACGATGAAATAGACCAATTCTGAAAAACAAATTTTGTGCCAATTGCTATACTTATCCTTTACACATCGTGTACGGAAAATAAAACTTTCCTTATCAAGGTCTTACCAGGCATACATATAGTTCAATTATTATAAGTTATTATTACATAAAAGTACGTAGGTATATAGACAAAATTGCGATAAAAAATCTCGTAACATTATTACTATTACTAAATACAATGTCTTTTTTGAACGGTTATGTAGGTAGTCGTAGTTAGGTACCTTCCTACCTATTCCGATACTGATTTGTCTTTTTACTATAAATTATAACTAACAATAGGTAAAAGTAGCTATAACCATTTAATCAACTAGGTACCTATGTGTACCTACCTATGTCCATCTACTAAACACATATATTTGCATAATATTTTTTTATTTTCATCAGCCACAAGAAGAAGAAGATATTTATTATATAGTTGGATTATATTTTATTAAAACAACAATCTATGTTTCTGTTTGATTTGATACTAATAATTTTCAATACATTCTATAAACAATACTATCAAAAGCTATTACATATTATTTGATATACAGTAAACATATACACGGTAATACAGTAGCCTTACTACAGGTTATTACAATTCGGCCATCCTGAATTTTCAATCGACCTCGATTGTATCTACTTGAAATACTTATAAATAATAATAAATAATAATAATAAATAATCTTAAGTGCTACCTTCAAAATCCAAACTTATTTGATCAATTTCTATATCAGACTCAACCCATTTGCTTAATCTGGTCGAATCTAAAATACCATGGTATGGTATCTGTGTTACTTGGAAACCTTCGATATCTTCTATTAAGTAACGATCATTACCTAACTTTTTCTTAACAATATAGGACCGCGATACTTAGGTAACAATTTTTTGTTAGTCCCAACGGAGGTGTCAACATTCTTGATAACAACGAAATCACCAACATCATATTGCTTAGCTGCGGAATTATGTTTATTAAAATAGTTTAAATTAAACAATTGCGACTTTTCAATTGATTCAGAAGCATCTTTTCCCAGTTTCATAAGATCTATCCTCTGAGGATTAGAAAACTTCTCATCCAAATTCTCAGTCAGCTCATCGACAACACGTCCTCGCTGTTCAACACCAAACAATAACATACTCGGTGAGACTTTAGTACTTGAATGATTTGTGTTATTAATTGCATATTCCACATTACTAAGTTTTTTTCGCCAGTCACTCTGCTCAGGAGATTCTGTTAACTTCGCCAACATTGCCTTCATATCGTGATTAACCCGTTCTACTTGGCCATTTGATTGTGGTGATGCAACAGCAACTTTAACATGCTCAATATTATCATCATCATCATCATCATCATCATCATCGGCTCGACAACCGGGGTCCGGTCCTGGCCTCTTTCAGCAAGTCTCTCCACCTATCCCGGTCTCGAGCCGACGCCATCCAGTCGCGCACCCCAAGGCTTCGGGCGTCCTGGTCTACGCAAGCTATCCAGCGCAAGCATGGTCTACCACGCTGCCGTCTACCATAGAATGTACCACAAAAGACTTTCCGAGCAGGTTCCTCTTCGCTCATACGAGCTAGGTGCCCTGCCCACCGGTCTACCGAGCTTAATTTTTGTCACTATGTCTGCTTCAAGGTAGATTGCGTACAACTCATGATTGTACCGTCTCCGGAATCGTCCTTCCTCACATATGGGGCCAACAATTCTCCGTAAGATTTTCTCTCGAACGCGGCTAAGAGGTCACAGTGCCTTTTGCTAAGCACCCAAGTCTCGGATCTGTACAACTTAAACTTTTTGTTTCGCCAATTTACTTTTTAAAAAGAAATACAAATTAAACACAACACTTTAGATTCTTGGTCTTTATTCTTCAGCTCTTCAATTACAACTGCTCTTATTAGAAGATACATATTTTTAATTTTACTTTACTTTTGGGTTTACTTTACTTTTGGGGTTTATGGTTACGAGCAAAACCGTTTAGGTTTGCATTTTTGCAATTTAAGTTCATTGCATCGTGGGAACGGAAATTATGAGAAATTTGACTACTGCGAAAATATGGATATGGGTGAGGTGATTGTGGAATTTGTGGGATACGTAACCTCTCCCCCCTTTACATTAAAATTCTCCTGAATTTTTGGAGTTTCTTTTTCTTTAATTAGCAAAATAACTTTTTTATATTTTTTAAACATATTTACAAATATTAAAAGTAAAATACAAATAATTATTATAGTTGTTGTTCCAATGACATAATGTATGTTTTTATGCAATTTTAATTGTTTTATTGGTTTTAAATTTACAACATTTTTAAGAATGATCTCTTCAAAATTTAATTGTTTAGTAAAATTATAATTTTCTGTTTCATCATAATAAAATCTTTCAACAAAATACATATTTTTATTTGTTATAGTTTCGTTAAAAATATAAATGCTACAGTTATTAATAGTTATTAAATAATTTCCTTTTAATTTAATTTTTCTATCATCGCATTTATTTACAATATTTTCATTTTTTAAGTTTTTACATATTATTGTACTTTCATCAATTCTTTTTATTTCACTGTTATAATTTTCTTTTAGTGTACAATTTTTATTTGTAATACAGTTATTGACAACAATCAAATCTTTTTTATATTGAACATCATTTTGATAATGGTACATGGTTTTATTTAATTCAATGAAATAGTATTCTTGGATTTGGATTTCTAAATTTTGTTTATTTGGAACAGGCACTATTAGTTTCAAATCAATTTGTTCATAATTATTAGGAATTTTGATTGCTATAACTAAAGTTTCATTATTATATTTTAGTGTTCCTACTTTAATATTTTTAAGTTTTAATATATCAAGTTTAGTGTCAGTTAGTTCTGCTAAAGTTAATAAACTAGGGTGGATTAATCCATGTTTTATAAGAGCTATATTATCTATTATCTGATTTATTTTTTCTTCTAACATATTGAGTTTTAAAATCTGATCTAATTTAATTTGTTTTAAAATGAATTGTTTTTCATTTTCTTTAAGTTCTGAAAAGGATTTAGATAAATCTATCCTATCTGTTTCTATTATTTCTTTGAAATGTTTTATACTTTCGTTGAAACTTTGATTTATTTCTATTTGTTTATTTACTACATTGATCGTGTTTTCATTGTTGGTTTCTAATTCCGTAACGTGTTCTAGTATATTTTGTCTATCCTCATCGTCCATTACACCAAAAAGATAGTTGCTAGCTTTCCCTATGACATTTAATAAACCTCTTTTCTGTCGCGTATTTAATGGATTTGGTCCTATTGTCCTAACTTTTGCTTTGATGGTTTCGATTTGCTTCCTTATTATGGGGTCATTCTGGAGCTTTAAGAACTGTATGTTTCTTTCTACTGCGTCAATGGTATGTCTTAAGTCCTGTATATTTATTAAGTGTAGTATTATTTTAGTGTCTTGTACAATTTCCGTTTTACCCATGTTAATAATGGAGTATCCGTTTTCGTTTGTTATTGTGTCAATCGTTAATGTGGGTGTCGTTACTGGTATTAGAATTAGAAATAGAAATGGCAAGATCATCTGCAAATAAACGAGGTCGTTTGATGTTAATTGGATGTTCTCTTTCTAATTTCTTAATCCTATATCTAGGTTCATTTTTAAAATAATTTCGTTTATAATTTTTTACTGGTATGACTTGCCTATTTTCACTATATTCTTCCCTGTTTTTATTAAGCCTTGCTATTCTCTTTTCTTTTTCTTTTATAATGTGATTTCTTAAAATGGCTATGTCAGCGAACATTGCTTCTTCTGGGGACATTCTAATAGTAGAATGGTATCTATTGTTATAGTTATTAACTGCTCTATGGACTTTTTGTAATAAAGTAAGGTTTAAATTCCGCATAGTTACCAACTTTTCCTGTAATGTTGAATGGAATCTTTCAACATCACTATTACCTGTATGGGTATTGGGTTTTGTTAAATGAAGATGAACTTCTTGTTGGTTAAAGAATTCTAGTACATTTTCAGAGTTGAATTCGTTATCAGAAATGACTTTAGAAGGTTTTCCGAATTTTGAAAAATGTTCTTCAAGAGTTTCTATTTTTTTAACCCAGTTTCGATTAGGAAGATAATACGCGTACGCTTTTTTGGTTAATTTATCTATTAAGGTTAAAAACGGTTGTTTCATGAAATAATATATGTCTAAATGCAAAATTTCGTTTGGTCTACTTGGGGTTTCGCTTAACTGAAATTTTTTCTTTATGGGTTTCCTTTCGTATTTGGTTTCTAGACATGTTCTACAATTGTTTATTATTTTTGATATCTCTTTAACTAGTTTTGGGAAATATATTTTATTTTTTAAACTATGGTATGTCTCAACGATTCCACTGTGGAGACTTTCTTTGGTGTGGTACAATGAAATTTGTTTTTGGGCTTCTTCTAAATTACCTATTTCTTGTGCTCTCATTGTTGCTTTTATAAATTTAATCTGATTGTTATGACTAAATAACTTTATTAACAATTGTTGTATTTTGTTGTATTCGTAATATGTTAATTCAGTGTATATTCCTATTATACCTGTCTTAATGAATCTTCGTAAAACGTCTGTCCAATATTCTTCTCCTTTTGTCATATCAATATAAATAATTCTTCTTCCATATAAAATTTCTATTTCCTTATCTACATTGTTTGTTAAAATTAATTGAGTTTTATATATATTTACTATTGATTCTTTTATCGGGATATGATTAAGCTGTTCTTCTTCTACTGAGTGTACTGTTGCATTATCTGATAAATTATTAACGGTCTCTTCTATGTCCTCTTTACATTTTTTATTATCCTCCTCAGGGATTCTACTTAGAAAATCTGCAATTGTATTTAATTTGCCTTTTTGATACTCAATATCATATTTATATTCTTGTAATTTTAATAACCATCTTTGGGTTCTCTGACTAAATTCTTTTCCGGTGTATTTTTTATTTAAGTATTTAATAGGTAAGTGATCAGTAACTATTTTAAATCTTCTTCCCCAGACGTAAGGTCTATAATATGAAACTGCCCAGATAATTGCTAGAAATTCTTTATCGGTTACGGAGTATCTTTTTTCATGATCGTTAAGAGTTCTTGACGCGTAACAAACAGGTTGACCTTCCTGCATCAAAACTGCTCCTACTGCATAATTACTTGCGTCAGTAAAAAGTGTGAAAGGTTTTTCAAAGTTGGGAAATTTAAGTATGGGATGTTTTATAATATTTGATTTAAGTGTTTCAAACGCTTGAATATACTCAGGATCATTAAGGTTTATTTTTGCTCCTTTTTTCAGATACTTCACCATTGGGTATGCAATTTTTGAATAGTCTTTAACAAATTTCCTATAATACCCTGTAGTGCCTAGGAACGACTTAATTTGTCTTTGTGTTTTTGGTAATTGATAATCTTTTATACATTGAATTTTATTTGGATTCGGTTTCATTCCCTCTGCTGTTAATACGTGTCCTAAGAATTCAGTATTTCTTTTCATAAACGAACATTTGTCAAATTGGATTTTAAGATTATGTTCAGCTAGTTTCTTGAAAATTAAGGTCAAGGATTGCATGTGTTCTTTAAGACTCGTTGAAAAAATTAGAATGTCGTCTAGATAGACGACACAAATTTTGTTAATATAGTCTCTTAATATATTGTTCATCATCCTTTGGAATGTCGCCGGTGCATTTTTCAATCCAAATGGCATTCTAAGATATTCATAGAGGCCATTGGGTGTCACAAATGCGGTTTTTGGGATATCGGCGGGATGAACTTTAATTTGATGATAGCCTTTTGCAAGGTCAATTGACGAAAAATACTGTGCCCTTCCTAATTTATCAAGGATGCTATCGATGTTCGGGAGTGGATATTTATCATCGACAGTGATCTCGTTCAGTTTTCTATAATCTACACAAATTCGAAATTTTCTTTGTCCTGAATTATCTTGTTTCTTTGCCACTACTACAATAGGCGATGCGTACCTGCTATTTGATTTTCTTATAATTCCCTGACTTTCCATTTCTTCTACCTGTCTTCGGACTTCTTCTTCATGTTGGGGGGGTAGCCTGTAAAGCTTAGCGTGTATTGATTGGTCAACAGTAGTTTTTATTTCATGCATGATCGTATCTGTATTCGTCAGCTGATCACCTTCATGATAAACTAAATGTTTGAATTTTCTTAATAACTTTTCCATTTCTTGTTGTTCTTCTGCATTTAAATAACTAAGATCAAGTTCTTTACCTTCTTCAATAAGCTCAAAACAATCAAAAGTTGCAATGTCTTTTTCAGAATATAATGGAATAGTTGTGTTATTTTTCAGTATGAGAATTTTATTATCGAAATCAAAAGTTTTGACAATTTTACTTAGTAAGTCCATACCTATTAAGATATCGTATGGTTTAGGACCTAAGTCTCTTTTATACCATCTTGTTCTACCGCTACAATTAAATTCTTCAGGGATATTAGTAATAATCCTATCTACTACTTCATTCGTTACGTTATTTATTGTCTGTAATTGCATTTTTATTTGATCGTATACTTTAAATTCGCTACAGTCCACTGAGTTAGAATTCACAATACTCATGGTTGATCCAGTATCAACGAGCGCCCTATATTTTTTTCCGTTTATTGTTAGGTCTGTAAATATTTTGTTTCCGAGGCTTAATTTAGAAAAAACTCTAAATTATTCGTTTCTTCTCTACTCTCCGTTTGATCTACCGACATGGGTACAGGATTTTGAGTTGAATTTCTAATTTGTCCGGAGGGATTAAATATGGGTTGGTTATTACCCCTATGTTGCCCGGATGTACTTGGTCCATTGTAGTTTTGTCTATTATAACTATGGTTAAAATTATTATTATTTTCCCTGAAATTATTATTATACTGCCTGGAAAAGTTACTGTTAAAATTATTGTTGTTTTGTCTAAATGGGTTATGATTGCTATTGAAATTATTGTTGTTCTGTCTAAAAGGATTATGATTAGTTTCTTTCCAATTATTCCTACTTTTCTGGTTTGAGTTTTGTATGCGTCTATCCTGACTGAGGAATTCCCTATCTAAATTATTGTGATCGTATCCTACATATGAATATAGAATTTCCTTAATTTGATGTAAACTATACAATTCCTTTATTTCTCTACTCAAATTCCCTGACACTACTTGTTTTATTTTGTTCGTCAGTAAGGTGTAAAAGGTTTGTTTAGCTTCTGTTGGATTCTCTTCATAGACTATAAATTGATTTATTTCCTGCGTTAAACTTTCAATTTTTTCGTTTAATTCCTGGATAGAACTTACTTTTAAGTTACCTATTTTTCTGGAAATTTCCTTATAACTGCATACTGGTCGGAAATGTTGTTTTAATAATTTCTGTGTCGCTTCCCATCCATCCGGTCGATTATTTAGTAACAGCTCTTTTGCCTTTCCGATGATCTTCGAGTTGTAAATGGTCTGCCATGTCTCACTTCGCAGCGGTTCTCGCAATCCGTCAAGGTGTGTTTGAACACTGGCTATGAACTGACTCAAGTCTCCGCTTTCCCCCGCAAATGTTGGAATATGTTGAATTTCTTTATTCAAATAAACGATTCTGCTCTGTCTACTGGGTTGCGGTGCTGTTGTTAGTGTTTCCAGAATAGTTGTTAATCTGTTCAGGATTTCTTCGTTCGCCATCTCTGTGATCTCTTTTTGCCACGAATCGAGTGTTCTGTTAATTTTGTTTCGGCGAATTTTGATTGTTTATTTTGATCTGTTGGGACAATTTAAGTTTGTCTTTTTTTTTTTTTTTTATTTTCTTTTTAGGACAATTTAAATTTGTCACTTTGTTTTATTTTTGTTTTATGATTCACAATTTTCACTTGTCACTACGTAAGTTCGTTCTCATATGGATTTCTAAAATATATAGAAATCCTACCGACTGCGCCACTTAAACTTTTTGTTTCGCCAATTTACTTTTTAAAAAGAAATACAAATTAAACACAACACTTTAGATTCTTGGTCTTTATTCTTCAGCTCTTCAATTACAACTGCTCTTATTAGAAGATACATATTTTTAATTTTACTTTACTTTTGGGTTTACTTTACTTTTGGGGTTTATGGTTACGAGCAAAACCGTTTAGGTTTGCATTTTTGCAATTTAAGTTCATTGCATCGTGGGAACGGAAATTATGAGAAATTTGACTACTGCGAAAATATGGATATGGGTGAGGTGATTGTGGAATTTGTGGGATACGTAACCTACATGAGTACTGGCAGGACCATGGTCCTGTACAGCAGCAGTTTTGAAGTTATGGTTAGATTTCTGTATTTGAATAGATTTGACAGACTGTAGTAGGTTCTGTTGGATTTGAGAAGCCGCCCGCGTATTTCTTCTTCTATGTTGTTATCGGCTGCTACTGTTGACCCAAGGTATTTAAAGGATTGCACCACTTCAAATTCGTGATCCGCTACCTTGATTGTTTGACCAACTGTTCTTCTCGCATTTGACGCCACCATGTACTTTGTTTTACCTTCACTAATGTGCAGCCCCAGATTTTGTGCCGCCTGCTCGATCTGGATGAAGGAATCGTGTACAGCTTGTTCGGTTCTTCCGATGATGTCGATGTCGTCTGCCTAAGCCAGTATCTGGCTGGACCTGTTGACGATGGTCCCTCTTGTTGCCGTGCCAGAGTCACGGATTGCTTTCTCCAACGCCAGGTTGAAGAGGAGGCAGGCCAAACCACCCCCTTGTCGGAGTCCATTGAATATGTTGATTGGTCTGGATACCAATCCGGTTATTTTAACTTGGCTTGTTACGTTGGTCATGGTCAACCTACATAGTCGTGTGATGTGGTCCGAAATGGTCAATATGTATAGTATCAAAGGGCTCAGATCGCTTTGGTATGCTATACAAGTTTCGCTCATTATTTCTGTGGGGTGTCGAATTGAATATACACTTTAGGCAGTTTTTAATTAATTGATTCAATTTTTCTTTAATATTGGGAATCCAATAGTGTTTTAACACCTGACTAGCACATTTGTCAATTCCTAAGTGCCCGCACATTCAGTTGGCGACTATTTTCCAATTAAACACGAAAAACTAGACCATCTTTTAAAATATACCCTGGTAAGTCACCCGTTTCTAATCTATCTCTTATTGATCGTATATTTTCATCACGTGCTTGAGTGATTTGAATATTTTTGTCAAGGGCTTCCATTGACATAGCAGGAATAATGGGAGATCGATTAAGAGCGTCAACATGTGCCATTCTTTCACCTTTTCGATGTTGCACTCGGTAGTCATAGTTCTCAAATATAAGGGCCCACTTTGCTATACGGGGATTAACATCCTTTTTGTTTAGTGTTTGAGATAAAGCTTCACAATCAGTAACAATAACAAATGGTAAACGGTCAAGAAAAGTATTGAACCGTTCTAAAGCATAAACTATTGCTAACGTTTCTAGTTCAAAACTTATTAATTGGCATTCAGCATTGGTTGTCTTTTTAGAAAAGAAAGCGACTAGATGGAACTTATTATCCTCTTGTTTTTGCATTAGCACAGCACCGAAACCATGTGAACTCGCATCACAATGCAACTTTGTTTCTCTCTTAGGGTCATATATTGCAAGTACTGGTGAGGAAATTAGCATATTTTTCTAAAGGTCAAACGCTTCAGTACACTTTTCGGTCCAAACAAGTTTTACGTCTTTTTTTAATAAGTTCTTCAAAGGTCTAGCTATATATGAAAAACCGGGAACAAAACGGCGGAAGTACGAAAAAAGACCATTACATTTTCGGCCTTCTTTAATATATGCGTATTGCTTCTAAATGATTTTTATTAGGATGAATACCATTTTTATTTATATTATAACCAAGGTATTCAATCTCATTATATGCAAATCTACATTTCTTCGTGTTAAGTTCTAAACCGGCTTCTCTCAACAATTGTAATACCTTGTTAAGAATCTCAATATGCAAGTTCATATTATTAGTTGCAATACAAATATCATCGAGATGTACAATGACCAAACCCTTATCAATTAACGGCTTTAATGTTAAATAAATGTATCTTTGAAAAACGGCAGGGGCATTCTTAAGACCAAAAGGCATGTATACGGTGTATATTTTATTTTTATTTTATAAATTCTTCCGAAATCTTTTTATGGTGAAATCCATCTTTTAAATCTAGCGTTGTAAATATATTCTTGTTGGCAAAATATTCTAAGCAATCTTCTATCAATGGCAAAGGAAAATTATCCCTAACTGTGTATTTGCTCAACCCACGATAGTTAACACACATTCTAATTTCACCATTTTTCTTTCCAACTAACACAAAGGCTGACGCATAGGGCGAGTTACTTTCTCTTATTACACCCTTTTCCAAAAGTTGGTCTATTTTTTTCTGAACTTCAATGCGTTTATGGTAAGAAATTCGGCGAGGTCGACAATACATAGGAACATACTTTGTCAACCTTATCTTCATACAATAGTACGTCACTTTTGTCTCTATATTGAACTTCGAAAAGTGTTCGTCAAGAGCAATCTTAATAGCATTTGAATGAGTTGAATCCAAAAACTCGTTAACATTTATTTGAAAATGTTGCACATTACAGGGATAGGCCCCCACCGCGGTTATCAATAGATCTAAATCAACAAATCATTCATTTCTTTTCCATCTTTTAGCTTTATCAATTTATTCTAATTTCGATGTATCAAAAATAGGCAAAACCTCTTCAGTCACAACTTTACTATTCTTAATTTTGTCTCTAGCTATATTATTTCTCAATATATTATCTGAGTGGATCTCAATATTATGATCTACTTGGTTTGATTTTTTAACAAATCAAAAGACATAAGTGCACTAAGTGTTCTTTTTGATAATTTTATTAATTTCTTTTGAAATTCATTTTCTTTTAATTTCATTAAGAAACCAATGTTATTAATTCTTTTTAAATGACATAAGTAAATATTAAATTTAAATAAACCATCCCGACCGATAGGCATAGGTATAACTGATTCATCATCTGGAAGAACAATAAATTTATGCGTTACTATCTTTCCTCGAAATCCAATTTTACAATCTATTGTGCCATACGTAGACAAACATTTATTACCCATCCTACAGAACAAAGTTAGCTTTTTTTGAAAAACGAATGGTACCAATGACCTTCGAATAAAACTACTAGGACTTCCTGTATCAAAAAGAGAAAGATAAGACTTAGTTTCAGTGCACTTATTTCTATGATCAAGGAAGGCAACACTTACTATTTCGAACGCTTTTATCTTCTCTACTTCTTCTTCAATTCTGTAGGCTTCCGGTTCATGATCATCTTGTTCTTTATAACTGGACATTCTTTGGACATTCTTGATGAAAATGTCCAACTTCATGACATAGACAACACGAACCTGGTGGACGTTTTGGCTTCGGACATTGGGTTTGATAATGCCCAAATTTTGAGCAATTAAAACATCGAACTTGCTCGGGACTATCTCTTGATAATTTGTTAGCAACAGAGGAACATAAGTTTTCTTTGACGAGGCAGCGGATACATGGACTTGAACGTCAGGAACAGAAGTTTTCAACAGGTTACTTGTGTACATTCGTCTCTTCTCATAACGGTCCAAAAGCAACTTAAACTGTTTAAGGGAAGTTGCACTCATCAATATGGCAACATTACTAGTGCGGTCATTCCAACCCTCAATTATGAACTCCATTACATCTGCCTCAGGAATATTGGCATGCGAAGCTATTTCTTGCATTTCAATCATGTACCTTTTGACAGATTCAGTTGGTTTTAAGGTGCGAGATTTCAACTGTCGAAATATCTCATTTATTGTGTATACTCGACCAAATTCTTCCATTAGGGCTGTCTTCAGATCATCATATGGGCGAACAGCAATTGTTCGCAAAAACTGTTTTGCTGTTCCAGAAAGTACTCGTCGCACGCTCACGAATTTGTCACGGTCATTGCATCCAAAAACTTCAAAAGCGTCTTCAATGTCTTCAAACCACTTACGAATATCAAAAGTGTCATCACCATTAAAAGTATGCAACATGGATTCGAATGCTACAAAATCGAATTTCCTGGTAGTAATGACACCCAACTCACCCTTTAACTTTTGTAACTCCTTTTTTTTGTTTAATAGCTCTATTCTTTGTTCACACGTATCATCTCTGCTTCAATCTGATGATTTACGGGTAATCTCTGCAAACCTTGATTTTCAGGGCATCGGTTTCCTTCTTGACGTAGCCGTCGATTTCTATCTGGACCTAAGGCATCATTATCAGGACAGAAGTTTTCATCATCAGCATCAGGACAGCGGTTTTCATCTGGACATAATGCATCGTTATCAGAACAAACGTTTTTACCATCAGCATCAGCATCAGGGCAGCGGTTTTCATATGGACATAAGTTAGCTTCTGGATTTTGGTTAGCATTTGGACATCGGGGATCAATATTTAAATTGATATTTACTCCTCTTTCGACCAATAATTGATCGTATAAGGGTCTTAATTCAGCTACAGTTGCATTGTTTTCGAACAGCACATTGGCTGCAGTCAAGGCTTCAATCAAAACTCGGCGTTGTATTAGTATCCCACTTCTGAGATTATAAAGTCCAGAAAAATGAGAATTCCAGAAGATATTTATTATATAGCTGGATAATATTTATTTAAAACAACAATCTATGTTGCTGTTTGATTTGATAATAATAATTTTCAATACATTCTATAAACAATATTATCAAAAGCTATTACATATTATTTGATATACAGTAAACATATACAAGGTAATACAGTAGCTCTACTACAGGTTATTACAAAATAAAGAAAATCCCCTCAAGGACGAACGTGGCAAACGAATAAACTGGACTTGTTACCTGCCTATGCGTTTGTGCACAAAAATGAATTATTGTTCTTATGCACAAATATGATCACACCCTCCTACAAATTTTACTGTGGCACCGCCTCGTCTACCAATTCCCTCAAGAAATTCAAAACCCTATAAATGATCAGCTTTATCAAATCAAAAACAACAAAGAATACAAAAAAAATAGCAAAATAAAAAAAATACTTCCAAAGACGATTGTGACAAACAAACAAAACAAAATGAACCTGTGTGTGTGCACGTTCGTCTTTGATGGGATTTTCTTTATTTTTTTGTTTTTTTTTTTGTTGCATTTCTTGTTTATTTAGGTTTACAAGTGGATGATGAAAATAAAAAATATAATTCAAAATTTTTGTGTTTAGTAGATGGACATAGGTATGTATACATAGGTACCTAGTTGATTAAATGGTTATAGGTACCTTTACCTATTGTTAGTTATAGTTTATAGTAAAAAGATAAATCAGTATCGAAATAGGTAGGAAGGCACCTAACTACGATTACCTACATAACCGTACAAAAAAGACATTGTAGTAATAGAGATGATACGAGATTTTTTATCGCAATTTTGTCTATATAGCTAGGTACTTTTTTGTAATAATAACTTATAATAATTGAACTATATGTATGCCTGGTAAGACCTTCACAAGGTAAGTTTTTACTTTTCCGTACACGATGTGTAAAGGATAAGTATAGCAATTGGCACAAAATTTGTTTTTCAGAATTAGTCTATTTCATCGTGAGACACCATGAAACCAAAGATGATATAACTAGTTGTATCATCTTTGATGAAACGTTTTCGGGGTATTTTTATGTGCGTTCGTCGTTGTCGTTGGCGTTGGTGTCGTCGTCGGTGTCGGTGCCGTGGTACGTAAATAAAAAAAAAAACTGAAATAGTATTTTTTGTAATTTTCAATTTTCTTAAGAACTAAGAGAAGTAAGAGAATATGAATCTCATGATTCAATTAAGAACAAATAAGTCGCGCATTACATTTCAAAATAATTGATTAATTAACTTCACAATTTAAAAAAAAAATTAGTATATGTATAGGTATCTCCAAACCATTATTTTTTAGCTGCGCAAACTTGATTCTAAATTTCTTGATGAGTAGAAAACGAATAACTTTTAAACCTAAAAAAAACATGAATTACTTTTGTAGTCCCAATCTTTTAAAAATATTCATTTTTTTTACCAAACTTTCAGAATTAAGTATTCCGGTTTATGGATACCCCCATTATGTTAAAATCAGTAGGTATCATTGTTCATTGGAACATTAAAAAAAAAAAATGCAAATTTGTCGTAGGTAGGTACTCCATATACAAAAGAAAAAAAGGTGTGTGTACTCATGTACGCCAGAAGTTATACTTCTTTATTTTATTTTATTTTTACTGAGATTTTGATCTTTCTATTGATAAAAATTTCATTAAGTTTTGTAATTTTATAGCATTCATTAAAAACATATTTTCACTTAAAGACCTCTGTGGCAGTGTTTAATAAAATAAGTGTCCAATATTTGCAGAATTATAAACCAACATTTTAACTAATAGAATCTGTTTATTTTTTGTTAAAATCCTGCAACTAAAACTCAAGTTACAGATTTTAATAGCCAATGTAATAAACTTTTTTAGTGTTTTTTTTTTTTAATTTTTCTCTCTAATATCTGTAATATGCATTATGTTTAAAAATGTTTATTGCCTATCAAAAACACTTGTGCCAACAATATTGTAGAACATCGTTATATGAAACTCAAACAAATTGCATACTATATTGCAAAAAGAATAAGAAAACAAAAATTTATTTTGCCTTAATCACCTTTTACTTATTATTTTTATATGTAACTTTACACAAAAAAACAAAACCATTTTGTAGCCTGCTATTTTAGCTAAATTTAGACACCTCAATCTTTTAAATCCGACAAGAAACAAAGTTACAAATTTTGTAAGAGAACCATCTCGAATCCATTTGTGAGCCAACGGTACCGTTCTCCACTGGTGGCTGGTTGAAACCGACGACCAAAGCGGACAATTTTGTAAAATTTTGTTGATTTTAGGTAAAACTCAAGTTTGTAAAGCTTTTATAGCATGTACAGTTATGTGTGATATATAAAATTAAAGGTAATTTTATCGTGGTGCTCAATAAAGTTGAATCATTGTTTTATGAGGTTTATGTTAATAGTAATTAAGCACCGCGTAAATAAAATTCTTTTTACCGTTATTTCGCTTCACAGACTATAGAAATTTGTCAATGTTTGTACAAAAATGCATTTACCCAATATCTAATGGCTTTGTAAATTTCAAGTTCAAAAATGTAAAAATAAAAAAGATAAAAATAAAATACAGTTGGAAACGGTTAAAAAACTTGGACTGAAAAATCTTGTTTTTACTGTTATTCATAAAACAAAATGTTTAAAAATCTAATTTCTTCACACGATTATAAACAACGCATAAACCTAAAAGTCGTCTAGGCTAAATATTTTTCCCGTCATTCCCTGATGAAAAACGTATTTGTTTTTTCAAGCTCAAAAAACCGTTATGGAGCATTTTATATGAAATCCGTATTAGACGCCTAATTTTTTACTTGCGATATAGGTACTATACATATATCAAGTTATGCATTCGTACAAAAAAAAAAGTTGAGATAACATTTTTCCATGACATTACGATGGTAGAGAATGCTAAAAAATTGGATCCCGGAAGTCCGTCTGTCAGTCTGTCCGTCTGTCGGTCTGTCAGTCTGTCCGTCTGTCCGTCTGTCCGTCTGTCCGTCTGTCAGTCTGTCCGTCTGTCCGTCTGTCAGTCTGTCAGTCTGTCAGTCTGTCAGTCTGTCAGTCTGTCAGTCTGTCAGTCTGTCAGTCTGTCAGTCTGTCAGTCTGTCAGTCTGTCAGTCTGTCAGTCTGTCAGTCTGTCAGTCTGTCAGTCTGTCAGTCTGTCAGTCTGTCAGTCTGTCAGTCTGTCAGTCTGTCAGTCTGTCAGTCTGTCAGTCTGTCAGTCTGTCAGTCTGTCAGTCTGTCAGTCTGTCAGTCTGTCAGTCTGTCAGTCTGTCAGTCTGTCAGTCTGTCAGTCTGTCAGTCTGTCAGTCTGTCAGTCTGTCAGTCTGTCAGTCTGTCAGTCTGTCAGTCTGTCAGTCTGTCAGTCTGTCAGTCTGTCAGTCTGTCAGTCTGTCAGTCTGTCAGTCTGTCAGTCTGTCAGTCTGTCAGTCTGTCAGTCTGTCAGTCTGTCAGTCTGTCAGTCTGTCAGTCTGTCAGTCTGTCAGTCTGTCAGTCTGTCAGTCTGTCAGTCTGTCAGTCTGTCAGTCTGTCAGTCTGTCAGTCTGTCAGTCTGTCAGTCTGTCAGTCTGTCAGTCTGTCAGTCTGTCAGTCTGTCAGTCTGTCAGTCTGTCAGTCTGTCAGTCTGTCAGTCTGTCAGTCTGTCAGTCTGTCAGTCTGTCAGTCTGTCAGTCTGTCAGTCTGTCAGTCTGTCAGTCTGTCAGTCTGTCAGTCTGTCAGTCTGTCAGTCTGTCAGTCTGTCAGTCTGTCAGTCTGTCAGTCTGTCAGTCTGTCAGTCTGTCAGTCTGTCAGTCTGTCAGTCTGTCAGTCTGTCAGTCTGTCAGTCTGTCAGTCTGTCAGTCTGTCAGTCTGTCAGTCTGTCAGTCTGTCAGTCTGTCAGTCTGTCAGTCTGTCAGTCTGTCAGTCTGTCAGTCTGTCAGTCTGTCAGTCTGTCAGTCTGTCAGTCTGTCAGTCTGTCAGTCTGTCAGTCTGTCAGTCTGTCAGTCTGTCAGTCTGTCAGTCTGTCAGTCTGTCAGTCTGTCAGTCTGTCAGTCTGTCAGTCTGTCAGTCTGTCAGTCTGTCAGTCTGTCAGTCTGTCAGTCTGTCAGTCTGTCAGTCTGTCAGTCTGTCAGTCTGTCAGTCTGTCAGTCTGTCAGTCTGTCAGTCTGTCAGTCTGTCAGTCTGTCAGTCTGTCAGTCTGTCAGTCTGTCAGTCTGTCAGTCTGTCAGTCTGTCAGTCTGTCAGTCTGTCAGTCTGTCAGTCTGTCAGTCTGTCAGTCTGTCAGTCTGTCAGTCTGTCAGTCTGTCAGTCTGTCAGTCTGTCAGTCTGTCAGTCTGTCAGTCTGTCAGTCTGTCAGTCTGTCCGTCTGTCCGTCTGTCCGTCTGTCCGTCTGTCCGTCTGTCCGTCTGTCCGTCTGTCCGTCTGTCCGTCTGTCCGTCTGTCCGTCTGTCCGTCTGTCCGTCTGTCCGTCTGTCCGTCTGTCCGTCTGTCCGTCTGTCCGTCTGTCCGTCTGTCCGTCTGTCCGTCTGTCCGTCTGTCAGTCTGTCAGTCTGTCAGTCTGTCAGTCTGTCAGTCTGTCAGTCTGTCAGTCTGTCAGTCTGTCAGTCTGTCAGTCTGTCAGTCTGTCAGTCTGTCAGTCTGTCAGTCTGTCAGTCTGTCAGTCTGTCAGTCTGTCAGTCTGTCAGTCTGTCAGTCTGTCAGTCTGTCAGTCTGTCAGTCTGTCAGTCTGTCAGTCTGTCAGTCTGTCAGTCTGTCAGTCTGTCAGTCTGTCAGTCTGTCAGTCTGTCAGTCTGTCAGTCTGTCAGTCTGTCAGTCTGTCAGTCTGTCAGTCTGTCAGTCTGTCAGTCTGTCAGTCTGTCAGTCTGTCAGTCTGTCAGTCTGTCAGTCTGTCAGTCTGTCAGTCTGTCAGTCTGTCAGTCTGTCAGTCTGTCAGTCTGTCAGTCTGTCAGTCTGTCAGTCTGTCAGTCTGTCAGTCTGTCAGTCTGTCAGTCTGTCAGTCTGTCAGTCTGTCAGTCTGTCAGTCTGTCAGTCTGTCAGTCTGTCAGTCTGTCAGTCTGTCAGTCTGTCAGTCTGTCAGTCTGTCAGTCTGTCAGTCTGTCAGTCTGTCAGTCTGTCAGTCTGTCAGTCTGTCAGTCTGTCAGTCTGTCAGTCTGTCAGTCTGTCAGTCTGTCAGTCTGTCAGTCTGTCAGTCTGTCAGTCTGTCAGTCTGTCAGTCTGTCAGTCTGTCAGTCTGTCAGTCTGTCAGTCTGTCAGTCTGTCAGTCTGTCAGTCTGTCAGTCTGTCAGTCTGTCAGTCTGTCAGTCTGTCAGTCTGTCAGTCTGTCAGTCTGTCAGTCTGTCAGTCTGTCAGTCTGTCAGTCTGTCAGTCTGTCAGTCTGTCAGTCTGTCAGTCTGTCAGTCTGTCAGTCTGTCAGTCTGTCAGTCTGTCAGTCTGTCAGTCTGTCAGTCTGTCAGTCTGTCAGTCTGTCAGTCTGTCAGTCTGTCAGTCTGTCAGTCTGTCAGTCTGTCAGTCTGTCAGTCTGTCAGTCTGTCAGTCTGTCAGTCTGTCAGTCTGTCAGTCTGTCAGTCTGTCAGTCTGTCAGTCTGTCAGTCTGTCAGTCTGTCAGTCTGTCAGTCTGTCAGTCTGTCAGTCTGTCAGTCTGTCAGTCTGTCAGTCTGTCAGTCTGTCAGTCTGTCAGTCTGTCAGTCTGTCAGTCTGTCAGTCTGTCAGTCTGTCAGTCTGTCAGTCTGTCAGTCTGTCAGTCTGTCAGTCTGTCAGTCTGTCAGTCTGTCAGTCTGTCAGTCTGTCAGTCTGTCAGTCTGTCAGTCTGTCAGTCTGTCAGTCTGTCAGTCTGTCAGTCTGTCAGTCTGTCAGTCTGTCAGTCTGTCAGTCTGTCAGTCTGTCAGTCTGTCAGTCTGTCAGTCTGTCAGTCTGTCAGTCTGTCAGTCTGTCAGTCTGTCAGTCTGTCAGTCTGTCAGTCTGTCAGTCTGTCAGTCTGTCAGTCTGTCAGTCTGTCAGTCTGTCAGTCTGTCAGTCTGTCAGTCTGTCAGTCTGTCAGTCTGTCAGTCTGTCAGTCTGTCAGTCTGTCAGTCTGTCAGTCTGTCAGTCTGTCAGTCTGTCAGTCTGTCAGTCTGTCAGTCTGTCAGTCTGTCAGTCTGTCAGTCTGTCAGTCTGTCAGTCTGTCAGTCTGTCAGTCTGTCAGTCTGTCAGTCTGTCAGTCTGTCAGTCTGTCAGTCTGTCAGTCTGTCAGTCTGTCAGTCTGTCAGTCTGTCAGTCTGTCAGTCTGTCAGTCTGTCAGTCTGTCAGTCTGTCAGTCTGTCAGTCTGTCAGTCTGTCAGTCTGTCAGTCTGTCAGTCTGTCAGTCTGTCAGTCTGTCAGTCTGTCAGTCTGTCAGTCTGTCAGTCTGTCAGTCTGTCAGTCTGTCAGTCTGTCAGTCTGTCAGTCTGTCAGTCTGTCAGTCTGTCAGTCTGTCAGTCTGTCAGTCTGTCAGTCTGTCAGTCTGTCAGTCTGTCAGTCTGTCAGTCTGTCAGTCTGTCAGTCTGTCAGTCTGTCAGTCTGTCAGTCTGTCAGTCTGTCAGTCTGTCAGTCTGTCAGTCTGTCAGTCTGTCAGTCTGTCAGTCTGTCAGTCTGTCAGTCTGTCAGTCTGTCAGTCTGTCAGTCTGTCAGTCTGTCAGTCTGTCAGTCTGTCAGTCTGTCAGTCTGTCAGTCTGTCAGTCTGTCAGTCTGTCAGTCTGTCAGTCTGTCAGTCTGTCAGTCTGTCAGTCTGTCAGTCTGTCAGTCTGTCAGTCTGTCAGTCTGTCAGTCTGTCAGTCTGTCAGTCTGTCAGTCTGTCAGTCTGTCAGTCTGTCAGTCTGTCAGTCTGTCAGTCTGTCAGTCTGTCAGTCTGTCAGTCTGTCAGTCTGTCAGTCTGTCAGTCTGTCAGTCTGTCAGTCTGTCAGTCTGTCAGTCTGTCAGTCTGTCAGTCTGTCAGTCTGTCAGTCTGTCAGTCTGTCAGTCTGTCAGTCTGTCAGTCTGTCAGTCTGTCAGTCTGTCAGTCTGTCAGTCTGTCAGTCTGTCAGTCTGTCAGTCTGTCAGTCTGTCAGTCTGTCAGTCTGTCAGTCTGTCAGTCTGTCAGTCTGTCAGTCTGTCAGTCTGTCAGTCTGTCAGTCTGTCAGTCTGTCAGTCTGTCAGTCTGTCAGTCTGTCAGTCTGTCAGTCTGTCAGTCTGTCAGTCTGTCAGTCTGTCAGTCTGTCAGTCTGTCAGTCTGTCAGTCTGTCAGTCTGTCAGTCTGTCAGTCTGTCAGTCTGTCAGTCTGTCAGTCTGTCAGTCTGTCAGTCTGTCAGTCTGTCAGTCTGTCAGTCTGTCAGTCTGTCAGTCTGTCAGTCTGTCAGTCTGTCAGTCTGTCAGTCTGTCAGTCTGTCAGTCTGTCAGTCTGTCAGTCTGTCAGTCTGTCAGTCTGTCAGGCTGTCAGTCTGTCAGTCTGTCAGTCTGTCAGTCTGTCAGTCTGTCAGTCTGTCAGTCTGTCAGTCTGTCAGTCTGTCAGTCTGTCAGTCTGTCAGTCTGTCAGTCTGTCAGTCTGTCAGTCTGTCAGTCTGTCAGTCTGTCAGTCTGTCAGTCTGTCAGTCTGTCAGTCTGTCAGTCTGTCAGTCTGTCAGTCTGTCAGTCTGTCAGTCTGTCAGTCTGTCAGTCTGTCAGTCTGTCAGTCTGTCAGTCTGTCAGTCTGTCAGTCTGTCAGTCTGTCAGTCTGTCAGTCTGTCAGTCTGTCAGTCTGTCAGTCTGTCAGTCTGTCAGTCTGTCAGTCTGTCAGTCTGTCAGTCTGTCAGTCTGTCAGTCTGTCAGTCTGTCAGTCTGTCAGTCTGTCAGTCTGTCAGTCTGTCAGTCTGTCAGTCTGTCAGTCTGTCAGTCTGTCAGTCTGTCAGTCTGTCAGTCTGTCAGTCTGTCAGTCTGTCAGTGTGTCAGTGTGTCAGTGTGTCAGTCTGTCAGTCTGTCAGTCTGTCAGTCTGTCAGTCTGTCAGTCTGTCAGTCTGTCAGTCTGTCAGTCTGTCAGTCTGTCAGTCTGTCAGTCTGTCAGTCTGTCAGTCTGTCAGTCTGTCAGTCTGTCAGTCTGTCAGTCTGTCAGTCTGTCAGTCTGTCAGTCTGTCAGTCTGTCAGTCTGTCAGTCTGTCAGTCTGTCAGTCTGTCAGTCTGTCAGTCTGTCAGTCTGTCAGTCTGTCAGTCTGTCAGTCTGTCAGTCTGTCAGTCTGTCAGTCTGTCAGTCTGTCAGTCTGTCAGTCTGTCAGTCTGTCAGTCTGTCAGTCTGTCAGTCTGTCAGTCTGTCAGTCTGTCAGTCTGTCAGTCTGTCAGTCTGTCAGTCTGTCAGTCTGTCAGTCTGTCAGTCTGTCAGTCTGTCAGTCTGTCAGTCTGTCAGTCTGTCAGTCTGTCAGTCTGTCAGTCTGTCAGTCTGTCAGTCTGTCAGTCTGTCAGTCTGTCAGTCTGTCAGTCTGTCAGTCTGTCAGTCTGTCAGTCTGTCAGTCTGTCAGTCTGTCAGTCTGTCAGTCTGTCAGTCTGTCAGTCTGTCAGTCTGTCAGTCTGTCAGTCTGTCAGTCTGTCAGTCTGTCAGTCTGTCAGTCTGTCAGTCTGTCAGTCTGTCAGTCTGTCAGTCTGTCAGTCTGTCAGTCTGTCAGTCTGTCAGTCTGTCAGTCTGTCAGTCTGTCAGTCTGAGGGGTGTTTGGAATTAATTTTTTTTTGGACCAATAATAACGGTACTTGTCATATACCGATTTTAGTAAAGTTGAAATTGCTCAGTTTAAAAAAATCAGGTATAATATTTAGACAAGGTCTATTTTCTAATGAAAATTTTTTTTTTGAAAATAATTATTAACGGTACCTGCCAACGGTACCTGCCAATTTTATGTTTTTTTTATAACACGTACCTACATTTACCAAATTTCTGTGTAAGAAGACCCAGTTATACATTTTATAAATAATAAATAAATAAAAGATAAATACCTGTTTATCCTGTAAACAGGATTAAATTATTAATTTCATTTACATATCTAATAGTATACCAAAAGTAGCTATTCAAATAATTTTTTTTTTTTTGCATAGTTATACAAAAGAGATAACGATCTGAGTCAATTCAGTTTGATGACTCTTTCAAGGCTAGATTTTATCATATTGTTCTAAGGATAATGCTAAGGGTTCCTTCCATAGGTATATAATTTAAACTAAGAAAAATACCCTTATAACCCCTAAAGGTACTTGAATTCTAAGAGAAAGTAACCACATGCCTAGTTTTTTTCTAAAACTGCATTTACAAATTTTTAATTAAAAAGGCTTAGCATAAATAGTAACTTTATCTACAAGAGCAAGTACGTGCGACCCAGTCGTGCATTTTATTTTTTATTATCTTTCAATGTGCATACTGAGTTTTTCAAGAAATTATCTACTGTATCCATAATTACATCATTTTCAAATGTCTAAAAAAAATATTTGATATTGGAAAATAATTTTTAACTTGCAAAGTTGAATTTTTAGAATTTTTTTAATGTTTAGTTAATCCTCAACTTTTGGCGTTTACAGACTTTTTGGTTCTAACAAAAGTTTATAGTGCTTAAAAATTTCTAATGCCAACGACGCCGACCACGGTACCGACACCGACAACGACGACGACACTAACGCCGACGACAACGACGAACGCACATAAAAATACCCCGAAAACGTTTCATGGTGTCTCACGATGAAATAGACTAATTCTGAAAAAAACAATTTCAGCCAATCGCTATAATTATCCTTTACACTGCGTGTATGAAAAAGTAAAAACTTACCTCACCAGGGTATTTTTTTATTTTCACCTCGCTAACTCAACTCGTAAGCGTAAACAAACAAGAAATACAAAACACCAACAAAACAAAGAAAGTCCCCTCAAGGACGAACGTGGCAAATGAATAAACTCGACTTGTTACCTGCGTATGCGTTTGTGCACAAAAATGAATTATTGTGCTTATGAACAAATTTGATCACACAAAAACAAAAATACAAATATATAAATTTCACTGGGACACCTCCTCATCTACCAATTTCTTCGCGAAATTCAAAACCCTATAAATGATCAGCTTTATGAAATCAAAAACAACAAAGAATACAAAAAAATAACAATATAAAAAAAATACTTCCAAAAACGATTGTGACAAACGAATCGTAGAGAAAAAATAAATAATTAAGATCAAAATTGTAGAAAATAAAAATTTCTTTAAGTTTTGCCTTAGTCATTTGTATCTAAAGTGTAACATGGCCGAGTTTTTCAGTAAAATCGTATTCAAGAGGGTGGCACAACAGGGCTCTAACAGTCTGTAAAAGAAAATTGTGGGATCTATTTTTTTTTTTCTATTTCAAATGTTTATTCCAACTGGACTAAGTTGAATAAAAATACTTCTTAGCCACGCTTACGTACAAGCAGTAGCACTAGCAATTTAGAGGTTTGAGCTGAAATCCCGAAGGGTTTCAAAATAGAGCATACTTGAGATAGATCGATAACCTGCGAACTGAGCCAGGCAAGGTACTCGCATTATCCATCAGAAAAACTTGACGCAGGCACCTAGTACAGTGAGTCAAAACTAGATTTTTAAAGAAAAAGTTGAGTTAAAACCGAAAAAGAAAGTATTTTTTTTTTCACATTTAACGTTGTTTCCTGACCTTAATATTATAACCCTGTTCTATTGAAACCCCTACCTGCCGTTAAAAAAAAAATCAACATAATATTCGTACTTTCTTAAAGGAAAGTCACCCCGTATATTTTTTACTTGCAATATACATAGATACTATAGGGCAAGTTAAGGATTCTTAAAAAAATCGAACCGAGATCACAATCAGACATGTCATAACGGTGATAGATAATGCGAAAAAAGTGAGTCTCGCAATTCCGTCCGTCTGTCTGTCTGTGTATACCTCGAACTACAGCCGCTTAACCGATTTTCTTGAAACTTGGTGGTTAAGGGTCTTTGGTGAATCGAGGCTTTAATCAAAACCATCATTACAATATTATGAAGAAGACCAAAAAAGTGGTTTTCGTCATGCCATCCGTCGGTCTGTGCGTCTGTTAGTCTGTTCGTCCTTTCGTCTGTGCGGAGAGCCACGCCCTAAACGGTTTGAAGGATTTGCATGAAATTTGGTACAGATTACTTTTTTGTAATTTCCAAGGTTGTTTTTTTTTTGTTTTGTTTTTGAATATCTCGATTAGAACGAATACCTCCCATATAACGGTTTCGAGTTATTGGATTTTTCTCAAAAATGGCTCTAACGATTTGGATTAAACGTAGTGTTTGCTATGTAATAAGTGATTGCAACAATCCTGTGTTTTTAGTTTTTCTCAAAAAATTCGAATAACGGGAATATAATGAACAAACTTGTCGGGATTTTTTCCATAATTTTTAGTTTTTTTTCGTATAAATCATTACTGGCCAAACTGATTTCGTTCAAAACTCCAGATTGTACCTACTCATCATTTTAAAAAGTATTGTGTATTTAGTTTTTCCAACAAAAAAAAAAAATTAAAAAAAAAACAAAAAACAAAAAAATGAAAAATACATACATATACTAACTTTGAACTACAAGAGCAAGTTCGTGCGATCCAGTCGTGCATTTTATTTTAAGAGCCAATACTGGTATTTTTGAATCTTGTGGATGTGTGGAACGGGCTGTAAGAGTTTGAGCCGTCACGAAATGACTTAATTTTTACAAGTTCGACGCCCCCTCACAGCCACACCCACCAAAACGCAAACAGCTGACTTGCATATTTGTATATAATTTAAGCTAAACTATCGTGCCATGCATAAATTAGACGTCACGAAATGACTTAGAAAATCGCATCGCCGGGCTTGCACGGGAGGTAGCGTTAATTTTCACTTAATCATTTCGTGACGATTCATTTGTGATGCAAATAATAATTCTCCAGATGTCATTTAAGGATCTGCAAGTCAGCTGCTCGAGAAGTAGTGGGTGTGGCCTTGATAGGGCGTCGAATTTGTAAAAAAAAATATTTAAAAATGAAGTCATTCCGTGACGGCTCAAACTTTTACAGCACGTTCCTTACATACCACAGGTTTCAAAAACACCAATCACCTGTAAGGCCAGTGGTGGAATCATCGTCAGGTGGGGCCTTAAAATTTGGGGGCGCACATGGAATATTAGACTCTCTTGATTCCAATAATGTTTAAATGACGATTATTCCACCACTGTATGGAAAATTTGTGACTGCTTTTCTGTAGTATATACTTCAAGGTCCTCGTAGAAACACACACGTTTGTGAATTTAAATCAGTTGTCCCTAAGTTTTAGCACTCAAAAGTACCTTTTTACATATACTCAGTGTTGGCCCTGTTTAAACTTTCATAGTTGACAATCATTGCACCACTATCTTTTTATCTTATGATTATTTTTAAATTCACTCCAAGCTACTCAAACGCATCAAACATATTGGATGAAAAATCAGTCTTGAGGGTCAAAAGTACTTTTTTAATACTTTTCACATATTGAGTCTATCTTTTTAAACTGGAACAGCTGACGATCATTCCACCACTACCTTCGGATTATATATATTTTTTTAAATTTTATATAAACTCCAAACTACTAGTTGGCACCAAAAATTACTGGCTCAAAATTAGTTGTTCTTAGGTTTTCATCCTTAAATGTACCTTTTTACTACTTTTCCTAGACGTACTATTGTTTTTTTTGAATAGCGTAGCTGACGACCATTCCACCGCTATATTTTGAACTAATAATTGTTAAAAGTACCACTTTACTACTTTTCATATACAGAGTGAAGGCCTTTCTTAAAATCGCGCAGGTACTTTTAAGGCTTAAAACTTGAGAAAAACTGATTTCATCCCAAATGTTTTTGGTGTTTTCGAGTAGTTCCAATTGTATATAAAATTAAAATAATTATTAGATCAAAAGATAGTGGTGGAATGGTCGACAGCTGCCCGATTTAAAAAAAGGCCTTCACTCAAAATATAAAAAGTTGTGAAAAGGTACTTTTAAGGCTTAAAACTTGAGGGAAACTGATTTCATCCTAAACGTTTTTTGTGTTTTCGAGTAGTTCGGATTGTATATAAAATGAAAATAATTATTAGTTCAAAATATAGCGGTGGAGTGGTCGTCAGCTGTACGATAAATAAAAACAACAGTCAGTCTATGAAAGGTAGTAAAAAGGTACATTTAAGGATGAAAATATAAGGACAACTAATTTTGAGCCAGTAACTTTTGGTGTCAAGGAGTAGTTTGAAGTTTATATAAAATTAAAAAAATATATAATCCAAAGGTAGTGGTGGAATGATCGTCAGCTGTTCCAGTTTAAAAAGATAGACTCAATATGTGAAAATTAGTAAAAAAGTATATTTGACCTTCAAGACTGATTTTCAATCAAATATTTTTGATATACGTTTGAGTAGCTTGGAGTGAATATAAAAATAATCATAAGGTAAAAATATAGTGGTGCAATGATTGTCAACTATGAAAGTTTCAACAGGGCCAACACTGAGTATATGTCATTAGACATTATTGGAATCAAGAGAGTCTAATATTCCATGTGAGCCCCTAAATTTTAAGGCCCCACCTGACGATGATTCCACCACTGGCCTTACAGCTGACTGGTGTTTTTGAAACCTGCGGTACGTAAGGAACGTGCTGTAAAAGTTTAAGCCGTCACGAAATGACTTCATTTTTTCATTTTTTTTTTTTTACAAATTCGACGCCCTATCACGGCCACACCCACCACTTCTCGAGCAGCTGACTTGCAGATCTTTAAATGCCCGCGTTCACATTCGTACAGGATAGCCTATCCAAGATACCTTCACTACCAGCACAATTGCGAATCTTTTTTCGTCAGCTGTTACTTATCATAGCTTTAGATCTATATGTGAACGCGGCCAATGACTCCTGGAGAACTATTTGCATCACAAATGAATCGTCACGAAATGATCTATTGAAAATTAACTCTGCTTCCCGGGCCTTCACGGGAGGCAGGCACCGTTGACCCAGAGTACCAGGCGTTTTTTTTGTATGTTGATGCCAGTAATAATTTTTATATAACATGTAACTTAAATATATTATATTTGAAGTGTCACAATAGATAACACGTCCATGCGTAAAAAAAGTAAAAATAATAGGTACAAAACAAATGTAAAAATAATAGATAGCAAGTTTATGCGTAAAAATGTAAAAATAATAGGTACAAATGAAATTTTCCACCAAGCACTCACATTGTTACTAAGATTTTATTAAAAGGAGAGATAATATACTTGAAACCCGTTTTTGTCGGAAAAATATTTCTCTTTCGTATTGGACTCGCAAAAAACTTGTATAATATATAATAAAATTCAACAATAATAAAAAAACGAAAAATAAAAATTTAACCATTTTTTAATAACTCAAAATGGTCACTTTTGTAGAAAAATTTATGCAACAGTTCTAAAATAGAATTAATGCTTTTCTAATGTAATTTAGTCATGTGAACATAGATGGAGATGGATGCGGTAAAGGGAAATTAACAATCCTTTTAATTTCTAGAATTCTCGTTTAACGATTTGGATTTTCATTCGATATTCAGGTTTGAACCAAAGCAGTCAATATTAAAATTAAATTAAATCTTAAAGAAGTAAAATATTAATAATAATTTGCTAAGTTTGTTCAATATGTTTTTAAAAATAAAATAAAATAAACGCATAGACGTGTTATACACATATTCTGATTTTTCAAAATAATACAATTAAGTACAATTGTTAATTGTTTCGTGTGTGAAAAAAGTGGCAACCAAATTAATTGTTTAAGGTTAAAAAAACATGGAGTTCAGTTTATTTTGTCAGCGAGCATTTTACGATTCGATACAGAAAATGAGTTTATGTTTTCGATCCGCTGAAAGAGTTTTAATGCACTCAACATGTTAAAAAAATGTGCCGATAAAACGCAGGTGAAAGTCCTTAAGCGGAGGTGTAATCCATCTCAAGCATCATCATCATTACCGATTGAACAAGAGGTAAGTTCAACATTTAATTTCAAAAAGTGCTGTCTTTTTTTGTACCAAAAGTGTGGAAGTGAAATCAAAGCTTGCATTGAACAAGCGACGCAGGGTTTCGTTTATAAGAGACAATCAGTTTTCGGATTCAGCGAACAAAACGCTTGTATATAAAAAATTAACTTCAAAAAGTGATAAATGCGTGGATTAGGCATACTAGGGAAACCAAATACAAAAAAAACAGGCCAGCGGTGGTGCGGAAGTTAATTTTCTTAATTAATTAAGAAAAAACTTCGTTCGATTCGTAACAATATATTTACATAATTTTTTAAACGAATTGTATGCATCGAAATTTTTATTGTAGGTATACATATGTAAATTTATTTAAAGTATAGAAGTAAAATAAAGCTTTTTTACGTTAAACTCGAAAAATATAGATCGTAGAGAAAAAATATTGAGATCAAAATTGTAGAAAATAAAATCTTCTTTAAGTTTAGAAACAAAAACAAAGAATTAGAAACAAAAATGGGAGTTTTTGGTTTTTGCACCAGAAATAAATTAAGATTTTAATTATTTTCATCTGAAAACAACTAAAATCAATCATTTTAAAAGAATTGAAAGGTTTACTATTCACATCCGTTAACTTTTTTTTTTATTTGTTTGATATGTAAGATATCGCGGAACAGCTGTTTCGAACACTCAGAATTGTATCTCCCGCTTTCGAAGGGAACAACCATCTCCCGGGGAATTCATAATTGGAGAATTCTCTCCCCGGGAGAACATATCTCCCGGGGGGGGGGGAGATACAGGTCCACTTATAGCAACAATGCTAACAGCTTCTATGATAAATGAGTAGAAAAGAGAGGGTTGATTTTTATAGACGAATATATCAAATGGGAGAGAGTGAGATAGTATTTGAATGTTGATACCAAGAAGAGAAAGAAGAAAAAAAAACTACATCTCTGCAAATGAATATGAGTTGTTTTTTTTTCAATTACCGGGGAGGGTACGATAACTTAGAGCAGTTCAATACAAGCATTTTTTACTATGGGAGGGGGGGTCTATCTCCCCCCGTTTGGGCAGGAGGGGCAATTTCATGAAAAAAGTACTAAAATGAAAACAAAAATATTAAAAAATAACGGTAATACTTACTATTAAGTATTATACCTGTTTTTAAAGCCAATACTCTGTTGTATTAGCTACTTTTTAAATTAAGTAAAATTTATGCTTGTTTTATAAGAAAAACGGGTTTTAAACTCAAAATTTTAGAAAAAAAAACCTACAAAATAAAGTTTAAGGTTGCTCTTATTAATTATTAATCAAAAACTGAAATCTAGATGATTTTATGTCTTCTAGTTTTTGAGAAAATTATACTTTTTATTAGATTTCTATTTATTGATTATTTTTCTTTGAGGATTATGAAAAAATTAGTTCTTTCTAAAAAGTATAGTACCCGTAAGTCATTTAGCTTAACCCAGAATGCACCACGAGGAGGTAGACTTACATTGCATTCCACGTCCAAGTCAGTCAGTTTGTCAGTCAGTCAGTCTTAGTTAGTTATGTCTTAAAAATTTATGTTATTTTCGTCCATGAAGTCATCGTCTGTATTTTCGATTGTGTCAAGTTCGTAGAGTTCGTTGAGTTCGTCGTTGATGGTGAGTAGCCTAGGCTGTTTGGGTGGGATAACAGCCTCTAAGTTTTCACTTTCAACGGTGGGTGGATCAAAATCTTTAAGCTGTAGTCCTACACATTCGGCTCCATCGGCAATACATGGGTACACTTTTTTCATATCCATCAAGAACTCCATAATTTGAGAGCCGTATCTTCTTTGTATTTCTTTTCGAGGCAATGTTTTCGATAGAAAAACAGGGCCATGTATTGGTGAAGGTGGTTTGTTGTTCTTCGGCACAAAAGGTTTTTTTTTAATATTCTGTTTTGATTTTCCAGATCATTTATGGTATTGGTGTGATCGTTTTCATTAACATATTCACCTTTACTGTGGTTTGTGGTGTTATGAACCGTGCTCCCAGGGAATATTTTCTCAATGCCTATATGTATATTGACGAAATGCGACTCGTACTCTGGTTAACGTACTTGTGTATGTAGGGCCACAAATCGGCTTTACATTTCGAGTTGACTTTAAAGAAAAGTCCGATTTTATCCTCTTTACAATACAAACCAAGCACAACGATTGTCATTTGTTAGTTATGCGGCCTCGATGGTATTTTCTTTTTGTCAAAAACGTTTCGTCAATTTGAACTGTCTTCCCTTCGCCGCCGATGGTAATATCATGGTGTGAAGCTATTATTTCAGCTATTTCTCTGCAATAGTTGTAATAATCTATTACTGTGGATTTACTCAGCTCATTTTTGGTATCATGATGGCGCCAAGCGAGTAAGTTCTAAATTAATTTAATCAAAATTAATGTTAAGAAATAATTTAAAAAAATGTAATTTATGTTTAAGATTTTATTAATTTACCTGAAAAACTGTGTTAACTGGAATTTTAATGACGAACGAGATAACAATGGCAAGAACTTCCCGAATCTCTATTCGACATTGTGACCCATGAAAAAATGTGCCAATGGATGGGTTGATTGATTTTCTGCACGTTCTGTCACCTTTTTTTGAACTTTTTGCTGAGCATCGCCAAACCGAGCCCAATTTACAATTGGTATTATTTTCTACCTTCATTGGGATGCTACAACACGATGGAGGAATAAGTCCAACTTCTTCTAAAAAAACTATGGTTTTTTCGTTGGTCGATATTATATTTTCGAATGAACAAAAAATTGAAAAGTTGCTAAGGTTAGGATGAAGCAGTGGATGTTTAGCCGCCATTGCTTATTAAAAAAAACACGTTTTACTATCACAAAGGCTGATTAAAGAATGACCTTTGTTTATATTAACTTGTAACACATCATGTGCAGGTCACATACCCAAGTATTCTCACATCATATATGTGAGAATAATAATAATAATAATAATTTTTGAGTAACCTTTTATTTTATTTTTTTTTTATTTTTCTTTAACCTGAATTGCTTTCTGACAATTCAGTAAATAATTGATTGTTAAGTAATAATAGGAAATGTTCCAATTTTTTTATTTAACCTGAATTGCTTTTTGGGCAAATCAGCAATACTTGAATTCGATTCGTTTGAGTAGCATAATATTTAATACAATGTTTTTTAGTCTTTAAGTTTCTTTCGATCAATAAAGTAAACCTGCTTTTTGTTAATTTTTTTGTCTGGCGTGGTCGGTAGGATTTCCGACTAAGTGTTGTGCAAAATATATTAACGTCAAAATACTTATTCCTTTTAAGGATTAACTCGGAAATCGAACTCTTTTCTTCGGTTAAAATAGTGTTGTGCGAAATTAGTTTTAGCGTCAAAATACTAAGTCCTCCTAAGAATTAAATCGGGAATCGAACTCTTTTCAACGGTTAAAATTTGCAGCTCATTACTGAAGCCCGGTCTGTTCCAGTGTTTAGAGGAGATGGATCGTATGAGCTCAGCTCATTTTTATCAGAAGCGGAAAATATCGCGGCTATGGCAATAGAACAGAATTCTAAAAATTACATATACAACATTTTCATCGCCAAACTTCAAGGAGAAGCAGCAATGACTATTAGAAGACTCCCCGACGACAGGAATTGGGAAGCGACCAAGAACCAACTAATAAAATCTTTTAAAGTCCAGGAACACTATCAAAAGCTTAAGGATAAAGCAGATAGCGTAAAATACAGCAATGTAAGCCAATTTTATAAAGAATTAAGTGATATTTTAGAAAAGATTAACCTTAAGTATAAGCTTTATTCAGAAAAACCAATAGAATTTAAACCAGAAAATAATGAAAAGAGTATCTTAGAAAAATTTTTAAATAAAATAAACAGATCCGATAGTATGTATCTTCGGATTAAAAATGTCAAAACTTTAGAAGAAGCTTATTTTAGCTTAGTCGAAACTGGCATTAATGACCATATTAAAAGCGAAAACAATCCAAGTAGACAGTCTAATTTTAAAAATCGAGATAATCAAAATTACCAAACTCGTACCTACCATACCAATAATAGGTACAGTGACAATAATCGTAGATACAACAATAATAATAATCAAAATAGAAATTCAGGTAGGTACAATCAAAGTCGTGATGAGACATCTCAGAATAGTAATGTAAATACAAATTATAGTAATCAAAACAGAACTCAATCATCGAATTTTTCGAATAGGAATTCAAATCCTCCCCCTCCAGCTCACAAAGTCAACAAAGTAGACAAGATTCTGTAAACACAAATCACAATGTAGAAACACAGGGAAATTTTCATTTAGCGCCTCGGAAAAACTCACTACCTATAGTAAGCTTAACCGTAGAAGAACACAAAATTAATTGCTTGATCGATACAGGTTCAGCAATATCCATCATTAATTCTCATTTGTTTCCTTATAGAATACCGAAAAACTTAGAAAACCCAATAAGAATGTCGACTCTAACTGGGGATGAAGTTATAAGACAAGAACTGATAACCGAGCTTCCTGAAGAGTTCAATCAAATCGCCACAATGAGTTGGAAAATTCTTACAATAAAAAATAGAAATTTTGACGCAATTATAGGACAAAATTTGTTGAGCCCGCTGAAGGCTTTAATTAATTTAGAAAACAACTCTATTACAATTAACAATAAAACGACTTTTTTTCATTTTTGCTTGCCCTTACGAAAATATAATCCAACCTGAGACGTTGGAAGTAAACCATTCAACCCTGTTGGAACAATTAGATTCAAAACACTTAAATAACGAGGAAAAGCAACATTTAAGCAAAATTATTGAAAATAATAAAGATCTTTTCTTTCAAAAAGAACATAACCTAACGTCCGTTAAAGAGGTTAAACATCAGATAATAACAAAGAATAGTCTGCCAGTATATTCAAAGATTTACAGATTTCCAAAAGTACACGAACGTGAAGTTCAAACGCAAATAGAGGAAATGCTCGAGCAAGGTATTATTCAACCGTCAAGTTCAGCATATAATTCTCCTATTTGGGTAGTCCCAAAAAAACTAGACAGATTATAGGAAATTAAACGAAATTACTGTTGACGATAAATTTCCAATTCCTAATATGGACTCATTATTTGACAAGTTAGGAAGGGCACAATATTTCACAACCCTCGACTTAGCAAAGGGATTTCACCAGATTTTAGTTGATGAAAAGGACAGGGCAAAAACAGCATTTTCTACACCTCAAGGCCATTATGAGTATATTCGAATGCCGTTCGGATTAAAAAATGCTCCCGCCACATTCCAAAGAATGATGAACCTTGTTTTAAGAGAGTACATCAATAAAATCTGTGTAGTTTATCTTGATGACATTCTCATCTTTAGCACTTCATTTCAAGAACATATAGATTCGATAAATCGAATTTTAGACAAATTAAGGAAAGCTAATTTAAAGATACAAGTGGATAAGTGTCGTTTCTTTGCCAAAGAAACTGAATACCTTGGACACATTTTAACTCCTGAAGGCATTAAGCCAAATGATAAAAAAATTGCTGTTATAAAGAATGTTAATATCCCAAAAACAAAGAAAGAAATTAAAAGCTTTTTAGGTTTATTAAGGATTATGCTAAAGTAGCACAACCGTTAACTAAGTGTTTAAAGAAAGATAGTAAAATTTGTATAAATGACAGTAGGTATAAAGAAGCATTTAGTAAACTTAAGTCTTTGATAACAGAACACCCAATCTTAAAGTATCCCAACTTTGGCAAGAAATTCGCCCTTACGACCGATGCTAGCCAATTCGCATTAGGAGCCGTTCTTTCACAAGAGGGGCACCCCTTATGTTACGCTAGTCGTACTCTAAACGAGCACGAAGTTCGGTACAGCACTATAGAAAAGGAATTGTTGGCTATTATATGGGCATGTAAATACTTCCGTCCATATTTGTACGGAGTCAAATTCACAATCCAAACTGACCACAGACCACTTAAATGGCTAGACTCTCTTAAGGAACCAAATTCTAAGTTACAACGCTGGCGTATAAGGTTAAATGAATATGAATATGACATTGAATATGTTAAATACAAAGATAACAATGTTGCTGACTTTTTGAGTAGATTAGAAGTCCATAATAATGAAACTGATACAGATTTGGCAACTATACACAGTGGATTAGAAGATGTAGGTGATTATATACCAATTGCAGATAAAATAGTAAATGTTTGCAGATCACAAATACATTTAGTAGAAAATAAAGTTCAAGATATTATTATAAGAAACGAACGTTTTAAACAAATATTCATTTCAAAAGACGATGTATCTAATGAAACTTATTTAAATGACATTTTGAGAAGATCAATAAAAAAAGGAGTTACAGCTATTTATTCAGAATTAACAGATTCAGAGTATAACAAAATTCAGCAAAAACTTGTCGAATTATTTAGTAATGATAGAACAATAAAGTTTATAAAATGCAACAGAAGAGTTGTAGAGTTAGAATCTGAAGATGATGCATTAGCAATAATAGAGAAAACGCACAATGAGGGCAATCATAGAGGAATTATTGAAAATTACCAAGAGATTCGATCTCAATATTTTTATCCCAAAATAAAAGAACTAATCCATAAGTACATAAATAATTGCGATAAATGTAATTTGGTCAAGTATGACAGGCATCCACTGAAACCCGAGCTTCAAATCTCAGAAACACCAAAAAAACCTAACGAGATTATTCATGGAGACTTATTTATATCACAAAAAGAAGTATTTCTTACAACAATAGATAAATTTAGCAAGCATTTGATGGCAACTAAAATAAATGATAGAAATTATATGACCTTTATAACAGCTTTCCGTCATAGATTCTCAATACTAGGCAAACCCGATAAAATCATATTAGATAATGAATTTAATTCTCTTAACTTACGAAATTTTTTTAGAGAAGAAGATATTCTCGTTCATTTCTCATCTCCTAGATCTCACACCGGCAAATCAATTATAGAAAGGGCTCACGGAACTCTGAACGAACACATAAAACTTTTGAAGTTGCAAGACAGAAACTTGACCCCTGAAGAAATAATTTTTAGATCTGTTGAAATATACAACCGTACAATACACTCGACAACAAAGTTAAGACCAATAGACTTTATCACAAATAAAATAAATATAAATCAATATCCAAACATTTATGAAAAAACAAAAAAGAAGAAAGAAAATATAAGAAAATCCCGACTACATTTAGCAACGGAAAGTTATTAGACAATAGGAATAGAAATGTCCATCCCAGCAGAATTAAAAGAAGTTATAAATTCTTTTCAGATGACAATGGTTCTGATGATGTTCCTCTTGCTGATCAACCCGACAACAGGAGCGATACAAATTGAGAAACTTGATACCAATTCAGGTTTCTCAATGATAAGACAGGAAGAAATAAACGTCATCGAGCACTACCAGAAACTTGTTCACGTAATTAATGTAGAGGAATTAAAAGAAACCATCAACAGGGTAGAAGAAAATATAAAAGAAAGCTTTGATAACACAAAAGATGCAATATACTTCAATCAACTAAAGATATCACTGATTGAGTTAAAACATAAAGTTAAGTCAATATTGCCCCGTAGACAAAAAATAGGATTACTGAACCTTGGCGGCAATATTCTGAATTGGGTTTTTGGGGTAATGAACAACGACGATAGGGAAGATATAGAAAAGCATCTACGTTCAGTAGATGAAAATAACCACAATGCTATCACGAACCTTAACTCTCAAATAAAAATAAATCTTAAAATGCAAGAAAATCTTAAAGCTCTGACAGAATCTATAGTTTCAAATCAGAAATTAATGTCCAAGCTTTATAATGATGTTACAGAGACGGACAAATCCATCCTGAAACAACTCCATTTCATGCAGATTTTGACAGACGTTAGAATTTTAGGAGATGAGGTGGAAAAGGTTCAAGATAATATTGCGTCAGCAAAACAGGGAACTATGAGTAGATCTTTTTTAACTAATGAGGAAGTAGAATTTTATAACATAGACTTTTTCAAGCTTCAACAAATTAGTTGTCACCTTGGATATGTTAAAGATACTTTATTCTTTGTTCTTTTAATTCCATCTTTTAGTAAAGAAGAATTTATTCATTATAAATTAATACCAGTTCCGAATAACAATCATGAAGAAATAATCTTAGAGCAAACAGATATCGTAATGTCAACAAAATCAATTTACTTAAAGAACGATGAAAGTTATATAAAAAAAATGAAATCTCCTAATGCCTGTATAATAAGTCTTTTAAAAAATAAATATGAAAATTGTAAAAGTAAAATAAATGATCAGTTTGAAACCATAGAATTAGAATTAGGAACAATATTCTTAAGAAATGCAAAAAATGTAACACTTTTGAATAGTTGCAATTTTATGAATTACCAATTACACGGAAATGTTTTAGTAACCTTCAATAATTGCACCGTCAACATTTCCAATGTGCAATATATTAATGATATAAAAGAAGTAAAGCAAAATATAATTGTTCCAAATTACGTTGAAATAAAAAATGTTACCAAACAACTTGAATTACACCAAATACATCTAAATCAAATTGAAAATATAAAAGAAATTAAAGAAATTAAATTTTTAAGTAAAAAGCAAGAGATAGCTCTTTTTTCTCACATTATTATGTGAGAATAATAATAATAATAATAATTTTTGAGTAACCTTTTATTTTATTTTTTTTTATTTTTCCTTAACCTGAATTGCTTTCTGACAATTCAGTAAATAATTGATTGTTAAGTAATAATAGGAAATGTTCCAATTTTTTTATTTAACCTGAATTGCTTTTTGGGCAAATCAGCAATACTTGAATTCGATTCGTTTGAGTAGCATAATAATTAATACAATGTTTTTTAGTCTTTAAGTTTCTTTCGATCAATAAAGTAAACCTGCTTTTTGTTAATTTTTATATTTCTTTTTTTTTTAAACCGCATTATTTGTCTGGCGCAGTCGGTAGGATTTCCGACTAAGTGTTGTGCAAAATATATTAACGTCAAAATACTTATTCCTTTTAAGGATTAACTCGGAAATCGAACTCTTTTCTTCGGTTAAAATAGTGTTGTGCGAAATTAGTTTTAGCGTCAAAATACTAAGTCCTCCTAAGGATTAAATCGGGAAACGAACTCTTTTCAACGGTTAAAATTTGCAGCTCATTACTGAAGCCCGGTCTGTTCCAGTGTTTAGAGGAGATGGATCGTATGAGCTCAGCTCATTTTTATCAGAAGCGGAAAATATCGCGGCTATGGCAATAGAACAGAATTCTAAAAATTACATATACAACATTTTCATCGCCAAACTTCAAGGAGAAGCAGCAATGACTATTAGAAGACTCCCCGACGACAGGAATTGGGAAGCGACCAAGAACCAACTAATAAAATCTTTTAAAGTCCAGGAACACTATCAAAAGCTTAAGGATAAAGCAGATAGCGTAAAATACAGCAATGTAAGCCAATTTTATAAAGAATTAAGTGATATTTTAGAAAAGATTAACCTTAAGTATAAGCTTTATTCAGAAAAACCAATAGAATTTAAACCAGAAAATAATGAAAAGAGTATCTTAGAAAAATTTTTAAATAAAATAAACAGATCCGATAGTATGTATCTTCGGATTAAAAATGTCAAAACTTTAGAAGAAGCTTATTTTAGCTTAGTCGAAACTGGCATTAATGACCATATTAAAAGCGAAAACAATCCAAGTAGACAGTCTAATTTTAAAAATCGAGATAATCAAAATTACCAAACTCGTACCTACCATACCAATAATAGGTACAGTGACAATAATCGTAGATACAACAATAATAATAATCAAAATAGAAATTCAGGTAGGTACAATCAAAGTCGTGATGAGACATCTCAGAATAGTAATGTAAATACAAATTATAGTAATCAAAACAGAACTCAATCATCGAATTTTTCGAATAGGAATTCAAATCCTCCCCCTCCAGCTCACAAAGTCAACAAAGTAGACAAGGTTCTGTAAACACAAATCACAATGTAGAAACACAGGGAAATTTTTATTTAGCGCCTCGGGAAACTCACTACCTATAGTAAGCTTAACCGTAGAAGAACACAAAATTAATTGCTTGATCGATACAGGTTCAGCAATATCCATCATTAATTTTCATTTGTTTCCTTATAGAATACCGAAAAACTTAGAAAACCCAATAAGAATGTCGACTCTAACTGGGGATGAAGTTATAAGACAAGAACTGATAACCGAGCTTCAAATCGCCACAATGAGTTGGAAAATTCTTACAATAAAAAATAGAAATTTTGACGCAATTATAGGACAAAATTTGTTGAGCCCGCTGAAGGCTTTAATTAATTTAGAAAACAACTCTATTACAATTAACAATAAAACGACTTTTTTTCATTTTTGCTTGCCCTTACGAAAATATAATCCAACCTGAGACGTTGGAAGTAAACCATTCAACCCTGTTGGAACAATTAGATTCAAAACACTTAAATAACGAGGAATAGCAACATTTAAGCAAAATTATTAAAAATAATAAAGATCTTTTCTTTCAAAAAGAACATAACCTAACGTCCGTTAAAGAGGTTAAACATCAGATAATAACAAAGAATAGTCTGCCAGTATATTCAAAGATTTACAGATTTCCAAAAGTACACGAACGTGAAGTTCAAACGCAAATAGAGGAAATGCTCGAGCAAGGTATTATTCAACCGTCAAGTTCAGCATATAATTCTCCTATTTGGGTAGTCCCAAAAAAACTAGACAGATTATAGGAAATTAAACGAAATTACTGTTGACGATAAATTTCCAATTCCTAATATGGACTCATTATTTGACAAGTTAGGAAGGGCACAATATTTCACAACCCTCGACTTAGCAAAGGGATTTCACCAGATTTTAGTTGATGAAAAGGACAATGCAAAAACAGCATTTTCTACACCTCAAGGCCATTATGAGTATATTCGAATGCCGTTCGGATTAAAAAATGCTCCCGCCACATTCCAAAGAATGATGAACCTTGTTTTAAGAGAGTACATCAATAAAATCTGTGTAGTTTATCTTGATGACATTCTCATCTTTAGCACTTCATTTCAAGAACATATAGATTCGATAAATCGAATTTTAGACAAATTAAGGAAAGCTAATTTAAAGATACAAGTGGATAAGTGTCGTTTCTTTGCCAAAGAAACTGAATACCTTGGACACATTTTAACTCCTGAAGGCATTAAGCCAAATGATAAAAAAATTGCTGTTATAAAGAATGTTAATATCCCAAAAACAAAGAAAGAAAGTAAAAGCTTTTTAGGTCTAACCGGGTATTATCGCAAGTTTATTAAGGATTATGCTAAAGTAGCACAACCGTTAACTAAGTGTTTAAAGAAAGATAGTAAAATTTGTATAAATGACAGTAGGTATAAAGAAGCATTTAGTAAACTTAAGTCTTTGATAACAGAACACCCAATCTTAAAGTATCCCAACTTTGGCAAGAAATTCACCCTTACGACCGATGCTAGCCAATTCGCATTAGGAGCCGTTCTTTCACAAGAGGGGCACCCCTTATGTTACGCTAGTCGTACTCTAAACGAGCACGAAGTTCGGTACAGCACTATAGAAAAGGAATTGTTGGCTATTATATGGGCATGTAAATACTTCCGTCCATATTTGTACGGAGTCAAATTCACAATCCAAACTGACCACAGACCACTTAAATGGCTAGACTCTCTTAAGGAACCAAATTCTAAGTTACAACGCTGGCGTATAAGGTTAAATGAATATGAATATGACATTGAATATGTTAAATACAAAGATAACAATGTTGCTGACTTTTTGAGTAGATTAGAAGTCCATAATAATGAAACTGATACAGATTTGGCAACTATACACAGTGGATTAGAAGATGTAGGTGATTATATACCAATTGCAGATAAAATAGTAAATGTTTACAGATCACAAATACATTTAGTAGAAAATAAAGTTCAAGATATTATTATAAGAAACGAACGTTTTAAACAAATATTCATTTCAAAAGACGATGTATCTAATGAAACTTATTTAAATGACATTTTGAGAAGATCAATAAAAAAAGGAGTTACAGCTATTTATTCAGAATTAACAGATTCAGAGTATAACAAAATTCAGCAAAAACTTGTCGAATTATTTAGTAATGATAGAACAATAAAGTTTATAAAATGCAACAGAAGAGTTGTAGAGTTAGAATCTGAAGATGATGCATTAGCAATAATAGAGAAAACGCACAATGAGGGCAATCATAGAGGAATTATTGAAAATTACCAAGAGATTCGATCTCAATATTTTTATCCCAAAATAAAAGAACTAATCCATAAGTACATAAATAATTGCGATAAATGTAATTTGGTCAAGTATGACAGGCATCCACTGAAACCCGAGCTTCAAATCTCAGAAACACCAAAAAAACCTAACGAGATTATTCATGGAGACTTATTTATATCACAAAAAGAAGTATTTCTTACAACAATAGATAAATTTAGCAAGCATTTGATGGCAACTAAAATAAATGATAGAAATTATATGACCTTTATAACAGCTTTCCGTCATAGATTCTCAATACTAGGCAAACCCGATAAAATCATATTAGATAATGAATTTAATTCTCTTAACTTACGAAATTTTTTTAGAGAAGAAGATATTCTCGTTCATTTCTCATCTCCTAGATCTCACACCGGCAACTCAATTATAGAAAGGGCTCACGGAACTCTGAACGAACACATAAGACTTTTGAAGTTGCAAGACAGAAACTTGACCCCTGAAGAAATAATTTTTAGATCTGTTGAAATATACAACCGTACAATACACTCGACAACAAAGTTAAGACCAATAGACTTTATCACAAATAAAATAAATATAAATCAATATCCAAACATTTATGAAAAAACAAAAAAGAAGAAAGAAAATATAAGAAAATCCCGACTACATTTAGCAACGGAAAGTTATTAGACAATAGGAATAGAAATGTCCATCCCAGCAGAATTAAAAGAAGTTATAAATTCTTTTCAGATGACAATGGTTCTGATGATGTTCCTCTTGCTGATCAACCCGACAACAGGAGCGATACAAATTGAGAAACTTGATACCAATTCAGGTTTCTCAATGATAAGACAGGAAGAAATAAACGTCATCGAGCACTACCAGAAACTTGTTCACGTAATTAATGTAGAGGAATTAAAAGAAACCATCAACAGGGTAGAAGAAAATATAAAAGAAAGCTTTGATAACACAAAAGATGCAATATACTTCAATCAACTAAAGATATCACTGATTGAGTTAAAACATAAAGTTAAGTCAATATTGCCCCGTAGACAAAAAATAGGATTACTGAACCTTGGCGGCAATATTCTGAATTGGGTTTTTGGGGTAATGAACAACGACGATAGGGAAGATATAGAAAAGCATCTACGTTCAGTAGATGAAAATAACCACAATGCTATCACGAACCTTAACTCTCAAATAAAAATAAATCTTAAAATGCAAGAAAATCTTAAAGCTCTGACAGAATCTATAGTTTCAAATCAGAAATTAATGTCCAAGCTTTATAATGATGTTACAGAGACGGACAAATCCATCCTGAAACAACTCCATTTCATGCAGATTTTGACAGACGTTAGAATTTTAGGAGATGAGGTGGAAAAGGTTCAAGATAATATTGCGTCAGCAAAACAGGGAACTATGAGTAGATCTTTTTTAACTAATGAGGAAGTAGAATTTTATAACATAGACTTTTTCAAGCTTCAACAAATTAGTTGTCACCTTGGATATGTTAAAGATACTTTATTCTTTGTTCTTTTAATTCCATCTTTTAGTAAAGAAGAATTTATTCATTATAAATTAATACCAGTTCCGAATAACAATCATGAAGAAATAATCTTAGAGCAAACAGATATCGTAATGTCAACAAAATCAATTTACTTAAAGAACGATGAAAGTTATATAAAAAAAATGAAATCTCCTAATGCCTGTATAATAAGTCTTTTAAAAAATAAATATGAAAATTGTAAAAGTAAAATAAATGATCAGTTTGAAACCATAGAATTAGAATTAGGAACAATATTCTTAAGAAATGCAAAAAATGTAACACTTTTGAATAGTTGCAATTTTATGAATTACCAATTACACGGAAATGTTTTAGTAACCTTCAATAATTGCACCGTCAACATAAGCAAAATATAATTGTTCCAAATTACGTTGAAATAAAAAATGTTACCAAACAACTTGAATTACACCAAATACATCTAAATCAAATTGAAAATATAAAAGAAATTAAAGAAATTAAATTTTTAAGTAAAAAGCAAGAGATAGCTCTTTTTTCTCACATTATTATGTGAGAATAATAATAATAATAATAATTTTTGAGTAACCTTTTATTTTATTTTTTTTTATTTTTCCTTAACCTGAATTGCTTTCTGACAATTCAGTAAATAATTGATTGTTAAGTAATAATAGGAAATGTTCCAATTTTTTTATTTAACCTGAATTGCTTTTTGGGCAAATCAGCAATACTTGAATTCGATTCGTTTGAGTAGCATAATAATTAATACAATGTTTTTTAGTCTTTAAGTTTCTTTCGATCAATAAAGTAAACCTGCTTTTTGTTAATTTTTATATAATATTATATTTAAAAAAAAAATAACGGGACAAATTTGAAAGTTTGTGCGGTTATTTTTCTATGATGCATTATGTACAGTCCGTAACACTTGAATAGCCTCACACACAAATTATTTTTAAAATAACTTAAAATTTTTTTATGAGATTTTAATTTGTTTGATATTACCAACCTCACACCTACCCCAAATTGTTTATACGCCGTAATGCGTAAGCGAGCAAAAAAACAAATATCTCAAAAAAGTAGTTTTACTTATTTTCATTTTTTTCAGTTTTTGATTAAAAATTAATTAGAGCAACGAATTTTAGGAAAACATATTAATATATAACTTTGCAGTTATGAAAAATTAAACTTTAAACTTTTTTTTTGTGTGTTTTTTTTTTCCCCCAAAATTTGAGTTTAAAACTCGTGCATAGATTCCACTTGATTTAAAAATAATCTAATAGGTCAGAGTATTGGCTTTAAAAAAGGTATAATACTTAATTGTAAGTATTACCGTTATTTTTTAATATTTTTGTTTCCATTTTAGTACCTTTTTTTATAAAATTGCCCCTCCCGCCCAAACGGGGGGAGATAGACCCCCCCCTCCCGTAGTAAAAAATGCTTGTATTAAACTGTTCTACAAAAAACCGTTATAATTTCTTGGCGCCTAAGTTATCGTACTCTTGCCCAATTACCTACCTTATAGAAACTGACAACTACAAATAGCTTAAAATAATAATTTAATAAGAATCCATTTTGAATGCGACACTTTCTTAAGAACAAAATTTCAACTCGCAAATTATAATAGGTAAAGAGAATGAGAGAAATCCTTCGCAACATTCAAAAATGTTCGTACCATGAGTGGGAAAGAGAGGGTATTTGCAATACTATTAGGTGTGCGAGATGTAAGTTGAATTTGAGAATAGTAATAAAAAAAAGATCGTTTTGTTGTGTGAGCATGGATATTTTTGCGTCACACAAGCAGAGTGAAGAGATAACTAGGGATATGGAAAAAAGAAGAAAAACAAGTTTTGTGAGTGAATGGTCTGGGTGGTTATTTATTTTAAAGCACGTTGATAAATTTATTTTGAGTTTTTTTTTACTTTTTTTTAAAACTATCGAGGGTGGGTTGATATTTAGCTATATATAAATGTATAGGTCCAGTTTTTTTTATTATATTGAAGTCAGGCATATATGAGAGGATATTTTCGGATTTGGGTGCGATATTTTTAGTTTGTTTCTTTCTTTTTCTCTATTTGAGAGCTCATGGAAAGTGGGTAGACATTTAGGCGCCCATATTTTGATTATTTTTGTTCTTATCGATTGCAAAGGAGATGCATATAAAGGTGGTTAGGTAGGTATTTTTTTTAGTTCTGTAGGTCAGACAAGGAAAACACAAATAAGAGGATCAGTTTACGTTTCAGTGCGATATTTTTCCTCTTTTTTGTGAAATCATTTTTTTTAGAAATTTAGGACAGTATTTTGTTCGTTTCTTAATCGTCCTTGGAAGGATTTGTTTGTGTATTGTTTGTTTCTATCAAACATTCATAGGAACCGTGCACAATTCTCTGGTGTCGACTAAGTAGGTAAGTACCTAGGTACTAAGGGATTTCAGAAATTAAATGGGAAAAAAACTATTTAGGTATGCATAGGTACAAAATCATTTTTATTGAAAAATTAACTAATTAGTTTTTATTATATTTACATATTATTTTAAGAAAACTCTTAATCTTTATTGTTAAGACCAACATTCTGTTAAATTTGTTAAAATCCTGCAACTAAAACTCAAGTAACAGATTTTAGTATCCACTGAAATAATTTTTTTTTAATTTTTTCTCTCTAAAATCTGTAAATGTGCAGTTTTATGTATAAAAATATTTATTGCCTATCAAGAATACTTGAACCAACAATATTGTGGTACATCGTTTTTTGAAGCTCAAACAAATTACATACCATAGTGCAAAAAGAATAAGAAAACAAAAATTTATTTTGTTCTTAATCACCTTTTACTCATTATTTTTATATATAAATGTTATATCAGAGCCTACTTGTGCGCCCAAACAATTCAATATAAATAATTCAAAGATGATACAGCTATGATAGAATGCATAATCAGGCCTTCGGCAACTGTACAAAAAGCACAATATACCTATAAGATCGTTGCATCATCCGCAGCCAAACAAAGGTTTGCTGCGTAAGTTTAGTGTTTTTTGTCGTCTTCTACTTATAGCCGATGATTTCCCCCGACCCACGGTAAGGGATCAGAAGCTTTTAAATAAAGTGTCATAAGTAAAAATTGTCTTTTATTGGTTGATTGACACGATTAAAATTTAAATGTATACAAAAAATTACACAATGTTGTAGCCTGATATTTCAGCCAAATTTAAACAATCAATCTTTAAAATCCGACAAGAAACAACAAAATTACAAATTTTATAAGCGAACTATCTCGAATCCATTTGTGAGCCAACGGTACCGTTCTCCACTGTTGGTCGAATCCAACGACCAAAGCAGATAATTTTGTTGAATTTTGGTAAAACTCTTTTGAAGTTTGTAAAGCTTTTATAGCATATGCAGTTATGTGTGATATTTCATTGAATGTTTGAACAACAACAACAACTTAAAGGTGCTACCACTCTTGTTTGGCTGGAGATATAGCTATTTCGTGCTTTGCCACTTATGCACTCATCAGTCTCCTTTTTGTGGTGCTGAGCTTAAATCAAATTTTATTATGAAAAACTTTCTATGCACACCATGGGAATCGAACACACGCTATCAGATCTTAGCTCAGTCTTAAAAGTCGTGTGCACTACGCACTCCACCACAGGTCGAGATGTGTTTCTTGTTTATCCAATGCATTTCGAGTCACAGCATTTTTATTAGCGCCTTTAAGTATGCTGTCTTGTTCCGCCTCCATTTTTCTCCATACCTTATTTCGATAGACTACAATTCGTAGCACGTATCAAAGGAGGAGAGGTTGGAAGATCGGTAACAAACCAGTCTATTAAGTTATTATTATTGTTATTATTGTACTATTCGTACTAGAATGTCAGCTTATTAGACTTGACCATTCTTTATTCCGTCAATTTCATTGAATGTTTGAACAACAACAACAACTTAAAGGCGCTACCACTCGTGTTATGCTGGAGATATTGGATTAAAGTTCAGCACCACAAAAAGGAGACTGATGAGTGCATAAGTGGCAAAGCACGAAATAGATATATCTCCAGCCAAACAAGAGTGGTAGCGCCTTTAAGTTGTTGTTGTTGTTCAAACATTCAATGAAATTGACGGAATAAAGAATGGTCAAGTCTAATAAGCTGACATTCTAGTACGAATAGTACAATAATAACATTAGTTATGTGTGATATATCAAATTAAAGGAAATTTGATCCTGATGCTTAATAAAGTTGAATTGTAGTTTCATATGTAAACAGTAATTAAGCATCGTGTAAACAAAACTATTTTTACCGTTATGTCGACTCACAGACTACAGAAATTGTCAAAGTTTGTACAAAAATGCATTTACCCAATATCTATATGGCTGTGTAAATTTCAAGTTTGAAAATATAAAATTAATAAAGATAAAAATAAAATACAGTTGGAAGCGTTAAAAAAACTTGGACCGATAAATCTTGTTTTTACTGTTATTCATTGAACAAAAATGTTAAGATATATATTTTTCACACGTTTATAGACAACACATAAGCCTAAAAGTCATTTTGACGAAATATTTTTCCCGTTATTTTTAAAATCAATTAAAACTTTGAAAAACGTATCTTCCAATGTGCATAATTAGTTTTTCAAGAAATTATCAACTGTATCTATAATAAATCATTTTCAATAATTGTTAACTAGAAAAGTTGAATTTTAGAATTTTTTTTGATGAAAACTCATTATTATTTCAATTTATCTATTCAATTGAATTTATTTCATAATTCTAACCCTTATACTTTTCGAGATGTACAAAAAAAAAAAATGTTTGTCTTTTGCCCCATTTTAGCCAACTTGTCGGTGGAATTTCGAAAAATCCCATCGTATCAGAACCTTACATTAAACCACCTTTCTTTTGGAATACCTACTTAGTTTTTTTCTATCACTTATAGCGTAGAAAATAAATCAGTCAGACTATCAATAACAATGGCTGACATCTGTTATTTAATAAATTTATTTAATCGACGGTAAAGAAGTATAACTTAAAAAATGATTTCACAAAAAAGAGGAAAAATATCGCACTGAAATGTAAACAGATCCTCTCATTTGTCTTATCCTTGCCTGACCTACAGAACCAAAAAAAAAATACCTACCTAACCACCTTTATATGCATCTCTTTTTCAATCGATAAGAAAAAAAAAATAAGCAAAATATGGGAGCCTAAATGTCTATCTCACCCAAATCCGAAAATATCCTCTCATATGCCTGACTTACAGATAATAAAAAAAAACTGGACCTATACATTTATGTATAGCTAGATATCAACCCACCCTCGATAGTTTTAAAAAAATGTAACAAAACTCAAAATAAATTTATCAACCTGCTTTAAAATAACCACCCAGACCATTCCCTTGTTTTTCTTCTTTTTTCCATATCTCTATTCATCTCTTCACTCTGCTTGTGTGACGCAAAAAATATCCAAGTTATCAAGCGTGTAGTGGCTTGATTTAAAAAAAGACAATTTTATCTTACTGCTGTAAACGGAATGAACCACTTTATTAAATTTCTTTTCTTATTTATAATATTTTTCTGATTACAAATCAATTTAATATTTGTGATTACATAATCAATTTAACAATAAAATTTATTCTAGTATCATTTTACATTTGCTTATTTATTACAATTTGCTTATTAATTATTCTGAGAACATGAGTTGAGAAATAAAAGTTAGTTGGTATTCTTGGAAAGGTTGGGAGCGAGCTTGGGAAAGAATATGCTATGGGAAATAGTTGGGATAGCAAGCAAATGTGAATTTAAGCTTACCTGTGCAGTTCAGTCCACAGGTAAGGAAATGTATTGGGATATGGGCAGTAGGTGTTGTGTTAACTCCCCTTTCTTAAGTATCTGCGTCTCACAGATTAGAATTTTAAATTAATTTGTTCCAGAGGAGGAATCTGGGTAATAATTGGGTTAAGTGGAGGAATATCGAGTTTGGTTGGCAAAGGAATTTGATGTTTGTTTTTCGATCGGAATTTAATAAAAAGGAATAAAAGTAGATTTATGACTATAGCAATGAGCAAAATGGTTAGGTTTGAACTTAGGAAGAGTGTGGTATTAGAAGAGATGCTAGATAGCTTCTCAACGTTATCCAGATGCAGTTTATGTAAATATTGTAGGTCGATTTTTATCTCGCCCTCAGAGAGGTAGTTTTGGAGAAGAGGTGGCAATATGTGCTGATAAGCTTTACTTTCCCAGTTAGTGTATTTAATATGGTCAATTTCAATGGATTCATTGAAAAATTTAATGAGATATGAACCGTTCAGGTTACGATAGTTTCTGCTGTATGTTATATTTCCGACATAGTTGGTGAGAAATAATGTGCTCTCGTTAATTAATTCCATTACTGGTCGACTTTCATAATTGAAATCACATTTTACTTGTTCGCCGTTTAAAAGTTTGAGTGCGCAGTCGTCTTTGTTTAGTTTTTGGAGTTGGGATCTTTTGCAAAGAATGGTTTCTTCAATTTCAATACAATTCCCCATTATGCCAAATTGAAGGTATTGCGAAACGAATAAATTTGAAAAGCTTAAATGTATTGTCTTGTTATTTTTAATTGTTGACCTAATTATAATATTATTAAATGTTGTTTCTTCAGTTTGAGGCAAGCAAATGACATAGAGCAGAATGGAATTTTTTACGAGCATCATAGGTTCTGCGTATTCTATAGCCTGAAGCTCATTTCTAAAGGGAAGGGATTCAATCTTTGAAAGAATATCTGATATTTCAATTTTTTTTAAAAGATTTGAATTAACAATTCCTCTTTTTGCAAGTTGTCCTGCAAGAACTACTTCTCCTATTTCCTCTTTTAAGAAGCTTAGTTTGTTGAAAATAATTTGTTCGAATTTTTCCGAGGGGTTAGTACTGATTTCTTCAATTATTTTGTTATATTTATCAATCAAATTATCAGTTATATTAGTTAAGTATTTATTTATATGATACTGTCTATTGCTGTTGGTGGAAAGCTTGTTACTTTGAATGACGATACTATCCCAATCCGTTGCGTCTGGATTGCCTGCCAGCCATTTCCAGGCGGATCCTATCCAGTTGATTGACCGTTTTTCTTTCCTTGATCTCTTATCCTGGAGTTGTTCTAAGAGGTTTCCTATTTTTGACTGTTGGAGCTCCAGCTGGGGTAGGTAAGTACTTGTTTTTGGGTATGTATCGGTTTATATCTTCGTTGGTTTTGTTTAGTATTTCTTCGTATATTGTTAAATTTACTACGTGAATTATTTTGTAGTTTCCGTTTATCAATCTCCCATTTCCTTGTTTGATTGCAACGAGTGGGCTTTGATACTCGTAGATGTTGACGATGGCTTCCACCCAAAGAAAGATATTTAATCTGTAATGAGAGGTATGTTTTTGAGGTGTGATTTGTGAATTCGTCTTCCATTGGTTGTTGTTATGGTGGCTTTATTATCTAGTCACACAGTTTCCTTATGAAACATAGGTTTATCTTTACTTTTAATTTGTTTATCCCTTTTAAATACAGTATCACCAGGGTTATAGGTTTTAGGTAATGATCTTTTTTTATTATGTCTATTTAACTGATTCTTTTGATTGCGTATGATCTCGTGTTTTAGATTTGTATTTACTATATCTTTGAAATCAATTAGATTTTGGTAATTAATTCTTTCTGATCTCCCAAAGAAAATATCAGCAGGTTTTTATCTTTGTTAAAGAATGGATTGTATTATTATACCTATCTGTCGCAATGTTAACAATCTCCTTAATAGTAAGGTCTGGGAATTCTAGTTGCAGGCATCTTATAATTTCAATAATAGTTGAGTGAACTCTTTCTATTGTTCCGTTTACTTCACTCTTTTGAGGAGGAGCCAAATAAACGTTAATACCAAGCCCTTCAACATAGTTTAAAACTATAGGGCTAATGAAACATTGTCCGTAACCAGAATTTTGGGGGCAGTGAAAAAATGGAGCAATTTTATTATCCTATCGCGAATGTGTAAGGCTGATTTGTTTTTGATGTGAAAAAAATTTGTAAATTTAGAGAATTTATCTACACAAGTTATAAATTTCTCTTTTTTGATTTCTATTATGTCCATGTGTAAAATTTCTGTCGGGTAGGAAGGGATGGGTGTCGTATTTACTGGAACGACAAACGTCACACGAATTTACGAATTTTTTAACTAGTTTAGTCATTTGGGGAAAATAAAATTTTTCCAGAATTTGGTTTTTATTTTCAATATAGTTTCTATGAGCGCGTTTGTGCTCATCTTGGATTATTTTAAATCTGTTGTCTTCATTTTGTATATCTGTAACAATTCTCTGAGTAATTCTTATTTTGTATTTACCAAAAGTGGATTTGTAAATTTCTTGCAGTAGTGGAATATATTTTTCTGGAATTTTAATTTAAGGTTTGAGTTAAAGTATTGTTATCATACGTTTGCATTTTAATGTAATGCCTTTGATATTTTGGATGAGGCTCTTCATAGCAAGTCATGTCGATGCGTTCAGAGAAGATAATTTGGTTTTTAAAAACATTAATGGGTGCTTCACAGTGTGGGATGAGATCACTACTGTCTTCTTCAGCACTATGTTGAGTTTCAGAGGATGAAGATAGAATGTTAAGTACGGGAAGTCGTGAAAGAGCATCTGCAACGATATTCGATCTTCCTGGCTTATAAACAAGAGTATAATTGAATTCTTTTTCCTTGAGATCAATTTTTATATTTGGAGAAATTATAAGAACATTATTTTTCCTGTCTATTACGGCTTCTAATTTTTTAAGGGTATCATCGCCTATGATACCATCAAATGATGTTTATCCGGGAAGGACAAAAAAATCAAGGAGGGTGTTGTTGTTGACAGGTTTAAAGAATGGGGCAGATACTTTTTTTGTTATTTCTAACTGTCCAGCAGCAGACTGTATTCTGAATGGCAAGGAAACTGGTTTACTATTAAAGGCAATTCTTTCAGATATAAAGTTTTTATTAGCTCCAGTATCTATCAAGAATTTTAAGACCTCCCCATCTCTAGTTACATACTCTAGGTATGGTACGCTAGAGAGGCTTCCGTCGTAAAATTTAGCTCGGGGCAATCGTCCTCATTGCCATCTTCATAATTATCCTCCTCGTAGGCATGAAAATAGTCCTGGTTAAGTTCATCGTCTTGATCTTTGTCTTGATCTATTACAATGTCTGTAGCAAAAAGACGTTGTTGTTTTCTGGGTAGATTGTCCGAACCATTGGGTCTTTTGATATTACTGTCGTTATACACTGGTCGATGCATGTAGTTTACTTTTCGGGGTTGAACCGACTGATCGATTTCCATGGGCTGCGGAGGCTTTGGGTTAGATGGTCTAGGAGGTGGTGACCTTGTCCACGTTGGTTTTTGGTTTGGATATCGTTGGTTATTTTACAGGTATATAGGTATATAGGTGTAGCTTTTGTTAGGTATTTTGGTGTAAACATCTGGTTAATAGGAGCAGTTATTGTGTTATTAGAATTTCTCTGATGTATTTGGAAATTTCTAAAATTGAGATTTTGAAACTCCAAACAAGAAGTATAAGCCTCTGGTAATGTTTGGGGTTTCTGAATCATTAACATCTTAGAGATGTCTCCGTTGAGACCTCTTATGAAGATGTCCAATGCTCTGTTTCGGTAATTTTCCGTTAAGGCATATACCGTTTGCTGGGAATAGTCCTCAGTCTTAATTTTATTTACTAGTAAAGAAAGCTGATGAATAACTCTAGCATAATACTCGTCTATTGGGTTGGTAAATTAAGTTTATGTTCCAATCTGCGAACATCACGTTTGTCTGCGTAATGCAACGACAAACATTTTTTTATTATTGCCCATCCTTCATCGAAGATGTTGTAAGAAATTAGGGCGGCATCGGCCGGGCCTCTAATTTTTTGGCGAATATGCTGTAATATCGCTCTATATATGGGTTTGGATTTTACGATTTCATAATCTTTAAGAATGGACTCCACATTGTGGACCCATGAAATGTATTGGACTGCATTTCCGTCAAAGACCTGAAGGTCTCTTACGCAGTCTGGAAGTTTTCTTATCTCAGCAAGTTCTTGCTCATTTCTTGGAGCAGGAAGAACTGCTGCAATATTATGAGGCGGTGTTACCCTGCTCTCGACTTGACTTAGTCGATTATTTATTAGCTTTATTTGCTCGATTTGAGCATTAACCAGCTCCTGTTAATTGTTTCACTAGTTCAGATAAATGCTCAATTTCAGTCATTTTGGGATAAGTTAGGAATGTAAATTTGGGATTGTTCTCTTTTAATAAAGGTTTTTTTGAATATATATTTTTTTAAAGGTGTGAAGAAGAACCTATATTTTTAAACTTGATATATTCTTAAATTGTATGTTTTTACAATTATAATTCTCAGGTTTGTGTATATCTTTAAATTGTATATTTTCTGTATATTTTTTATTATAATTTTCAAGTGTATATATTTTTGAATATTTTTTCGACCACTTCGCGTTCTATCAGATTTGTGAATTAAGTTGCATTTAAACAATTTGTAAAGCCGGTCTTGATGTTACCTCGCGCAGCGATGGACCCATCCAGCTTTTCCTCACATACGAGAACATCAAATATTTGATTTGAAGGTACTCTAGGCAAGAACACCGCCGAACAAGTTATGTTAGATTTGAACTTCAACGAATGCGATGATATTTCTCTCCAGAGTCAAGGCGATGGAATAATTCACATTTCTAGATATATCACAGATCTAAGTGACCAAATGGAGGATTTATCCGATGAGGAATCCGATGCAATGGAAGAGATGATGGCTTTGTCAAAGAAGCTAAATAAATCTGATGCATAAGCCAACAACAGCAAATCTGTCAAAATAGCCGCAGAGGCGGCAGCCGAAGAAAATGACGATGATGAAGAAGATGACAGCGATTTCAATGGTGAGCCAGATGCGATGATGACGAAAAAGAGGACGACGATGATGAGGAAGAAGTTGAAAGTGAAGCCCAAGTAAAACGGCGTCGAACCACAAAAGAAAGAGAGCAAGCAGAAAAAAGACAAGAAAGAAGGCAACAACAAGGAGCCCAAAAGCAAAAGGGAGGTGGTGTGAAAGTTAAAGACATTCGCGTGGGTTACGGACCCGTGGCAAAAACAGGCAAAAGGGCGGACGTCTGTTATGAAGGTCGTCTCAAGTTAAACAACAAAGTATTTGCCAGTCTCAAACAAGGCGGTCCATTCAAGTTTGGTTTGGGTCGCGGCGAAGTCAGCAAGGGCTGGGATGTTGGTGTAGTAGGCATGAAGGTTAGAGGAAAGAGACGCATCACTTGTCCAGCACATATGGCCTACGGTGCGCAAGGATCCCCACCAACAACCCCACCAAACAGTACATTGGTGTTTGAAGTTAAATTGAAAGCTGTGCAGTAAATAAACACAATCGAAGCGAGCGAGGAGTATTTCTTAATTTTTGTTGAGCCTTTCTTTTTAGAAAAAAAAATTACTTTTTTCCTATATACCTTTTTATTGATGTTACTACCTACAAAACAAAAACAAAACTTATTTAACGAATAGGTTTCTATTTTTCTCTTGTTTACATGTTTTCTAGGTTTTTTTTTATTTAATTGAATTTAAAACATTCCGTTAATGTTTGTTTATCTACATCATCACACCCAACACTTATTCTTTTAATATTAACCGAAGTTAAGAAACTGATAGATTAAGGATATTACCCGGCAATTACAGAATAAAGATTTTTTTTTCAAATAATTTTCAATATTTACTCGTACGCAATACCATTTCTCATAACTTTCGATTCATCAAGATTTATAATAAGGTTCCACAAATTGCAATATTCGTTTAACTTATTTATCATCAACTGTAAACTTTCAGGTGACTCAGCAATAGTTGTCTCCGGCAGGTAGACAAGCTGTCATCATCTATGAAAAGCACAAATAAAATGGCTCTTAATAAACATCCTTGTTTCAATCCAGTTTGTGTTTCAAATCATTCTGATGCTTTTGTTCCACCCCATACTGCTGACAGTATGTATGTTGTAAAGCTTCTTTATTATTCTAAGCATTTTTGTCGACATACCCAGTTGATTTAATTTTAAGTAGGTATAGTGCGTTTCTATCTATTGTGTCAAAAACTGCCTTTAAATCTACAAAGAAGATGTTTAATTTGCGTTGACGGTATAAGATTGTGGAGCTTATTTTCGTCCACCGATTTTGTTGAGAGTAGCACTGCTGTAAAGATTCTTGGTATGGAATTTGTAAATAAGATACATCTATAATTTGTTGGATCATTTGCGTCTCCTTTCTTATGTATCGGAAATAACAGAGCTTCTTTGAAGAGGGCAGGTACCTGTGCCGTATGTGGTTGAAACTTTGGCAAATTTTCTGAATAAATTAAATTGGTGCATTTCTGTAAAATTCTGTCGCAACTCGATCTATTCCTCGCCTTCATCCATCATAAATTGTTATCTCAGGTATGTACATTGTTTTATTGGAATATTGTGTATTTTTAAATTCCATAAGGTATATATATTTAATTGAATATACAAATACTACATGCATACATATTTAGGTCCTCAGACCTTAATGAGTCCGTTGTGATCCCCTTAAGGGCATAGGGCCTTTACTACTCCTACGCGCCATTGTGTACGGTTTCTGGAACTCTTTCCCAGCTGTGCAGATTCCCTTTGGACTGTCCTGCCCCATGTGTTCTCTACCTGCTGCACAGAAGCACGGATTCAACATTGGAGCGGAACAGTCTCAGCTTGGTCTTTAAGCTTATAGCATTATTTGTCCATATTTTGGACAGCATTCCGAAAGCCGCCTTTGCCTTTTTAATACGACTGTCGACGTCTTGTTTTGTTCCGCCTTTGGCGATTGGAAGTCTTCTACTTTCTCTACCGGTTGCCCAGAAATATTGTCTTGCACGGATGAGTTTCGTCCGAGGCTGATCATTTATGTTTTTGCCGTGTGAATTTTCAGCCCCACGATGTCTGCTTCTTTCTCTTCCCTTGAGTAAGCATACGTCGTCCGCGTAGTCCAGATGTTTTAGTTGGGATGTCAAACTCCATTGAATTCCACCATTTCCAGTTTTCACACTGCATCAAATCTGCTTTCTTCGGGAGCTTGACGGTCATTCCCTTTTTCCACTCCTTTGGGAAGCACTCAGAGTTCCAGGCTCTCTCTCTTCATGGCTCAACTCTCTGAGTTGATGTGGTTGGTGCTGCTTGTAAGAGCTCTGCAGGAATACCGTCCAGTCCTACCGCCTTGTTGTTTTTCAGTGTTTTAATCCATCTCTACTCTCTATTGGGAGGTGTGCTGCGAATTCGGGCATTTGTTGGTTCGGACGGGTCATGAGGGCAACACACGGTTTCATACAGAAGCTTAGTGTTTATTCCACCTCATCCGAATGGAACAGGGAACCATATACATCTTTCACCAGATGTTGTTTTTGGGCTTTGTACACCAGTATATAAACAGTTCTGCTGGCACACCGATTTGAGGCCTCTTCTGCTTCTTCAGCTAATGCGTTGATGTAGTTACGCTTGTCACGTCTCACGCTACGGTAAACTTCTCTCGTCTTCATACGATACGTAGACTCTAGGTCATTTCTTTCTGCTGCTTGAGTAGCTGCGATGCGAGCTCGAAGTTGTTTTCGATCTTTTTCCAGGTTTCTGCAGATAGTCAAGAACTATTTCTTTCTTGTGCCCGACCGACTATTCTTTTGCCACATTTTTCACAGCACACCATTGGTCTTCGATGGAGGTAGGTTCACTGCTGCTTATTGTTCTCAGTCCTTGGGAAAGATAGTCCCCTACTTGTTGGCGAACTATGGGTCCTTTAGTCTGTCGGTATTAAACCTGGGCATTCGAGTGTTTTCTTGGATCTCCGAACTGCAGAATCTTACGAGAGCTACCATCAGATGGTGCCAGGAGACTACTTCTAAAACGTCGGCTGATCGCAAAGTGATCAGTTTAGTTGGAAGTTGCTTATCTACCGTTGGACACACAGCTTATCTTGTGGCACGTCTTGTGTTCAAACATGGCGCCACCAATTACAAGACAAGTTACAAAAATTTGTCAGTACATTTCGGACAGACCTCATTTGCAAAATGCCGGTACTGAATTTGGTAAACACTGAAACTGGTGATATAATTTTTAATCATCATATGCCAAGAATCTCATTTGCATCAGTTGGAAAGTCTGTAAGTTGAATTCTTTACTCTTGCATTTGATTTCTCAGATTTTTTTCTTAAGAATTTTATTTGCATTTGTTGCTATACAAATTAAATGTAGGATTTAAAATTACTTTAATAAGTTCTGTAAAGGTTCTGAGATAAGAACGTTTTAGAGTGCGTATTGGGCAGCTAGCCCGATCACTAGCTATTTTCATACAGTAGCGCACATTTGAAGTCGTCGTACACTTGTCGCGGCACCTGGGGTCTTTCGTTTTCTATATGGTTGTTAAATCCTTGGATTATGTCAATACAATCAACCCAAGCAAGAAGTTGATGTTGAAAATCTATGCCTCTAAATAGTAGAGTCCACCCAATATTATTTGCAGTTTTTGTTGGGACAAGCTTTGATGCAAGATGTTGTTTAATATTGTAGGTTGGAGTCACATCTATTCCAAGGTATTTGTAGCTTTTGACCACTTCAATATTCACTAGACCCCAATACCATTTCTCTCTTTGTGAACATCTTCCTCTCGTACATCCTGCTATCATAACTTTCTATTTATCCAGATTTATAATAAGGTTCCCCAAATTGCAATATTCGTTTAACTTATTTATCATCAACTGTAAACTTTGAGGTGATTCAGCAAGTAGAATCAAACTGTATGTATGAACTTGTTCAATGTATTTTGGATGAGCAACTTCCTGAAGTGCTATCTCAATATGATTCCATTAATGTTGTTTCCACATTTGTGTCCTTAACCTTTTAAAATTTGTAACTGCCTCAATTGGGTTTCTCTTTGTTGCCAGGTTACGTGCAGTTTGTTGTAGATACTCGTTTTTGTTTTTACTCAATACAAATTTGTCTTTGCTTGGCTGTTACGCAATTGCAAACGTTTATCAATATTTGTTGAATTCCCTATTCTATTCAATAAGAACGACATTAGTTCAGTTAATCCTTAAATTGACCTTGCGCGGAGAGGCACTGTCAGTTTTTTTTTTCATGGGCCGATAGGGGTTTATTTGAAAAGCTTAAACCCAAATTTGCACCACCTGACATCTCATCTTACCAAAGTTATATACAAAAATGCATTTTTTTGTTTTTTGCTAATATTTCGCTTCCAATATGCCATGACTCCAAAAACTAAAAATCAAATGGTTCATGATAATATTTTCTTTCAATAAAGTGCAATTTCTTTTGGTTGAAATACATATGTACAAAAATGCAGCTAGTCAAAGTCAGTTCTTCATTTTAAAATTACACTTTTTCGTAATTATATCAACAAAATCTAATATTGTGGTTTACATTGTTTTTACTAATTTATTAGTTCTATTCATTCCCCACAATTTTAAGAAAAAACAAACTCTTCACGACTAATAAAAGTCGGGGTACCCCAGCTTGAACACATGCATGTCCTATCGAAAACACAAGCAAAATTTAGTTTTTGGCAAATATCTCGACTCTAACCTGTTGCGTTGGCAAAAATAAAATTACACGTTGTTTGTTTTAACATTTTCTATAATTTGAGTGCCTTTTCTTTTTGTTCAAACACATAAATAATAAGCGACATTTAGTGAAGTCTTTTTTTTCTTCACTTTTTGTCTTACTTTTTTTTAAATACCGCATCTATTAGTGATTAAAATTAAATTAATTTGGAAGCCTTTAATGTTCCTAACAAATTTGTTGTTGTTTTCAATGAAAAAATGTCTTCTCCAAATCCAAAACTGACGTTCGGACGAACTGCCTATGAGAAGTCACAAAAAAAGCTGTCAAAAATCTACTGAGTAGGTATACCTTGTTTTGGATTTGGAGAAGGCATTTTGTTGTTGTAAATTTCAGTTGCATTGTTGTTGTTTTCAACTAAAAAATGTCTTTTCCAAATCCAAAACTGACGTTCGGACTGAGAAAGATTACTATGGCGTCACAGAAAAACTGTAAAAAATTAATGAGTATACCTTGTTTTGGATTTGGAGGAGACATTTTTTTGTTGTAATATCTGTTGCATTGTTGTTTTCAATAAAAAAATATTATTTCCAAATCCAAATTGACGTTCGGACGAACTGCCTATCAGAAAGATGATATTTTTTTTGTAAATTTCTGTTGCATTGTTGTTTTCAATACAAAAATGCCTTCTCCAAATCCAAAACTGACGTACGGACGTTCGGGCTGAGAAAGATGACTGGCGTCACAGAAAAAATGTCAAAGACCTAAGACCAATATTACACTTCCGCATGTTTAGTTGCGCATGTATGAAATGCAAAGGAGAAAAAAGAATAAAATTGTATGAATTATTTATTTCTTTTCTCTTTTGCACTTCATATATGCGCAACTAAATATGCGCCGTGTAATTAGGCTTTTTACGCATTTGTCTTTGTCGCTTCTCTTTCACACAAAAATAGAAAAAAAAAGAAAACGGTAAATCTTGTTCGAAGAATGTAAACAAACAACGCATACCATATTCAGTATTTTTGCAAAAAAGTGTATATTTTTTTTATATTAACGGTTTAAATGTATTATTATGTTAATTTTTAGTTGAAAGCCAACTGATTAAGCACTAAATATTCATTAATATCTATTTGTAAGCTACTGACTTTCTTCGAACTAGAGAGCTGTCATGTTTTTTTTGTCCTCATTTTTTTCTTATTTTTGCGTGACGTCTTGGGTAAAAGCCCAATACCCGTCTAATATGTAACTTTGTTTTCTGTTTATCATGTTATATGGAAGTTGCTCGCCTATCGTTGGGCACGTCTCGTGTTAAAACATGGTGCCACCAATTACAAGACAAGATAAAAAAATTTGTCAGTACAGTTCGGACAGACCTTATTTGCAAAATGCCGGTACCAATGTAATTTTTAATGTGAGCACCAAGGCACTGAATTTGTTAAAAAAAGAAACTGGTTATATAATTTTTAATCCAATATGCCAAGAATCTCATTTGCATCGGTTGGAGACTCTGTAAGTTAAATTTCATACTCTTCCATATTGATTTCTCAGATTTTTTTTTTCTTAAGAAATTTATTTTTATTTGTTGCTATACAATTAAAATATAGGATTTAAAATGACTTAAATAAGTTCTGTAAAGGTTTTGAGATAAAAAAGTAGAGTCCAACTAATATTATTTTTTTTTTAGGTTGGAGTCACATCTATTAGAAGGTATTTGTAGCTTTCGACCACTTCGCGTGCTATCAGATTTGTGAATTAAGTTGCATTTAAACAATTTGTAAAGCCGCTCTTGATGTTACCTCTCGCAGCGATGGACCCATCCAGCTTTTCCTCACATACGAGAACATCAAATATTTGATTTGAAGGTACTCTCCAGAGTCAAGGCGATGGAATAATTCACATTTCTAGATATATCACAGATCTAAGTGACCAAATGGAGGATTTATCCGATGAGGAATCCGATGCAATGGAAGAGATGATGGCTTTGTCAAAGAAGCTAAATAAATCTGATGCATAAGCCAACAACAGCAAATCTGTCAAAATAGCCGCAGAGGCGGCAGCCGAAAAAAATGACGACGATGATGAAGAAGATGACAGCGATTTCAATGGTGAGCCAGATGCGATGATGACGAAAAAGAGGACGACGATGATGAGGAAGAAGTTGAAAGTGAAGCCCAAGTAAAACGGCGTCGAACCACAAAAGAAAGAGAGCAAGCAGAAAAAAGACAAGAAAGAAGGCAACAACAAGGAGCCCAAAAGCAAAAGGGAGGTGGTGTGAAAGTTAAAGACATTCGCGTGGGTTACGGACCCGTGGCAAAAACAGGCAAAAGGGCGGACGTCTGTTATGAATGTCGTCTCAAGGTAAACAACAAAGTATTTGCCAGTCTCAAACAAGGCGGTCCATTCAAGTTTGGTTTGGGTCGCGGCGAAGTCAGAAAGGGCTGGGATGTTGGTGTAGTAGGCATGAAGGTTAGAGGAAAGAGACGCATCACTTGTCCAGCACATATGGCCTACGGTGCGCAAGGATCCCCACCAACAACCCCACCAAACAGTACATTGGTGTTTGAAGTTAAATTGAAAGCTGTGCAGTAAATAAACACAATCGAAGCGAGCGAGGAGTATTTCTTAATTTTTGTTGAGCCTTTCTTTTTAGAAAAAAAAATTACTTTTTTCCTATATACCTTTTTATTGCTGTTACTACCTACAAAACAAAAACAAAACTTATTTAACGAATAAGTTTCTATTTTTCTCTTGTTTACATGTTTTCTAGGTTTTTTTTATTTGATTGAATTTAAAACATTCCGATAATGTTTGTTTATCTACATCATCACACCCAACACTTATTCTTTTTATATTAACAGAAGTTAAGAAACTGATAGATTAAGGATATTACCCGGCAATTACAGATTAAAGATTTTTTTTAAAATAATTTTTAATATTTACTCGACCGCAATACCATTTCTCATAACTTTCGATTCATCACGATTTATAATAAGGTTCCACAAATTGCAATATTCGTTTAACTTATTTATCATCAACTGTAAACTTTCAGGTGACTCAGCAATAGTTGTCTCCGGCAGGTAGACAAGCTGTCATCATCTATGAAAAGCACAAATAAAATGGCTCTTAATAAACATCCTTGTTTCAATCCAGTTTGTGTTTCAAATCATTCTGATGCTTTTGTTCCACCCCATACTGCTGACAGTATGTATGTTGTACAGCTTCTTTATTATTCTAAGCATTTTTGTCGACATACCCAGTTGATTTAATTTTAAGTAGGTATAGTGCGTTTCTATCTATTGTGTCAAAAACTGCCTTTAAATCTACAAAGAAGATGTTTAATTTGCGTTGACGGTATAAGATTGTGGAGCTTATTTTCGTCCACCGATTTTGTTGAGAGTAGCACTGCTGTAAAGATTCTTGGTATGGAATTTGTAAATAAGATACATCTATAATTTGTTCTTTGAAGAGGGCAGGTACCTGTGCCGTATGTGGTTGAAACTTTGGCAAATTTTCCGAATAAATTAAATTGGTGCATTTCTGTAAAATTCTGTCGCAACTCGATCTATTCCTCGCCTTCATCCATCATAAATTGTTATCTCAGGTATGTACATTGTTTTATTGGAATATTGTGTATTTTTAAATTCCATAAGGTATATATATTTAATTGAATATACAAATACTACATGCATACATATTTAGGTCCTCAGACCTTAATGAGTCCGTTGTGATCCCCTTAAGGGCATAGGGCCTTTACTACTCCTACGCGCCATTGTGTACGGTTTCTGGAACTCTTTCCCAGCTGTGCAGATTCCCTTTGGACTGTCCTGCCCCATGTGTTCTCTACCTGCTGCACAGAAGCACGGATTCAACATTGGAGCGGAACAGTCTCAGCTTGGTCTTTAAGCTTATAGCATTATTTGTCCATATTTTGGACAGCATTCCGAAAGCCGCCTTTGCCTTTTTAATACGACTGTCGACGTCTTGTTTTGTTCCGCCTTTGGCGATTGGAAGTCTTCTACTTTCTCTACCGGTTGTCCAGAAATATTGTCTTGCACGGATGAGTTTCGTCCGAGGCTGATCATTTATGTTTTTGCCGTGTGAATTTTCAGCCCCACGATGTCTGCTTCTTTCTCTTCCCTTGAGTAAGCATACGTCGTCCGCGTAGTCCAGATGTTTTAGTTGGGATGTCAAACTCCATTGAATTCCACCATTTCCAGTTTTCACACTGCATCAAATCTGCTTTCTTCGGGAGCTTGACGGTCATTCCCTTTTTCCACTCCTTTGGGAAGCACTCAGAGTTCCAGGCTCTCTCTCTTCATGGCTCAACTCTCTGAGTTGATGTGGTTGGTGCTGCTTGTAAGAGCTCTGCAGGAATACCGTCCAGTCCTACCGCCTTGTTGTTTTTCAGTGTTTTAATCCATCTCTACTCTCTATTGGGAGGTGTGCTGCGAATTCGGGCATTTGTTGGTTCGGACGGGTCATGAGGGCAACACACGGTTTCATACAGAAGCTTAGTGTTTATTCCACCTCATCCGAATGGAACAGGGAACCATATACATCTTTCACCAGATGTTGTTTTTGGGCTTTGTACACCAGTATATAAACAGTTCTGCTGGCACACCGATTTGAGGCCTCTTCTGCTTCTTCAGCTAATGCGTTGATGTAGTTACGCTTGTCACGTCTCACGCTACGGTAAACTTCTCTCGTCTTCATACGATACGTAGACTCTAGGTCATTTCTTTCTGCTGCTTGAGTAGCTGCGATGCGAGCTCGAAGTTGTTTTCGATCTTTTTCCAGGTTTCTGCAGATAGTCAAGAACTATTTCTTTCTTGTGCCCGACCGACTATTCTTTTGCCACATTTTTCACAGCACACCATTGGTCTTCGATGGAGGTAGGTTCACTGCTGCTTATTGTTCTCAGTCCTTGGGAAAGATAGTCCCCTACTTGTTGGCGAACTATGGGTCCTTTAGTCTGTCGGTATTAAACCTGGGCATTCGAGTGTTTTCTTGGATCTCCGAACTGCAGAATCTTACGAGAGCTACCATCAGATGGTGCCAGGAGACTACTTCTAAAACGTCGGCTGATCGCAAAGTGATCAGTTTAGTTGGAAGTTGCTTATCTACCGTTGGACACACAGCTTATCTTGTGGCACGTCTTGTGTTCAAACATGGCGCCACCAATTACAAGACAAGTTACAAAAATTTGTCAGTACATTTCGGACAGACCTCATTTGCAAAATGCCGGTACTGAATTTGGTAAACACTGAAACTGGTGATATAATTTTTAATCATCATATGCCAAGAATCTCATTTGCATCAGTTGGAAAGTCTGTAAGTTGAATTCTTTACTCTTGCATTTGATTTCTCAGATTTTTTTCTTAAGAATTTTATTTGCATTTGTTGCTATACAAATTAAATGTAGGATTTAAAATTACTTTAATAAGTTCTGTAAAGGTTCTGAGATAAGAACGTTTTAGAGTGCGTATTGGGCAGCTAGCCCGATCACTAGCTATTTTCATACAGTAGCGCACATTTGAAGTCGTCGTACACTTGTCGCGGCACCTGGGGTCTTTCGTTTTCTATATGGTTGTTAAATCCTTGGATTATGTCAATACAATCAACCCAAGCAAGAAGTTGATGTTGAAAATCTATGCCTCTAAATAGTAGAGTCCACCCAATATTATTTGCAGTTTTTGTTGGGACAAGCTTTGATGCAAGATGTTGTTTAATATTGTAGGTTGGAGTCACATCTATTCCAAGGTATTTGTAGCTTTTGACCACTTCAATATTCACTAGACCCCAATACCATTTCTCTCTTTGTGAACATCTTCCTCTCGTACATCCTGCTATCATAACTTTCTATTTATCCAGATTTATAATAAGGTTCCCCAAATTGCAATATTCGTTTAACTTATTTATCATCAACTGTAAACTTTGAGGTGATTCAGCAAGTAGAATCAAACTGTATGTATGAACTTGTTCAATGTATTTTGGATGAGCAACTTCCTGAAGTGCTATCTCAATATGATTCCATTAATGTTGTTTCCACATTTGTGTCCTTAACCTTTTAAAATTTGTAACTGCCTCAATTGGGTTTCTCTTTGTTGCCAGGTTACGTGCAGTTTGTTGTAGATACTCGTTTTTGTTTTTACTCAATACAAATTTGTCTTTGCTTGGCTGTTACGCAATTGCAAACGTTTATCAATATTTGTTGAATTCCCTATTCTATTCAATAAGAACGACATTAGTTCAGTTAATCCTTAAATTGACCTTGCGCGGAGAGGCACTGTCAGTTTTTTTTTTCATGGGCCGATAGGGGTTTATTTGAAAAGCTTAAACCCAAATTTGCACCACCTGACATCTCATCTTACCAAAGTTATATACAAAAATGCATTTTTTTGTTTTTTGCTAATATTTCGCTTCCAATATGCCATGACTCCAAAAACTAAAAATCAAATGGTTCATGATAATATTTTCTTTCAATAAAGTGCAATTTCTTTTGGTTGAAATACATATGTACAAAAATGCAGCTAGTCAAAGTCAGTTCTTCATTTTAAAATTACACTTTTTCGTAATTATATCAACAAAATCTAATATTGTGGTTTACATTGTTTTTACTAATTTATTAGTTCTATTCATTCCCCACAATTTTAAGAAAAAACAAACTCTTCACGACTAATAAAAGTCGGGGTACCCCAGCTTGAACACATGCATGTCCTATCGAAAACACAAGCAAAATTTAGTTTTTGGCAAATATCTCGACTCTAACCTGTTGCGTTGGCAAAAATAAAATTACACGTTGTTTGTTTTAACATTTTCTATAATTTGAGTGCCTTTTCTTTTTGTTCAAACACATAAATAATAAGCGACATTTAGTGAAGTCTTTTTTTTCTTCACTTTTTGTCTTACTTTTTTTTAAATACCGCATCTATTAGTGATTAAAATTAAATTAATTTGGAAGCCTTTAATGTTCCTAACAAATTTGTTGTTGTTTTCAATGAAAAAATGTCTTCTCCAAATCCAAAACTGACGTTCGGACGAACTGCCTATGAGAAGTCACAAAAAAAGCTGTCAAAAATCTACTGAGTAGGTATACCTTGTTTTGGATTTGGAGAAGGCATTTTGTTGTTGTAAATTTCAGTTGCATTGTTGTTGTTTTCAACTAAAAAATGTCTTTTCCAAATCCAAAACTGACGTTCGGACTGAGAAAGATTACTATGGCGTCACAGAAAAACTGTCAAAAATTAATGAGTATACCTTGTTTTGGATTTGGAGGAGACATTTTTTTGTTGTAATATCTGTTGCATTGTTGTTTTCAATAAAAAAATATTATTTCCAAATCCAAATTGACGTTCGGACGAACTGCCTATCAGAAAGATGATATTTTTTTTGTAAATTTCTGTTGCATTGTTGTTTTCAATACAAAAATGCCTTCTCCAAATCCAAAACTGACGTACGGACGTTCGGGCTGAGAAAGATGACTGGCGTCACAGAAAAAATGTCAAAGACCTAAGACCAATATTACACTTCCGCATGTTTAGTTGCGCATGTATGAAATGCAAAGGAGAAAAAAGAATAAAATTGTATGATTTATTTATTTCTTTTCTCTTTTGCACTTCATATATGCGCAACTAAATATGCGCCGTGTAATTAGGCTTTTTACGCATTTGTCTTTGTCGCTTCTCTTTCACACAAAAATAGAAAAAAAAAGAAAACGGTAAATCTTGTTCGAAGAATGTAAACAAACAACGCATACCATATTCAGTATTTTTGCAAAAAAGTGTATATTTTTTTTATATTAACGGTTTAAATGTATTATTATGTTAATTTTTAGTTGAAAGCCAACTGATTAAGCACTAAATATTCATTAATATCTATTTGTAAGCTACTGACTTTCTTCGAACTAGAGAGCTGTCATGTTTTTTTTGTCCTCATTTTTTTCTTATTTTTGCGTGACGTCTTGGGTAAAAGCCCAATACCCGTCTAATATGTAACTTTGTTTTCTGTTTATCATGTTATATGGAAGTTGCTCGCCTATCGTTGGGCACGTCTCGTGTTAAAACATGGTGCCACCAATTACAAGACAAGATAAAAAAATTTGTCAGTACAGTTCGGACAGACCTTATTTGCAAAATGCCGGTACCAATGTAATTTTTAATGTGAGCACCAAGGCACTGAATTTGTTAAAAAAAGAAACTGGTTATATAATTTTTAATCCAATATGCCAAGAATCTCATTTGCATCGGTTGGAGACTCTGTAAGTTAAATTTCATACTCTTCCATATTGATTTCTCAGATTTTTTTTTTCTTAAGAAATTTATTTTTATTTGTTGCTATACAATTAAAATATAGGATTTAAAATGACTTAAATAAGTTCTGTAAAGGTTTTGAGATAAAAAAGTAGAGTCCAACTAATATTATTTTTTTTTTAGGTTGGAGTCACATCTATTAGAAGGTATTTGTAGCTTTCGACCACTTCGCGTGCTATCAGATTTGTGAATTAAGTTGCATTTAAACAATTTGTAAAGCCGCTCTTGATGTTACCTCTCGCAGCGATGGACCCATCCAGCTTTTCCTCACATACGAGAACATCAAATATTTGATTTGAAGGTACTCTCCAGAGTCAAGGCGATGGAATAATTCACATTTCTAGATATATCACAGATCTAAGTGACCAAATGGAGGATTTATCCGATGAGGAATCCGATGCAATGGAAGAGATGATGGCTTTGTCAAAGAAGCTAAATAAATCTGATGCATAAGCCAACAACAGCAAATCTGTCAAAATAGCCGCAGAGGCGGCAGCCGAAAAAAATGACGACGATGATGAAGAAGATGACAGCGATTTCAATGGTGAGCCAGATGCGATGATGACGAAAAAGAGGACGACGATGATGAGGAAGAAGTTGAAAGTGAAGCCCAAGTAAAACGGCGTCGAACCACAAAAGAAAGAGAGCAAGCAGAAAAAAGACAAGAAAGAAGGCAACAACAAGGAGCCCAAAAGCAAAAGGGAGGTGGTGTGAAAGTTAAAGACATTCGCGTGGGTTACGGACCCGTGGCAAAAACAGGCAAAAGGGCGGACGTCTGTTATGAATGTCGTCTCAAGGTAAACAACAAAGTATTTGCCAGTCTCAAACAAGGCGGTCCATTCAAGTTTGGTTTGGGTCGCGGCGAAGTCAGAAAGAGCTGGGATGTTGGTGTAGTAGGCATGAAGGTTAGAGGAAAGAGACGCATCACTTGTCCAGCACATATGGCCTACGGTGCGCAAGGATCCCCACCAACAACCCCACCAAACAGTACATTGGTGTTTGAAGTTAAATTGAAAGCTGTGCAGTAAATAAACACAATCGAAGCGAGCGAGGAGTATTTCTTAATTTTTGTTGAGCCTTTCTTTTTAGAAAAAAAAATTACTTTTTTCCTATATACCTTTTTATTGCTGTTACTACCTACAAAACAAAAACAAAACTTATTTAACGAATAAGTTTCTATTTTTCTCTTGTTTACATGTTTTCTAGGTTTTTTTTATTTGATTGAATTTAAAACATTCCGATAATGTTTGTTTATCTACATCATCACACCCAACACTTATTCTTTTTATATTAACAGAAGTTAAGAAACTGATAGATTAAGGATATTACCCGGCAATTACAGATTAAAGATTTTTTTTTAAATAATTTTTAATATTTACTCGACCGCAATACCATTTCTCATAACTTTCGATTCATCACGATTTATAATAAGGTTCCACAAATTGCAATATTCGTTTAACTTATTTATCATCAACTGTAAACTTTCAGGTGACTCAGCAATAGTTGTCTCCGGCAGGTAGACAAGCTGTCATCATCTATGAAAAGCACAAATAAAATGGCTCTTAATAAACATCCTTGTTTCAATCCAGTTTGTGTTTCAAATCATTCTGATGCTTTTGTTCCACCCCATACTGCTGACAGTATGTATGTTGTACAGCTTCTTTATTATTCTAAGCATTTTTGTCGACATACCCAGTTGATTTAATTTTAAGTAGGTATAGTGCGTTTCTATCTATTGTGTCAAAAACTGCCTTTAAATCTACAAAGAAGATGTTTAATTTGCGTTGACGGTATAAGATTGTGGAGCTTATTTTCGTCCACCGATTTTGTTGAGAGTAGCACTGCTGTAAAGATTCTTGGTATGGAATTTGTAAATAAGATACATCTATAATTTGTTGGATCATTTGCGTCTCCTTTCTTATGTATCGGAAATAACAGAGCTTCTTTGAAGAGGGCAGGTACCTGTGCCGTATGTGGTTGGAACTTTGGCAAATTTTCCGAATAAATTAAATTGGTGCATTTCTGTAAAATTCTGTCGCAACTCGATCTATTCCTCGCCTTCATCCATCATAAATTGTTATCTCAGGTATATACATTGTTTTATTGGAATATTGTGTATTTTTAAATTCCATAAGGTATATATATTAAATTGAATATACAAATACTACATGCATACATATTTAGGTCCTCAGACCTTAATGAGTCCGTTGTGATCCCCTTAAGGGCATAGGGCCTTTACTACTCCTACGCGCCATTGTGTACGGTTATTTGTCCATATTTTAGACAGCATTCCGAAAGCCGCCTTTGCCTTTTTAATACGACTGTCGACGTCTTGTTTTGTTCCGCCTTTGGCGATTGGAAGTCTTCTACTTTCTCTACCGGTTGTCCAGAAATATTGTCTTGCACGGATGAGTTTCGTCCGAGGCTGATCATTTATGTTTTTGCCGTGTGAATTTTCAGCCCCACGATGTCTGCTTCTTTCTCTTCCCTTGAGTAAGCGTAGTCGTCCGCGTAGTCCAGATGTTTTAGTTGGGATGTCAAACTCCATTGAATTCCACCATTTCCAGTTTTCACACTGCATCAAATCTGCTTTCTTCGGGAGCTTGACGGTCATTCCCTTTTTCCACTCCTTTGGGAAGCACTCAGAGTTCCAGGCTCTCTCTCTTCATGGCTCAACTCTCTGAGTTGAAGTGGTTGGTGCTGCTTGTAAGAGCTCTGCAGGAATACCGTCCAGTCCTACCGTCCAGTCCTACCGCCTTGTTGTTTTTCAGTGTTTTAATCCCTCTCTACTCTCTACTGGGAGGTGTGCTGCGAATTCGGGCATTTGTTGGTTCGGACGGGTCATCAGGTATAGGATGCGCAACACACGGTTTCATACAGAAGCGAAGTGTTTATTCCACCTCATCCGAATGGAACAGGGAACCATATACATCTTTGACCAGATGTTGTTTTTGGGCTTTGTACACCAGTATATAAACAGTTCTGCTGGCACACCGATTTGAGGCCTCTTCTGCTTCTTCAGCTAATGCGTTGATGTAGTTACGCTTGTCACGTCTCACGCTACGGTAAACTTCTCTCGTCTTCATACGATACGTAGACTCTAGGTCATTTCTTTCTGCTGCTTGAGTAGCTGCGATGCGAGCTCGAAGTTGTTTTCGATCTTTTTCCAGGTTTCTGCGGATAGTCAAGAACTATTTCTTTCTTGTGCCCGACCGACTATTCTTTTGCCACATTTTTCACAGCACACCATTGGTCTTCGATGGAGGTAGGTTCACTGCTGCTTATTGTTCTCAGTCCTTGGGAAAGATAGTCCCCTACTTGTTGGCGAACTATGGGTCCTTTAGTCTGTCGGTATTAAACCTGGGCATTCGAGTGTTTTCTTGGATCTCCGAACTGCAGAATCTTACGAGAGCTACCATCAGATGGTGCCAGGAGACTACTTCTAAAACGTCGGCTGATCGCAAAGTGATCAATTTAGTTGGAAGTTGCTTATCTACCGTTGGACACACAGCTTATCTTGTGGCACGTCTTGTGTTCAAACATGGCGCCACCAATTACAAGACAAGTTACAAAAATTTGTCAGTACATTTCGGACAGACCTCATTTGCAAAATGCCGGTACTGAATTTGGTAAACACTGAAACTGGTGATATAATTTTTAATCATCATATGCCAAGAATCTCATTTGCATCAGTTGGAAAGTCTGTAAGTTGAATTCTTTACTCTTGCATTTGATTTCTCAGATTTTTTTCTTAAGAATTTTATTTCCATTTGTTGCTATACAAATTAAATGTAGGATTTAAAATTACTTTAATAAGTTCTGTAAAGGTTCTGAGATAAGAACGTTTTAGAGTGCGTATTGGGCAGCTAGCCCGATCACTAGCTATTTTCATACAGTAGCGCACATTTGAAGTCGTCGTACACTTGTCGCGGCACCTGGGGTCTTTCGTTTTCTATATGGTTGTTAAATCCTTGGATTATGTCAATACAATCAACCCAAGCAAGAAGTTGATGTTGAAAATCTATGCCTCTAAATAGTAGAGTCCACCCAATATTATTTGCAGTTTTTGTTGGGACAAGCTTTGATGCAAGATGTTGTTTAATATTGTAGGTTGGAGTCACATCTATTCCAAGGTATTTGTAGCTTTTGACCACTTCAATATTCACTAGACCCCAATACCATTTCTCTCTTTGTGAACATCTTCCTCTCGTACATCCTGCTATCATAACTTTCTATTTATCCAGATTTATAATAAGGTTCCCCAAATTGCAATATTCGTTTAACTTATTTATCATCAACTGTAAACTTTGAGGTGATTCAGCAAGTAGAATCAAACTGTATGTATGAACATGTTCAATGTATTTTGGATGAGCAACTTCCTGAAGTGCTATCTCAATATGATTCCATTAATGTTGTTTCCACATTTGTGTCCTTAACCTTTTAAAATTTGTAACTGCCTCAATTGGGTTTCTCTTTGTTGCCAGGTTACGTGCAGTTTGTTGTAGATACTCGTTTTTGTTTTTACTCAATACAAATTTGTCTTTGCTTGGCTGTTACGCAATTGCAAACGTTTATCAATATTTGTTGAATCCCCTATTCTATTCAATAAGAACGACATTAGTTCAGTTAATCCTTAAATTGACCTTGCGCGGATAGGCACTGTCAGTTTTTTTTGTCATGGGCCGATAGGGGTTTATTTGAAAAGCTTAAACCCAAATTTGCACCACCTGACATCTCATCTTACCAAAGTTATATACAAAAATGCATTTTTTTGTTTTTTGCTAATATTTCGCTTCCAATATGCCATGACGCCAAAAACTAAAAATCAAATGGTTCATGATAATATTTTCTTTCAATAAAGTGCAATTTCTTTTGGTTGAAATACATATGTACAAAAATGCAGCTAGTCAAAGTCAGTTCTTCGTTTTAAAATTACACTTTTTCGTAATTATATCAACAAAATCTAATATTGTGGTATACATTGTTTTTACTAATTTATTAGTTCTATTCATTCCCCACAATTTTAAGAAAAAACAAACTCTTCACGACTAATAAAAGTCGGGGTACCCCAGCTTGAACACATGCATGTCCTATCGAAAACACAAGCAAAATTTAGTTTTTGGCAAATATCTCGACTCTAACATATTGCGTTGGCAAAAATAAAATTACACGTTGTTTGTTTTAACATTTTCTATAATTTGAGTGCCTTTTCTTTTTGTTCAAACACATAAATAATAAGCGACATTTAGTGAAGTCTTTTTTTTCTTCACTAAATTAAATTAAAATTAAATTTGGAAGCCTTTAATGTTCCTAACAAATTTGTTGTTGTTTTCAATGAAAAAATGTCTTCTCCAAATCCAAAACTGACGTTCGGACGAACTGCCTATGAGAAGTCACAAAAAAAGCTGTCAAAAATCTACTGAGTAGGTATACCTTGTTTTGGATTTGGAGAAGGCATTTTGTTGTTGTAAATTTCAGTTGCATTGTTGTTGTTTTCAACTAAAAAATGTCTTTTCCAAATCCAAAACTGACGTTCGGACTGAGAAAGATTACTATGGCGTCACAGAAAAACTGTCAAAAATTAATGAGTATACCTTGTTTTGGATTTGGAGGAGACATTTTTTTGTTGTAATATCTGTTGCATTGTTGTTTTCAATAAAAAAATATTATTTCCAAATCCAAATTGACGTTCGGACGAACTGCCTATCAGAAAGATGATATTTTTTTTGTAAATTTCTGTTGCATTGTTGTTTTCAATACAAAAATGCCTTCTCCAAATCCAAAACTGACGTACGGACGTTCGGGCTGAGAAAGATGACTGGCGTCACAGAAAAAATGTCAAAGACCTAAGACCAATATTACACTTCCGCATGTTTAGTTGCGCATGTATGAAATGCAAAAGAATAAAATTGTATGAATTATTTATTTCTTTTCTCTTTTGCACTTCATATATGCGCAACTAAATATGCGCCGTGTAATTAGGCTTTTTACGCATTTGTCTTTGTCGCTTCTCTTTCACACAAAAATAGAAAAAAAAAGAAAACGGTAAATCTTGTTCGAAGAATGTAAACAAACAACGCATACCATATTCAGTATTTTTGCAAAAAAGTGTATATTTTTTTTATATTAACGGTTTAAATGTATTATTATGTTAATTTTTAGTTGAAAGCCAACTGATTAAGCACTAAATATTCATTAATATCTATTTGTAAGCTACTGACTTTCTTCGAACTAGAGAGCTGTCATGTTTTTTTTGTCCTCATTTTTTTCTTATTTTTGCGTGACGTCTTGGGTAAAAGCCCAATACCCGTCTAATATGTAACTTTGTTTTCTGTTTATCATGTTATGCCAAGAATCTCATTTGCATCGGTTGGAGACTCTGTAAGTTAAATTTCATACTCTTCCATATTGATTTCTCAGATTTTTTTTTTTCTTAAGAAATTTATTTTTATTTGTTGCTATACAATTAAAATATAGGATTTAAAATGACTTAAATAAGTTCTGTAAAGGTTTTGAGATAAAAAAGTAGAGTCCAACTAATATTATTTTTTTTTTAGGTTGGAGTCACATCTATTAGAAGGTATTTGTAGCTTTCGACCACTTCGCGTGCTATCAGATTTGTGAATTAAGTTGCATTTAAACAATTTGTAAAGCCGCTCTTGATGTTACCTCTCGCAGCGATGGACCCATCCAGCTTTTCCTCACATACGAGAACATCAAATATTTGATTTGAAGGTACTCTCCAGAGTCAAGGCGATGGAATAATTCACATTTCTAGATATATCACAGATCTAAGTGACCAAATGGAGGATTTATCCGATGAGGAATCCGATGCAATGGAAGAGATGATGGCTTTGTCAAAGAAGCTAAATAAATCTGATGCATAAGCCAACAACAGCAAATCTGTCAAAATAGCCGCAGAGGCGGCAGCCGAAAAAAATGACGACGATGATGAAGAAGATGACAGCGATTTCAATGGTGAGCCAGATGCGATGATGACGAAAAAGAGGACGACGATGATGAGGAAGAAGTTGAAAGTGAAGCCCAAGTAAAACGGCGTCGAACCACAAAAGAAAGAGAGCAAGCAGAAAAAAGACAAGAAAGAAGGCAACAACAAGGAGCCCAAAAGCAAAAGGGAGGTGGTGTGAAAGTTAAAGACATTCGCGTGGGTTACGGACCCGTGGCAAAAACAGGCAAAAGGGCGGACGTCTGTTATGAATGTCGTCTCAAGTTAAACAACAAAGTATTTGCCAGTCTCAAACAAGGCGGTCCATTCAAGTTTGGTTTGGGTCGCGGCGAAGTCAGCAAGGGCTGGGATGTTGGTGTAGTAGGCATGAAGGTTAGAGGAAAGAGACGCATCACTTGTCCAGCACATATGGCCTACGGTGCGCAAGGATCCCCACTAACAACCCCACCAAACAGTACATTGGTGTTTGAAGTTAAATTGAAAGCTGTGCAGTAAATAAACACAATCGAAGCGAGCGAGGAGTATTTCTTAATTTTTGTTGAGCCTTTCTTTTTAGAAAAAAAATTACTTTTTTCCTATATACCTTTTTATTGCTGTTACTACCTACAAAACAAAAACAAAACTTATTTAACGAATAGGTTTCTATTTTTCTCTTGTTTACATGTTTTTTTTTATTTGATTGAATTTAAAACATTCCGATAATGTTTGTTTATCTACATCATCACACCCAACACTTATTCTTTTTATATTAACAGAAGTTAAGAAACTGATAGATTAAGGATATTACCCGGCAATTACAGATTAAAGATTTTTTTTTAAATAATTTTTAATATTTACTCGACCGCAATACCATTTCTCATAACTTTCGATTCATCACGATTTATAATAAGGTTCCACAAATTGCAATATTCGTTTAACTTATTTATCATCAACTGTAAACTTTCAGGTGACTCAGCAATAGTTGTCTCCGGCAGCTAGACAAGCTGTCATCATCTATGAAAAGCACAAATAAAATGGCTCTTAATAAACATCCTTGTTTCAATCCAGTTTGTGTTTCAAATCATTCTGATGCTTTTGTTCCACCCCATACTGCTGACAGTATGTATGTTGTACAGCTTCTTTATTATTCTAAGCATTTTTGTCGACATACCCAGTTGATTTAATTTTAAGTAGGTATAGTGCGTTTCTATCTATTGTGTCAAAAACTGCCTTTAAATCTACAAAGAAGATGTTTAATTTGCGTTGACGGTATAAGATTGTGGAGCTTATTTTCGTCCACCGATTTTGTTGAGAGTAGCACTGCTGTAAAGATTCTTGGTATGGAATTTGTAAATAAGATACATCTATAATTTGTTCTTTGAAGAGGGCAGGTACCTGTGCCGTATGTGGTTGAAACTTTGGCAAATTTTCCGAATAAATTAAATTGGTGCATTTCTGTAAAATTCTGTCGCAACTCGATCTATTCCTCGCCTTCATCCATCATAAATTGTTATCTCAGGTATGTACATTGTTTTATTGGAATATTGTGTATTTTTAAATTCCATAAGGTATATATATTTAATTGAATATACAAATACTACATGCATACATATTTAGGTCCTCAGACCTTAATGAGTCCGTTGTGATCCCCTTAAGGGCATAGGGCCTTTACTACTCCTACGCGCCATTGTGTACGGTTTCTGGAACTCTTTCCCAGCTGTGCAGATTCCCTTTGGACTGTCCTGCCCCATGTGTTCTCTACCTGCTGCACAGAAGCACGGATTCAACATTGGAGCGGAACAGTCTCAGCTTGGTCTTTAAGCTTATAGCATTATTTGTCCATATTTTGGACAGCATTCCGAAAGCCGCCTTTGCCTTTTTAATACGACTGTCGACGTCTTGTTTTGTTCCGCCTTTGGCGATTGGAAGTCTTCTACTTTCTCTACCGGTTGTCCAGAAATATTGTCTTGCACGGATGAGTTTCGTCCGAGGCTGATCATTTATGTTTTTGCCGTGTGAATTTTCAGCCCCACGATGTCTGCTTCTTTCTCTTCCCTTGAGTAAGCATACGTCGTCCGCGTAGTCCAGATGTTTTAGTTGGGATGTCAAACTCCATTGAATTCCACCATTTCCAGTTTTCACACTGCATCAAATCTGCTTTCTTCGGGAGCTTGACGGTCATTCCCTTTTTCCACTCCTTTGGGAAGCACTCAGAGTTCCAGGCTCTCTCTCTTCATGGCTCAACTCTCTGAGTTGATGTGGTTGGTGCTGCTTGTAAGAGCTCTGCAGGAATACCGTCCAGTCCTACCGCCTTGTTGTTTTTCAGTGTTTTAATCCATCTCTACTCTCTATTGGGAGGTGTGCTGCGAATTCGGGCATTTGTTGGTTCGGACGGGTCATGAGGGCAACACACGGTTTCATACAGAAGCTTAGTGTTTATTCCACCTCATCCGAATGGAACAGGGAACCATATACATCTTTCACCAGATGTTGTTTTTGGGCTTTGTACACCAGTATATAAACAGTTCTGCTGGCACACCGATTTGAGGCCTCTTCTGCTTCTTCAGCTAATGCGTTGATGTAGTTACGCTTGTCACGTCTCACGCTACGGTAAACTTCTCTCGTCTTCATACGATACGTAGACTCTAGGTCATTTCTTTCTGCTGCTTGAGTAGCTGCGATGCGAGCTCGAAGTTGTTTTCGATCTTTTTCCAGGTTTCTGCGGATAGTCAAGAACTATTTCTTTCTTGTGCCCGACCGACTATTCTTTTGCCACATTTTTCACAGCACACCATTGGTCTTCGATGGAGGTAGGTTCACTGCTGCTTATTGTTCTCAGTCCTTGGGAAAGATAGTCCCCTACTTGTTGGCGAACTATGGGTCCTTTAGTCTGTCGGTATTAAACCTGGGCATTCGAGTGTTTTCTTGGATCTCCGAACTGCAGAATCTTACGAGAGCTACCATCAGATGGTGCCAGGAGACTACTTCTAAAACGTCGGCTGATCGCAAAGTGATCAGTTTAGTTGGAAGTTGCTTATCTACCGTTGGACACACAGCTTATCTTGTGGCACGTCTTGTGTTCAAACATGGCGCCACCAATTACAAGACAAGTTACAAAAATTTGTCAGTACATTTCGGACAGACCTCATTTGCAAAATGCCGGTACTGAATTTGGTAAACACTGAAACTGGTGATATAATTTTTAATCATCATATGCCAAGAATCTCATTTGCATCAGTTGGAAAGTCTGTAAGTTGAATTCTTTACTCTTGCATTTGATTTCTCAGATTTTTTTCTTAAGAATTTTATTTGCATTTGTTGCTATACAAATTAAATGTAGGATTTAAAATTACTTTAATAAGTTCTGTAAAGGTTCTGAGATAAGAACGTTTTAGAGTGCGTATTGGGCAGCTAGCCCGATCACTAGCTATTTTCATACAGTAGCGCACATTTGAAGTCGTCGTACACTTGTCGCGGCACCTGGGGTCTTTCGTTTTCTATATGGTTGTTAAATCCTTGGATTATGTCAATACAATCAACCCAAGCAAGAAGTTGATGTTGAAAATCTATGCCTCTAAATAGTAGAGTCCACCCAATATTATTTGCAGTTTTTGTTGGGACAAGCTTTGATGCAAGATGTTGTTTAATATTGTAGGTTGGAGTCACATCTATTCCAAGGTATTTGTAGCTTTTGACCACTTCAATATTCACTAGACCCCAATACCATTTCTCTCTTTGTGAACATCTTCCTCTCGTACATCCTGCTATCATAACTTTCTATTTATCCAGATTTATAATAAGGTTCCCCAAATTGCAATATTCGTTTAACTTATTTATCATCAACTGTAAACTTTGAGGTGATTCAGCAAGTAGAATCAAACTGTATGTATGAACTTGTTCAATGTATTTTGGATGAGCAACTTCCTGAAGTGCTATCTCAATATGGTTCCATTAATGTTGTTTCCACATTTGTGTCCTTAACCTTTTAAAATTTGTAACTGCCTCAATTGGGTTTCTCTTTGTTGCCAGGTTACGTGCAGTTTGTTGTAGATACTCGTTTTTGTTTTTACTCAATACAAATTTGTCTTTGCTTGGCTGTTACGCAATTGCAAACGTTTATCAATATTTGTTGAATTCCCTATTCTATTCAATAAGAACGACATTAGTTCAGTTAATCCTTAAATTGACCTTGCGCGGAGAGGCACTGTCAGTTTTTTTTTTCATGGGCCGATAGGGGTTTATTTGAAAAGCTTAAACCCAAATTTGCACCACCTGACATCTCATCTTACCAAAGTTATATACAAAAATGCATTTTTTTGTTTTTTGCTAATATTTCGCTTCCAATATGCCATGACTCCAAAAACTAAAAATCAAATGGTTCATGATAATATTTTCTTTCAATAAAGTGCAATTTCTTTTGGTTGAAATACATATGTACAAAAATGCAGCTAGTCAAAGTCAGTTCTTCATTTTAAAATTACACTTTTTCGTAATTATATCAACAAAATCTAATATTGTGGTTTACATTGTTTTTACTAATTTATTAGTTCTATTCATTCCCCACAATTTTAAGAAAAAACAAACTCTTCACGACTAATAAAAGTCGGGGTACCCCAGCTTGAACACATGCATGTCCTATCGAAAACACAAGCAAAATTTAGTTTTTGGCAAATATCTCGACTCTAACCTGTTGCGTTGGCAAAAATAAAATTACACGTTGTTTGTTTTAACATTTTCTATAATTTGAGTGCCTTTTCTTTTTGTTCAAACACATAAATAATAAGCGACATTTAGTGAAGTCTTTTTTTTCTTCACTTTTTGTCTTAATTTTTTTTAAATACCGCATCTATTAGTGATTAAAATTAAATTAATTTGGAAGCCTTTAATGTTCCTAACAAATTTGTTGTTGTTTTCAATGAAAAAATGTCTTCTCCAAATCCAAAACTGACGTTCGGACGAACTGCCTATGAGAAGTCACAAAAAAAGCTGTCAAAAATCTACTGAGTAGGTATACCTTGTTTTGGATTTGGAGAAGGCATTTTGTTGTTGTAAATTTCAGTTGCATTGTTGTTGTTTTCAACTAAAAAATGTCTTTTCCAAATCCAAAACTGACGTTCGGACTGAGAAAGATTACTATGGCGTCACAGAAAAACTGTCAAAAATTAATGAGTATACCTTGTTTTGGATTTGGAGGAGACATTTTTTTGTTGTAATATCTGTTGCATTGTTGTTTTCAATAAAAAAATATTATTTCCAAATCCAAATTGACGTTCGGACGAACTGCCTATCAGAAAGATGATATTTTTTTTGTAAATTTCTGTTGCATTGTTGTTTTCAATACAAAAATGCCTTCTCCAAATCCAAAACTGACGTACGGACGTTCGGGCTGAGAAAGATGACTGGCGTCACAGAAAAAATGTCAAAGACCTAAGACCAATATTACACTTCCGCATGTATGAAATGCAAAGGAGAAAAAAGAATAAAATTGTATGAATTATTTATTTCTTTTCTCTTTTGCACTTCATACATGCGCAACTAAATATGCGCCGTGTAATTAGGCTTTTTACGCATTTGTCTTTGTCGCTTCTCTTTCACACAAAAATAGAAAAAAAAAGAAAACGGTAAATCTTGTTCGAAGAATGTAAACAAACAACGCATACCATATTCAGTATTTTTGCAAAAAAGTGTATATTTTTTTTATATTAACGGTTTAAATGTATTATTATGTTAATTTTTAGTTGAAAGCCAACTGATTAAGCACTAAATATTCATTAATATCTATTTGTAAGCTACTGACTTTCTTCGAACTAGAGAGCTGTCATGTTTTTTTTGTCCTCATTTTTTTCTTATTTTTGCGTGACGTCTTGGGTAAAAGCCCAATACCCGTCTAATATGTAACTTTGTTTTCTGTTTATCATGTTATATGGAAGTTGCTCGCCTATCGTTGGGCACGTCTCGTGTTAAAACATGGTGCCACCAATTACAAGACAAGATAAAAAAATTTGTCAGTACAGTTCGGACAGACCTTATTTGCAAAATGCCGGTACCAATGTAATTTTTAATGTGAGCACCAAGGCACTGAATTTGTTAAAAAAAGAAACTGGTTATATAATTTTTAATCCAATATGCCAAGAATCTCATTTGCATCGGTTGGAGACTCTGTAAGTTAAATTTCATACTCTTCCATATTGATTTCTCAGATTTTTTTTTTCTTAAGAAATTTATTTTTATTTGTTGCTATACAATTAAAATATAGGATTTAAAATGACTTAAATAAGTTCTGTAAAGGTTTTGAGATAAAAAAGTAGAGTCCAACTAATATTATTTTTTTTTTAGGTTGGAGTCACATCTATTAGAAGGTATTTGTAGCTTTCGACCACTTCGCGTGCTATCAGATTTGTGAATTAAGTTGCATTTAAACAATTTGTAAAGCCGCTCTTGATGTTACCTCTCGCAGCGATGGACCCATCCAGCTTTTCCTCACATACGAGAACATCAAATATTTGATTTGAAGGTACTCTCCAGAGTCAAGGCGATGGAATAATTCACATTTCTAGATATATCACAGATCTAAGTGACCAAATGGAGGATTTATCCGATGAGGAATCCGATGCAATGGAAGAGATGATGGCTTTGTCAAAGAAGCTAAATAAATCTGATGATAAGCCAACAACAGCAAATCTGTCAAAATAGCCGCAGAGGCGGCAGCCGAAGAAAATGACGACGATGATGAAGAAGATGACAGCGATTTCAATGGTGAGCCAGATGCGATGATGACGAAAAAGAGGACGACGATGATGAGGAAGAAGTTGAAAGTGAAGCCCAAGTAAAACGGCGTCGAACCACAAAAGAAAGAGAGCAAGCAGAAAGAAGACAAGAAAGAAGGCAACAACAAGGAGCCCAAAAGCAAAAGGGAGGTGGTGTGAAAGTTAAAGACATTCGCGTGGGTTACGGACCCGTGGCAAAAACAGGCAAAAGGGCGGACGTCTGTTATGAATGTCGTCTCAAGTTAAACAACAAAGTATTTGCCAGTCTCAAACAAGGCGGTCCATTCAAGTTTGGTTTGGGTCGCGGCGAAGTCAGCAAGGGCTGGGATGTTGGTGTAGTAGGCATGAAGGTTAGAGGAAAGAGACGCATCACTTGTCCAGCACATATGGCCTACGGTGCGCAAGGATCCCCACCAACAACCCCACCAAACAGTACATTGGTGTTTGAAGTTAAATTGAAAGCTGTGCAGTAAATAAACACAATCGAAGCGAGCGAGGAGTATTTCTTAATTTTTGTTGAGCCTTTCTTTTTAGAAAAAAAAATTACTTTTTTCCTATATACCTTTTTATTGCTGTTACTACCTACAAAACAAAAACAAAACTTATTTAACGAATAGGTTTCTATTTTTCTCTTGTTTACATGTTTTCTAGGTTTTTTTTTTATTTAATTGAATTTAAAATATTCCGTTAATGTTTGTTTATCTACATCATCACACCCAACACTTATTCTTTTAATATTAACCGAAGTTAAGAAACTGATAGATTAAGGATATTACCCGGCAATTACAGAATAAAGATTTTTTGTTTAAATAATTTTCAATATTTACTCGACCGCAATACCATTTCTCATAACTTTCGATTCATCAAGATTTATAATAAGGTTCCACAAATTGCAATATTCGTTTAACTTATTTATCATCAACTGTAAACTTTCAGGTGACTCAGCAATAGTTGTCTCCGGCAGGTAGACAAGCTGTCATCATCTATGAAAAGCACAAATAAAATGGCTCTTAATAAACATCCTTGTTTCAATCCAGTTTGTGTTTCAAATCATTCTGATGCTTTTGTTCCACCCCATACTGCTGACAGTATGTATGTTGTACAGCTTCTTTATTATTCTAAGCATTTTTGTCGACATACCCAGTTGATTTAATTTTAAGTAGGTATAGTGCGTTTCTATCTATTGTGTCAAAAACTGCCTTTAAATCTACAAAGAAGATGTTTAATTTGCGTTGACGGTATAAGATTGTGGAGCTTATTTTCGTCCACCGATTTTGTTGAGAGTAGCACTGCTGTAAAGATTCTTGGTATGGAATTTGTAAATAAGATACATCTATAATTTGTTCTTTGAGGAGGGCAGGTACCTGTGCCGTATGTGGTTGAAACTTTGGCAAATTTTCCGAATAAATTAAATTGGTGCATTTCTGTAAAATTCTGTCGCAACTCGATCTATTCCTCGCCTTCATCCATCATAAATTGTTATCTCAGGTATGTACATTGTTTTATTGGAATATTGTGTATTTTTAAATTCCATAAGGTATATATATTTAATTGAATATACAAATACTACATGCATACATATTTAGGTCCTCAGACCTTAATGAGTCCGTTGTGATCCCCTTAAGGGCATAGGGCCTTTACTACTCCTACGCGCCATTGTGTACGGTTTCTGGAACTCTTTCCCAGCTGTGCAGATTCCCTTTGGACTGTCCTGCCCCATGTGTTCTCTACCTGCTGCACAGAAGCACGGATTCAACATTGGAGCGGAACAGTCTCAGCTTGGTCTTTAAGCTTATAGCATTATTTGTCCATATTTTGGACAGCATTCCGAAAGCCGCCTTTGCCTTTTTAATACGACTGTCGACGTCTTGTTTTGTTCCGCCTTTGGCGATTGGAAGTCTTCTACTTTCTCTACCGGTTGTCCAGAAATATTGTCTTGCACGGATGAGTTTCGTCTGAGGCTGATCATTTATGTTTTTGCCGTGTGAATTTTCAGCCCCACGATGTCTGCTTCTTTCTCTTCCCTTGAGTAAGCATACGTCGTCCGCGTAGTCCAGATGTTTTAGTTGGGATGTCAAACTCCATTGAATTCCACCATTTCCAGTTTTCACACTGCATCAAATCTGCTTTCTTCGGGAGCTTGACGGTCATTCCCTTTTTCCACTCCTTTGGGAAGCACTCAGAGTTCCAGGCTCTCTCTCTTCATGGCTCAACTCTCTGAGTTGATGTGGTTGGTGCTGCTTGTAAGAGCTCTGCAGGAATACCGTCCAGTCCTACCGCCTTGTTGTTTTTCAGTGTTTTAATCCATCTCTACTCTCTATTGGGAGGTGTGCTGCGAATTCGGGCATTTGTTGGTTCGGACGGGTCATGAGGGCAACACACGGTTTCATACAGAAGCTTAGTGTTTATTCCACCTCATCCGAATGGAACAGGGAACCATATACATCTTTCACCAGATGTTGTTTTTGGGCTTTGTACACCAGTATATAAACAGTTCTGCTGGCACACCGATTTGAGGCCTCTTCTGCTTCTTCAGCTAATGCGTTGATGTAGTTACGCTTGTCACGTCTCACGCTACGGTAAACTTCTCTCGTCTTCATACGATACGTAGACTCTAGGTCATTTCTTTCTGCTGCTTGAGTAGCTGCGATGCGAGCTCGAAGTTGTTTTCGATCTTTTTCCAGGTTTCTGCGGATAGTCAAGAACTATTTCTTTCTTGTGCCCGACCGACTATTCTTTTGCCACATTTTTCACAGCACACCATTGGTCTTCGATGGAGGTAGGTTCACTGCTGCTTATTGTTCTCAGTCCTTGGGAAAGATAGTCCCCTACTTGTTGGCGAACTATGGGTCCTTTAGTCTGTCGGTATTAAACCTGGGCATTCGAGTGTTTTCTTGGATCTCCGAACTGCAGAATCTTACGAGAGCTACCATCAGATGGTGCCAGGAGACTACTTCTAAAACGTCGGCTGATCGCAAAGTGATCAGTTTAGTTGGAAGTTGCTTATCTACCGTTGGACACACAGCTTATCTTGTGGCACGTCTTGTGTTCAAACATGGCGCCACCAATTACAAGACAAGTTACAAAAATTTGTCAGTACATTTCGGACAGACCTCATTTGCAAAATGCCGGTACTGAATTTGGTAAACACTGAAACTGGTGATATAATTTTTAATCATCATATGCCAAGAATCTCATTTGCATCAGTTGGAAAGTCTGTAAGTTGAATTCTTTACTCTTGCATTTGATTTCTCAGATTTTTTTCTTAAGAATTTTATTTCCATTTGTTGCTATACAAATTAAATGTAGGATTTAAAATTACTTTAATAAGTTCTGTAAAGGTTCTGAGATAAGAACGTTTTAGAGTGCGTATTGGGCAGCTAGCCCGATCACTAGCTATTTTCATACAGTAGCGCACATTTGAAGTCGTCGTACACTTGTCGCGGCACCTGGGGTCTTTCGTTTTCTATATGGTTGTTAAATCCTTGGATTATGTCAATACAATCAACCCAAGCAAGAAGTTGATGTTGAAAATCTATGCCTCTAAATAGTAGAGTCCACCCAATATTATTTGCAGTTTTTGTTGGGACAAGCTTTGATGCAAGATGTTGTTTAATATTGTAGGTTGGAGTCACATCTATTCCAAGGTATTTGTAGCTTTTGACCACTTCAATATTCACTAGACCCCAATACCATTTCTCTCTTTGTGAACATCTTCCTCTCGTACATCCTGCTATCATAACTTTCTATTTATCCAGATTTATAATAAGGTTCCCCAAATTGCAATATTCGTTTAACTTATTTATCATCAACTGTAAACTTTGAGGTGATTCAGCAAGTAGAATCAAACTGTATGTATGAACTTGTTCAATGTATTTTGGATGAGCAACTTCCTGAAGTGCTATCTCAATATGATTCCATTAATGTTGTTTCCACATTTGTGTCCTTAACCTTTTAAAATTTGTAACTGCCTCAATTGGGTTTCTCTTTGTTGCCAGGTTACGTGCAGTTTGTTGTAGATACTCGTTTTTGTTTTTACTCAATACAAATTTGTCTTTGCTTGGCTGTTACGCAATTGCAAACGTTTATCAATATTTGTTGAATTCCCTATTCTATTCAATAAGAACGACATTAGTTCAGTTAATCCTTAAATTGACCTTGCGCGGAGAGGCACTGTCAGTTTTTTTTTTCATGGGCCGATAGGGGTTTATTTGAAAAGCTTAAACCCAAATTTGCACCACCTGACATCTCATCTTACCAAAGTTATATACAAAAATGCATTTTTTTGTTTTTTGCTAATATTTCGCTTCCAATATGCCATGACTCCAAAAACTAAAAATCAAATGGTTCATGATAATATTTTCTTTCAATAAAGTGCAATTTCTTTTGGTTGAAATACATATGTACAAAAATGCAGCTAGTCAAAGTCAGTTCTTCATTTTAAAATTACACTTTTTCGTAATTATATCAACAAAATCTAATATTGTGGTTTACATTGTTTTTACTAATTTATTAGTTCTATTCATTCCCCACAATTTTAAGAAAAAACAAACTCTTCACGACTAATAAAAGTCGGGGTACCCCAGCTTGAACACATGCATGTCCTATCGAAAACACAAGCAAAATTTAGTTTTTGGCAAATATCTCGACTCTAACCTGTTGCGTTGGCAAAAATAAAATTACACGTTGTTTGTTTTAACATTTTCTATAATTTGAGTGCCTTTTCTTTTTGTTCAAACACATAAATAATAAGCGACATTTAGTGAAGTCTTTTTTTTCTTCACTTTTTGTCTTAATTTTTTTTAAATACCGCATCTATTAGTGATTAAAATTAAATTAATTTGGAAGCCTTTAATGTTCCTAACAAATTTGTTGTTGTTTTCAATGAAAAAATGTCTTCTCCAAATCCAAAACTGACGTTCGGACGAACTGCCTATGAGAAGTCACAAAAAAAGCTGTCAAAAATCTACTGAGTAGGTATACCTTGTTTTGGATTTGGAGAAGGCATTTTGTTGTTGTAAATTTCAGTTGCATTGTTGTTGTTTTCAACTAAAAAATGTCTTTTCCAAATCCAAAACTGACGTTCGGACTGAGAAAGATTACTATGGCGTCACAGAAAAACTGTCAAAAATTAATGAGTATACCTTGTTTTGGATTTGGAGGAGACATTTTTTTGTTGTAATATCTGTTGCATTGTTGTTTTCAATAAAAAAATATTATTTCCAAATCCAAATTGACGTTCGGACGAACTGCCTATCAGAAAGATGATATTTTTTTTGTAAATTTCTGTTGCATTGTTGTTTTCAATACAAAAATGCCTTCTCCAAATCCAAAACTGACGTACGGACGTTCGGGCTGAGAAAGATGACTGGCGTCACAGAAAAAATGTCAAAGACCTAAGACCAATATTACACTTCCGCATGTTTAGTTGCGCATGTATGAAATGCAAAGGAGAAAAAAGAATAAAATTGTATGAATTATTTATTTCTTTTCTCTTTTGCACTTCATACATGCGCAACTAAATATGCGCCGTGTAATTAGGCTTTTTACGCATTTGTCTTTGTCGCTTCTCTTTCACACAAAAATAGAAAAAAAAAGAAAACGGTAAATCTTGTTCGAAGAATGTAAACAAACAACGCATACCATATTCAGTATTTTTGCAAAAAAGTGTATATTTTTTTTATATTAACGGTTTAAATGTATTATTATGTTAATTTTTAGTTGAAAGCCAACTGATTAAGCACTAAATATTCATTAATATCTATTTGTAAGCTACTGACTTTCTTCGAACTAGAGAGCTGTCATGTTTTTTTTGTCCTCATTTTTTTCTTATTTTTGCGTGACGTCTTGGGTAAAAGCCCAATACCCGTCTAATATGTAACTTTGTTTTCTGTTTATCATGTTATATGGAAGTTGCTCGCCTATCGTTGGGCACGTCTCGTGTTAAAACATGGTGCCACCAATTACAAGACAAGATAAAAAAATTTGTCAGTACAGTTCGGACAGACCTTATTTGCAAAATGCCGGTACCAATGTAATTTTTAATGTGAGCACCAAGGCACTGAATTTGTTAAAAAAAGAAACTGGTTATATAATTTTTAATCCAATATGCCAAGAATCTCATTTGCATCGGTTGGAGACTCTGTAAGTTAAATTTCATACTCTTCCATATTGATTTCTCAGATTTTTTTTTTCTTAAGAAATTTATTTTTATTTGTTGCTATACAATTAAAATATAGGATTTAAAATGACTTAAATAAGTTCTGTAAAGGTTTTGAGATAAAAAAGTAGAGTCCAACTAATATTATTTTTTTTTTAGGTTGGAGTCACATCTATTAGAAGGTATTTGTAGCTTTCGACCACTTCGCGTGCTATCAGATTTGTGAATTAAGTTGCATTTAAACAATTTGTAAAGCCGCTCTTGATGTTACCTCTCGCAGCGATGGACCCATCCAGCTTTTCCTCACATACGAGAACATCAAATATTTGATTTGAAGGTACTCTCCAGAGTCAAGGCGATGGAATAATTCACATTTCTAGATATATCACAGATCTAAGTGACCAAATGGAGGATTTATCCGATGAGGAATCCGATGCAATGGAAGAGATGATGGCTTTGTCAAAGAAGCTAAATAAATCTGATGATAAGCCAACAACAGCAAATCTGTCAAAATAGCCGCAGAGGCGGCAGCCGAAGAAAATGACGACGATGATGAAGAAGATGACAGCGATTTCAATGGTGAGCCAGATGCGATGATGACGAAAAAGAGGACGACGATGATGAGGAAGAAGTTGAAAGTGAAGCCCAAGTAAAACGGCGTCGAACCACAAAAGAAAGAGAGCAAGCAGAAAGAAGACAAGAAAGAAGGCAACAACAAGGAGCCCAAAAGCAAAAGGGAGGTGGTGTGAAAGTTAAAGACATTCGCGTGGGTTACGGACCCGTGGCAAAAACAGGCAAAAGGGCGGACGTCTGTTATGAATGTCGTCTCAAGTTAAACAACAAAGTATTTGCCAGTCTCAAACAAGGCGGTCCATTCAAGTTTGGTTTGGGTCGCGGCGAAGTCAGCAAGGGCTGGGATGTTGGTGTAGTAGGCATGAAGGTTAGAGGAAAGAGACGCATCACTTGTCCAGCACATATGGCCTACGGTGCGCAAGGATCCCCACCAACAACCCCACCAAACAGTACATTGGTGTTTGAAGTTAAATTGAAAGCTGTGCAGTAAATAAACACAATCGAAGCGAGCGAGGAGTATTTCTTAATTTTTGTTGAGCCTTTCTTTTTAGAAAAAAAAATTACTTTTTTCCTATATACCTTTTTATTGCTGTTACTACCTACAAAACAAAAACAAAACTTATTTAACGAATAAGTTTCTATTTTTCTCTTGTTTACATGTTTTCTAGGTTTTTTTTATTTGATTGAATTTAAAACATTCCGATAATGTTTGTTTATCTACATCATCACACCCAACACTTATTCTTTTTATAATAACAGAAGTTAAGAAACTGATAGATTAAGGATATTACCCGGCAATTACAGATTAAAGATTTTTTTTTAAATAATTTTTAATATTTACTCGACCGCAATACCATTTCTCATAACTTTCGATTCATCACGATTTATAATAAGGTTCCACAAATTGCAATATTCGTTTAACTTATTTATCATCAACTGTAAACTTTCAGGTGACTCAGCAATAGTTGTCTCCGGCAGGTAGACAAGCTGTCATCATCTATGAAAAGCACAAATAAAATGGCTCTTAATAAACATCCTTGTTTCAATCCAGTTTGTGTTTCAAATCATTCTGATGCTTTTGTTCCACCCCATACTGCTGACAGTATGTATGTTGTACAGCTTCTTTATTATTCTAAGCATTTTTGTCGACATACCCAGTTGATTTAATTTTAAGTAGGTATAGTGCGTTTCTATCTATTGTGTCAAAAACTGCCTTTAAATCTACAAAGAAGATGTTTAATTTGCGTTGACGGTATAAGATTGTGGAGCTTATTTTCGTCCACCGATTTTGTTGAGAGTAGCACTGCTGTAAAGATTCTTGGTATGGAATTTGTAAATAAGATACATCTATAATTTGTTGGATCATTTGCGTCTCCTTTCTTATGTATCGGAAATAACAGAGCTTCTTTGAAGAGGGCAGGTACCTGTGCCGTATGTGGTTGAAACTTTGGCAAATTTTCCGAATAAATTAAATTGGTGCATTTCTGTAAAATTCTGTCGCAACTCGATCTATTCCTCGCCTTCATCCATCATAAATTGTTATCTCAGGTATGTACATTGTTTTATTGGAATATTGTGTATTTTTAAATTCCATAAGGTATATATATTTAATTGAATATACAAATACTACATGCATACATATTTATGTCCTCAGACCTTAAGGGCATAGGGCCTTTACAACTCCTACGCGCCATTGTGTACGGTTTCTGGAACTCTTTCCCAGCTGTGCAGATTCCCTTTGGACTGTCCTGCCCCATGTGTTCTCTACCTGCTGCACAGAAGCACGGATTCAACATTGGAGCGGAACAGTCTCAGCTTGGTCTTTAAGCTTATAGCATTATTTGTCCATATTTTGGACAGCATTCCGAAAGCCGCCTTTGCTTTTTTAATACTACTGTCGACGTCTTGTTTTGTTCCGCCTTTGGCGATTGGAAGTCTTCTACTTTCTCTACCGGTTGTCCAGAAATATTGTCTTGCACGGATGAGTTTCGTCCGAGGCTGATCATTTATGTTTTTGCCGTGTGAATTTTCAGCCCCACGATGTCTGCTTCTTTCTCTTCCCTTGAGTAAGCATACGTCGTCCGCGTAGTCCAGATGTTTTAGTTGGGATGTCAAACTCCATTGAATTCCACCATTTCCAGTTTTCACACTGCATCAAATCTGCTTTCTTCGGGAGCTTGACGGTCATTCCCTTTTTCCACTCCTTTGGGAAGCACTCAGAGTTCCAGGCTCTCTCTCTTCATGGCTCAACTCTCTGAGTTGATGTGGTTGGTGCTGCTTGTAAGAGCTCTGCAGGAATACCGTCCAGTCCTACCGCCTTGTTGTTTTTCAGTGTTTTAATCCATCTCTACTCTCTATTGGGAGGTGTGCTGCGAATTCGGGCATTTGTTGGTTCGGACGGGTCATCAGCGCAACACACGGTTTCATACAGAAGCGAAGTGTTTATTCCACCTCATCCGAATGGAACAGGGAACCATATACATCTTTCACCAGATGTTGTTTTTGGGCTTTGTACACCAGTATATAAACAGTTCTGCTGGCACACCGATTTGAGGCCTCTTCTGCTTCTTCAGCTAATGCGTTGATGTAGTTACGCTTGTCACTTCTCACGCTACGGTAAACTTCTCTCGTCTTCATACGATACGTAGACTCTAGGTCATTTCTTTCTGCTGCTTGAGTAGCTGCGATGCGAGCTCGAAGTTGTTTTCGATCTTTTTCCAGGTTTCTGCGGATAGTCAAGAACTATTTCTTTCTTGTGCCCGACCGACTATTCTTTTGCCACATTTTTCACAGCACACCATTGGTCTTCGATGGAGGTAGGTTCACTGCTGCTTATTGTTCTCAGTCCTTGGGAAGGATATTCCCAAGGATTGTTGGCGAACTATGGGTCCTTTAGTCTGTCGGTATTAAACCTGGGCATTCGAGTGTTTTCTTGGATCTCCGAACTGCAGAATCTTACGAGAGCTACCATCAGATGGTGGTCGGGGGCCATTCGCATGTCTGCCCCTCTTCTGTTCCTGACGTCCAGGAGACTACTTCTAAAACGTCGGCTGATCGCAAAGTGATCAATTTAGTTGGAAGTTGCTTACTTCCGTTGGACACACAGCTTATCTTGTGGCACGTCTTGTGTTCAAACATGGTGCCACCAATTACAAGACAAGATACAAAAATTTGTCAGTACATTTCGGACAGACCTCATTTGCAAAATGCCGGTACTGAATTTGGTAAACACTGAAACTGGTGATATAATTTTTAATCATCATATGCGAAGAATCTCATTTGCATCAGTTGGAAAGTCTGTAAGTTGAATTCTATACTCTTGCATTTGATTTCTCAGATTTTTTTTCTTAAGAATTTTATTTTCATTTGTTGCTATACAAATTAAATGTGATGGATTTAAAATTACTTTACTCTCTTTGTGAACATCTTCTTCTCGTACATCCTGCTATCATAACTTTCTATTTATCCAGATTTATAATAAGGTTCCCCAAATTGCAATATTCGTTTAACTTATTTATCATCAACTGTAAACTTTGAGGTGATTCAGCAAGTAGAATCAAACTGTATGTATGAACATGTTCAATGTATTTTGGATGAGCAACTTCCTGAAGTGCTATCTCAATATGATTCCATTAATGTTGTTTCCACATTTGTGTCCTTAACCTTTTAAAATTTGTAACTGCCTCAATTGGGTTTCTCTTTGTTGCCAGGTTACGTGCAGTTTGTTGTAGATACTCGTTTTTGTTTTTACTCAATACAAATTTGTCTTTGCTTGGCTGTTACGCAATTGCAAACGTTTATCAATATTTGTTGAATTCCCTATTCTATTCAATAAGAACGACATTAGTTCAGTTAATCCTTAAATTGACCTTGCGCGGAGAGGCACTGTCAGTTTTTTTTGTCATGGGCCGATAGGGGTTTATTTGAAAAGCTTAAACCCAAATTTGCACCACCTGACATCTCTTCTTACCAAAGTTATATACAAAAATGCATTTTTTTGTTTTTTGCTAATATTTCGCTTCCAATATGCCATGACGCCAAAAACTAAAAATCAAATGGTTCATGATAATATTTTCTTTCAATAAAGTGCAATTTCTTTTGGTTCAAATACATATGTACAAAAATGCAGCTGGTCAAAGTCAGTTCTTCGTTTTAAAATTACACTTTTTCGTAATTATATCAACAAAATCTAATATTGTGGTATACATTGTTTTTACTAATTTATTAGTTCTATTCATTCCCCACAATTTTAAGAAAAAACAAACTCTTCACGACTAATAAAAGTCGGGGTACCCCAGCTTGAACACATGCATGTCCTATCGAACTCTAACATGTTGCGTTGGCAAAAATAAAATTACACGTTGTTTGTTTTAACATTTTCTATAATTTGAGTGCCTTTTCTTTTTGTTCAAACACATAAATAATAAGCGACATTTAGTGAAGTCTTTTTTTTCTTCACTAAATTAAATTAAAATTAAATTAATTTGGAAGCCTTTAATGTTCCTAACAAATTTGTTGTTGTTTTCAATGAAAAAATGTCTTCTCCAAATCCAAAACTGACGTTCGGACGAACTGCCTATGAGAAGTCACAAAAAAAGCTGTCAAAAATCTACTGAGTAGGTATACCTTGTTTTGGATTTGGAGAAGGCATTTTGTTGTTGTAAATTTCAGTTGCATTGTTGTTGTTTTCAACTAAAAAATGTCTTTTCCAAATCCAAAACTGACGTTCGGACTGAGAAAGATTACTATGGCGTCACAGAAAAACTGTCAAAAATTAATGAGTATACCTTGTTTTGGGTTTGGAGGAGACATTTTTTTGTTGTAATATCTGTTGCATTGTTGTTTTCAATAAAAAAATATTATTTCCAAATCCAAATTGACGTTCGGACGAACTGCCTATCAGAAAGATGATATTTTTTTTGTAAATTTCTGTTGCATTGTTGTTTTCAATACAAAAATGCCTTCTCCAAATCCAAAACTGACGTATGGACGTTCGGGCTGAGAAAGATGACTGGCGTCACAGAAAAAATGTCAAAGACCTAAGACCAATATTACACTTCCGCATGTTTAGTTGCGCATGTATGAAATGCAAAGGAGAAAAAAGAATAAAATTGTATGAATTATTTATTTCTTTTCTCTTTTGCACTTCATATATGCACAACTAAATATGCGCCGTGTAATTAGGCTTTTTACGCATTTGTCTTTGTCGCTTCTCTTTCACACAAAAATAGAAAAAAAAAGAAAACGGTAAATCTTGTTCGAAGAATGTAAACAAACAACGCATACCATATTCAGTATTTTTGCAAAAAAGTGTATATTTTTTTTATATTAACGGTTTAAATGTATTATTATGTTAATTTTTAGTTGAAAGCCAACTGATTAAGCACTAAATATTCATTAATATCTATTTGTAAGCTACTGACTTTCTTCGAACTAGAGAGCTGTCATGTTTTTTTTGTCCTCATTTTTTTCTTATTTTTGCGTGACGTCTTGGGTAAAAGCCCAATACCCGTCTAATATGTAACTTTGTTTTCTGTTTATCATGTTATATGGAAGTTGCTCGCCTATCGTTGGGCACGTCTCGTGTTAAAACATGGTGCCACCAATTACAAGACAAGATAAAAAAATTTGTCAGTACAGTTCGGACAGACCTTATTTGCAAAATGCCGGTACCAATGTAATTTTTAATGTGAGCACCAAGGCACTGAATTTGTTAAAAAAAGAAACTGGTTATATAATTTTTAATCCAATATGCCAAGAATCTCTGTAAGTTAAATTTCATACTCTTCCATATTGATTTCTCAGATTTTTTTTTTCTTAAGAAATTTATTTTTATTTGTTGCTATACAATTAAAATATAGGATTTAAAATGACTTAAATAAGTTCTGTAAAGGTTTTGAGATAAAAAAGTAGAGTCCAACTAATATTATTTTTTTTTTAGGTTGGAGTCACATCTATTAGAAGGTATTTGTAGCTTTCGACCACTTCGCGTGCTATCAGATTTGTGAATTAAGTTGCATTTAAACAATTTGTAAAGCTGGTCTTGATGTTACCTCTCGCAGCGATGGACCCATCCAGCTTTTCCTCACATACGAGATCATCAAATATTTGATTTAAAGGTACTCTCCAGAGTCAAGGCGATGGAATAATTCACATTTCTAGATATATCACAGATCTAAGTGACCAAATGGAGGATTTATCCGATGAGGAATCCGATGCAATGGAAGAGATGATGGCTTTGTCAAAGAAGCTAAATAAATCTGATGCATAAGCCAACAACAGCAAATCTGTCAAAATAGCCGCAGAGGCGGCAGCCGAAGAAAATGACGACGATGATGAAGAAGATGACAGCGATTTCAATGGTGAGCCAGATGCGATGATGACGAAAAAGAGGACGACGATGATGAGGAAGAAGTTGAAAGTGAAGCCCAAGTAAAACGGCGTCGAACCACAAAAGAAAGAGAGCAAGCAGAAAGAAGACAAGAAAGAAGGCAACAACAAGGAGCCCAAAAGCAAAAGGGAGGTGGTGTGAAAGTTAAAGACATTCGCGTGGGTTACGGACCCGTGGCAAAAACAGGCAAAAGGGCGGACGTCTGTTATGAATGTCGTCTCAAGTTAAACAACAAAGTATTTGCCAGTCTCAAACAAGGCGGTCCATTCAAGTTTGGTTTGGGTCGCGGCGAAGTCAGCAAGGGCTGGGATGTTGGTGTAGTAGGCATGAAGGTTAGAGGAAAGAGACGCATCACTTGTCCAGCACATATGGCCTACGGTGCGCAAGGATCCCCACCAACAACCTCACCAAACAGTACATTGGTGTTTGAAGTTAAATTGAAAGCTGTGCAGTAAATAAACACAATCGAAGCGAGCGAGGAGTATTTCTTAATTTTTGTTGAGCCTTTCTTTTTAGAAAAAAAAATTACTTTTTTCCTATACACCTTTTTATTGCTGTTACTACCTACAAAACAAAAACAAAACTTATTTAACGAATAAGTTTCTATTTTTCTCTTGTTTACATGTTTTCTAGGTTTTTTTTATTTGATTGAATTTAAAACATTCCGATAATGTTTGTTTATCTACATCATCACACCCAACACTTATTCTTTTTATATTAACAGAAGTTAAGAAACTGATAGATTAAGGATATTACCCGGCAATTACAGATTAAAGATTTTTTTTTAAATAATTTTTAATATTTACTCGACCGCAATACCATTTCTCATAACTTTTGATTCATCACGATTTATAATAAGGTTCCACAAATTGCAATATTCGTTTAACTTATTTATCATCAACTGTAAACTTTCAGGTGACTCAGCAATAGTTGTCTCCGGCAGGTAGACAAGCTGTCATCATCTATGAAAAGCACAAATAAAATGGCTCTTAATAAACATCCTTGTTTCAATCCAGTTTGTGTTTCAAATCATTCTGATGCTTTTGTTCCACCCCATACTGCTGACAGTATGTATGTTGTACAGCTTCTTTATTATTCTAAGCATTTTTGTCGACATACCCTGTTGATTTAATTTTAAGTAGGTATAGTGCGTTTCTATCTATTGTGTCAAAAACTGCCTTTAAATCTACAAAGAAGATGTTTAATTTGCGTTGACGGTATAAGATTGTGGAGCTTATTTTCGTCCACCGATTTTGTTGAGAGTAGCACTGCTGTAAAGATTGTTGGTATGGAATTTGTAAATAAGATACATCTATAATTTGTTGGATCATTTGCGTCTCCTTTCTTATGTATCGGAAATAACAGAGCTTCTTTGAAGAGGGCAGGTACCTGTGCCGTATGTGGTTGGAACTTTGGCAAATTTTCCGAATAAATTAAATTGGTGCATTTCTGTAAAATTCTGTCGCAAATCGATCTATTCCTCGCCTTCATCCATCATAAATTGTTATCTCAGGTATATACATTGTTTTATTGGAATATTGTGTATTTTTAAATTCCATAAGGTATATATATTAAATTGAATATACAAATACTACATGCATACATATTTAGGTCCTCAGACCTTAATGAGTCCGTTGTGATCCCCTTAAGGGCATAGGGCCTTTACTACTCCTACGCGCCATTGTGTACGGTTATTTGTCCATATTTTAGACAGCATTCCGAAAGCCGCCTTTGCCTTTTTAATACGACTGTCGACGTCTTGTTTTGTTCCGCCTTTGGCGATTGGAAGTCTTCTACTTTCTCTACCGGTTGTCCAGAAATATTGTCTTGCACGGATGAGTTTCGTCCGAGGCTGATCATTTATGTTTTTGCCGTGTGAATTTTCAGCCCCACGATGTCTGCTTCTTTCTCTTCCCTTGAGTAAGCGTAGTCGTCCGCGTAGTCCAGATGTTTTAGTTGGGATGTCAAACTCCATTGAATTCCACCATTTCCAGTTTTCACACTGCATCAAATCTGCTTTCTTCGGGAGCTTGACGGTCATTCCCTTTTTCCACTCCTTTGGGAAGCACTCAGAGTTCCAGGCTCTCTCTCTTCATGGCTCAACTCTGAGTTGAAGTGGTTGGTGCTGCTTGTAAGAGCTCTGCAGGAATACCGTCCAGTCCTACCGTCCAGTCCTACCGTCCAGTCCTACCGCCTTGTTGTTTTTCAGTGTTTTAATCCCTCTCTACTCTCTACTGGGAGGTGTGCTGCGAATTCGGGCATTTGTTGGTTCGGACGGGTCATCAGGTATAGGATGCGCAACACACGGTTTCATACAGAAGCGAAGTGTTTATTCCACCTCATCCGAATGGAACAGGGAACCATATACATCTTTCACCAGATGTTGTTTTTGGGCTTTGTACACCAGTATATAAACAGTTCTGCTGGCACACCGATTTGAGGCCTCTTCTGCTTCTTCAGCTAATGCGTTGATGTAGTTACGCTTGTCACGTCTCACGCTACGGTAAACTTCTCTCGTCTTCATACGATACGTAGACTCTAGGTCATTTCTTTCTGCTGCTTGAGTAGCTGCGATGCGAGCTCGAAGTTGTTTTCGATCTTTTTCCAGGTTTCTGCGGATAGTCAAGAACTATTTCTTTCTTGTGCCCGACCGACTATTCTTTTGCCACATTTTTCACAGCACACCATTGGTCTTCGATGGAGGTAGGTTCACTGCTGCTTATTGTTCTCAGTCCTTGGGAAAGATAGTCCCCTACTTGTTGGCGAACTATGGGTCCTTTAGTCTGTCGGTATTAAACCTGGGCATTCGAGTGTTTTCTTGGATCTCCGAACTGCAGAATCTTACGAGAGCTACCATCAGATGGTGCCAGGAGACTACTTCTAAAACGTCGGCTGATCGCAAAGTGATCAATTTAGTTGGAAGTTGCTTACCTACCGTTGGACACACAGCTTATCTTGTGGCACGTCTTGTGTTCAAACATGGTGCCACCAATTACAAGACAAGATACAAAAATTTGTCAGTACATTTCGGACAGACCTCATTTGCAAAATGCCGGTACTGAATTTGGTAAACACTGAAACTGGTGATATAATTTTTAATCATCATATGCCAAGAATCTCATTTGCATCAGTTGGAAAGTCTGTAAGTTGAATTCTTTACTCTTGCATTTGATTTCTCAGATTTTTTTCTTAAGAATTTTATTTCCATTTGTTGCTATACAAATTAAATGTAGGATTTAAAATTACTTTAATAAGTTCTGTAAAGGTTCTGAGATAAGAACGTTTTAGAGTGCGTATTGGGCAGCTAGCCCAATCACTAGCTATTTTCATACAGTAGCGCACATTTGAAGTCGTCGTACACTTGTCGCTGCACCTGGGGTCTTTCGTTTTCTATATGGTTGTTAAATCCTTGGATTATGTCAATACAATCAACCCAAGCAAGAAGTTGATGTTGAAAATCTATGCCTCTAAATAGTAGAGTCCACCCAATATTATTTGCAGTTTTTGTTGGGACAAGCTTTGATGCGAGATGTTGTTTAATATTGTAGGTTGGAGTCACATCTATTCCAAGGTATTTGTAACTTTTGACCACTTCAATATTCACTAGACCCCAATACCATTTCTCTCTTTGTGAACATCTTCCTCTCGTACATCCTGCTATCATAACTTTCTATTTATCCAGATTTATAATAAGGTTCCCCAAATTGCAATATTCGTTTAACTTATTTATCATCAACTGTAAACTTTGAGGTGATTCAGCAAGTAGAATCAAACTGTATGTATGAACATGTTCAATGTATTTTGGATGAGCAACTTCCTGAAGTGCTATCTCAATATGATTCCATTAATGTTGTTTCCACATTTGTGTCCTTAACCTTTTAAAATTTGTAACTGCCTCAATTGGGTTTCTCTTTGTTGCCAGGTTACGTGCAGTTTGTTGTAGATACTCGTTTTTGTTTTTACTCAATACAAATTTGTCTTTGCTTGGCTGTTACGCAATTGCAAACGTTTATCAATATTTGTTGAATTCCCTATTCTATTCAATAAGAACGACATTAGTTCAGTTAATCCTTAAATTGACCTTGCGCGGAGAGGCACTGTCAGTTTTTTTTGTCATGGGCCGATAGGGGTTTATTTGAAAAGCTTAAACCCAAATTTGCACCACCTGACATCTCATCTTACCAAAGTTATATACAAAAATGCATTTTTTTGTTTTTTGCTAATATTTCGCTTCCAATATGCCATGACGCCAAAAACTAAAAATCAAATGGTTCATGATAATATTTTCTTTCAATAAAGTGCAATTTCTTTTGGTTCAAATACATATGTACAAAAATGCAGCTGGTCAAAGTCAGTTCTTCGTTTTAAAATTACACTTTTTCGTAATTATATCAACAAAATCTAATATTGTGGTATACATTGTTTTTACTAATTTATTAGTTCTATTCATTCCCCACAATTTTAAGAAAAAACAAACTCTTCACGACTAATAAAAGTCGGGGTACCCCAGCTTGAACACATGCATGTCCTATCGAAAACACAAGCAAAATTTAGTTTTTGGCAAATATCTCAACTCTAACATGTTGCGTTGGCAAAAATAAAATTACACGTTGTTTGTTTTAACATTTTCTATAATTTGAGTGCCTTTTCTTTTTGTTCAAACACATAAATAATAAGCGACATTTAGTGAAGTCTTTTTTTTCTTCACTAAATTAAATTAAAATTAAATTAATTTGGAAGCCTTTAATGTTCCTAACAAATTTGTTGTTGTTTTCAATGAAAAAATGTCTTCTCCAAATCCAAAACTGACGTTCGGACGAACTGCCTATGAGAAGTCACAAAAAAAGCTGTCAAAAATCTACTGAGTAGGTATACCTTGTTTTGGATTTGGAGAAGGCATTTTGTTGTTGTAAATTTCAGTTGCTTGTTGTTGTTTTCAACTAAAAAATGTCTTTTCCAAATCCAAAACTGACGTTCGGACTGAGAAAGATTACTATGGCGTCACAGAAAAACTGTCAAAAATTAATGAGTATACCTTGTTTTGGGTTTGGAGGAGACATTTTTTTGTTGTAATATCTGTTGCATTGTTGTTTTCAATAAAAAAATATTATTTCCAAATCCAAATTGACGTTCGGACGAACTGCCTATCAGAAAGATGATATTTTTTTTGTAAATTTCTGTTGCATTGTTGTTTTCAATACAAAAATGCCTTCTCCAAATCCAAAACTGACGTATGGACGTTCGGGCTGAGAAAGATGACTGGCGTCACAGAAAAAATGTCAAAGACCTAAGACCAATATTACACTTCCGCATGTTTAGTTGCGCATGTATGAAATGCAAAGGAGAAAAAAGAATAAAATTGTATGAATTATTTATTTCTTTTCTCTTTTGCACTTCATATATGCACAACTAAATATGCGCCGTGTAATTAGGCTTTTTACGCATTTGTCTTTGTCGCTTCTCTTTCACACAAAAATAGAAAAAAAAAGAAAACGGTAAATCTTGTTCGAAGAATGTAAACAAACAACGCATACCATATTCAGTATTTTTGCAAAAAAGTGTATATTTTTTTTATATTAACGGTTTAAATGTATTATTATGTTAATTTTTAGTTGAAAGCCAACTGATTAAGCACTAAATATTCATTAATATCTATTTGTAAGCTACTGACTTTCTTCGAACTAGAGAGCTGTCATGTTTTTTTTGTCCTCATTTTTTTCTTATTTTTGCGTGACGTCTTGGGTAAAAGCCCAATACCCGTCTAATATGTAACTTTGTTTTCTGTTTATCATGTTATATGGAAGTTGCTCGCCTATCGTTGGGCACGTCTCGTGTTAAAACATGGTGCCACCAATTACAAGACAAGATAAAAAAATTTGTCAGTACAGTTCGGACAGACCTTATTTGCAAAATGCCGGTACCAATGTAATTTTTAATGTGAGCACCAAGGCACTGAATTTGTTAAAAAAAGAAACTGGTTATATAATTTTTAATCCAATATGCCAAGAATCTCATTTGCATCGGTTGGAGACTCTGTAAGTTAAATTTCATACTCTTCCATATTGATTTCTCAGATTTTTTTTTTCTTAAGAAATTTATTTTTATTTGTTGCTATACAATTAAAATATAGGATTTAAAATGACTTAAATAAGTTCTGTAAAGGTTTTGAGATAAAAAAGTAGAGTCCAACTAATATTATTTTTTTTTTAGGTTGGAGTCACATCTATTAGAAGGTATTTGTAGCTTTCGACCACTTCGCGTGCTATCAGATTTGTGAATTAAGTTGCATTTAAACAATTTGTAAAGCTGGTCTTGATGTTACCTCTCGCAGCGATGGACCCATCCAGCTTTTCCTCACATACGAGATCATCAAATATTTGATTTGAAGGTACTCTCCAGAGTCAAGGCGATGGAATAATTCACATTTCTAGATATATCACAGATCTAAGTGACCAAATGGAGGATTTATCCGATGAGGAATCCGATGCAATGGAAGAGATGATGGCTTTGTCAAAGAAGCTAAATAAATCTGATGCATAAGCCAACAACAGCAAATCTGTCAAAATAGCCGCAGAGGCGGCAGCCGAAGAAAATGACGACGATGATGAAGAAGATGACAGCGATTTCAATGGTGAGCCAGATGCGATGATGACGAAAAAGAGGACGACGATGATGAGGAAGAAGTTGAAAGTGAAGCCCAAGTAAAACGGCGTCGAACCACAAAAGAAAGAGAGCAAGCAGAAAGAAGACAAGAAAGAAGGCAACAACAAGGAGCCCAAAAGCAAAAGGGAGGTGGTGTGAAAGTTAAAGACATTCGCGTGGGTTACGGACCCGTGGCAAAAACAGGCAAAAGGGCGGACGTCTGTTATGAATGTCGTCTCAAGTTAAACAACAAAGTATTTGCCAGTCTCAAACAAGGCGGTCCATTCAAGTTTGGTTTGGGTCGCGGCGAAGTCAGCAAGGGCTGGGATGTTGGTGTAGTAGGCATGAAGGTTAGAGGAAAGAGACGCATCACTTGTCCAGCACATATGGCCTACGGTGCGCAAGGATCCCCACCAACAACCCCACCAAACAGTACATTGGTGTTTGAAGTTAAATTGAAAGCTGTGCAGTAAATAAACACAATCGAAGCGAGCGAGGAGTATTTCTTAATTTTTGTTGAGCCTTTCTTTTTAGAAAAAAAAATTACTTTTTTCCTATATACCTTTTTATTGCTGTTACTACCTACAAAACAAAAACAAAACTTATTTAACGAATAAGTTTCTATTTTTCTCTTGTTTACATGTTTTCTAGGTTTTTTTTATTTGATTGAATTTAAAACATTCCGATAATGTTTGTTTATCTACATCATCACACCCAACACTTATTCTTTTTATATTAACAGAAGTTAAGAAACTGATAGATTAAGGATATTACCCGGCAATTACAGATTAAAGATTTTTTTTTAAATAATTTTTAATATTTACTCGACCGCAATACCATTTCTCATAACTTTTGATTCATCACGATTTATAATAAGGTTCCACAAATTGCAATATTCGTTTAACTTATTTATCATCAACTGTAAACTTTCAGGTGACTCAGCAATAGTTGTCTCCGGCAGGTAGACAAGCTGTCATCATCTATGAAAAGCACAAATAAAATGGCTCTTAATAAACATCCTTGTTTCAATCCAGTTTGTGTTTCAAATCATTCTGATGCTTTTGTTCCACCCCATACTGCTGACAGTATGTATGTTGTACAGCTTCTTTATTATTCTAAGCATTTTTGTCGACATACCCAGTTGATTTAATTTTAAGTAGGTATAGTGCGTTTCTATCTATTGTGTCAAAAACTGCCTTTAAATCTACAAAGAAGATGTTTAATTTGCGTTGACGGTATAAGATTGTGGAGCTTATTTTCGTCCACCGATTTTGTTGAGAGTAGCACTGCTGTAAAGATTCTTGGTATGGAATTTGTAAATAAGATACATCTATAATTTGTTGGATCATTTGCGTCTCCTTTCTTATGTATCGGAAATAACAGAGCTTCTTTGAAGAGGGCAGGTACCTGTGCCGTATGTGGTTGGAACTTTGGCAAATTTTCCGAATAAATTAAATTGGTGCATTTCTGTAAAATTCTGTCGCAACTCGATCTATTCCTCGCCTTCATCCATCATAAATTGTTATCTCAGGTATATACATTGTTTTATTGGAATATTGTGTATTTTTAAATTCCATAAGGTATATATATTAAATTGAATATACAAATACTACATGCATACATATTTAGGTCCTCAGACCTTAATGAGTCCGTTGTGATCCCCTTAAGGGCATAGGGCCTTTACTACTCCTACGCGCCATTGTGTACGGTTATTTGTCCATATTTTAGACAGCATTCCGAAAGCCGCCTTTGCCTTTTTAATACGACTGTCGACGTCTTGTTTTGTTCCGCCTTTGGCGATTGGAAGTCTTCTACTTTCTCTACCGGTTGTCCAGAAATATTGTCTTGCACGGATGAGTTTCGTCCGAGGCTGATCATTTATGTTTTTGCCGTGTGAATTTTCAGCCCCACGATGTCTGCTTCTTTCTCTTCCCTTGAGTAAGCGTAGTCGTCCGCGTAGTCCAGATGTTTTAGTTGGGATGTCAAACTCCATTGAATTCCACCATTTCCAGTTTTCACACTGCATCAAATCTGCTTTCTTCGGGAGCTTGACGGTCATTCCCTTTTTCCACTCCTTTGGGAAGCACTCTGAGTTCCAGGCTCTCTCTCTTCATGGCTCAACTCTCTGAGTTGAAGTGGTTGGTGCTGCTTGTAAGAGCTCTGCAGGAATACCGTCCAGTCCTACCGTCCAGTCCTACCGCCTTGTTGTTTTTCAGTGTTTTAATCCCTCTCTACTCTCTACTGGGAGGTGTGCTGCGAATTCGGGCATTTGTTGGTTCGGACGGGTCATCAGGTATAGGATGCGCAACACACGGTTTCATACAGAAGCGAAGTGTTTATTCCAGCTCATCCGAATGGAACAGGGAACCATATACATCTTTCACCAGATGTTGTTTTTGGGCTTTGTACACCAGTATATAAACAGTTCTGCTGGCACACCGATTTGAGGCCTCTTCTGCTTCTTCAGCTAATGCGTTGATGTAGTTACGCTTGTCACGTCTCACGCTACGGTAAACTTCTCTCGTCTTCATACGATACGTAGACTCTAGGTCATTTCTTTCTGCTGCTTGAGTAGCTGCGATGCGAGCTCGAAGTTGTTTTCGATCTTTTTCCAGGTTTCTGCGGATAGTCAAGAACTATTTCTTTCTTGTGCCCGACCGACTATTCTTTTGCCACATTTTTCACAGCACACCATTGGTCTTCGATGGAGGTAGGTTCACTGCTGCTTATTGTTCTCAGTCCTTGGGAAAGATAGTCCCCTACTTGTTGGCGAACTATGGGTCCTTTAGTCTGTCGGTATTAAACCTGGGCATTCGAGTGTTTTCTTGGATCTCCGAACTGCAGAATCTTACGAGAGCTACCATCAGATGGTGCCAGGAGACTACTTCTAAAACGTCGGCTGATCGCAAAGTGATCAATTTAGTTGGAAGTTGCTTACCTACCGTTGGACACACAGCTTATCTTGTGGCACGTCTTGTGTTCAAACATGGTGCCACCAATTACAAGACAAGATACAAAAATTTGTCAGTACATTTCGGACAGACCTCATTTGCAAAATGCCGGTACTGAATTTGGTAAACACTGAAACTGGTGATATAATTTTTAATCATCATATGCCAAGAATCTCATTTGCATCAGTTGGAAAGTCTGTAAGTTGAATTCTTTACTCTTGCATTTGATTTCTCAGATTTTTTTCTTAAGAATTTTATTTCCATTTGTTGCTATACAAATTAAATGTAGGATTTAAAATTACTTTAATAAGTTCTGTAAAGGTTCTGAGATAAGAACGTTTTAGAGTGCGTATTGGGCAGCTAGCCCGATCACTAGCTATTTTCATACAGTAGCGCACATTTGAAGTCGTCGTACACTTGTCGCTGCACCTGGGGTCTTTCGTTTTCTATATGGTTGTTAAATCCTTGGATTATGTCAATACAATCAACCCAAGCAAGAAGTTGATGTTGAAAATCTATGCCTCTAAATAGTAGAGTCCACCCAATATTATTTGCAGTTTTTGTTGGGACAAGCTTTGATGCGAGATGTTGTTTAATATTGTAGGTTGGAGTCACATCTATTCCAAGGTATTTGTAACTTTTGACCACTTCAATATTCACTAGACCCCAATACCATTTCTCTCTTTGTGAACATCTTCCTCTCGTACATCCTGCTATCATAACTTTCTATTTATCCAGATTTATAATAAGGTTCCCCAAATTGCAATATTCGTTTAACTTATTTATCATCAACTGTAAACTTTGAGGTGATTCAGCAAGTAGAATCAAACTGTATGTATGAACATGTTCAATGTATTTTGGATGAGCAACTTCCTGAAGTGCTATCTCAATATGATTCCATTAATGTTGTTTCCACATTTGTGTCCTTAACCTTTTAAAATTTGTAACTGCCTCAATTGGGTTTCTCTTTGTTGCCAGGTTACGTGCAGTTTGTTGTAGATACTCGTTTTTGTTTTTACTCAATACAAATTTGTCTTTGCTTGGCTGTTACGCAATTGCAAACGTTTATCAATATTTGTTGAATTCCCTATTCTATTCAATAAGAACGACATTAGTTCAGTTAATCCTTAAATTGACCTTGCGCGGAGAGGCACTGTCAGTTTTTTTTGTCATGGGCCGATAGGGGTTTATTTGAAAAGCTTAAACCCAAATTTGCACCACCTGACATCTCATCTTACCAAAGTTATATACAAAAATGCATTTTTTTGTTTTTTGCTAATATTTCGCTTCCAATATGCCATGACGCCAAAAACTAAAAATCAAATGGTTCATGATAATATTTTCTTTCAATAAAGTGCAATTTCTTTTGGTTCAAATACATATGTACAAAAATGCAGCTGGTCAAAGTCAGTTCTTCGTTTTAAAATTACACTTTTTCGTAATTATATCAACAAAATCTAATATTGTGGTATACATTGTTTTTACTAATTTATTAGTTCTATTCATTCCCCACAATTTTAAGAAAAAACAAACTCTTCACGACTAATAAAAGTCGGGGTACCCCAGCTTGAACACATGCATGTCCTATCGAAAACACAAGCAAAATTTAGTTTTTGGCAAATATCTCGACTCTAACATGTTGCGTTGGCAAAAATAAAATTACACGTTGTTTGTTTTAACATTTTCTATAATTTGAGTGCCTTTTCTTTTTGTTCAAACACATAAATAATAAGCGACATTTAGTGAAGTCTTTTTTTTCTTCACTAAATTAAATTAAAATTAAATTAATTTGGAAGCCTTTTATGTTCCTAACAAATTTGTTGTTGTTTTCAATGAAAAAATGTCTTCTCCAAATCCAAAACTGACGTTCGGACGAACTGCCTATGAGAAGTCACAAAAAAAGCTGTCAAAAATCTACTGAGTAGGTATACCTTGTTTTGGATTTGGAGAAGGCATTTTGTTGTTGTAAATTTCAGTTGCATTGTTGTTGTTTTCAACTAAAAAATGTCTTTTCCAAATCCAAAACTGACGTTCGGACTGAGAAAGATTACTATGGCGTCACAGAAAAACTGTCAAAAATTAATGAGTATACCTTGTTTTGGATTTGGAGGAGACATTTTTTTGTTGTAATATCTGTTGCATTGTTGTTTTCAATAAAAAAATATTATTTCCAAATCCAAATTGACGTTCGGACGAACTGCCTATCAGAAAGATGATATTTTTTTTGTAAATTTCTGTTGCATTGTTGTTTTCAATACAAAAATGCCTTCTCCAAATCCAAAACTGACGTACGGACGTTCGGGCTGAGAAAGATGACTGGCGTCACAGAAAAAATGTCAAAGACCTAAGACCAATATTACACTTCCGCATGTTTAGTTGCGCATGTATGAAATGCAAAGGAGAAAAAAGAATAAAATTGTATGAATTATTTATTTCTTTTCTCTTTTGCACTTCATATATGCGCAACTAAATATGCGCCGTGTAATTAGGCTTTTTACGCATTTGTCTTTGTCGCTTCTCTTTCACACAAAAATAGAAAAAAAAAGAAAACGATAAATCTTGTTCGAAGAATGTAAACAAACAACGCATACCATATTCAGTATTTTTGCAAAAAAGTGTATATTTTTTTTTATATCGGTTTAAATGTATTATTATGTTAATTTTTAGTTGAAAGCCAACTGATTAAGCACTAAATATTCATTAATATCTATTTGTAAGCTACTGACTTTCTTCGAACTAGAGAGCTGTCATGTTTTTTTTGTCCTCATTTTTTTCTTATTTTTGCGTGACGTCTTGGGTAAAAGCCCAATACCCGTCTAATATGTAACTTTGTTTTCTGTTTATCATGGTTAAAACCATGATAAACAGAAAACAAGGTATGCTTATTATGAACGCCATGTCGCCATTTTGGAAAATTGATGACGTAGTAGTCATCTCCGATGCTGACAATCAAGTTTTTTTCAGTTTCATTGTTGTTGTTTTCAATTAAAAAAATTGTTTTCTCTAAATCCATAACTGACGTTCGGGCGAAGGGCCCATGAGAAAGATGACTATGACGTCACATAAAACCTGCCAAAAATCTAATGAGCATACCTTGTTTTCTGTTTATCATGGTTAAAACATGGTGCCACCAATTACAAGACAAGATAAAAAAATTTGTCGGACAGACCTTATTTGCAAAATGCCGGTACCAATGTAATTTTTAATGTGAGCACCAAGGCACTGAATTTGTAAAAAAAAGAAACTGGTTATATAATTTTTAATCCAATATGCCAAGAATCTCATTTGCATCGGTTGGAGACTCTGTAAGTTAAATTTCATACTCTTCCATATTGATTTCTCAGATTTTTTTTTTCTTAAGAAATTTATTTTTATTTGTTGCTATACAATTAAAATATAGGATTTAAAATGACTTAAATAAGTTCTGTAAAGGTTTTGAGATAAAAAAGTAGAGTCCAACTAATATTATTTTTTTTTTAGGTTGGAGTCACATCTATTAGAAGGTATTTGTAGCTTTCGACCACTTCGCGTGCTATCAGATTTGTGAATTAAGTTGCATTTAAACAATTTGTAAAGCCGGTCTTGATGTTACCTCGCGCAGCGATGGACCCATCCAGCTTTTCCTCACATACGAGAACATCAAATATTTGATTTGAAGGTACTCTCCAGAGTCAAGGCGATGGAATAATTCACATTTCTAGATATATCACAGATCTAAGTGACCAAATGGAGGATTTATCCGATGAGGAATCCGATGCAATGGAAGAGATGATGGCTTTGTCAAAGAAGCTAAATAAATCTGATGCATAAGCCAACAACAGCAAATCTGTCAAAATAGCCGCAGAGGCGGCAGCCGAAGAAAATGACGACGATGATGAAGAAGATGACAGCGATTTCAATGGTGAGCCAGATGCGATGATGACGAAAAAGTACGACGACGACGACTATGATGAGGAAGAAGTCGAAAGTGAAGACGAGTGAAGCCCAAGTAAAACGGCGTCGAACCACAAAAGAAAGAAGAGAGCAAGCAGAAAAAAGACAAGAAAGAAGGCAACAACAAGGAGCCCAAAAGCAAAATGGAGGTGGTGTGAAAGTTAAAGACATTCGCGTGGGTTACGGACCCGTGGCAAAAACAGGCAAAAGGGCGGACGTCTGTTATGAAGGTCGTCTCAAGTTAAACAACAAAGTATTTGCCAGTCTCAAACAAGGCGGTCCATTCAAGTTTGGTTTGGGTCGCGGCGAAGTCAGCAAGGGCTGGGATGTTGGTGAATGTTAGAGGAAAGAGACGCATCACTTGTCCAGCACATATGGCCTACGGTGCGCAAGGATCGCCACCAACAACCCCACCAAACAGTACATTGGTGTTTGAAGTTAAATTGAAAGCTGTGCAGTAAATAAACACAATCCAAGCGAGGAGGAGTATTTCTTAATTTTCGGTGAGCCTTTCTTTTTAGAAAAAAAAAAAAATACTTTTTTCCTATATACCTTTTTATTGCTGTTACTACAAAACAAAAACAAAACTTATTTAACGAATAGGTTTCTATTTTTCTCTTGTTTACATTTTTTCTAGGTTTTTTTTTATTTAATTGAATTTAAAACATGTTTGTTTATCTACATCATCACACCCAACACTTATTCTTTTTATATTAACAGAAGTTAAGAAACTGATAGATTAAGGATATTACTCGGCAATTACAGATTAAAGATTTTTTTTAAAATAATTTTTAATATTTACTCGACCGCAATACCATTTCTCATAACTTTCGATTCATCACGATTTATAATAAGGTTCCACAAATTGCAATATTCGTTTAACTTATTTATCATCAACTGTAAACTTTCAGGTGACTCAGCAATAGTTGTCTCCGGCAGGTAGACAAGCTGTCATCATCTATGAAAAGCACAAATAAAATGGCTCTTAATAAACATCCTTGTTTCAATCCAGTTTGTGTTTCAAATCATTCTGATGCTTTTGTTCCACCCCATACTGCTGACAGTATGTATGTTGTTTATTATTCTAAGCATTTTTGTCGACATACCCAGTTGATTTAATTTTAAGTAGGTATAGTGCGTTTCTATCTATTGTGTCAAAAACTGCCTTTAAATCTACAAAGAAGATGTTTAATTTTCGTTGACGGTATAAGATTGTGGAGCTTATTTTCGTCCACCGATTTTGTTGAGAGTAGCACTGCTGTAAAGATTCTTGGTATGGAATTTGTAAATAAGATACATCTATAATTTGTTGGATCATTTGCGTCTCCTTTCTTATGTATCGGAAATACCAGAGCTTCTTTGAAGAGGGCAGGTACCTGTGCCGTATGTGGTTGAAACTTTGGCATATTTTCCGAATAAATTAAATTGGTGCATTTCTGTAAAATTCTGTCGCAACTCGATCTACTCCTCGCCTTCATCCATCATAAATTGTTATCTCAGGTATGTACATTGCTTTATTGGAATATTGTGTATTTTTAAATTCCATAAGGTATATATATTTAATTGAATATACAAATACTAAATGCATACATATTTAGGTCCTCAGACCTTAATGAGTCCGTTGTGATCCCCTTAAGGGCATAGGGCCTTTACAACTCCTACGCGCCATTGTGTACGGTTTCTGGAACTCTTTCCCAGCTGTGCAGATTCCCTTTGGACTGTCCTGCCCCATGTGTTCTCTACCTGCTGCACAGAAGCACGGATTCAACATTGGAGCGGAACAGTCTCAGCTTGGTCTTTAAGCTTATAGCATTATTTGTCCATATTTTGGACAGCATTCCGAAAGCCGCCTTTGCCTTTTTAATACGACTGTCGACGTCTTGTTTTGTTCCGCCTTTGGCGATTGGAAGTCTTCTACTTTCTCTACCGGTTGTCCAGAAATATTGTCTTGCACGGATGAGTTTCGTCCGAGGCTGATCATTTATGTTTTTGCCGTGTGAATTTTCAGCCCCACGATGTCTGCTTCTTTCTCTTCCCTTGAGTAAGCATACGTCGTCCGCGTAGTCCAGATGTTTTAGTTGGGATGTCAAACTCCATTGAATTCCACCATTTCCAGTTTTCACACTGCATCAAATCTGCTTTCTTCGGGAGCTTGACGGTCATTCCCTTTTTCCACTCCTTTGGGAAGCACTCAGAGTTCCAGGCTCTCTCTCTTCCAGGCTCAACTCTCTGAGTTGAAGTGGTTGGTGCTGCTTGTAAGAGCTCTGCAGGAATACCGTCCAGTCCTACCGCCTTGTTGTTTTTCAGTGTTTTAATCCCTCTCTACTCTCTACTGGGAGGTGTGCTGCGAATTCGGGCATTTGTTGGTTCGGACGGGTCATCAGGTATAGGATGCGCAACACACGGTTTCATACAGAAGCGAAGTGTTTATTCCACCTCATCCGAATGGAACAGGGAACCATATACATCTTTCACCAGATGTTGTTTTTGGGCTTTGTACACCAGTATATAAACAGTTCTGCTGGCACACCGATTTGAGGCCTCTTCTGCTTCTTCAGCTAATGCGTTGATGTAGTTACGCTTGTCACGTCTCACGCTACGGTAAACTTCTCTCGTCTTCATACGATACGTAGACTCTAGGTCATTTCTTTCTGCTGCTTGAGTAGCTGCGATGCGAGCTCGAAGTTGTTTTCGATCTTTTTCCAGGTTTCTGCGGATAGTCAAGAACTATTTCTTTCTTGTGCCCGACCGACTATTCTTTTGCCACGACTATTCTTTTGCCACATTTTTCACAGCACACCATTGGTCTTCGATGGAGGTAGGTTCACTGCTGCTTATTGTTCTCAGTCCTTGGGAAAGATAGTCCCCTACTTGTTGGCGAACTATGGGTCCTTTAGTCTGTCGGTATTAAACCTGGGCATTCGAGTGTTTTCTTGGATCTCCGAACTGCAGAATCTTACGAGAGCTACCATCAGATGGTGCCAGGAGACTACTTCTAAAACGTCGGCTGATCGCAAAGTGATCAATTTAGTTGGAAGTTGCTTATCTACCTTTGGAAACACAGCTTATCTTGTGGCACGTCTTGTGTTCAAACATGGCGCCACCAATTACAAGACAAGTTACAAAAATTTGTCAGTACATTTCGGACAGACCTCATTTGCAAAATGCCGGTACTGAATTTGGTAAACACTGAAACTGGTGATATAATTTTTAATCATCATATGCCAAGAATCTCATTTGCATCAGTTGGAAAGTCTGTAAGTTGAATTCTATACTCTTGCATTTGATTTCTCAGATTTTTTTCTTAAGAATTTTATTTCCATTTGTTGCTATACAAATTAAATGTAGGATTTAAAATTACTTTAATAAGTTCTGTAAAGGTTCTGAGATAAGAACGTTTTAGAGTGCGTATTGGGCAGCTAGCCCGATCACTAGCTATTTTCATACAGTAGCGCACATTTGAAGTCGTCGTACACTTGTCGCTGCACCTGGGGTCTTTCGTTTTCTATATGGTTGTTAAATCCTTGGATTATGTCAATACAATCAACCCAAGCAAGAAGTTGATGTTGAAAATCTATGCCTCTAAATAGTAGAGTCCACCCAATATTATTTGCAGTTTTTGTTGGGACAAGCTTTGATGCGAGATGTTGTTTAATATTGTAGGTTGGAGTCACATCTATTCCAAGGTATTTGTAGCTTTTGACCACTTCAATATTCACTAGACCCCAATACCATTTCTCTCTTTGTGAACATCTTCCTCTCGTACATCCTGCTATCATAACTTTCTATTTATCCAGATTTATAATAAGGTTCCCCAAATTGCAATATTCGTTTAACTTATTTATCATCAACTGTAAGCTTTGAGGTGATTCAGCAAGTAGAATCAAACTGTATGAACATGTTCAATGTATTTTGGATGAGCAACTTCCTGAAGTGCTATCTCAATATGATTCCATTAATGTTGTTTCCACATTTGTGTCCTTAACCTTTTAAAATTTTTAACTGCCTCAAATGGGTTTCTCTTTATTGCCAGGTTACGTGCAGTTTGTTGTAGATACTCGTTTTTGTTTTTACTCAATACAAATTTGTCTTTGCTTGGCTGTTACGCAATTGCAAACGTTTATCAATATTTGTTGAATTCCCTATTCTATTCAATAAGAACGACATTAGTTCAGTTAATCCTTAAATTGACCTTGCGCGGAGAGGCACTGTCAGTTTTTTTTGTCATGGGCCGATAGGGGTTTATTTGAAAAGCTTAAACCCAAATTTGCACCACCTGACATCTCTTCTTACCAAAGTTATATACAAAAATGCATTTTTTTGTTTTTTGCTAATATTTCGCTTCCAGTATGCCATGACGCCAAAAACTAAAAATCAAATGGTTCATGATAATATTTTCTTTCAATAAAGTGCAATTTCTTTTGGTTCAAATACATCCGTACAAAAATGCAGCTATTCAAAGTCAGTTCTTCGTTTTAAAATTACACTTTTTCGTAATTATATCAACAAAATCTAATATTGTGGTATACATTGTTTTTACTAATTTATTAGTTCTATTCATTCCCCACAATTTTAAGAAAAAACAAACTCTTCACGACTAATAAAAGTCGAGGTACCCCAGCTTGAACACATGCATGTCCTATCGAAAACACAAGCAAAATTTAGTATTTGGCAAATATCTCGACTCTAACATGTTGCGTTGGCAAAAATAAAATTACACGTTGTTTGTTTTAACATTTTCTATAATTTGAGTGCCTTTTCTTTTTGTTCAAACACATAAATAATAAGCGACATTTAGTGAAGTCTTTTTTTTCTTCACTTTTTGTCTTAATTTTTTTTAAATACCGCATCTATTAGTGATTAAAATTAAATTAATTTGGAAGCCTTTAACAAATTTGTTGTTGTTTTCAATGAAAAAATGTCTTCTCAAAATCCAAAACTGACGTTCGGACGAACTGCCTATGAGAAGTCACAAAAAAAGCTGTCAAAAATCTACTGAGTAGGTATACCTTGTTTTGGATTTGGAGAAGGCATTTTGTTGTTGTAAATTTCAGTTGCATTGTTGTTGTTTTCAACTAAAAAATGTCTTTTCCAAATCCAAAACTGACGTTCGGACTGAGAAAGATGACTATGGCGTCACAGAAACACTGTCAAAAATTAATGAGTATACCTTGTTTTGGATTTGGAGGAGACATTTTTTTGTTGTAATATCTGTTGCATTGTTGTTTTCAATAAAAAAATATTATTTCCAAATCCAAATTGACGTTCGGACGAACTGCCTATCAGAAAGATGATATTTTTTTTGTAAATTTCTGTTGCATTGTTGTTTTCAATACAAAAATGCCTTCTCCAAATCCAAAACTGACGTATGGACGTTCGGGCTGAGAAAGATGACTGGCGTCACAGAAAAAATGTCAAAGACCTAAGACCAATATTACACTTCCGCATATTTAGTTGCGCATGTATGAAGTGCAAAGGAGAAAAAGAATAAAATTGTACGAATTTTTTATTTCCTTTCTCTTTTGCACTTCATACATGCGCAACTAAATATGCGCCGTGTAATTAGGCTTTTTACGCATTTGTCTTCGTCGCTTCTCTTTCACACAAAAATAGAAAAAAAAAAAAGAAAACGGTGAATCTTGTTCGAAGAATGTAAACAAACAACGCATACCATATTCAGTATTTTTGCAAAAAAGTGTATATTTTTTTTTTATATCGGTTTAAATGTATTATTATGTTAATTTTTAGTTGAAAGCCAACTGATTATATTCATTAATTTCTATTTGTAAGCTACTGACTCTTCGAACTAGAGAGCTGCCATGTTTTTTTTGTCATCATTTTTTTTTTTTATTTTTGCGTGACGTTTTATGTAACTTTGTTTTCTGTTTATTATGTTATATGGAAGTTGCTCGCCTATCGTTGTTCACGTTTCGTGTTAAAACATGGTGCCACCAATTACAAAACAAGATAAAAAAATTTGTCAGTACAGTTCGGACAGACCTTATTTGCAAAATGCCGGTACCAATGTAATTTTTAATGTGAGCACCAAGGCACTGAATTTGTTAAAAAAAGAAACTGGTTATATAATTTTTAATCCAATATGCCAAGAATCTCATTTGCATCGGTTGGAGACTCTGTAAGTTAAATTTTATACTCTTCCATATTGATTTCTCAGATTTTTTTTTTTTCTTAAGAAATTTATTTTTATTTGTTGCTATACAATTAAAATATAGGATGTAAAATGACTTAAATAAGTTCTGTAAAGGTTTTGAGATAAAAAAGTAGAGTCCAACTAATATTATTTTTTTTTTTTTAGGTTGGAGTCACATCTATTAGAAGGTATTTGTAGCTTTCGACCACTTCGCGTGCTATCAGATTTGTGAATTAAGTTGCATTTAAACAATTTGTAAAGCCGCTCTTGATGTTACCTCGCGCAGCGATGGACCCATCCAGCTTTTCCTCACATACGAGAACATCAAATATTTGTTTTGAAGGTACTCTAGGCAAGAACACCGCCGAACAAATTATGTTAGATTTGAACTTCAACGAATGCGATGAAATTTCTCTCCAGAGTCAAGGCGATGGAATAATTCACATTTCTAGATATATCACAGATCTAAGTGACCAAATGGAGGATTTATCCGATGAGGAATCCGATGCAATGGAAGAGATGATGGCTTTGTCAAAGAAGCTAAATAAATCTGATGCATAAGCCAACAACAGCAAATCTGGCAAAATAGCCGCAGAGGCGGTAGCCGAAGAAAATGACGACGATGATGAAGAAGATGACAGCGATTTCAATGGTGAGCCAGATGCGATGATGACGAAGATGATGATTACGACGACGACGACTATGATGAGGAAGAAGTCGAAAGTGAAGACGAGTGAAGCCCAAGTAAAACGGCGTCGAACCACAAAAGAAAGAAGAGAGCAAGCAGAAAAAAGACAAGAAAGAAGGCAACAACAAGGAGCCCAAAAGCAAAATGGAGGTGGTGTGAAAGTTAAAGACATTCGCGTGGGTTACGGACCCGTGGCAAAAACAGGCAAAAGGGCGGACGTCTGTTATGAAGGTCGTCTCAAGTTAAACAACAAAGTATTTGCCAGTCTCAAACAAGGCGGTCCATTCAAGTTTGGTTTGGGTCGCGGCGAAGTCAGCAAGGGCTGGGATGTTGGTGAATGTTAGAGGAAAGAGACGCATCACTTGTCCAGCACATATGGCCTACGGTGCGCAAGGATCGCCACCAACAACCCCACCAAACAGTACATTGGTGTTTGAAGTTAAATTGAAAGCTGTGCAGTAAATAAACACAATCCAAGCGAGGAGGAGTATTTCTTAATTTTCGGTGAGCCTTTCTTTTTAGAAAAAAAAAAAATACTTTTTTCCTATATACCTTTTTATTGCTGTTACTACAAAACAAAAACAAAACTTATTTAACGAATAGGTTTCTATTTTTCTCTTGTTTACATTTTTTCTAGGTTTTTTTTTATTTAATTGAATTTAAAACATGTTTGTTTATCTACATCATCACACCCAACACTTATTCTTTTTATATTAACAGAAGTTAAGAAACTGATAGATTAAGGATATTACTCGGCAATTACAGATTAAAGATTTTTTTTAAAATAATTTTTAATATTTACTCGACCGCAATACCATTTCTCATAACTTTCGATTCATCACGATTTATAATAAGGTTCCACAAATTGCAATATTCGTTTAACTTATTTATCATCAACTGTAAACTTTCAGGTGACTCAGCAATAGTTGTCTCCGGCAGGTAGACAAGCTGTCATCATCTATGAAAAGCACAAGTAAAATGGCTCTTAATAAACATCCTTGTTTCAATCCAGTTTGTGTTTCAAATCATTCTGATGCTTTTGTTCCACCCCATACTGCTGACAGTATGTATGTTGTTTATTATTCTAAGCATTTTTGTCGACATACCCAGTTGATTTAATTTTAAGTAGGTATAGTGCGTTTCTATCTATTGTGTCAAAAACTGCCTTTAAATCTACAAAGAAGATGTTTAATTTTCGTTGACGGTATAAGATTGTGGAGCTTATTTTCGTCCACCGATTTTGTTGAGAGTAGCACTGCTGTAAAGATTCTTGGTATGGAATTTGTAAATAAGATACATCTATAATTTGTTGGATCATTTGCGTCTCCTTTCTTATGTATCGGAAATACCAGAGCTTCTTTGAAGAGGGCAGGTACCTGTGCCGTATGTGGTTGAAACTTTGGCATATTTTCCGAATAAATTAAATTGGTGCATTTCTGTAAAATTCTGTCGCAACTCGATCTACTCCTCGCCTTCATCCATCATAAATTGTTATCTCAGGTATGTACATTGCTTTATTGGAATATTGTGTATTTTTAAATTCCATAAGGTATATATATTTAATTGAATATACAAATACTAAATGCATACATATTTAGGTCCTCAGACCTTAATGAGTCCGTTGTGATCCCCTTAAGGGCATAGGGCCTTTACAACTCCTACGCGCCATTGTGTACGGTTTCTGGAACTCTTTCCCAGCTGTGCAGATTCCCTTTGGACTGTCCTGCCCCATGTGTTCTCTACCTGCTGCACAGAAGCACGGATTCAACATTGGAGCGGAACAGTCTCAGCTTGGTCTTTAAGCTTATAGCATTATTTGTCCATATTTTGGACAGCATTCCGAAAGCCGCCTTTGCCTTTTTAATACGACTGTCGACGTCTTGTTTTGTTCCGCCTTTGGCGATTGGAAGTCTTCTACTTTCTCTACCGGTTGTCCAGAAATATTGTCTTGCACGGATGAGTTTCGTCCGAGGCTGATCATTTATGTTTTTGCCGTGTGAATTTTCAGCCCCACGATGTCTGCTTCTTTCTCTTCCCTTGAGTAAGCATACGTCGTCCGCGTAGTCCAGATGTTTTAGTTGGGATGTCAAACTCCATTGAATTCCACCATTTCCAGTTTTCACACTGCATCAAATCTGCTTTCTTCGGGAGCTTGACGGTCATTCCCTTTTTCCACTCCTTTGGGAAGCACTCAGAGTTCCAGGCTCTCTCTCTTCCAGGCTCAACTCTCTGAGTTGAAGTGGTTGGTGCTGCTTGTAAGAGCTCTGCAGGAATACCGTCCAGTCCTACCGCCTTGTTGTTTTTCAGTGTTTTAATCCCTCTCTACTCTCTACTGGGAGGTGTGCTGCGAATTCGGGCATTTGTTGGTTCGGACGGGTCATCAGGTATAGGATGCGCAACACACGGTTTCATACAGAAGCGAAGTGTTTATTCCACCTCATCCGAATGGAACAGGGAACCATATACATCTTTCACCAGATGTTGTTTTTGGGCTTTGTACACCAGTATATAAACAGTTCTGCTGGCACACCGATTTGAGGCCTCTTCTGCTTCTTCAGCTAATGCGTTGATGTAGTTACGCTTGTCACGTCTCACGCTACGGTAAACTTCTCTCGTCTTCATACGATACGTAGACTCTAGGTCATTTCTTTCTGCTGCTTGAGTAGCTGCGATGCGAGCTCGAAGTTGTTTTCGATCTTTTTCCAGGTTTCTGCGGATAGTCAAGAACTATTTCTTTCTTGTGCCCGACCGACTATTCTTTTGCCACGACTATTCTTTTGCCACATTTTTCACAGCACACCATTGGTCTTCGATGGAGGTAGGTTCACTGCTGCTTATTGTTCTCAGTCCTTGGGAAAGATAGTCCCCTACTTGTTGGCGAACTATGGGTCCTTTAGTCTGTCGGTATTAAACCTGGGCATTCGAGTGTTTTCTTGGATCTCCGAACTGCAGAATCTTACGAGAGCTACCATCAGATGGTGCCAGGAGACTACTTCTAAAACGTCGGCTGATCGCAAAGTGATCAATTTAGTTGGAAGTTGCTTATCTACCTTTGGAAACACAGCTTATCTTGTGGCACGTCTTGTGTTCAAACATGGCGCCACCAATTACAAGACAAGTTACAAAAATTTGTCAGTACATTTCGGACAGACCTCATTTGCAAAATGCCGGTACTGAATTTGGTAAACACTGAAACTGGTGATATAATTTTTAATCATCATATGCCAAGAATCTCATTTGCATCAGTTGGAAAGTCTGTAAGTTGAATTCTATACTCTTGCATTTGATTTCTCAGATTTTTTTCTTAAGAATTTTATTTCCATTTGTTGCTATACAAATTAAATGTAGGATTTAAAATTACTTTAATAAGTTCTGTAAAGGTTCTGAGATAAGAACGTTTTAGAGTGCGTATTGGGCAGCTAGCCCGATCACTAGCTATTTTCATACAGTAGCGCACATTTGAAGTCGTCGTACACTTGTCGCTGCACCTGGGGTCTTTCGTTTTCTATATGGTTGTTAAATCCTTGGATTATGTCAATACAATCAACCCAAGCAAGAAGTTGATGTTGAAAATCTATGCCTCTAAATAGTAGAGTCCACCCAATATTATTTGCAGTTTTTGTTGGGACAAGCTTTGATGCGAGATGTTGTTTAATATTGTAGGTTGGAGTCACATCTATTCCAAGGTATTTGTAGCTTTTGACCACTTCAATATTCACTAGACCCCAATACCATTTCTCTCTTTGTGAACATCTTCCTCTCGTACATCCTGCTATCATAACTTTCTATTTATCCAGATTTATAATAAGGTTCCCCAAATTGCAATATTCGTTTAACTTATTTATCATCAACTGTAAGCTTTGAGGTGATTCAGCAAGTAGAATCAAACTGTATGAACATGTTCAATGTATTTTGGATGAGCAACTTCCTGAAGTGCTATCTCAATATGATTCCATTAATGTTGTTTCCACATTTGTGTCCTTAACCTTTTAAAATTTTTAACTGCCTCAAATGGGTTTCTCTTTATTGCCAGGTTACGTGCAGTTTGTTGTAGATACTCGTTTTTGTTTTTACTCAATACAAATTTGTCTTTGCTTGGCTGTTACGCAATTGCAAACGTTTATCAATATTTGTTGAATTCCCTATTCTATTCAATAAGAACGACATTAGTTCAGTTAATCCTTAAATTGACCTTGCGCGGAGAGGCACTGTCAGTTTTTTTTGTCATGGGCCGATAGGGGTTTATTTGAAAAGCTTAAACCCAAATTTGCACCACCTGACATCTCTTCTTACCAAAGTTATATACAAAAATGCATTTTTTTGTTTTTTGCTAATATTTCGCTTCCAGTATGCCATGACGCCAAAAACTAAAAATCAAATGGTTCATGATAATATTTTCTTTCAATAAAGTGCAATTTCTTTTGGTTCAAATACATCCGTACAAAAATGCAGCTATTCAAAGTCAGTTCTTCGTTTTAAAATTACACTTTTTCGTAATTATATCAACAAAATCTAATATTGTGGTATACATTGTTTTTACTAATTTATTAGTTCTATTCATTCCCCACAATTTTAAGAAAAAACAAACTCTTCACGACTAATAAAAGTCGAGGTACCCCAGCTTGAACACATGCATGTCCTATCGAAAACACAAGCAAAATTTAGTATTTGGCAAATATCTCGACTCTAACATGTTGCGTTGGCAAAAATAAAATTACACGTTGTTTGTTTTAACATTTTCTATAATTTGAGTGCCTTTTCTTTTTGTTCAAACACATAAATAATAAGCGACATTTAGTGAAGTCTTTTTTTTCTTCACTTTTTGTCTTAATTTTTTTTAAATACCGCATCTATTAGTGATTAAAATTAAATTAATTTGGAAGCCTTTAACAAATTTGTTGTTGTTTTCAATGAAAAAATGTCTTCTCAAAATCCAAAACTGACGTTCGGACGAACTGCCTATGAGAAGTCACAAAAAAAGCTGTCAAAAATCTACTGAGTAGGTATACCTTGTTTTGGATTTGGAGAAGGCATTTTGTTGTTGTAAATTTCAGTTGCATTGTTGTTGTTTTCAACTAAAAAATGTCTTTTCCAAATCCAAAACTGACGTTCGGACTGAGAAAGATGACTATGGCGTCACAGAAACACTGTCAAAAATTAATGAGTATACCTTGTTTTGGATTTGGAGGAGACATTTTTTTGTTGTAATATCTGTTGCATTGTTGTTTTCAATAAAAAAATATTATTTCCAAATCCAAATTGACGTTCGGACGAACTGCCTATCAGAAAGATGATATTTTTTTTGTAAATTTCTGTTGCATTGTTGTTTTCAATACAAAAATGCCTTCTCCAAATCCAAAACTGACGTATGGACGTTCGGGCTGAGAAAGATGACTGGCGTCACAGAAAAAATGTCAAAGACCTAAGACCAATATTACACTTCCGCATATTTAGTTGCGCATGTATGAAGTGCAAAGGAGAAAAAGAATAAAATTGTACGAATTTTTTATTTCCTTTCTCTTTTGCACTTCATACATGCGCAACTAAATATGCGCCGTGTAATTAGGCTTTTTACGCATTTGTCTTCGTCGCTTCTCTTTCACACAAAAATAGAAAAAAAAAAAAGAAAACGGTGAATCTTGTTCGAAGAATGTAAACAAACAACGCATACCATATTCAGTATTTTTGCAAAAAAGTGTATATTTTTTTTTTATATCGGTTTAAATGTATTATTATGTTAATTTTTAGTTGAAAGCCAACTGATTATATTCATTAATTTCTATTTGTAAGCTACTGACTCTTCGAACTAGAGAGCTGCCATGTTTTTTTTGTCATCATTTTTTTTTTTTATTTTTGCGTGACGTTTTATGTAACTTTGTTTTCTGTTTATTATGTTATATGGAAGTTGCTCGCCTATCGTTGTTCACGTTTCGTGTTAAAACATGGTGCCACCAATTACAAAACAAGATAAAAAAATTTGTCAGTACAGTTCGGACAGACCTTATTTGCAAAATGCCGGTACCAATGTAATTTTTAATGTGAGCACCAAGGCACTGAATTTGTTAAAAAAAGAAACTGGTTATATAATTTTTAATCCAATATGCCAAGAATCTCATTTGCATCGGTTGGAGACTCTGTAAGTTAAATTTTATACTCTTCCATATTGATTTCTCAGATTTTTTTTTTTTTCTTAAGAAATTTATTTTTATTTGTTGCTATACAATTAAAATATAGGATGTAAAATGACTTAAATAAGTTCTGTAAAGGTTTTGAGATAAAAAAGTAGAGTCCAACTAATATTATTTTTTTTTTTTTAGGTTGGAGTCACATCTATTAGAAGGTATTTGTAGCTTTCGACCACTTCGCGTGCTATCAGATTTGTGAATTAAGTTGCATTTAAACAATTTGTAAAGCCGCTCTTGATGTTACCTCGCGCAGCGATGGACCCATCCAGCTTTTCCTCACATACGAGAACATCAAATATTTGTTTTGAAGGTACTCTAGGCAAGAACACCGCCGAACAAATTATGTTAGATTTGAACTTCAACGAATGCGATGAAATTTCTCTCCAGAGTCAAGGCGATGGAATAATTCACATTTCTAGATATATCACAGATCTAAGTGACCAAATGGAGGATTTATCCGATGAGGAATCCGATGCAATGGAAGAGATGATGGCTTTGTCAAAGAAGCTAAATAAATCTGATGCATAAGCCAACAACAGCAAATCTGGCAAAATAGCCGCAGAGGCGGTAGCCGAAGAAAATGACGACGATGATGAAGAAGATGACAGCGATTTCAATGGTGAGCCAGATGCGATGATGACGAAGATGATGATTACGACGACGACGACTATGATGAGGAAGAAGTCGAAAGTGAAGACGAGTGAAGCCCAAGTAAAACGGCGTCGAACCACAAAAGAAAGAAGAGAGCAAGCAGAAAAAAGACAAGAAAGAAGGCAACAACAAGGAGCCCAAAAGCAAAATGGAGGTGGTGTGAAAGTTAAAGACATTCGCGTGGGTTACGGACCCGTGGCAAAAACAGGCAAAAGGGCGGACGTCTGTTATGAAGGTCGTCTCAAGTTAAACAACAAAGTATTTGCCAGTCTCAAACAAGGCGGTCCATTCAAGTTTGGTTTGGGTCGCGGCGAAGTCAGCAAGGGCTGGGATGTTGGTGAATGTTAGAGGAAAGAGACGCATCACTTGTCCAGCACATATGGCCTACGGTGCGCAAGGATCCCCACCAACAACCCCACCAAACAGTACATTGGTGTTTGAAGTTAAATTGAAAGCTGTGCAGTAAATAAACACAATCCAAGCGAGGAGGAGTATTTCTTAATTTTCGGTGAGCCTTTCTTTTTAGAAAAAAAAAAAAATACTTTTTTCCTATATACCTTTTTATTGCTGTTACTACAAAACAAAAACAAAACTTATTTAACGAATAGGTTTCTATTTTTCTCTTGTTTACATTTTTTCTAGGTTTTTTTTTATTTAATTGAATTTAAAACATGTTTGTTTATCTACATCATCACACCCAACACTTATTCTTTTTATATTAACAGAAGTTAAGAAACTGATAGATTAAGGATATTACTCGGCAATTACAGATTAAAGATTTTTTTTAAAATAATTTTTAATATTTACTCGACCGCAATACCATTTCTCATAACTTTCGATTCATCACGATTTATAATAAGGTTCCACAAATTGCAATATTCGTTTAACTTATTTATCATCAACTGTAAACTTTCAGGTGACTCAGCAATAGTTGTCTCCGGCAGGTAGACAAGCTGTCATCATCTATGAAAAGCACAAATAAAATGGCTCTTAATAAACATCCTTGTTTCAATCCAGTTTGTGTTTCAAATCATTCTGATGCTTTTGTTCCACCCCATACTGCTGACAGTATGTATGTTGTTTATTATTCTAAGCATTTTTGTCGACATACCCAGTTGATTTAATTTTAAGTAGGTATAGTGCGTTTCTATCTATTGTGTCAAAAACTGCCTTTAAATCTACAAAGAAGATGTTTAATTTTCGTTGACGGTATAAGATTGTGGAGCTTATTTTCGTCCACCGATTTTGTTGAGAGTAGCACTGCTGTAAAGATTCTTGGTATGGAATTTGTAAATAAGATACATCTATAATTTGTTGGATCATTTGCGTCTCCTTTCTTATGTATCGGAAATACCAGAGCTTCTTTGAAGAGGGCAGGTACCTGTGCCGTATGTGGTTGAAACTTTGGCATATTTTCCGAATAAATTAAATTGGTGCATTTCTGTAAAATTCTGTCGCAACTCGATCTACTCCTCGCCTTCATCCATCATAAATTGTTATCTCAGGTATGTACATTGCTTTATTGGAATATTGTGTATTTTTAAATTCCATAAGGTATATATATTTAATTGAATATACAAATACTAAATGCATACATATTTAGGTCCTCAGACCTTAATGAGTCCGTTGTGATCCCCTTAAGGGCATAGGGCCTTTACAACTCCTACGCGCCATTGTGTACGGTTTCTGGAACTCTTTCCCAGCTGTGCAGATTCCCTTTGGACTGTCCTGCCCCATGTGTTCTCTACCTGCTGCACAGAAGCACGGATTCAACATTGGAGCGGAACAGTCTCAGCTTGGTCTTTAAGCTTATAGCATTATTTGTCCATATTTTGGACAGCATTCCGAAAGCCGCCTTTGCCTTTTTAATACGACTGTCGACGTCTTGTTTTGTTCCGCCTTTGGCGATTGGAAGTCTTCTACTTTCTCTACCGGTTGTCCAGAAATATTGTCTTGCACGGATGAGTTTCGTCCGAGGCTGATCATTTATGTTTTTGCCGTGTGAATTTTCAGCCCCACGATGTCTGCTTCTTTCTCTTCCCTTGAGTAAGCATACGTCGTCCGCGTAGTCCAGATGTTTTAGTTGGGATGTCAAACTCCATTGAATTCCACCATTTCCAGTTTTCACACTGCATCAAATCTGCTTTCTTCGGGAGCTTGACGGTCATTCCCTTTTTCCACTCCTTTGGGAAGCACTCAGAGTTCCAGGCTCTCTCTCTTCCAGGCTCAACTCTCTGAGTTGAAGTGGTTGGTGCTGCTTGTAAGAGCTCTGCAGGAATACCGTCCAGTCCTACCGCCTTGTTGTTTTTCAGTGTTTTAATCCCTCTCTACTCTCTACTGGGAGGTGTGCTGCGAATTCGGGCATTTGTTGGTTCGGACGGGTCATCAGGTATAGGATGCGCAACACACGGTTTCATACAGAAGCGAAGTGTTTATTCCACCTCATCCGAATGGAACAGGGAACCATATACATCTTTCACCAGATGTTGTTTTTGGGCTTTGTACACCAGTATATAAACAGTTCTGCTGGCACACCGATTTGAGGCCTCTTCTGCTTCTTCAGCTAATGCGTTGATGTAGTTACGCTTGTCACGTCTCACGCTACGGTAAACTTCTCTCGTCTTCATACGATACGTAGACTCTAGGTCATTTCTTTCTGCTGCTTGAGTAGCTGCGATGCGAGCTCGAAGTTGTTTTCGATCTTTTTCCAGGTTTCTGCGGATAGTCAAGAACTATTTCTTTCTTGTGCCCGACCGACTATTCTTTTGCCACGACTATTCTTTTGCCACATTTTTCACAGCACACCATTGGTCTTCGATGGAGGTAGGTTCACTGCTGCTTATTGTTCTCAGTCCTTGGGAAAGATAGTCCCCTACTTGTTGGCGAACTATGGGTCCTTTAGTCTGTCGGTATTAAACCTGGGCATTCGAGTGTTTTCTTGGATCTCCGAACTGCAGAATCTTACGAGAGCTACCATCAGATGGTGCCAGGAGACTACTTCTAAAACGTCGGCTGATCGCAAAGTGATCAATTTAGTTGGAAGTTGCTTATCTACCTTTGGAAACACAGCTTATCTTGTGGCACGTCTTGTGTTCAAACATGGCGCCACCAATTACAAGACAAGTTACAAAAATTTGTCAGTACATTTCGGACAGACCTCATTTGCAAAATGCCGGTACTGAATTTGGTAAACACTGAAACTGGTGATATAATTTTTAATCATCATATGCCAAGAATCTCATTTGCATCAGTTGGAAAGTCTGTAAGTTGAATTCTATACTCTTGCATTTGATTTCTCAGATTTTTTTCTTAAGAATTTTATTTCCATTTGTTGCTATACAAATTAAATGTAGGATTTAAAATTACTTTAATAAGTTCTGTAAAGGTTCTGAGATAAGAACGTTTTAGAGTGCGTATTGGGCAGCTAGCCCGATCACTAGCTATTTTCATACAGTAGCGCACATTTGAAGTCGTCGTACACTTGTCGCTGCACCTGGGGTCTTTCGTTTTCTATATGGTTGTTAAATCCTTGGATTATGTCAATACAATCAACCCAAGCAAGAAGTTGATGTTGAAAATCTATGCCTCTAAATAGTAGAGTCCACCCAATATCATTTGCAGTTTTTGTTGGGACAAGCTTTGATGCGAGATGTTGTTTAATATTGTAGGTTGGAGTCACATCTATTCCAAGGTATTTGTAGCTTTTGACCACTTCAATATTCACTAGACCCCAATACCATTTCTCTCTTTGTGAACATCTTCCTCTCGTACATCCTGCTATCATAACTTTCTATTTATCCAGATTTATAATAAGGTTCCCCAAATTGCAATATTCGTTTAACTTATTTATCATCAACTGTAAGCTTTGAGGTGATTCAGCAAGTAGAATCAAACTGTATGAACATGTTCAATGTATTTTGGATGAGCAACTTCCTGAAGTGCTATCTCAATATGATTCCATTAATGTTGTTTCCACATTTGTGTCCTTAACCTTTTAAAATTTTTAACTGCCTCAAATGGGTTTCTCTTTATTGCCAGGTTACGTGCAGTTTGTTGTAGATACTCGTTTTTGTTTTTACTCAATACAAATTTGTCTTTGCTTGGCTGTTACGCAATTGCAAACGTTTATCAATATTTGTTGAATTCCCTATTCTATTCAATAAGAACGACATTAGTTCAGTTAATCCTTAAATTGACCTTGCGCGGAGAGGCACTGTCAGTTTTTTTTTGTCATGGGCCGATAGGGGTTTATTTGAAAAGCTTAAACCCAAATTTGCACCACCTGACATCTCTTCTTACCAAAGTTATATACAAAAATGCATTTTTTTGTTTTTTGCTAATATTTCGCTTCCAGTATGCCATGACGCCAAAAACTAAAAATCAAATGGTTCATGATAATATTTTCTTTCAATAAAGTGCAATTTCTTTTGGTTCAAATACATCCGTACAAAAATGCAGCTATTCAAAGTCAGTTCTTCGTTTTAAAATTACACTTTTTCGTAATTATATCAACAAAATCTAATATTGTGGTATACATTGTTTTTACTAATTTATTAGTTCTATTCATTCCCCACAATTTTAAGAAAAAAACAAACTCTTCACGACTAATAAAAGTCGAGGTACCCCAGCTTGAACACATGCATGTCCTATCGAAAACACAAGCAAAATTTAGTATTTGGCAAATATCTCGACTCTAACATGTTGCGTTGGCAAAAATAAAATTACACGTTGTTTGTTTTAACATTTTCTATAATTTGAGTGCCTTTTCTTTTTGTTCAAACACATAAATAATAAGCGACATTTAGTGAAGTCTTTTTTTTCTTCACTTTTTGTCTTAATTTTTTTTAAATACCGCATCTATTAGTGATTAAAATTAAATTAATTTGGAAGCCTTTAACAAATTTGTTGTTGTTTTCAATGAAAAAATGTCTTCTCAAAATCCAAAACTGACGTTCGGACGAACTGCCTATGAGAAGTCACAAAAAAAGCTGTCAAAAATCTACTGAGTAGGTATACCTTGTTTTGGATTTGGAGAAGGCATTTTGTTGTTGTAAATTTCAGTTGCATTGTTGTTGTTTTCAACTAAAAAATGTCTTTTCCAAATCCAAAACTGACGTTCGGACTGAGAAAGATGACTATGGCGTCACAGAAACACTGTCAAAAATTAATGAGTATACCTTGTTTTGGATTTGGAGGAGACATTTTTTTGTTGTAATATCTGTTGCATTGTTGTTTTCAATAAAAAAATATTATTTCCAAATCCAAATTGACGTTCGGACGAACTGCCTATCAGAAAGATGATATTTTTTTTGTAAATTTCTGTTGCATTGTTGTTTTCAATACAAAAATGCCTTCTCCAAATCCAAAACTGACGTATGGACGTTCGGGCTGAGAAAGATGACTGGCGTCACAGAAAAAATGTCAAAGACCTAAGACCAATATTACACTTCCGCATATTTAGTTGCGCATGTATGAAGTGCAAAGGAGAAAAAGAATAAAATTGTACGAATTTTTTATTTCCTTTCTCTTTTGCACTTCATACATGCGCAACTAAATATGCGCCGTGTAATTAGGCTTTTTACGCATTTGTCTTCGTCGCTTCTCTTTCACACAAAAATAGAAAAAAAAAAAAGAAAACGGTGAATCTTGTTCGAAGAATGTAAACAAACAACGCATACCATATTCAGTATTTTTGCAAAAAAGTGTATATTTTTTTTTTATATCGGTTTAAATGTATTATTATGTTAATTTTTAGTTGAAAGCCAACTGATTATATTCATTAATTTCTATTTGTAAGCTACTGACTCTTCGAACTAGAGAGCTGCCATGTTTTTTTTGTCATCATTTTTTTTTTTTATTTTTGCGTGACGTTTTATGTAACTTTGTTTTCTGTTTATTATGTTATATGGAAGTTGCTCGCCTATCGTTGTTCACGTTTCGTGTTAAAACATGGTGCCACCAATTACAAAACAAGATAAAAAAATTTGTCAGTACAGTTCGGACAGACCTTATTTGCAAAATGCCGGTACCAATGTAATTTTTAATGTGAGCACCAAGGCACTGAATTTGTTAAAAAAAGAAACTGGTTATATAATTTTTAATCCAATATGCCAAGAATCTCATTTGCATCGGTTGGAGACTCTGTAAGTTAAATTTTATACTCTTCCATATTGATTTCTCAGATTTTTTTTTTTTCTTAAGAAATTTATTTTTATTTGTTGCTATACAATTAAAATATAGGATGTAAAATGACTTAAATAAGTTCTGTAAAGGTTTTGAGATAAAAAAGTAGAGTCCAACTAATATTATTTTTTTTTTTTTAGGTTGGAGTCACATCTATTAGAAGGTATTTGTAGCTTTCGACCACTTCGCGTGCTATCAGATTTGTGAATTAAGTTGCATTTAAACAATTTGTAAAGCCGCTCTTGATGTTACCTCGCGCAGCGATGGACCCATCCAGCTTTTCCTCACATACGAGAACATCAAATATTTGTTTTGAAGGTACTCTAGGCAAGAACACCGCCGAACAAATTATGTTAGATTTGAACTTCAACGAATGCGATGAAATTTCTCTCCAGAGTCAAGGCGATGGAATAATTCACATTTCTAGATATATCACAGATCTAAGTGACCAAATGGAGGATTTATCCGATGAGGAATCCGATGCAATGGAAGAGATGATGGCTTTGTCAAAGAAGCTAAATAAATCTGATGCATAAGCCAACAACAGCAAATCTGGCAAAATAGCCGCAGAGGCGGTAGCCGAAGAAAATGACGACGATGATGAAGAAGATGACAGCGATTTCAATGGTGAGCCAGATGCGATGATGACGAAGATGATGATTACGACGACGACGACTATGATGAGGAAGAAGTCGAAAGTGAAGACGAGTGAAGCCCAAGTAAAACGGCGTCGAACCACAAAAGAAAGAAGAGAGCAAGCAGAAAAAAGACAAGAAAGAAGGCAACAACAAGGAGCCCAAAAGCAAAATGGAGGTGGTGTGAAAGTTAAAGACATTCGCGTGGGTTACGGACCCGTGGCAAAAACAGGCAAAAGGGCGGACGTCTGTTATGAAGGTCGTCTCAAGTTAAACAACAAAGTATTTGCCAGTCTCAAACAAGGCGGTCCATTCAAGTTTGGTTTGGGTCGCGGCGAAGTCAGCAAGGGCTGGGATGTTGGTGAAGGTTAGAGGAAAGAGACGCATCACTTGTCCAGCACATATGGCCTACGGTGCGCAAGGATCCCCACCAACAACCCCACCAAACAGTACATTGGTGTTTGAAGTTAAATTGAAAGCTGTGCAGTAAATAAACACAATCCAAGCGAGGAGGAGTATTTCTTAATTTTCGGTGAGCCTTTCTTTTTAGAAAAAAAAAAAAATACTTTTTTCCTATATACCTTTTTATTGCTGTTACTACAAAACAAAAACAAAACTTATTTAACGAATAGGTTTCTATTTTTCTCTTGTTTACATTTTTTCTAGGTTTTTTTTTTATTTAATTGAATTTAAAACATGTTTGTTTATCTACATCATCACACCCAACACTTATTCTTTTTATATTAACAGAAGTTAAGAAACTGATAGATTAAGGATATTACTCGGCAATTACAGATTAAAGATTTTTTTTAAAATAATTTTTAATATTTACTCGACCGCAATACCATTTCTCATAACTTTCGATTCATCACGATTTATAATAAGGTTCCACAAATTGCAATATTCGTTTAACTTATTTATCATCAACTGTAAACTTTCAGGTGACTCAGCAATAGTTGTCTCCGGCAGGTAGACAAGCTGTCATCATCTATGAAAAGCACAAATAAAATGGCTCTTAATAAACATCCTTGTTTCAATCCAGTTTGTGTTTCAAATCATTCTGATGCTTTTGTTCCACCCCATACTGCTGACAGTATGTATGTTGTACAGCTTCTTTATTATTCTAAACATTTTTGTCGACATACCCAGTTGATTTAATTTTAAGTAGGTATAGTGCGTTTCTATCTATTGTGTCAAAAACTGCCTTTAAATCTACAAAGAATATGTTTAATTTTCGTTGACGGTATAAGATTGTGGAGCTTATTTTCGTCCACCGATTTTGTTGAGAGTAGCACTGCTGTAAAGATTCTTGGTATGGAATTTGTAAATAAGATACATCTATAATTTGTTGGATCATTTGCGTCTCCTTTCTTATGTATCGGAAATACCAGAGCTTCTTTGAAGAGGGCAGGTACCTGTGCCGTATGTGGTTGAAACTTTGGCATATTTTCCGAATAAATTAAATTGGTGCATTTCTGTAAAATTCTGTCGCAACTCGATCTACTCCTCGCCTTCATCCATCATAAATTGTTATCTCAGGTATGTACATTGCTTTATTGGAATATTGTGTATTTTTAAATTCCATAAGGTATATATATTTAATTGAATATACAAATACTAAATGCATACATATTTAGGTCCTCAGACCTTAATGAGTCCGTTGTGATCCCCTTAAGGGCATAGGGCCTTTACAACTCCTACGCGCCATTGTGTACGGTTTCTGGAACTCTTTCCCAGCTGTGCAGATTCCCTTTGGACTGTCCTGCCCCATGTGTTCTCTACCTGCTGCACAGAAGCACGGATTCAACATTGGAGCGGAACAGTCTCAGCTTGGTCTTTAAGCTTATAGCATTATTTGTCCATATTTTGGACAGCATTCCGAAAGCCGCCTTTGCCTTTTTAATACGACTGTCGACGTCTTGTTTTGTTCCGCCTTTGGCGATTGGAAGTCTTCTACTTTCTCTACCGGTTGTCCAGAAATATTGTCTTGCACGGATGAGTTTCGTCCGAGGCTGATCATTTATGTTTTTGCCGTGTGAATTTTCAGCCCCACGATGTCTGCTTCTTTCTCTTCCCTTGAGTAAGCATACGTCGTCCGCGTAGTCCAGATGTTTTAGTTGGGATGTCAAACTCCATTGAATTCCACCATTTCCAGTTTTCACACTGCATCAAATCTGCTTTCTTCGGGAGCTTGACGGTCATTCCCTTTTTCCACTCCTTTGGGAAGCACTCAGAGTTCCAGGCTCTCTCTCTTCCAGGCTCAACTCTCTGAGTTGAAGTGGTTGGTGCTGCTTGTAAGAGCTCTGCAGGAATACCGTCCAGTCCTACCGCCTTGTTGTTTTTCAGTGTTTTAATCCCTCTCTACTCTCTACTGGGAGGTGTGCTGCGAATTCGGGCATTTGTTGGTTCGGACGGGTCATCAGGTATAGGATGCGCAACACACGGTTTCATACAGAAGCGAAGTGTTTATTCCACCTCATCCGAATGGAACAGGGAACCATATACATCTTTCACCAGATGTTGTTTTTGGGCTTTGTACACCAGTATATAAACAGTTCTGCTGGCACACCGATTTGAGGCCTCTTCTGCTTCTTCAGCTAATGCGTTGATGTAGTTACGCTTGTCACGTCTCACGCTACGGTAAACTTCTCTCGTCTTCATACGATACGTAGACTCTAGGTCATTTCTTTCTGCTGCTTGAGTAGCTGCGATGCGAGCTCGAAGTTGTTTTCGATCTTTTTCCAGGTTTCTGCGGATAGTCAAGAACTATTTCTTTCTTGTGCCCGACCGACTATTCTTTTGCCACGACTATTCTTTTGCCACATTTTTCACAGCACACCATTGGTCTTGGATGGAGGTAGGTTCACTGCTGCTTATTGTTCTCAGTCCTTGGGAAAGATAGTCCCCTACTTGTTGGCGAACTATGGGTCCTTTAGTCTGTCGGTATTAAACCTGGGCATTCGAGTGTTTTCTTGGATCTCCGAACTGCAGAATCTTACGAGAGCTACCATCAGATGGTGCCAGGAGACTACTTCTAAAACGTCGGCTGATCGCAAAGTGATCAATTTAGTTGGAAGTTGCTTATCTACCTTTGGAAACACAGCTTATCTTGTGGCACGTCTTGTGTTCAAACATGGCGCCACCAATTACAAGACAAGTTACAAAAATTTGTCAGTACATTTCGGACAGACCTCATTTGCAAAATGCCGGTACTGAATTTGGTAAACACTGAAACTGGTGATATAATTTTTAATCATCATATGCCAAGAATCTCATTTGCATCAGTTGGAAAGTCTGTAAGTTGAATTCTATACTCTTGCATTTGATTTCTCAGATTTTTTTCTTAAGAATTTTATTTCCATTTGTTGCTATACAAATTAAATGTAGGATTTAAAATTACTTTAATAAGTTCTGTAAAGGTTCTGAGATAAGAACGTTTTAGAGTGCGTATTGGGCAGCTAGCCCGATCACTAGCTATTTTCATACAGTAGCGCACATTTGAAGTCGTCGTACACTTGTCGCTGCACCTGGGGTCTTTCGTTTTCTATATGGTTGTTAAATCCTTGGATTATGTCAATACAATCAACCCAAGCAAGAAGTTGATGTTGAAAATCTATGCCTCTAAATAGTAGAGTCCACCCAATATTATTTGCAGTTTTTGTTGGGACAAGCTTTGATGCGAGATGTTGTTTAATATTGTAGGTTGGAGTCACATCTATTCCAAGGTATTTGTAGCTTTTGACCACTTCAATATTCACTAGACCCCAATACCATTTCTCTCTTTGTGAACATCTTCCTCTCGTACATCCTGCTATCATAACTTTCTATTTATCCAGATTTATAATAAGGTTCCCCAAATTGCAATATTCGTTTAACTTATTTATCATCAACTGTAAGCTTTGAGGTGATTCAGCAAGTAGAATCAAACTGTATGAACATGTTCAATGTATTTTGGATGAGCAACTTCCTGAAGTGCTATCTCAATATGATTCCATTAATGTTGTTTCCACATTTGTGTCCTTAACCTTTTAAAATTTTTAACTGCCTCAAATGGGTTTCTCTTTATTGCCAGGTTACGTGCAGTTTGTTGTAGATACTCGTTTTTGTTTTTACTCAATACAAATTTGTCTTTGCTTGGCTGTTACGCAATTGCAAACGTTTATCAATATTTGTTGAATTCCCTATTCTATTCAATAAGAACGACATTAGTTCAGTTAATCCTTAAATTGACCTTGCGCGGAGAGGCACTGTCAGTTTTTTTTGTCATGGGCCGATAGGGGTTTATTTGAAAAGCTTAAACCCAAATTTGCACCACCTGACATCTCTTCTTACCAAAGTTATATACAAAAATGCATTTTTTTGTTTTTTGCTAATATTTCGCTTCCAGTATGCCATGACGCCAAAAACTAAAAATCAAATGGTTCATGATAATATTTTCTTTCAATAAAGTGCAATTTCTTTTGGTTCAAATACATCCGTACAAAAATGCAGCTATTCAAAGTCAGTTCTTCGTTTTAAAATTACACTTTTTCGTAATTATATCAACAAAATCTAATATTGTGGTATACATTGTTTTTACTAATTTATTAGTTCTATTCATTCCCCACAATTTTAAGAAAAAACAAACTCTTCACGACTAATAAAAGTCGAGGTACCCCAGCTTGAACACATGCATGTCCTATCGAAAACACAAGCAAAATTTAGTATTTGGCAAATATCTCGACTCTAACATGTTGCGTTGGCAAAAATAAAATTACACGTTGTTTGTTTTAACATTTTCTATAATTTGAGTGCCTTTTCTTTTTGTTCAAACACATAAATAATAAGGGACATTTAGTGAAGTCTTTTTTTTCTTCACTTTTTGTCTTAATTTTTTTTAAATACCGCATCTATTAGTGATTAAAATTAAATTAATTTGGAAGCCTTTAACAAATTTGTTGTTGTTTTCAATGAAAAAATGTCTTCTCAAAATCCAAAACTGACGTTCGGACGAACTGCCTATGAGAAGTCACAAAAAAAGCTGTCAAAAATCTACTGAGTAGGTATACCTTGTTTTGGATTTGGAGAAGGCATTTTGTTGTTGTAAATTTCAGTTGCATTGTTGTTGTTTTCAACTAAAAAATGTCTTTTCCAAATCCAAAACTGACGTTCGGACTGAGAAAGATGACTATGGCGTCACAGAAACACTGTCAAAAATTAATGAGTATACCTTGTTTTGGATTTGGAGGAGACATTTTTTTGTTGTAATATCTGTTGCATTGTTGTTTTCAATAAAAAAATATTATTTCCAAATCCAAATTGAAGTTCGGACGAACTGCCTATCAGAAAGATGATATTTTTTTTGTAAATTTCTGTTGCATTGTTGTTTTCAATACAAAAATGCCTTCTCCAAATCCAAAACTGACGTATGGACGTTCGGGCTGAGAAAGATGACTGGCGTCACAGAAAAAATGTCAAAGACCTAAGACCAATATTACACTTCCGCATATTTAGTTGCGCATGTATGAAGTGCAAAGGAGAAAAAGAATAAAATTGTACGAATTTTTTATTTCCTTTCTCTTTTGCACTTCATACATGCGCAACTAAATATGCGCCGTGTAATTAGGCTTTTTACGCATTTGTCTTCGTCGCTTCTCTTTCACACAAAAATAGAAAAAAAAAAAAGAAAACGGTGAATCTTGTTCGAAGAATGTAAACAAACAACGCATACCATATTCAGTATTTTTGCAAAAAAGTGTATATTTTTTTTTTATATCGGTTTAAATGTATTATTATGTTAATTTTTAGTTGAAAGCCAACTGATTATATTCATTAATTTCTATTTGTAAGCTACTGACTCTTCGAACTAGAGAGCTGCCATGTTTTTTTTGTCATCATTTTTTTTTTTTATTTTTGCGTGACGTTTTATGTAACTTTGTTTTCTGTTTATTATGTTATATGGAAGTTGCTCGCCTATCGTTGTTCACGTTTCGTGTTAAAACATGGTGCCACCAATTACAAAACAAGATAAAAAAATTTGTCAGTACAGTTCGGACAGACCTTATTTGCAAAATGCCGGTACCAATGTAATTTTTAATGTGAGCACCAAGGCACTGAATTTGTTAAAAAAAGAAACTGGTTATATAATTTTTAATCCAATATGCCAAGAATCTCATTTGCATCGGTTGGAGACTCTGTAAGTTAAATTTTATACTCTTCCATATTGATTTCTCAGATTTTTTTTTTTTCTTAAGAAATTTATTTTTATTTGTTGCTATACAATTAAAATATAGGATGTAAAATGACTTAAATAAGTTCTGTAAAGGTTTTGAGATAAAAAAGTAGAGTCCAACTAATATTATTTTTTTTTTTTAGGTTGGAGTCACATCTATTAGAAGGTATTTGTAGCTATCAGATTTGTGAATTAAGTTGCATTTAAACAATTTGTAAAGCCGCTCTTGATGTTACCTCGCGCAGCGATGGACCCATCCAGCTTTTCCTCACATACGAGAACATCAAATATTTGTTTTGAAGGTACTCTAGGCAAGAACACCGCCGAACAAATTATGTTAGATTTGAACTTCAACGAATGCGATGAAATTTCTCTCCAGAGTCAAGGCGATGGAATAATTCACATTTCTAGATATATCACAGATCTAAGTGACCAAATGGAGGATTTATCCGATGAGGAATCCGATGCAATGGAAGAGATGATGGCTTTGTCAAAGAAGCTAAATAAATCTGATGCATAAGCCAACAACAGCAAATCTGGCAAAATAGCCGCAGAGGCGGTAGCCGAAGAAAATGACGACGATGATGAAGAAGATGACAGCGATTTCAATGGTGAGCCAGATGCGATGATGACGAAGAAGAGGACGACGAAGATGATGATTACGACGACGACGATGATGAGGAAGAAGTCGAAAGTGAAGACGAGTGAAGCCCAAGTAAAACGGCGTCGAACCACAAAAGAAAGAAGAGAGCAAGCAGAAAAAAGACAAGAAAGAAGGCAACAACAAGGAGCCCAAAAGCAAAATGGAGGTGGTGTGAAAGTTAAAGACATTCGCGTGGGTTACGGACCCGTGGCAAAAACAGGCAAAAGGGCGGACGTCTGTTATGAAGGTCGTCTCAAGTTAAACAACAAAGTATTTGCCAGTCTCAAACAAGGCGGTCCATTCAAGTTTGGTTTGGGTCGCGGCGAAGTCAGCAAGGGCTGGGATGTTGGTGAAGGTTAGAGGAAAGAGACGCATCACTTGTCCAGCACATATGGCCTACGGTGCGCAAGGATCCCCACCAACAACCCCACCAAACAGTACATTGGTGTTTGAAGTTAAATTGAAAGCTGTGCAGTAAATAAACACAATCCAAGCGAGGAGGAGTATTTCTTAATTTTCGGTGAGCCTTTCTTTTTAGAAAAAAAAAAATACTTTTTTCCTATATACCTTTTTATTGCTGTTACTACAAAACAAAAACAAAACTTATTTAACGAATAGGTTTCTATTTTTCTCTTGTTTACATTTTTTCTAGGTTTTTTTTTTATTTAATTGAATTTAAAACATGTTTGTTTATCTACATCATCACACCCAACACTTATTCTTTTTATATTAACAGAAGTTAAGAAACTGATAGATTAAGGATATTACTCGGCAATTACAGATTAAAGATTTTTTTTTAAATAATTTTTAATATTTACTCGACCGCAATACCATTTCTCATAACTTTCGATTCATCACGATTATAAGGTTCCACAAATTGCAATATTCGTTTAACTTATTTATCATCAACTGTAAACTTTCAGGTGACTCAGCAATAGTTGTCTCCGGCAGGTAGACAAGCTGTCATCATCTATGAAAAGCACAAATAAAATGGCTCTTAATAAACATCCTTGTTTCAATCCAGTTTGTGTTTCAAATCATTCTGATGCTTTTGTTCCACCCCATACTGCTGACAGTATGTATGTTGTTTATTATTCTAAGCATTTTTGTCGACATACCCAGTTGATTTAATTTTAAGTAGGTATAGTGCGTTTCTATCTATTGTGTCAAAAACTGCCTTTAAATCTACAAAGAAGATGTTTAATTTTCGTTGACGGTATAAGATTGTGGAGCTTATTTTCGTCCACCGATTTTGTTGAGAGTAGCACTGCTGTAAAGATTCTTGGTATGGAATTTGTAAATAAGATACATCTATAATTTGTTGGATCATTTGCGTCTCCTTTCTTATGTATCGGAAATACCAGAGCTTCTTTGAAGAGGGCAGGTACCTGTGCCGTATGTGGTTGAAACTTTGGCATATTTTCCGAATAAATTAAATTGGTGCATTTCTGTAAAATTCTGTCGCAACTCGATCTACTCCTCGCCTTCATCCATCATAAATTGTTATCTCAGTTATGTACATTGCTTTATTGGAATATTGTGTATTTTTAAATTCCATAAGGTATATATATTTAATTGAATATACAAATACTAAATGCATACATATTTAGGTCCTCAGACCTTAATGAGTCCGTTGTGATCCCCTTAAGGGCATAGGGCCTTTACAACTCCTACGCGCCATTGTGTACGGTTTCTGGAACTCTTTCCCAGCTGTGCAGATTCCCTTTGGACTGTCCTGCCCCATGTGTTCTCTACCTGCTGCACAGAAGCACGGATTCAACATTGGAGCGGAACAGTCTCAGCTTGGTCTTTAAGCTTATAGCATTATTTGTCCATATTTTGGACAGCATTCCGAAAGCCGCCTTTGCCTTTTTAATACGACTGTCGACGTCTTGTTTTGTTCCGCCTTTGGCGATTGGAAGTCTTCTACTTTCTCTACCGGTTGTCCAGAAATATTGTCTTGCACGGATGAGTTTCGTCCGAGGCTGATCATTTATGTTTTTGCCGTGTGAATTTTCAGCCCCACGATGTCTGCTTCTTTCTCTTCCCTTGAGTAAGCATACGTCGTCCGCGTAGTCCAGATGTTTTAGTTGGGATGTCAAACTCCATTGAATTCCACCATTTCCAGTTTTCACACTGCATCAAATCTGCTTTCTTCGGGAGCTTGACGGTCATTCCCTTTTTCCACTCCTTTGGGAAGCACTCAGAGTTCCAGGCTCTCTCTCTTCCAGGCTCAACTCTCTGAGTTGATGTGGTTGGTGCTGCTTGTAAGAGCTCTGCAGGAATACCGTCCAGTCCTACCGCCTTGTTGTTTTTCAGTGTTTTAATCCATCTCTACTCTCTACTGGGAGGTGTGCTGCGAATTCGGGCATTTGTTGGTTCGGACGGGTCATCAGGTATAGGATGCGCAACACACGGTTTCATAAAGAAGCGAAGTGTTTATTCCAGCTCATCCGAATGGAACAGGGAACCATATACATCTTTCACCAGATGTTGTTTTTGGGCTTTGTACACCAGTATATAAACAGTTCTGCTGGCACACCGATTTGAGGCCTCTTCTGCTTCTTCAGCTAATGCGTTGATGTAGTTACGCTTGTCACGTCTCACGCTACGGTAAACTTCTCTCGTCTTCATACGATACGTAGACTCTAGGTCATTTCTTTCTGCTGCTTGAGTAGCTGCGATGCGAGCTCGAAGTTGTTTTCGATCTTTTTCCAGGTTTCTGCGGATAGTCAAGAACTATTTCTTTCTTGTGCCCGACCGACTATTCTTTTGCCACGACTATTCTTTTGCCACATTTTTCACAGCACACCATTGGTCTTCGATGGAGGTAGGTTCACTGCTGCTTATTGTTCTCAGTCCTTGGGAAAGATAGTCCCCTACTTGTTGGCGAACTATGGGTCCTTTAGTCTGTCGGTATTAAACCTGGGCATTCGAGTGTTTTCTTGGATCTCCGAACTGCAGAATCTTACGAGAGCTACCATCAGATGGTGCCAGGAGACTACTTCTAAAACGTCGGCTGATCGCAAAGTGATCAATTTAGTTGGAAGTTGCTTATCTACCTTTGGAAACACAGCTTATCTTGTGGCACGTCTTGTGTTCAAACATGGCGCCACCAATTACAAGACAAGTTACAAAAATTTGTCAGTACATTTCGGACAGACCTCATTTGCAAAATGCCGGTACTGAATTTGGTAAACACTGAAACTGGTGATATAATTTTTAATCATCATATGCCAAGAATCTCATTTGCATCAGTTGGAAAGTCTGTAAGTTGAATTCTATACTCTTGCATTTGATTTCTCAGATTTTTTTCTTAAGAATTTTATTTCCATTTGTTGCTATACAAATTAAATGTAGGATTTAAAATTACTTTAATAAGTTCTGTAAAGGTTCTGAGATAAGAACGTTTTAGAGTGCGTATTGGGCAGCTAGCCCGATCACTAGCTATTTTCATACAGTAGCGCACATTTGAAGTCGTCGTACACTTGTCGCTGCACCTGGGGTCTTTCGTTTTCTATATGGTTGTTAAATCCTTGGATTATGTCAATACAATCAACCCAAGCAAGAAGTTGATGTTGAAAATCTATGCCTCTAAATAGTAGAGTCCACCCAATATTATTTGCAGTTTTTGTTGGGACAAGCTTTGATGCGAGATGTTGTTTAATATTGTAGGTTGGAGTCACATCTATTCCAAGGTATTTGTAGCTTTTGACCACTTCAATATTCACTAGACCCCAATACCATTTCTCTCTTTGTGAACATCTTCCTCTCGTACATCCTGCTATCATAACTTTCTATTTATCCAGATTTATAATAAGGTTCCCCAAATTGCAATATTCGTTTAACTTATTTATCATCAACTGTAAGCTTTGAGGTGATTCAGCAAGTAGAATCAAACTGTATGAACATGTTCAATGTATTTTGGATGAGCAACTTCCTGAAGTGCTATCTCAATATGATTCCATTAATGTTGTTTCCACATTTGTGTCCTTAACCTTTTAAAATTTTTAACTGCCTCAAATGGGTTTCTCTTTATTGCCAGGTTACGTGCAGTTTGTTGTAGATACTCGTTTTTGTTTTTACTCAATACAAATTTGTCTTTGCTTGGCTGTTACGCAATTGCAAACGTTTATCAATATTTGTTGAATTCCCTATTCTATTCAATAAGAACGACATTAGTTCAGTTAATCCTTAAATTGACCTTGCGCGGAGAGGCACTGTCAGTTTTTTTTGTCATGGGCCGATAGGGGTTTATTTGAAAAGCTTAAACCCAAATTTGCACCACCTGACATCTCTTCTTACCAAAGTTATATACAAAAATGCATTTTTTTGTTTTTTGCTAATATTTCGCTTCCAGTATGCCATGACGCCAAAAACTAAAAATCAAATGGTTCATGATAATATTTTCTTTCAATAAAGTGCAATTTCTTTTGGTTCAAATACATCCGTACAAAAATGCAGCTATTCAAAGTCAGTTCTTCGTTTTAAAATTACACTTTTTCGTAATTATATCAACAAAATCTAATATTGTGGTATACATTGTTTTTACTAATTTATTAGTTCTATTCATTCCCCACAATTTTAAGAAAAAACAAACTCTTCACGACTAATAAAAGTCGAGGTACCCCAGCTTGAACACATGCATGTCCTATCGAAAACACAAGCAAAATTTAGTATTTGGCAAATATCTCGACTCTAACATGTTGCGTTGGCAAAAATAAAATTACACGTTGTTTGTTTTAACATTTTCTATAATTTGAGTGCCTTTTCTTTTTGTTCAAACACATAAATAATAAGCGACATTTAGTGAAGTCTTTTTTTTCTTCACTTTTTGTCTTAATTTTTTTTAAATACCGCATCTATTAGTGATTAAAATTAAATTAATTTGGAAGCCTTTAACAAATTTGTTGTTGTTTTCAATGAAAAAATGTCTTCTCAAAATCCAAAACTGACGTTCGGACGAACTGCCTATGAGAAGTCACAAAAAAAGCTGTCAAAAATCTACTGAGTAGGTATACCTTGTTTTGGATTTGGAGAAGGCATTTTGTTGTTGTAAATTTCAGTTGCATTGTTGTTGTTTTCAACTAAAAAATGTCTTTTCCAAATCCAAAACTGACGTTCGGACTGAGAAAGATGACTATGGCGTCACAGAAACACTGTCAAAAATTAATGAGTATACCTTGTTTTGGATTTGGAGGAGACATTTTTTTGTTGTAATATCTGTTGCATTGTTGTTTTCAATAAAAAAATATTATTTCCAAATCCAAATTGACGTTCGGACGAACTGCCTATCAGAAAGATGATATTTTTTTTGTAAATTTCTGTTGCATTGTTGTTTTCAATACAAAAATGCCTTCTCCAAATCCAAAACTGACGTATGGACGTTCGGGCTGAGAAAGATGACTGGCGTCACAGAAAAAATGTCAAAGACCTAAGACCAATATTACACTTCCGCATATTTAGTTGCGCATGTATGAAGTGCAAAGGAGAAAAAGAATAAAATTGTACGAATTTTTTATTTCCTTTCTCTTTTGCACTTCATACATGCGCAACTAAATATGCGCCGTGTAATTAGGCTTTTTACGCATTTGTCTTCGTCGCTTCTCTTTCACACAAAAATAGAAAAAAAAAAAAGAAAACGGTGAATCTTGTTCGAAGAATGTAAACAAACAACGCATACCATATTCAGTATTTTTGCAAAAAAGTGTATATTTTTTTTTTATATCGGTTTAAATGTATTATTATGTTAATTTTTAGTTGAAAGCCAACTGATTATATTCATTAATTTCTATTTGTAAGCTACTGACTCTTCGAACTAGAGAGCTGCCATGTTTTTTTTGTCATCATTTTTTTTTTTATTTTTGCGTGACGTTTTATGTAACTTTGTTTTCTGTTTATTATGTTATATGGAAGTTGCTCGCCTATCGTTGTTCACGTTTCGTGTTAAAACATGGTGCCACCAATTACAAAACAAGATAAAAAAATTTGTCAGTACAGTTCGGACAGACCTTATTTGCAAAATGCCGGTACCAATGTAATTTTTAATGTGAGCACCAAGGCACTGAATTTGTTAAAAAAAGAAACTGGTTATATAATTTTTAATCCAATATGCCAAGAATCTCATTTGCATCGGTTGGAGACTCTGTAAGTTAAATTTTATACTCTTCCATATTGATTTCTCAGATTTTTTTTTTTTCTTAAGAAATTTATTTTTATTTGTTGCTATACAATTAAAATATAGGATGTAAAATGACTTAAATAAGTTCTGTAAAGGTTTTGAGATAAAAAAGTAGAGTCCAACTAATATTATTTTTTTTTTTTAGGTTGGAGTCACATCTATTAGAAGGTATTTGTAGCTATCAGATTTGTGAATTAAGTTGCATTTAAACAATTTGTAAAGCCGCTCTTGATGTTACCTCGCGCAGCGATGGACCCATCCAGCTTTTCCTCACATACGAGAACATCAAATATTTGTTTTGAAGGTACTCTAGGCAAGAACACCGCCGAACAAATTATGTTAGATTTGAACTTCAACGAATGCGATGAAATTTCTCTCCAGAGTCAAGGCGATGGAATAATTCACATTTCTAGATATATCACAGATCTAAGTGACCAAATGGAGGATTTATCCGATGAGGAATCCGATGCAATGGAAGAGATGATGGCTTTGTCAAAGAAGCTAAATAAATCTGATGCATAAGCCAACAACAGCAAATCTGGCAAAATAGCCGCAGAGGCGGTAGCCGAAGAAAATGACGACGATGATGAAGAAGATGACAGCGATTTCAATGGTGAGCCAGATGCGATGATGACGAAGAAGAGGACGACGAAGATGATGATTACGACGACGACGATGATGAGGAAGAAGTCGAAAGTGAAGACGAGTGAAGCCCAAGTAAAACGGCGTCGAACCACAAAAGAAAGAAGAGAGCAAGCAGAAAAAAGACAAGAAAGAAGGCAACAACAAGGAGCCCAAAAGCAAAATGGAGGTGGTGTGAAAGTTAAAGACATTCGCGTGGGTTACGGACCCGTGGCAAAAACAGGCAAAAGGGCGGACGTCTGTTATGAAGGTCGTCTCAAGTTAAACAACAAAGTATTTGCCAGTCTCAAACAAGGCGGTCCATTCAAGTTTGGTTTGGGTCGCGGCGAAGTCAGCAAGGGCTGGGATGTTGGTGAAGGTTAGAGGAAAGAGACGCATCACTTGTCCAGCACATATGGCCTAGGGTGCGCAAGGATCCCCACCAACAACCCCACCAAACAGTACATTGGTGTTTGAAGTTAAATTGAAAGCTGTGCAGTAAATAAACACAATCCAAGCGAGCGAGGAGGAGTATTTCTTAATTTTCGGTGAGCCTTTCTTTTTAGAAAAAAAAAATTACTTTTTTCCTATATACCTTTTTATTGCTGTTACTACAAAACAAAAACAAAACTTATTTAACGAATAGGTTTCTATTTTTCTCTTGTTTACATTTTTTCTAGGTTTTTTTTTTATTTAATTGAATTTAAAACATGTTTGTTTATCTACATCATCACATCCAACACTTATTCTTTTTTATTAACAGAAGTTAAGAAACTGATAGATTAAGGATATTACTCGGCAATTACAGATTAAAGATTTTTTTTAAAATAATTTTTAATATTTACTCGACCGCAATACCATTTCTCATAACTTTCGATTCATCACGATTTATAATAAGGTTCCACAAATTGCAATATTCGTTTAACTTATTTATCATCAACTGTAAACTTTCAGGTGACTCAGCAATAGTTGTCTCCGGCAGGTAGACAAGCTGTTATCATCTATGAAAATGGATCTTAATAAACATCCTTGTTTCAATCCAGTTTGTGTTTCAAATCATTCTGATGCTTTTGTTCCACCTCATACTGCTGACAGTATGTATGTTGTACAGCTTCTTTATTATTCTAAGCATTTTTGTCGACATACCCAGTTGATTTAATTTTAAGTAGGTATAGTGCGTTTCTATCTATTGTGTCAAAAACTGCCTTTAAATCTACAAAGAAGATGTTTAATTTTCGTTGACGGTATAAGATTGTGGAGCTTATTTTCGTCCACCGATTTTGTTGAGAGTAGCACTGCTGTAAAGATTCTTGGTATGGAATTTGTAAATAAGATACATCTATAATTTGTTGGATCATTTGCGTCTCCTTTCTTATGTATCGGAAATACCAGAGCTTCTTTGAAGAGGGCAGGTACCTGTGCCGTATGTGGTTGAAACTTTGGCATATTTTCCGAATAAATTAAATTGGTGCATTTCTGTAAAATTCTGTCGCAACTCGATCTACTCCTCGCCTTCATCCATCATAAATTGTTATCTCAGTTATGTACATTGCTTTATTGGAATATTGTGTATTTTTAAATTCCATAAGGTATATATATTTAATTGAATATACAAATACTAAATGCATACATATTTAGGTCCTCAGACCTTAATGAGTCCGTTGTGATCCCCTTAAGGGCATAGGGCCTTTACAACTCCTACGCGCCATTGTGTACGGTTTCTGGAACTCTTTCCCAGCTGTGCAGATTCCCTTTGGACTGTCCTGCCCCATGTGTTCTCTACCTGCTGCACAGAAGCACGGATTCAACATTGGAGCGGAACAGTCTCAGCTTGGTCTTTAAGCTTATAGCATTATTTGTCCATATTTTGGACAGCATTCCGAAAGCCGCCTTTGCCTTTTTAATACGACTGTCGACGTCTTGTTTTGTTCCGCCTTTGGCGATTGGAAGTCTTCTACTTTCTCTACCGGTTGTCCAGAAATATTGTCTTGCACGGATGAGTTTCGTCCGAGGCTGATCATTTATGTTTTTGCCGTGTGAATTTTCAGCCCCACGATGTCTGCTTCTTTCTCTTCCCTTGAGTAAGCATACGTCGTCCGCGTAGTCCAGATGTTTTAGTTGGGATGTCAAACTCCATTGAATTCCACCATTTCCAGTTTTCACACTGCATCAAATCTGCTTTCTTCGGGAGCTTGACGGTCATTCCCTTTTTCCACTCCTTTGGGAAGCACTCAGAGTTCCAGGCTCTCTCTCTTCCAGGCTCAACTCTCTGAGTTGATGTGGTTGGTGCTGCTTGTAAGAGCTCTGCAGGAATACCGTCCAGTCCTACCGCCTTGTTGTTTTTCAGTGTTTTAATCCATCTCTACTCTCTACTGGGAGGTGTGCTGCGAATTCGGGCATTTGTTGGTTCGGACGGGTCATCAGGTATAGGATGCGCAACACACGGTTTCATAAAGAAGCGAAGTGTTTATTCCAGCTCATCCGAATGGAACAGGGAACCATATACATCTTTCACCAGATGTTGTTTTTGGGCTTTGTACACCAGTATATAAACAGTTCTGCTGGCACACCGATTTGAGGCCTCTTCTGCTTCTTCAGCTAATGCGTTGATGTAGTTACGCTTGTCACGTCTCACGCTACGGTAAACTTCTCTCGTCTTCATACGATACGTAGACTCTAGGTCATTTCTTTCTGCTGCTTGAGTAGCTGCGATGCGAGCTCGAAGTTGTTTTCGATCTTTTTCCAGGTTTCTGCGGATAGTCAAGAACTATTTCTTTCTTGTGCCCGACCGACTATTCTTTTGCCACGACTATTCTTTTGCCACATTTTTCACAGCACAACATTGGTCTTCGATGGAGGTAGGTTCACTGCTGCTTATTGTTCTCAGTCCTTGGGAAAGATAGTCCCCTACTTGTTGGCGAACTATGGGTCCTTTAGTCTGTCGGTATTAAACCTGGGCATTCGAGTGTTTTCTTGGATCTCCGAACTGCAGAATCTTACGAGAGCTACCATCAGATGGTGCCAGGAGACTACTTCTAAAACGTCGGCTGATCGCAAAGTGATCAATTTAGTTGGAAGTTGCTTATCTACCTTTGGAAACACAGCTTATCTTGTGGCACGTCTTGTGTTCAAACATGGCGCCACCAATTACAAGACAAGTTACAAAAATTTGTCAGTACATTTCGGACAGACCTCATTTGCAAAATGCCGGTACTGAATTTGGTAAACACTGAAACTGGTGATATAATTTTTAATCATCATATGCCAAGAATCTCATTTGCATCAGTTGGAAAGTCTGTAAGTTGAATTCTATACTCTTGCATTTGATTTCTCAGATTTTTTTCTTAAGAATTTTATTTCCATTTGTTGCTATACAAATTAAATGTAGGATTTAAAATTACTTTAATAAGTTCTGTAAAGGTTCTGAGATAAGAACGTTTTAGAGTGCGTATTGGGCAGCTAGCCCGATCACTAGCTATTTTCATACAGTAGCGCACATTTGAAGTCGTCGTACACTTGTCGCTGCACCTGGGGTCTTTCGTTTTCTATATGGTTGTTAAATCCTTGGATTATGTCAATACAATCAACCCAAGCAAGAAGTTGATGTTGAAAATCTATGCCTCTAAATAGTAGAGTCCACCCAATATTATTTGCAGTTTTTGTTGGGACAAGCTTTGATGCGAGATGTTGTTTAATATTGTAGGTTGGAGTCACATCTATTCCAAGGTATTTGTAGCTTTTGACCACTTCAATATTCACTAGACCCCAATACCATTTCTCTCTTTGTGAACATCTTCCTCTCGTACATCCTGCTATCATAACTTTCTATTTATCCAGATTTATAATAAGGTTCCCCAAATTGCAATATTCGTTTAACTTATTTATCATCAACTGTAAGCTTTGAGGTGATTCAGCAAGTAGAATCAAACTGTATGAACATGTTCAATGTATTTTGGATGAGCAACTTCCTGAAGTGCTATCTCAATATGATTCCATTAATGTTGTTTCCACATTTGTGTCCTTCTTAACCTTTTAAAATTTTTAACTGCCTCAAATGGGTTTCTCTTTATTGCCAGGTTACGTGCAGTTTGTTGTAGATACTCGTTTTTGTTTTTACTCAATACAAATTTGTCTTTGCTTGGCTGTTACGCAATTGCAAACGTTTATCAATATTTGTTGAATTCCCTATTCTATTCAATAAGAACGACATTAGTTCAGTTAATCCTTAAATTGACCTTGCGCGGAGAGGCACTGTCAGTTTTTTTTGTCATGGGCCGATAGGGGTTTATTTGAAAAGCTTAAACCCAAATTTGCACCACCTGACATCTCTTCTTACCAAAGTTATATACAAAAATGCATTTTTTTGTTTTTTGCTAATATTTCGCTTCCAGTATGCCATGACGCCAAAAACTAAAAATCAAATGGTTCATGATAATATTTTCTTTCAATAAAGTGCAATTTCTTTTGGTTCAAATACATCCGTACAAAAATGCAGCTATTCAAAGTCAGTTCTTCGTTTTAAAATTACACTTTTTCGTAATTATATCAACAAAATCTAATATTGTGGTATACATTGTTTTTACTAATTTATTAGTTCTATTCATTCCCCACAATTTTAAGAAAAAACAAACTCTTCACGACTAATAAAAGTCGAGGTACCCCAGCTTGAACACATGCATCGAAAACACAAGCAAAATTTAGTTTTTGGCAAATATCTCGACTCTAACATGTTGCGTTGGCAAAAATAAAATTACACGTTGTTTGTTTTAACATTTTCTATAATTTGAGTGCCTTTTCTTTTTGTTCAAACACATAAATAATAAGCGACATTTAGTGAAGTCTTTTTTTTCTTCACTTTTTGTCTTAATTTTTTTTAAATACCGCATCTATTAGTGATTAAAATTAAATTAATTTGGAAGCCTTTAATGTTCCTAACAAATTTGTTGTTGTTTTCAATGAAAAAATGTCTTCTCCAAAACTGACGTTCGGACGAACTGCCTATGAGAAGTCACAAAAAAAGCTGTCAAAAATCTACTGAGTAGGTATACCTTGTTTTGGATTTGGAGAAGGCATTTTGTTGTTGTAAATTTCAGTTGCATTGTTGTTGTTTTCAACTAAAAAATGTCTTTTCCAAATCCAAAACTGACGTTCGGACTGAGAAAGATGACTATGGCGTCACAGAAACACTGTCAAAAATTAATGAGTATACCTTGTTTTGGATTTGGAGGAGACATTTTTTTGTTGTAATATCTGTTGCATTGTTGTTTTCAATAAAAAAATATTATTTCCAAATCCAAATTGACGTTCGGACGAACTGCCTATCAGAAAGATGATATTTTTTTTGTAAATTTCTGTTGCATTGTTGTTTTCAATACAAAAATGCCTTCTCCAAATCCAAAACTGACGTATGGACGTTCGGGCTGAGAAAGATGACTGGCGTCACAGAAAAAATGTCAAAGACCTAAGACCAATATTACACTTCCGCATATTTAGTTGCGCATGTATGAAGTGCAAAGGAGAAAAAGAATAAAATTGTACGAATTTTTTATTTCCTTTCTCTTTTGCACTTCATACATGCGCAACTAAATATGCGCCGTGTAATTAGGCTTTTTACGCATTTGTCTTCGTCGCTTCTCTTTCACACAAAAATAGAAAAAAAAAAAAGAAAACGGTGAATCTTGTTCGAAGAATGTAAACAAACAACGCATACCATATTCAGTATTTTTGCAAAAAAGTGTATATTTTTTTTTTATATCGGTTTAAATGTATTATTATGTTAATTTTTAGTTGAAAGCCAACTGATTATATTCATTAATTTCTATTTGTAAGCTACTGACTCTTCGAACTAGAGAGCTGCCATGTTTTGACGTCTGGGGTAAAAGCCCAATACCCGTCTAATATGTAACTTTGTTTTCTGTTTATTATGTTATATGGAAGTTGTTCGCCTATCGTTGGGCACGTTTCGTGTTAAAACATGGTGCCACCAATTACAAGACAAGATACAAAAATTTGTCAGTACAGTTCGGACAGACCTTATTTGCAAAATGCCGGTACCAATGTAATTTTTAATGTGAACACCAAGGCACTGAATTTGTTAAAAAAAGAAACTGGTTATATAATTCTTAATCCAATATGCCAAGAATCTCATTTGCATCGGTTGGAGACTCTGTAAGTTAAATTTTATACTCTTCCATATTGATTTCTCAGATTTTTTTTTTTCTTAAGAAATTTATTTTTATTTGTTGCTATACAATTAAAATATAGGATTTAAAATGACTTAAATAAGTTCTGTAAAGGTTTTGAGATAAAAAAGTAGAGTCCAACTAATATTATTTTTTTTTTTAGGTTGGAGTCACATCTATTAGAATGTATTTGTAGCTTTCGACCACTTCGCGTGCTGTCAGATTTGTGAATTAAGTTGCATTTAAACAATTTGTAAAGCCGCTCTTGATGTTACCACGCGCAGCGATGGACCCATCCAGCTTTTCCTCACATACGAGAACATCAAATATTTGATTTGAAGGTACTCTAGGCAAGAACACCGCCGAACTAGTTATGTTAGATTTGAACTTCAACGAATGCGATGAAATTTCTCTCCAGAGTCAAGGCGATGGAATAATTCACATTTCTTGATATGTATCACAGATCTAAGTGACCAAATGGAGGATTTATCCGATGAGGAATCCGATGCAATGGAAGAGATGATGGCTTTGTCAAAGAAGCTAAATAAATCTGATGCATAAGCCAACAACAGCAAATCTGGCAAAATAGCCGCAGAGGCGGTAGCCGAAGAAAATGACGACGATGATGAAGAAGATGACAGCGATTTCAATGGTGAGCCAGATGCGATGATGACGAAGAAGAGGACGACGAAGATGATGATTACGACGACGACGACGATGATGAGGAAGAAGTCGAAAGTGAAGACGAGTGAAGCCCAAGTAATACGGCGTCGAACCACAAAAGAAAGAGAGCAAGCAGAAAAAAGACAAGAAAGAAGGCAACAACAAGGAGCCCAAAAGCAAAATGGAGGTGGTGTGAAAGTTAAAGACATTCGCGTGGGTTACGGACCCGTGGCAAAAACAGGCAAAAGGGCGGACGTCTGTTATGAAGGTCGTCTCAAGTTAAACAACATAGTATTTGCCAGGCTCAAACAAGGCGGTCCATTCAAGTTTGGTTTGGGTCGCGGCGAAGTCAGCAAGGGCTGGGATGTTGGTGTAGTAGGCATGAAGGTTAGAGGAAAAAGACGCATCACTTGTCCAGCACATATGGCCTACGGTGCGCAAGGATCCCCACCAACAACCCCACCAAACAGTACATTGGTGTTTGAAGTTAAATTGAAAGCTGTGCAGTATAAACACAATCCAAGCGAGCGAGGAGGAGTATTTCTTAATTTTTGGTGAGCCTTTCTTTTTAGAAAAAAAAATTACTTTTTTCCTATATTTATTATTGCTGTTACTACAAAACAAAAACAAAACTTATTTAACGAATAGGGTTCTATTTTTCTCTTGCTTACATGTTTTCTAGGTTTTTTTTTTATTTAATTGAATTTTAAACATTCCGTTAATGTTTGTTTATCTACATCATCACACCCAACACTTATTCTTTTTATATTAACAGAAGTTAAGAAACTGATAGATTGGGCTTTTTACGCATTTGTCTTTTTCGCTTCTCTTTCACACAAAAATAGAAAAAAAATAGAAAACGGTAAATCTTGTTCGAAGAATGTAAACAAACAACGCATACCATATTCAGTATTTTTGCAAAAAAGTGTGTATTTTCTTTATATTAACAGTTTAAATTTATTATTATGTTAATTTTTAGTTGATAGCCAGCTGTTTTAGTACAAAATATTCTTTAATTTCAATATTAAAGCTACTAACGTTCTTCGAACTAGAGAACTGCCATTTTTGTTTCTTTCCATCAATTTTTTTTTTATTTTTGGCTGACGTCTGGGGTAAAAGCCCAATTAAGGATATTACCCGGCAATTACAGATTAAAGATTTTTTTTTAAATAATTTTTAATATTTACTCGACCGCAATACCATTTCTCATAACTTTCGATTCATCACGATTTATAATAAGGTTCCACAAATTGCAATATTCGTTTAACTTATTTATCATCAACTGTAAACTTTCAGGTGACTCAGCAATAGTTGTCTCCGGCAGGTAGACAAGCTGTTATCATCTATGAAAATGGATCTTAATAAACATCCTTGTTTCAATCCAGTTTGTGTTTCAAATCATTCTGATGCTTTTGTTCCACCTCATACTGCTGACAGTATGTATGTTGTACAGCTTCTTTATTATTCTAAGCATTTTTGTCGACATACCCAGTTGATTTAATTTTAAGTAGGTATAGTGCGTTTCTATCTATTGTGTCAAAAACTGCCTTTAAATCTACAAAGAAGATGTTTAATTTTCGTTGACGGTATAAGATTGTGGAGCTTATTTTCGTCCACCGATTTTGTTGAGAGTAGCACTGCTGTAAAGATTCTTGTTGGATCATTTGCGTCTCCTTTCTTATGTATCGGAAATACCAGAGCTTCTTTGAAGAGGGCAGGTACCTGTGCCGTATGTGGTTGAAACTTTGGCATATTTTCCGAATAAATTAAATTGGTGCATTTCTGTAAAATTCTGTCGCAACTCGATCTACTCCTCGCCTTCATCCATCATAAATTGTTATCTCAGGTATGTACATTGCTTTATTGGAATATTGTGTATTTTTAAATTCCATAAGGTATATATATTTAATTGAATATACAAATACTACATGCATACATATTTATGTCCTCAGACCTTAAGGGCATAGGGCCTTTACAACTCCTACGCGCCATTGTGTACGGTTTCTGGAACTCTTTCCCAGCTGTGCAGATTCCCTTTGGACTGTCCTGCCCCATGTGTTCTCTACCTGCTGCACAGAAGCACGGATTCAACATTGGAGCGGAACAGTCTCAGCTTGGTCTTTAAGCTTATAGCATTATTTGTCCATATTTTGGACAGCATTCCGAAAGCCGCCTTTGCCTTTTTAATACGACTGTCGACGTCTTGTTTTGTTCCGCCTTTGGCGATTGGAAGTCTTCTACTTTCTCTACCGGTTGTCCAGAAATATTGTCTTGCACGGATGAGTTTCGTCCGAGGCTGATCATTTATGTTTTTGCCGTGTGAATTTTCAGCCCCACGATGTCTGCTTCTTTCTCTTCCCTTGAGTAAGCATACGTCGTCCGCGTAGTCCAGATGTTTTAGTTGGGATGTCAAACTCCATTGAATTCCACCATTTCCAGTTTTCACACTGCATCAAATCTGCTTTCTTCGGGAGCTTGACGGTCATTCCCTTTTTCCACTCCTTTGGGAAGCACTCAGAGTTCCAGGCTCTCTCTCTTCCAGGCTCAACTCTCTGAGTTGAAGTGGTTGGTGCTGCTTGTAAGAGCTCTGCAGGAATACCGTCCAGTCCTACCGTCCAGTCCTACCGCCTTGTTGTTTTTCAGTGTTTTAATCCCTCTCTACTCTCTACTGGGAGGTGTGCTGCGAATTCGGGCATTTGTTGGTTCGGACGGGTCATCAGGTATAGGATGCGCAACACACGGTTTCATACAGAAGCGAAGTGTTTATTCCACCTCATCCGAATGGAGCAGGGAACCATATACATCTTTCACCAGATGTTGTTTTTGGGCTTTGTACACCAGTATATAAACAGTTCTGCTGGCACACCGATTTGAGGCCTCTTCTGCTTCTTCAGCTAATGCGTTGATGTAGTTACTCTTGTCACGTCTCACGCTACGGTAAACTTCTCTCGTCTTCATACGATACGTAGACTCTAGGTCATTTCTTTCTGCTGCTTGAGTAGCTGCGATGCGAGCTCGAAGTTGTTTTCGATCTTTTTCCAGGTTTCTGCGGATAGTCAAGAACTATTTCTTTCTTGTGCCCGACCGACTATTCTTTTGCCACATTTTTCACAGCACACCATTGGTCTTCGATGGAGGTAGGTTCACTGCTGCTTATTGTTCTCAGTCCTTGGGAAAGATAGTCCCCTACTTGTTGGCGAACTATGGGTCCTTTAGTCTGTCGGTATTAAACCTGGGCATTCGAGTGTTTTCTTGGATCTCCGAACTGCAGAATCTTACGAGAGCTACCATCAGATGGTGCCAGGAGACTACTTCTAAAACGTCGGCTGATCGCAAAGTGATCAATTTAGTTGGAAGTTGCTTATCTACCTTTGGAAACACAGCTTATCTTGTGGCACGTCTTGTGTTCAAACATGGCGCCACCAATTACAAGACAAGTTACAAAAATTTGTCAGTACATTTCGGACAGACCTCATTTGCAAAATGCCGGTACTGAATTTGGTAAACACTGAAACTGGTGATATAATTTTTAATCATCATATGCCAAGAATCTCATTTGCATCAGTTGGAAAGTCTGTAAGTTGAATTCTATACTCTTGCATTTGATTTCTCAGATTTTTTTCTTAAGAATTTTATTTCCATTTGTTGCTATACAAATTAAATGTAGGATTTAAAATTACTTTAATAAGTTCTGTAAAGGTTCTGAGATAAGAACGTTTTAGAGTGCGTATTGGGCAGCTAGCCCGATCACTAGCTATTTTCATACAGTAGCGCACATTTGAAGTCGTCGTACACTTGTCGCTGCACCTGGGGTCTTTCGTTTTCTATATGGTTGTTAAATCCTTGGATTATGTCAATACAATCAACCCAAGCAAGAAGTTGATGTTGAAAATCTATGCCTCTAAATAGTAGAGTCCACCCAATATTATTTGCAGTTTTTGTTGGGACAAGCTTTGATGCGAGATGTTGTTTAATATTGTAGGTTGGAGTCACATCTATTCCAAGGTATTTGTAGCTTTTGACCACCTCAATATTCACTAGACCCCAATACCATTTCTCTCTTTGTGAACATCTTCCTCTCGTACATCCTGCTATCATAACTTTCTATTTATCCAGATTTATAATAAGGTTCCCCAAATTGCAATATTCGTTTAACTTATTTATCATCAACTGTAAGCTTTGAGGTGATTCAGCAAGTAGAATCAAACTGTATGAACATGTTCAATGTATTTTGGATGAGCAACTTCCTGAAGTGCTATCTCAATATGATTCCATTAATGTTGTTTCCACATTTGTGTCCTTAACCTTTTAAAATTTTTAACTGCCTCAAATGGGTTTCTCTTTATTGCCAGGTTACGTGCAGTTTGTTGTAGATACTCGTTTTTGTTTTTACTCAATACAAATTTGTCTTTGCTTGGCTGTTACGCAATTGCAAACGTTTATCAATATTTGTTGAATTCCCTATTCTATTCAATAAGAACGACATTAGTTCAGTTAATCCTTAAATTGACCTTGCGCGGAGAGGCACTGTCAGTTTTTTTTGTCATGGGCCGATAGGGGTTTATTTGAAAAGCTTAAACCCAAATTTGCACCACCTGACATCTCTTCTTACCAAAGTTATATACAAAAATGCATTTTTTTGTTTTTTGCTAATATTTCGCTTCCAGTATGCCATGACGCCAAAAACTAAAAATCAAATGGTTCATGATAATATTTTCTTTCAATAAAGTGCAATTTCTTTTGGTTCAAATACATCCGTACAAAAATGCAGCTATTCAAAGTCAGTTCTTCGTTTTAAAATTACACTTTTTCGTAATTATATCAACAAAATCTAATATTGTGGTATACATTGTTTTTACTAATTTATTAGTTCTATTCATTCCCCACAATTTTAAGAAAAAACAAACTCTTCACGACTAATAAAAGTCGAGGTACCCCAGCTTGAACACATGCATCGAAAACACAAGCAAAATTTAGTTTTTGGCAAATATCTCGACTCTAACATGTTGCGTTGGCAAAAATAAAATTACACGTTGTTTGTTTTAACATTTTCTATAATTTGAGTGTCTTTTCTTTTTGTTCAAACACAACATTTACATTTAGTGAAGTCTTTTTTTTCTTCACTTTTTGTCTTAATTTTTTTTAAATACCGCATCTATTAGTGATTAAAATTAAATTAATTTGGAAGCCTTTAATGTTCCTAACAAATTTGTTGTTGTTTTCAATGAAAAAATGTCTTCTCCAAAACTGACGTTCGGACGAACTGCCTATGAGAAGTCACAAAAAAAGCTGTCAAAAATCTACTGAGTAGGTATACCTTGTTTTGGATTTGGAGAAGGCATTTTGTTGTTGTAAATTTCAGTTGCATTGTTGTTGTTTTCAACTAAAAAATGTCTTTTCCAAATCCAAAACTGACGTTCGGACTGAGAAAGATGACTATGGCGTCACAGAAACACTGTCAAAAATTAATGAGTATACCTTGTTTTGGATTTGGAGGAGACATTTTTTTGTTGTAATTTCTGTTGCATTGTTGTTTTCAATAAAAAAATATTATTTCCAAATCCAAATTGAAGTTCGGACGAACTGCCTATCAGAAAGATGATATTTTTTTTGTAAATTTCTGTTGCATTGTTGTTTTCAATACAAAAATGCCTTCTCCAAATCCAAAACTGACGTATGGACGTTCGGGCTGAGAAAGATGACTGGCGTCACAGAAAAAATCTCAAAGACCTAAGACTAATATTACACTTCCGCATGTTTAGTTGCGCATGTATGAAGTGCAAAGGAGAAAAAATAATAAAATTGTATGAATTTTTTATTTCCTTTCTCTTTTGCACTTCATACATGCGCAACTAAATATGCGCCGTGTAATTAGGCTTTTTACGCATTTGTCTTTGTCGCTTCTCTTTCACACAAAAATAGAAAAAAAAAAGAAAACGGTAAATCTCGTTCGAAGAATGTAAACAAACAACGTATACCATATTCAGTATTTTTGCAAAAAAGTGTATATTTTTTTTATATTAAAGGTTTAAATGTATTATTATGTTAATTTTTAGTTGAAAGCCAACTGATTATATTCATTAATTTCTATTTGTAAGCTACTGACTCTTCGAACTAGAGAGCTGCCATGTTTTGACGTCTGGGGTAAAAGCCCAATACCCGTCTAATATGTAACTTTGTTTTCTGTTTATTATGTTATATGGAAGTTGCTCGCCTATCGTTGGGCACGTTTCGTGTTAAAACATGGTGCCACCAATTACAAGACAAGATAAAAAAATTTGTCAGTACAGTTCGGACAGACCTTATTTGCAAAATGCCGGTACCAATGTAATTTTTAATGTGAACACCAAGGCACTGAATTTGTTAAAAAAAGAAACTGGTTATATAATTCTTAATCCAATATGCCAAGAATCTCATTTGCATCGGTTGGAGACTCTGTAAGTTAAATTTTATACTCTTCCATATTGATTTCTCAGATTTTTTTTTTTCTTAAGAAATTTATTTTTATTTGTTGCTATACAATTAAAATATAGGATTTAAAATGACTTAAATAAGTTCTGTAAAGGTTTTGAGATAAAAAAGTAGAGTCCAACTAATATTATTTTTTTTTTAGGTTGGAGTCACATCTATTAGAATGTATTTGTAGCTTTCGACCACTTCGCGTGCTGTCAGATTTGTGAATTAAGTTGCATTTAAACAATTTGTAAAGCCGCTCTTGATGTTACCACGCGCAGCGATGGACCCATCCAGCTTTTCCTCACATACGAGAACATCAAATATTTGATTTGAAGGTACTCTAGGCAAGAACACCGCCGAACTAGTTATGTTAGATTTGAACTTCAACGAATGCGATGAAATTTCTCTCCAGAGTCAAGGCGATGGAATAATTCACATTTCTTGATATGTATCACAGATCTAAGTGACCAAATGGAGGATTTATCCGATGAGGAATCCGATGCAATGGAAGAGATGATGGCTTTGTCAAAGAAGCTAAATAAATCTGATGCATAAGCCAACAACAGCAAATCTGGCAAAATAGCCGCAGAGGCGGTAGCCGAAGAAAATGACGACGATGATGAAGAAGATGACAGCGATTTCAATGGTGAGCCAGATGCGATGATGACGAAGAAGAGGACGACGAAGATGATGATTACGACGACGACGACGATGATGAGGAAGAAGTCGAAAGTGAAGACGAGTGAAGCCCAAGTAATACGGCGTCGAACCACAAAAGAAAGAGAGCAAGCAGAAAAAAGACAAGAAAGAAGGCAACAACAAGGAGCCCAAAAGCAAAATGGAGGTGGTGTGAAAGTTAAAGACATTCGCGTGGGTTACGGACCCGTGGCAAAAACAGGCAAAAGGGCGGACGTCTGTTATGAAGGTCGTCTCAAGTTAAACAACATAGTATTTGCCAGGCTCAAACAAGGCGGTCCATTCAAGTTTGGTTTGGGTCGCGGCGAAGTCAGCAAGGGCTGGGATGTTGGTGTAGTAGGCATGAAGGTTAGAGGAAAAAGACGCATCACTTGTCCAGCACATATGGCCTACGGTGCGCAAGGATCCCCACCAACAACCCCACCAAACAGTACATTGGTGTTTGAAGTTAAATTGAAAGCTGTGCAGTATAAACACAATCCAAGCGAGCGAGGAGGAGTATTTCTTAATTTTTGGTGAGCCTTTCTTTTTAGAAAAAAAAATTACTTTTTTCCTATATTTATTATTGCTGTTACTACAAAACAAAAACAAAACTTATTTAACGAATAGGGTTCTATTTTTCTCTTGCTTACATGTTTTCTAGGTTTTTTTTTTATTTAATTGAATTTTAAACATTCCGTTAATGTTTGTTTATCTACATCATCACACCCAACACTTATTCTTTTTATATTAACAGAAGTTAAGAAACTGATAGATTGGGCTTTTTACGCATTTGTCTTTGTCGCTTCTCTTTCACACAAAAATAGAAAAAAAATAGAAAACGGTAAATCTTGTTCGAAGAATGTAAACAAACAACGCATACCATATTCAGTATTTTTGCAAAAAAGTGTGTATTTTCTTTATATTAACAGTTTAAATTTATTATTATGTTAATTTTTAGTTGATAGCCAGCTGTTTTAGTACAAAATATTCTTTAATTTCAATATTAAAGCTACTAACGTTCTTCGAACTAGAGAACTGCCATTTTTGTTTCTTTCCATCAATTTTTTTTTATTTTTGGCTGACGTCTGGGGTAAAAGCCCAATTAAGGATATTACCCGGCAATTACAGATTAAAGATTTTTTTTTAAATAATTTTTAATATTTACTCGACCGCAATACCATTTCTCATAACTTTCGATTCATCACGATTTATAATAAGGTTCCACAAATTGCAATATTCGTTTAACTTATTTATCATCAACTGTAAACTTTCAGGTGACTCAGCAATAGTTGTCTCCGGCAGGTAGACAAGCTGTTATCATCTATGAAAATGGATCTTAATAAACATCCTTGTTTCAATCCAGTTTGTGTTTCAAATCATTCTGATGCTTTTGTTCCACCTCATACTGCTGACAGTATGTATGTTGTACAGCTTCTTTATTATTCTAAGCATTTTTGTCGACATACCCAGTTGATTTAATTTTAAGTAGGTATAGTGCGTTTCTATCTATTGTGTCAAAAACTGCCTTTAAATCTACAAAGAAGATGTTTAATTTTCGTTGACGGTATAAGATTGTGGAGCTTATTTTCGTCCACCGATTTTGTTGAGAGTAGCACTGCTGTAAAGATTCTTGTTGGATCATTTGCGTCTCCTTTCTTATGTATCGGAAATACCAGAGCTTCTTTGAAGAGGGCAGGTACCTGTGCCGTATGTGGTTGAAACTTTGGCATATTTTCCGAATAAATTAAATTGGTGCATTTCTGTAAAATTCTGTCGCAACTCGATCTACTCCTCGCCTTCATCCATCATAAATTGTTATCTCAGGTATGTACATTGCTTTATTGGAATATTGTGTATTTTTAAATTCCATAAGGTATATATATTTAATTGAATATACAAATACTACATGCATACATATTTATGTCCTCAGACCTTAAGGGCATAGGGCCTTTACAACTCCTACGCGCCATTGTGTACGGTTTCTGGAACTCTTTCCCAGCTGTGCAGATTCCCTTTGGACTGTCCTGCCCCATGTGTTCTCTACCTGCTGCACAGAAGCACGGATTCAACATTGGAGCGGAACAGTCTCAGCTTGGTCTTTAAGCTTATAGCATTATTTGTCCATATTTTGGACAGCATTCCGAAAGCCGCCTTTGCCTTTTTAATACGACTGTCGACGTCTTGTTTTGTTCCGCCTTTGGCGATTGGAAGTCTTCTACTTTCTCTACCGGTTGTCCAGAAATATTGTCTTGCACGGATGAGTTTCGTCCGAGGCTGATCATTTATGTTTTTGCCGTGTGAATTTTCAGATCCACGATGTCTGCTTCTTTCTCTTCCCTTGAGTAAGCATACGTCGTCCGCGTAGTCCAGATGTTTTAGTTGGGATGTCAAACTCCATTGAATTCCACCATTTCCAGTTTTCACACTGCATCAAATCTGCTTTCTTCGGGAGCTTGACGGTCATTCCCTTTTTCCACTCCTTTGGGAAGCACTCAGAGTTCCAGGCTCTCTCTCTTCCAGGCTCAACTCTCTGAGTTGAAGTGGTTGGTGCTGCTTGTAAGAGCTCTGCAGGAATACCGTCCAGTCCTACCGTCCAGTCCTACCGCCTTGTTGTTTTTCAGTGTTTTAATCCCTCTCTACTCTCTACTGGGAGGTGTGCTGCGAATTCGGGCATTTGTTGGTTCGGACGGGTCATCAGGTATAGGATGCGCAACACACGGTTTCATACAGAAGCGAAGTGTTTATTCCACCTCATCCGAATGGAGCAGGGAACCATATACATCTTTCACCAGATGTTGTTTTTGGGCTTTGTACACCAGTATATAAACAGTTCTGCTGGCACACCGATTTGAGGCCTCTTCTGCTTCTTCAGCTAATGCGTTGATGTAGTTACTCTTGTCACGTCTCACGCTACGGTAAACTTCTCTCGTCTTCATACGATACGTAGACTCTAGGTCATTTCTTTCTGCTGCTTGAGTAGCTGCGATGCGAGCTCGAAGTTGTTTTCGATCTTTTTCCAGGTTTCTGCGGATAGTCAAGAACTATTTCTTTCTTGTGCCCGACCGACTATTCTTTTGCCACATTTTTCACAGCACACCATTGGTCTTCGATGGAGGTAGGTTCACTGCTGCTTATTGTTCTCAGTCCTTGGGAAAGATAGTCCCCTACTTGTTGGCGAACTATGGGTCCTTTAGTCTGTCGGTATTAAACCTGGGCATTCGAGTGTTTTCTTGGATCTCCGAACTGCAGAATCTTACGAGAGCTACCATCAGATGGTGCCAGGAGACTACTTCTAAAACGTCGGCTGATCGCAAAGTGATCAATTTAGTTGGAAGTTGCTTATCTACCTTTGGAAACACAGCTTATCTTGTGGCACGTCTTGTGTTCAAACATGGCGCCACCAATTACAAGACAAGTTACAAAAATTTGTCAGTACATTTCGGACAGACCTCATTTGCAAAATGCCGGTACTGAATTTGGTAAACACTGAAACTGGTGATATAATTTTTAATCATCATATGCCAAGAATCTCATTTGCATCAGTTGGAAAGTCTGTAAGTTGAATTCTATACTCTTGCATTTGATTTCTCAGATTTTTTTCTTAAGAATTTTATTTCCATTTGTTGCTATACAAATTAAATGTAGGATTTAAAATTACTTTAATAAGTTCTGTAAAGGTTCTTAGATAAGAACGTTTTAGAGTGCGTATTGGGCAGCTAGCCCGATCACTAGCTATTTTCATACAGTAGCGCACATTTGAAGTCGTCGTACACTTGTCGCTGCACCTGGGGTCTTTCGTTTTCTATATGGTTGTTAAATCCTTGGATTATGTCAATACAATCAACCCAAGCAAGAAGTTGATGTTGAAAATCTATGCCTCTAAATAGTAGAGTCCACCCAATATTATTTGCAGTTTTTGTTGGGACAAGCTTTGATGCGAGATGTTGTTTAATATTGTAGGTTGGAGTCACATCTATTCCAAGGTATTTGTAGCTTTTGACCACTTCAATATTCACTAGACCCCAATACCATTTCTCTCTTTGTGAACATCTTCCTCTCGTACATCCTGCTATCATAACTTTCTATTTATCCAGATTTATAATAAGGTTCCCCAAATTGCAATATTCGTTTAACTTATTTATCATCAACTGTAAGCTTTGAGGTGATTCAGCAAGTAGAATCAAACTGTATGAACATGTTCAATGTATTTTGGATGAGCAACTTCCTGAAGTGCTATCTCAATATGATTCCATTAATGTTGTTTCCACATTTGTGTCCTTAACCTTTTAAAATTTTTAACTGCCTCAAATGGGTTTCTCTTTATTGCCAGGTTACGTGCAGTTTGTTGTAGATACTCGTTTTTGTTTTTACTCAATACAAATTTGTCTTTGCTTGGCTGTTACGCAATTGCAAACGTTTATCAATATTTGTTGAATTCCCTATTCTATTCAATAAGAACGACATTAGTTCAGTTAATCCTTAAATTGACCTTGCGCGGAGAGGCACTGTCAGTTTTTTTTGTCATGGGCCGATAGGGGTTTATTTGAAAAGCTTAAACCCAAATTTGCACCACCTGACATCTCTTCTTACCAAAGTTATATACAAAAATGCATTTTTTTGTTTTTTGCTAATATTTCGCTTCCAGTATGCCATGACGCCAAAAACTAAAAATCAAATGGTTCATGATAATATTTTCTTTCAATAAAGTGCAATTTCTTTTGGTTCAAATACATCCGTACAAAAATGCAGCTATTCAAAGTCAGTTCTTCGTTTTAAAATTACACTTTTTCGTAATTATATCAACAAAATCTAATATTGTGGTATACATTGTTTTTACTAATTTATTAGTTCTATTCATTCCCCACAATTTTAAGAAAAAACAAACTCTTCACGACTAATAAAAGTCGAGGTACCCCAGCTTGAACACATGCATCGAAAACACAAGCAAAATTTAGTTTTTGGCAAATATCTCGACTCTAACATGTTGCGTTGGCAAAAATAAAATTACACGTTGTTTGTTTTAACATTTTCTATAATTTGAGTGCCTTTTCTTTTTGTTCAAACACAACATTTACATTTAGTGAAGTCTTTTTTTTCTTCACTTTTTGTCTTAATTTTTTTTAAATACCGCATCTATTAGTGATTAAAATTAAATTAATTTGGAAGCCTTTAATGTTCCTAACAAATTTGTTGTTGTTTTCAATGAAAAAATGTCTTCTCCAAAACTGACGTTCGGACGAACTGCCTATGAGAAGTCACAAAAAAAGCTGTCAAAAATCTACTGAGTAGGTATACCTTGTTTTGGATTTGGAGAAGGCATTTTGTTGTTGTAAATTTCAGTTGCATTGTTGTTGTTTTCAACTAAAAAATGTCTTTTCCAAATCCAAAACTGACGTTCGGACTGAGAAAGATGACTATGGCGTCACAGAAACACTGTCAAAAATTAATGAGTATACCTTGTTTTGGATTTGGAGGAGACATTTTTTTGTTGTAATTTCTGTTGCATTGTTGTTTTCAATAAAAAAATATTATTTCCAAATCCAAATTGAAGTTCGGACGAACTGCCTATCAGAAAGATGATATTTTTTTTGTAAATTTCTGTTGCATTGTTGTTTTCAATACAAAAATGCCTTCTCCAAATCCAAAACTGACGTATGGACGTTCGGGCTGAGAAAGATGACTGGCGTCACAGAAAAAATCTCAAAGACCTAAGACTAATATTACACTTCCGCATGTTTAGTTGCGCATGTATGAAGTGCAAAGGAGAAAAAATAATAAAATTGTATGAATTTTTTATTTCCTTTCTCTTTTGCACTTCATACATGCGCAACTAAATATGCGCCGTGTAATTAGGCTTTTTACGCATTTGTCTTTGTCGCTTCTCTTTCACACAAAAATAGAAAAAAAAAGAAAACGGTAAATCTCGTTCGAAGAATGTAAACAAACAACGTATACCATATTCAGTATTTTTGCAAAAAAGTGTATATTTTTTTTATATTAAAGGTTTAAATGTATTATTATGTTAATTTTTAGTTGAAAGCCAACTGATTATATTCATTAATTTCTATTTGTAAGCTACTGACTCTTCGAACTAGAGAGCTGCCATGTTTTGACGTCTGGGGTAAAAGCCCAATACCCGTCTAATATGTAACTTTGTTTTCTGTTTATTATGTTATATGGAAGTTGCTCGCCTATCGTTGGGCACGTTTCGTGTTAAAACATGGTGCCACCAATTACAAGACAAGATAAAAAAATTTGTCAGTACAGTTCGGACAGACCTTATTTGCAAAATGCCGGTACCAATGTAATTTTTAATGTGAACACCAAGGCACTGAATTTGTTAAAAAAAGAAACTGGTTATATAATTCTTAATCCAATATGCCAAGAATCTCATTTGCATCGGTTGGAGACTCTGTAAGTTAAATTTTATACTCTTCCATATTGATTTCTCAGATTTTTTTTTTTCTTAAGAAATTTATTTTTATTTGTTGCTATACAATTAAAATATAGGATTTAAAATGACTTAAATAAGTTCTGTAAAGGTTTTGAGATAAAAAAGTAGAGTCCAACTAATATTTTTTTTTTTTAGGTTGGAGTCACATCTATTAGAATGTATTTGTAGCTTTCGACCACTTCGCGTGCTGTCAGATTTGTGAATTAAGTTGCATTTAAACAATTTGTAAAGCCGCTCTTGATGTTACCACGCGCAGCGATGGACCCATCCAGCTTTTCCTCACATACGAGAACATCAAATATTTGATTTGAAGGTACTCTAGGCAAGAACACCGCCGAACTAGTTATGTTAGATTTGAACTTCAACGAATGCGATGAAATTTCTCTCCAGAGTCAAGGCGATGGAATAATTCACATTTCTTGATATGTATCACAGATCTAAGTGACCAAATGGAGGATTTATCCGATGAGGAATCCGATGCAATGGAAGAGATGATGGCTTTGTCAAAGAAGCTAAATAAATCTGATGCATAAGCCAACAACAGCAAATCTGGCAAAATAGCCGCAGAGGCGGTAGCCGAAGAAAATGACGACGATGATGAAGAAGATGACAGCGATTTCAATGGTGAGCCAGATGCGATGATGACGAAGAAGAGGACGACGAAGATGATGATTACGACGACGACGACGATGATGAGGAAGAAGTCGAAAGTGAAGACGAGTGAAGCCCAAGTAATACGGCGTCGAACCACAAAAGAAAGAGAGCAAGCAGAAAAAAGACAAGAAAGAAGGCAACAACAAGGAGCCCAAAAGCAAAATGGAGGTGGTGTGAAAGTTAAAGACATTCGCGTGGGTTACGGACCCGTGGCAAAAACAGGCAAAAGGGCGGACGTCTGTTATGAAGGTCGTCTCAAGTTAAACAACATAGTATTTGCCAGGCTCAAACAAGGCGGTCCATTCAAGTTTGGTTTGGGTCGCGGCGAAGTCAGCAAGGGCTGGGATGTTGGTGTAGTAGGCATGAAGGTTAGAGGAAAAAGACGCATCACTTGTCCAGCACATATGGCCTACGGTGCGCAAGGATCCCCACCAACAACCCCACCAAACAGTACATTGGTGTTTGAAGTTAAATTGAAAGCTGTGCAGTATAAACACAATCCAAGCGAGCGAGGAGGAGTATTTCTTAATTTTTGGTGAGCCTTTCTTTTTAGAAAAAAAAATTACTTTTTTCCTATATTTATTATTGCTGTTACTACAAAACAAAAACAAAACTTATTTAACGAATAGGGTTCTATTTTTCTCTTGCTTACATGTTTTCTAGGTTTTTTTTTTATTTAATTGAATTTTAAACATTCCGTTAATGTTTGTTTATCTACATCATCACACCCAACACTTATTCTTTTTATATTAACAGAAGTTAAGAAACTGATAGATTGGGCTTTTTACGCATTTGTCTTTGTCGCTTCTCTTTCACACAAAAATAGAAAAAAAATAGAAAACGGTAAATCTTGTTCGAAGAATGTAAACAAACAACGCATACCATATTCAGTATTTTTGCAAAAAAGTGTGTATTTTCTTTATATTAACAGTTTAAATTTATTATTATGTTAATTTTTAGTTGATAGCCAGCTGTTTTAGTACAAAATATTCTTTAATTTCAATATTAAAGCTACTAACGTTCTTCGAACTAGAGAACTGCCATTTTTGTTTCTTTCCATCAATTTTTTTTTATTTTTGGCTGACGTCTGGGGTAAAAGCCCAATTAAGGATATTACCCGGCAATTACAGATTAAAGATTTTTTTTTAAATAATTTTTAATATTTACTCGACCGCAATACCATTTCTCATAACTTTCGATTCATCACGATTTATAATAAGGTTCCACAAATTGCAATATTCGTTTAACTTATTTATCATCAACTGTAAACTTTCAGGTGACTCAGCAATAGTTGTCTCCGGCAGGTAGACAAGCTGTTATCATCTATGAAAATGGATCTTAATAAACATCCTTGTTTCAATCCAGTTTGTGTTTCAAATCATTCTGATGCTTTTGTTCCACCTCATACTGCTGACAGTATGTATGTTGTACAGCTTCTTTATTATTCTAAGCATTTTTGTCGACATACCCAGTTGATTTAATTTTAAGTAGGTATAGTGCGTTTCTATCTATTGTGTCAAAAACTGCCTTTAAATCTACAAAGAAGATGTTTAATTTTCGTTGACGGTATAAGATTGTGGAGCTTATTTTCGTCCACCGATTTTGTTGAGAGTAGCACTGCTGTAAAGATTCTTGTTGGATCATTTGCGTCTCCTTTCTTATGTATCGGAAATACCAGAGCTTCTTTGAAGAGGGCAGGTACCTGTGCCGTATGTGGTTGAAACTTTGGCATATTTTCCGAATAAATTAAATTGGTGCATTTCTGTAAAATTCTGTCGCAACTCGATCTACTCCTCGCCTTCATCCATCATAAATTGTTATCTCAGGTATGTACATTGCTTTATTGGAATATTGTGTATTTTTAAATTCCATAAGGTATATATATTTAATTGAATATACAAATACTACATGCATACATATTTATGTCCTCAGACCTTAAGGGCATAGGGCCTTTACAACTCCTACGCGCCATTGTGTACGGTTTCTGGAACTCTTTCCCAGCTGTGCAGATTCCCTTTGGACTGTCCTGCCCCATGTGTTCTCTACCTGCTGCACAGAAGCACGGATTCAACATTGGAGCGGAACAGTCTCAGCTTGGTCTTTAAGCTTATAGCATTATTTGTCCATATTTTGGACAGCATTCCGAAAGCCGCCTTTGCCTTTTTAATACGACTGTCGACGTCTTGTTTTGTTCCGCCTTTGGCGATTGGAAGTCTTCTACTTTCTCTACCGGTTGTCCAGAAATATTGTCTTGCACGGATGAGTTTCGTCCGAGGCTGATCATTTATGTTTTTGCCGTGTGAATTTTCAGATCCACGATGTCTGCTTCTTTCTCTTCCCTTGAGTAAGCATACGTCGTCCGCGTAGTCCAGATGTTTTAGTTGGGATGTCAAACTCCATTGAATTCCACCATTTCCAGTTTTCACACTGCATCAAATCTGCTTTCTTCGGGAGCTTGACGGTCATTCCCTTTTTCCACTCCTTTGGGAAGCACTCAGAGTTCCAGGCTCTCTCTCTTCCAGGCTCAACTCTCTGAGTTGAAGTGGTTGGTGCTGCTTGTAAGAGCTCTGCAGGAATACCGTCCAGTCCTACCGTCCAGTCCTACCGCCTTGTTGTTTTTCAGTGTTTTAATCCCTCTCTACTCTCTACTGGGAGGTGTGCTGCGAATTCGGGCATTTGTTGGTTCGGACGGGTCATCAGGTATAGGATGCGCAACACACGGTTTCATACAGAAGCGAAGTGTTTATTCCACCTCATCCGAATGGAGCAGGGAACCATATACATCTTTCACCAGATGTTGTTTTTGGGCTTTGTACACCAGTATATAAACAGTTCTGCTGGCACACCGATTTGAGGCCTCTTCTGCTTCTTCAGCTAATGCGTTGATGTAGTTACGCTTGTCACGTCTCACGCTACGGTAAACTTCTCTCGTCTTCATACGATACGTAGACTCTAGGTCATTTCTTTCTGCTGCTTGAGTAGCTGCGATGCGAGCTCGAAGTTGTTTTCGATCTTTTTCCAGGTTTCTGCGGATAGTCAAGAATTATTTCTTTCTTGTGCCCGACCGACTATTCTTTTGCCACATTTTTCACAGCACACCATTGGTCTTCGATGGAGGTAGGTTCACTGCTGCTTATTGTTCTCAGTCCTTGGGAAAGATAGTCCCCTACTTGTTGGCGAACTATGGGTCCTTTAGTCTGTCGGTATTAAACCTGGGCATTCGAGTGTTTTCTTGGATCTCCGAACTGCAGAATCTTACGAGAGCTACCATCAGATGGTGCCAGGAGACTACTTCTAAAACGTCGGCTGATCGCAAAGTGATCAATTTAGTTGGAAGTTGCTTATCTACCGTTGGACACACAGCTTATCTTGTGGCACGTCTTGTGTTCAAACATGGCGCCACCAATTACAAGACAAGTTACAAAAATTTGTCAGTACATTTCGGACAGACCTCATTTGCAAAATGCCGGTACTGAATTTGGTAAACACTGAAACTGGTGATATAATTTTTAATCATCATATGCCAAGAATCTCATTTGCATCAGTTGGAAAGTCTGTAAGTTGAATTCTTTACTCTTGCATTTGATTTCTCAGATTTTTTTCTTAAGAATTTTATTTCCATTTGTTGCTATACAAATTAAATGTAGGATTTAAAATTACTTTAATAAGTTCTGTAAAGGTTCTGAGATAAGAACGTTTTAGAGTGCGTATTGGGCAGCTAGCCCGATCACTAGCTATTTTCATACAGTAGCGCACATTTGAAGTCGTCGTACACTTGTCGCTGCACCTGGGGTCTTTCGTTTTCTATATGGTTGTTAAATCCTTGGATTATGTCAATACAATCAACCCAAGCAAGAAGTTGATGTTGAAAATCTATGCCTCTAAATAGTAGAGTCCACCCAATATTATTTGCAGTTTTTGTTGGGACAAGCTTTGATGCGAGATGTTGTTTAATATTGTAGGTTGGAGTCACATCTATTCCAAGGTATTTGTAGCTTTTGACCACTTCAATATTCACTAGACCCCAATACCATTTCTCTCTTTGTGAACATCTTCCTCTCGTACATCCTGCTATCATAACTTTCTATTTATCCAGATTTATAATAAGGTTCCCCAAATTGCAATATTCGTTTAACTTATTTATCATCAACTGTAAGCTTTGAGGTGATTCAGCAAGTAGAATCAAACTGTATGAACATGTTCAATGTATTTTGGATGAGCAACTTCCTGAAGTGTTTCCACATTTGTGTCCTTAACCTTTTAAAATTTGTAACTGCCTCAATTGGGTTTCTCTTTGTTGCCAGGTTACGTGCAGTTTGTTGTAGATACTCGTTTTTGTTTTTACTCAATACAAATTTGTCTTTGCTTGGCTGTTACGCAATTGCAAACGTTTATCAATATTTGTTGAATTCCCTATTCTTATTCAATAAGAACGACATTAGTTCAGTTAATCCTTAAATTGACCTTGCGCGGAGAGGCACTGTCAGTTTTTTTTGTCATGGGCCGATAGGGGTTTATTTGAAAAGCTTAAACCCAAATTTGCACCACCTGACATCTCTTCTTACCAAAGTTATATACAAAAATGCACTTTTTTGTTTTTTGCTAATATTTCGTTTCCAGTGTGCCATGACGCTAAAAACTAAAAATCAAATGGTTCATGATAATATTATTTTTAATAAAGTGCAATTCCTTTTGGTTCAAATACATCCGTACAAAAATGCAGCTAGTCAGTTCTTCGTTTTAAAATTACACTTTTTCGTAATTATATATAACAAAATCTAATATTGTGGTATACATTGTTCTTACTAATTTATTAGTTCTATTCATTCCCCACAATTTTAAGAAAAAAAAAAACTCTTCACGACTAATAAAAGTCGAGGTACCCCAGCTTGAACACATGCATGTCCTATCAAAAACACAAACAAAATTTAGTTTTTGAAAAATATCTCGACTCTAACGTGTTGCATTGGCAAAAATGCACTGTTTGTTTTAACATTTTCTATAATTCGAATGCATTTTATTTTTGTTCAAACACATAAATAATAAGTGACAGGTAAAGTCATTTTTTTACTTCACTTTTTGTCTTAATTCTTTTTTAAATATCACATCTATTAGTGATTAAAATTAAATTAATTTGGAAGTCTTTAATGTTCCTAACAAATTTGTTGTTGTTTTCAGTTAAGAAATGTCTTTTCCAAATCTAAAGCTGTTACTCTGTTTACTTACTGTTTACTCTTTAGGTTTTCGACATTTATCTGTGACGCCATAGTCATCTTTCTAATAGGCAGTTCGTCCGACCGTCAGTTTTGGATTTGGAACAGACATTTCTTCATTGAAAACAAAAACAAATTTGTTAGAAACATCAAAGGCTTCTAAATTAATTTAATTGATATTTAAAAAAAAAATTAAGACAAAAATTGAAGTTAAAAAAGGACTTTACCTAACTGTCGCTCAGTATTTACACCGCCAGCTCTTGGATCTCCGAACTGCAGAAATTTACGAGAGTTACCATCATGTCCATGTCTGCCCCTCTTCTGTTCCTGATTCTGCTAAATTCTGGTACCACTTGTCATCAATCGGAAATAACACCTACCTGATTCCAGTTTCTGCTAAATTCTGCTGCCACCTGCCATCAATCGGAAATAACACCTACCTGATTCCAGTTTCTGCTAAATTCTGCTGCCACCTGTCATCAATCGGAAATAACAACTACCTGATTCCAGTTTCTGCTAAATTCTGCTGCCACCTGTCATCAATCGGAAATAACACCTACCTGATTCCAGTTTCTGCTAAATTCTGCTGCCACCTGTCATCAATCGAAAACACCTACCTGATTCCAGTTTCTGCTAAATTCTGCTGCCACCTGTCATCAATCAGAAATAACACCTACCTGATTCCAGTATTTGCTAAAACATCTCAGACATCGTTAGGGAATTCACGAACCAGAATTTCCACTGTCTAGTTTCAACTTCCGATTATTCATCAAAGACACCACGACATCAAAGGAGAATTTTGTAGGCAGTACTTTTGGTATGTTCAATTATACACATAATCAACACTAGCACGAGAATTATTATATATATTTAACCGGCTTTGTGAAACCTACGCAATGTCCACGCCAACGCCAAAAACTAAAAAAACTAATGGTTCATGATAATATTTTCTTTCAATAAAGTGCAATTTCTTTTGGTTCAAATACATCCGTACAAAAATGCAGCTTGTCAAAGTCAGTTCTTTGTATTACACTTTATCCTAATTATATCAACAAAATCTAATATTGTGGTATACATTTTTTTGCTAATTTAGAAGCTCTATTCATTCCCCACAATTTTAAGAAAAAACAAACTCTTCACGACTAGTAAAAGTCGAGGTACCCTAGCTTGAACACATGCATGTCCTATCAAAAACACAAACAAAATTTAGTTTTTGGTAAATATCTCGACTATAACATGTTGCACTGGCAAAAATGCATTGTTTGTTTTAACATTTTCTATAATTTGAGTGTTTCTTTTTGTTCCTAAATACTAAGCGATAGTTAGGTAAATTCCTTTTTTTACTTCGCTTTGTCTTAATTTTTTTTTTTAAATATCAATTAAAATTATTTAGAAGCCTTTAATGTTCCTAACAAATTTGTTGTTGTTTTCAATGAAGAAATGTCTGTTCCAAATCCAAAACTGACGTTCGGACGAACTGCCTATTGGAAAGATGACTATGGCGTCACAGATAAATGTCAAAAATGTAAAGAGTATACCTTATTTTTATACAGAAGTACAACTGAGATTTACTACAACAAAATGTCTTCTATCCAAAACAAGGTATACTCTTTAGATTTTTGACATTTATCTGTGACGCCCATAGTCATCTTTCTAATAGGCAGTTCGTACGAACGTCAGTTTTGGATTTGGAACATTGAAAACAACACCAAATTTGTTGAGAACATTAAAGGCTTCCAAATTAATTTAATTGATATTTTAAAAAAAATTAAGACAAAAAGTGAAGTAAAAAAAGGACTTTACCTAACTGTCGCTTAGTATTTGAACAAAAAGAAAAAGCACTCAATTATAGAAAATGTTAAAACAAACAATGCATTTTTGCCAGTGCAACATGTTATAGTCGAGATATTTACCAAAAACTAAATTTTGCTTGTGTTCTAGTTGGGGTACCTCGACTTTTACTAGTCGTGAAGAGTTTGGTTTTTCTTAAAATTGTGGGGAATGAATAGAGCTTCTAAATTAGTAAAAACAATGTATACCACAATGTTAGATTTTGTTGATATAATTAGGAAAAAGTGTAATTTTAAAACAAAGAACTGACTTTGACTAGCTGCATTTTTGTACGGATCTTTTTGAACCAAAAGAAATTGCACTTTATTGAAAGAAAATATTATCATGAACCATTTGTTTTTTTAGTTTTTGGCGTTGGCGTGGACATTGCGTAGGTTTCACAAAGCCGGTTAAATATAAGCCAACACGAAAATATGATTTTCGCAAAACTCTCTAATATTTCTCGTGCTAGTGTTGATTATGTGTATAATTAAACATACCAAAAGTACTGCCTACAAAATTCTCCTTTGATGTCGTGGTGTCTTTGATGAATAATCGGAAGTTGAAACTAGACAGTGGAAATTCTGGTTCGTGAATTCCCTAACGATGTCTGAGATGTTTTAGCCAATACTGGAATCAGGTAGGTGTTATTTCTGATTGATGACAGGTGGCAGCAGAATTTAGCAGAAACTGGAATCAGGTAGGTGTTTTCGATTGATGACAGGTGGCAGCAGAATTTAGCAGAAACTGGAATCAGGTAGGTGTTATTTCCGATTGATGGCAGGTGGCAGCAGAATTTAGCAGAAACTGGAATCAGGTAGGTGTTATTTCCGATTGATGACAGGTGGCAGCAGAATTTAGCAGAAACTGGAATCAGATAGGTGTTATTTCCGATTGATGACAGGTGGCACCAGAATTTAGCAGAAACTGGAATCAGATAGGTGTTATTTCCTATTGATGACAGGTGGCAGCAGAATTTAGCAGAAACTGGAATCAGGTAGGTGTTATTTCCGATTGATGACAGGTGGCCGCCTTTGCTTTTTTAATACGACTGTCGACGTCTTGTTTTGTTCCGCCTTTGGCGATTGGAAGTCTTCTACTTTCTCTACCGGTTGTCCAGAAATATTGTCTTGCACGGATGAGTTTCGTCCGAGGCTGATCATTTATGTTTTTGCCGTGTAAATTTTCAGCCCCACGATGTCTGCTTCTTTCTCTTCCCTTGAGTAAGCATACGTCGTCCGCGTAGTCCAGATGTTTTAGTTGGGATGTCAAACTCCATTGAATTCCAGTTTTCACACTGCATCAAATCTGCTTTCTTCGGGAGCTTGACGGTCATTCCCTTTTTCCACTCCTTTGGGAAGCACTCAGAGTTCCAGGCTCTCTCTCTTCCAGGCTCAACTCTCTGAGTTGAAGTGGTTGGTGCTGCTTGTAAGAGCTCTGCAGGAATACCGTCCAGTCCTACCGTCCAGTCCTACCGCCTTGTTGTTTTTCAGTGTTTTAATCCCTCTCTACTCTCTACTGGGAGGTGTGCTGCGAATTCGGGCATTTGTTGGTTCGGACGGGTCATCAGGTATAGGATGCGCAACACACGGTTTCATAAAGAAGCGAAGTGTTTATTCCAGCTCATCCGAATGGAACAGGGAACCATATACATCTTTCACCAGATGTTGTTTTTGGGCTTTGTACACCAGTATATAAACAGTTCTGCTGGCACACCGATTTGAGGCCTCTTCTGCTTCTTCAGCTAATGCGTTTATGTAGTTACGCTTGTCACGTCTCACGCTACGGTAAACTTCTCTCGTCTTCATACGATACGTAGACTCTAGGTCATTTCTTTCTGCTGCTTGAGTAGCTGCGATGCGAGCTCGAAGTTGTTTTCGATCTTTTTCCAGGTTTCTGCGGATAGTCAAGAACTATTTCTTTCTTGTGCCCGACCGACTATTCTTTTGCCACATTTTTCACAGCACACCATTGGTCTTCGATGGAGGTAGGTTCACTGCTGCTTATTGTTCTCAGTCCTTGGGAAAGATAGTCCCCTACTTGTTGGCGAACTATGGGTCCTTTAGTCTGTCGGTATTAAACCTGGGCATTCGAGTGTTTTCTTGGATCTCAGAACTGCAGAATCTTACGAGAGCTACCATCAGATGGTGGTCGGGGGCCATTCCCATGTCTGCCCCTCTTCTGTTCCTGACGTCCAGGAGACTACTTCTAAAACGTCGGCTGATCGCAAAGTGATCAATTTAGTTGGAAGTTGCTTACCTACCGTTGGACACACAGCTTATCCTGTGGCACGTCTTGTGTTCAAACATGGCGCCACCAATTACAAGACAAGTTACAAAAATTTGTCAGTACATTTCGGACAGACCTCATTTGCAAAATGCCGGTACTGAATTTGGTAAACACTGAAACTGGTGATATATTTTTTAATCATCATATGCCAAGAATCTCATTTGCATCAGTTGGAAAGTCTGTAAGTTGAATTCTATACTCTTGCATTTGATTTCTCAGATTTTTTTCTTAAGAATTTTATTTTCATTTGTTGCTATACAAATTAAATGTAGGATTTAAAGGTAAAGGTTCTGAGATAAGAACGTTTTAGAGTGCGTATTGGGCAGCTAGCCCGATCACTAGCTATTTTCATACAGTAGCGCACATTTGAAGTCGTCGTACACTTGTCGCTGCACCTGGGGTCTTTCGTTTTCTATATGGTTGTTAAATCCTTGGATTATGTCAATACAATCAACCCAAGCAAGAAGTTGATGTTGAAAATCTATGCCTCTAAATAGTAGAGTCCACCCAATATTATTTGCAGTTTTTGTTGGGACAAGCTTTGATGCGAGATGTTGTTTAATATTGTAGGTTGGAGTCACATCTATTCCAAGGTATTTGTAGCTTTTGACCACTTCAATATTCACTAGACCCCAATACCATTTCTCTCTTTGTGAACATCTTCCTCTCGTACATCCTGCTATCATAACTTTCTATTTATCCAGATTTATAATAAGGTTCCCCAAATTGCAATATTCGTTTAACTTATTTATCATCAACTGTAAGCTTTGAGGTGATTCAGCAAGTAGAATCAAACTGTATGAACATGTTCAATGTATTTTGGATGAGCAACTTCCTGAAGTGTTTCCACATTTGTGTCCTTAACCTTTTAAAATTTGTAACTGCCTCAATTGGGTTTCTCTTTGTTGCCAGGTTACGTGCAGTTTGTTGTAGATACTCGTTTTTGTTTTTACTCAATACAAATTTGTCTTTGCTTGGCTGTTACGCAATTGCAAACGTTTATCAATATTTGTTGAATTCCCTATTCTTATTCAATAAGAACGACATTAGTTCAGTTAATCCTTAAATTGACCTTGCGCGGAGAGGCACTGTCAGTTTTTTTTGTCATGGGCCGATAGGGGTTTATTTGAAAAGCTTAAACCCAAATTTGCACCACCTGACATCTCTTCTTACCAAAGTTATATACAAAAATGCACTTTTTTGTTTTTTGCTAATATTTCGTTTCCAGTGTGCCATGACGCTAAAAACTAAAAATCAAATGGTTCATGATAATATTATTTTTAATAAAGTGCAATTCCTTTTGGTTCAAATACATCCGTACAAAAATGCAGCTAGTCAGTTCTTCGTTTTAAAATTACACTTTTTCGTAATTATATATAACAAAATCTAATATTGTTCTTACTAATTTATTAGTTCTATTCATTCCCCACAATTTTAAGAAAAAAACAAACTCTTCACGACTAATAAAAGTCGAGGTACCCCAGCTTGAACACATGCATGTCCTATCAAAAACACAAACAAAATTTAGTTTTTGAAAAATATCTCGACTCTAACGTGTTGCATTGGCAAAAATGCACTGTTTGTTTTAACATTTTCTATAATTCGAATGCATTTTATTTTTGTTCAAACACTTAAATAATAAGTGACAGGTAAAGTCATTTTTTTACTTCACTTTTTGTCTTAATTCTTTTTTAAATATCACATCTATTAGTGATTAAAATTAAATTAATTTGGAAGTCTTTAATGTTCCTAACAAATTTGTTGTTGTTTTCAGTTAAGAAATGTCTTTTCCAAATCTAAAGCTGTTACTCTGTTTACTTACTGTTTACTCTTTAGGTTTTCGACATTTATCTGTGACGCCATAGTCATCTTTCTAATAGGCAGTTCGTCCGACCGTCAGTTTTGGATTTGGAACAGACATTTCTTCATTGAAAACAAAAACAAATTTGTTAGAAACATCAAAGGCTTCTAAATTAATTTAATTGATATTTAAAAAAAAAATTAAGACACAAATTGAAGTTAAAAAAGGACTTTACCTAACTGTCGCTCAGTATTTACACCGCCAGCTCTTGGATCTTCGAACTGCAGAAATTTACGAGAGTTACCATCATGTCCATGTCTGCCCCTCTTCTGTTCCTGATTCTGCTAAATTCTGGTACCACTTGTCATCAATCGGAAATAACACCTACCTGATTCCAGTTTCTGCTAAATTCTGCTGCCACCTGCCATCAATCGGAAATAACACCTACCTGATTCCAGTTTCTGCTAAATTCTGCTGCCACCTGTCATCAATCGGAAATAACAACTACCTGATTCCAGTTTCTGCTAAATTCTGCTGCCACCTGTCATCAATCGGAAATAACACCTACCTGATTCCAGTTTCTGCTAAATTCTGGTGCCACCTGTCATCAATCGGAAATAACACCTACCTGATTCCAGTTTCTGCTAAATTCTGCTGCCACCTGTCATCAATCGAAAACACCTACCTGATTCCAGTTTCTGCTAAATTCTGCTGCCACCTGTCATCAATCGGAAATAACACCTACCTGATTCCAGTTTCTGCTAAATTCTGCTGCCACCTGCCATCAATCGAAAACACCTACCTGATTCCAGTTTCTGCTAAATTCTGCTGCCACCTGTCATCAATCAGAAATAACACCTACCTGATTCCAGTATTTGCTAACACATCTCAGACATCGTTACTAACCAGAATTTCCACTTTTCTAGTTTCAACTTCCGATTATTCATCAAAGACACCACGACATCAAAGGAAAATTTTGTAGGCAGTACTTTTGGTATGTTTAATTATACACATAATCAACACTAGCACGATAATTATTAGAGAGTTTTGCGAAAATCATATTTTCGTGTTGGCTTATATTTAACCGGCTTTGTGAAACCTACTCAATGTCCACGCCAACGCCAAAAACTAAAAAAACAAATGGTTCATGATAATATTTTCTTTCAATAAAGTGCAATTTCTTTTGGTTCAAAAAGATCCGTACAAAAATGCAGCTAGTCAAAGTCAATTCTTTGTTTTAAAATTACACTTTTTCCTAATTATATCAACAAAATCTAATATTGTGGTATACATTTTTTTTGCTAATTTAGAAGCTCTATTCATTCCCCACAATTTTAAGAAATACCAAACTCTTCACGACTAGTAAAAGTCGAGGTACCCCAACTCGAACACATGCATGACCTATCAAAAACACAAACAAAATTTAGTTTTTGGCAAATATCTCGACTCTAACATGTTGCACTGGCAAAAATGCACTGTTTGTTTTAACATTTTCTATAATTTGAGTGCATTTTCTTTTTGTTCCTAAATACTAAGCGATAGTTAGGTAAATTCCTTTTTTTACTTCACTTTGTCTTAATTTTTTTTGTAAATATGAATTAAAATTATTTAGAAGCCTTTAATGTTCCTAACAAATTTGTTTTCAATGAAGAAATGTCTGTTCCACATCCAAAACTGACGTTCGGACGAACTGCCTATTGGAAAGATGACTATGGCATCACAGATAAATGTCAAAAATGTAAAGAGTATACCTTCTTTTGGATAGAAGACATTTTGTTGTAGTAAATTTCAGTTGTACCCTTGTTGTTTTCAATAAAAATATATCTTTTCCAAATCCTAATCTAATCTAATCTAATGAGTTTGGTTTGGATTTGGAGAAGACTCTTTGTTGTTGTAAATTTCAGTTGCATTGTTTGTGTTTTCAATACAAAAATGTCTTCTCCAAATACAAATATAATCTAATCCAATGAGTATACCTTGTTTTGGATTTGATTATATTTGTATTTGAAGTAGACATTTTTGTATTGAAAACAACAACAATGCAAGTGAAATTTACTACAGCAAAATGTCTTCTCCAAATCCAAACCAAGGGTATACTTATCAGATTGGATTAGTATTCGGAGAAGACATTTTTTTATTGAAAACACAAACAATGCAACATTTACAACAACAAAAAGTCTTCTCCAAATCCAAACCAAACTCATTAGATTAGATTATATTTGGATTTGGAGAAGATATGTTTTTATTGAAAACAACAGAAGTACAACTGAGATTTACTACAACAAAATGTCTTCTATCCAAAACAAGGTATACTCTTTAGATTTTTGACATTTATCTGTGACGCCATAGTCATCTTTCCAATAGGCAGTTCGTCCGAACGTCAGTTTTGGATTTGGAACATTGAAAACAACACCAAATTTGTTGAGAACATTAAAGGCTTCCAAATTAATTTAATTGATATTAAAAAAAAAATTAAGACAAAAAGTGAAGTAAAAAAAGGACTTTACCTAACTGTCGCTTAGTATTTGAACAAAAAGAAAAAGCACTCAATTATAGAAAATGTTAAAACAAACAATGCATTTTTGCCAGTGCAACATGTTATAGTCGAGATATTTACCAAAAACTAAATTTTGTTTGTGTTTTTGATAGGACATGCATGTGTTCGAGTTGGGGTACCTCGACTTTTACTAGTCGTGAAGAGTTTGGTTTTTCTTAAAATTGTGGGGAATGAATAGAGCTTCTAAATTAGTAAAAACAATGTATACCACAATGTTAGATTTTGTTGATATAATTAGGAAAAAGTGTAATTTTAAAACAAAGAACTGACTTTGACTAGCTGCATTTTTGTACGGATCTTTTTGAACCAAAAGAAATTGCACTTTATTGAAAGAAAATATTATCATGAACCATTTGTTTTTTTTAGTTTTTGGCGTTGGCGTGGACATTGAGTAGGTTTCACAAAGCCGGTTAAATATAAGCCAACACGAAAATATGATTTTCGCAAAACTCTCTAATAATTCTCGTGCTAGTGTTGATTATGTGTATAATTAAACATACCAAAAGTACTGCCTACTTACTTTGATGTCGTGGTGTTTTTGATGAATAATCGGAAGTTGAAACTAGAAAGGTGGAAATTCTGGTTCGTGAATTCCCTAACGATGTCTGAGATGTTTTAGCAAATACCGGAATCAGGTAGGTGTTATTTCTGATTGATGACAGGTGGCAGCAGAATTTAGCAGAAACTGGAATCAGGTAGGTGTTTTCGATTGATGACAGGTGGCAGCAGAATTTAGCAGAAACTGGAATCAGGTAGGTGTTATTTCCGATTGATGACAGGTGGCAGCAGAATTTAGCAGAAACTGGAATCAGGTAGTTGTTATTTCCGATTGATGACAGGTGGCAGCAGAATTTAGCAGAAACTGGAATCAGGTAGGTGTTATTTCCGATTGATGGCAGGTGGCAGCAGAATTTAGCAGAAACTGGAATCAGGTAGGTGTTATTTCCGATTGATGACAGGTGGCAGCAGAATTTAGCAGAAACTGGAATCAGGTAGGTGTTATTTCCGATTGATGACAGGTGGCCGCCTTTGCTTTTTTAATACGACTGTCGACGTCTTGTTTTGTTCCGCCTTTGGCGATTGGAAGTCTTCTACTTTCTCTACCGGTTGTCCAGAAATATTGTCTTGCACGGATGAGTTTCGTCCGAGGCTGATCATTTATGTTTTTGCCGTGTAAATTTTCAGCCCCACGATGTCTGCTTCTTTCTCTTCCCTTGAGTAAGCATACGTCGTCCGCGTAGTCCAGATGTTTTAGTTGGGATGTCAAACTCCATTGAATTCCAGTTTTCACACTGCATCAAATCTGCTTTCTTCGGGAGCTTGACGGTCATTCCCTTTTTCCACTCCTTTGGGAAGCACTCAGAGTTCCAGGCTCTCTCTCTTCCAGGCTCAACTCTCTGAGTTGAAGTGGTTGGTGCTGCTTGTAAGAGCTCTGCAGGAATACCGTCCAGTCCTACCGTCCAGTCCTACCGCCTTGTTGTTTTTCAGTGTTTTAATCCCTCTCTACTCTCTACTGGGAGGTGTGCTGCGAATTCGGGCATTTGTTGGTTCGGACGGGTCATCAGGTATAGGATGCGCAACACACGGTTTCATAAAGAAGCGAAGTGTTTATTCCAGCTCATCCGAATGGAACAGGGAACCATATACATCTTTCACCAGATGTTGTTTTTGGGCTTTGTACACCAGTATATAAACAGTTCTGCTGGCACACCGATTTGAGGCCTCTTCTGCTTCTTCAGCTAATGCGTTTATGTAGTTACGCTTGTCACGTCTCACGCTACGGTAAACTTCTCTCGTCTTCATACGATACGTAGACTCTAGGTCATTTCTTTCTGCTGCTTGAGTAGCTGCGATGCGAGCTCGAAGTTGTTTTCGATCTTTTTCCAGGTTTCTGCGGATAGTCAAGAACTATTTCTTTCTTGTGCCCGACCGACTATTCTTTTGCCACATTTTTCACAGCACACCATTGGTCTTCGATGGAGGTAGGTTCACTGCTGCTTATTGTTCTCAGTCCTTGGGAAAGATAGTCCCCTACTTGTTGGCGAACTATGGGTCCTTTAGTCTGTCGGTATTAAACCTGGGCATTCGAGTGTTTTCTTGGATCTCAGAACTGCAGAATCTTACGAGAGCTACCATCAGATGGTGGTCGGGGGCCATTCCCATGTCTGCCCCTCTTCTGTTCCTGACGTCCAGGAGACTACTTCTAAAACGTCGGCTGATCGCAAAGTGATCAATTTAGTTGGAAGTTGCTTACCTACCGTTGGACACACAGCTTATCCTGTGGCACGTCTTGTGTTCAAACATGGCGCCACCAATTACAAGACAAGTTACAAAAATTTGTCAGTACATTTCGGACAGACCTCATTTGCAAAATGCCGGTACTGAATTTGGTAAACACTGAAACTGGTGATATATTTTTTAATCATCATATGCCAAGAATCTCATTTGCATCAGTTGGAAAGTCTGTAAGTTGAATTCTATACTCTTGCATTTGATTTCTCAGATTTTTTTCTTAAGAATTTTATTTTCATTTGTTGCTATACAAATTAAATGTAGGATTTAAAGGTAAAGGTTCTGAGATAAGAACGTTTTAGAGTGCGTATTGGGCAGCTAGCCCGATCACTAGCTATTTTCATACAGTAGCGCACATTTGAAGTCGTCGTACACTTGTCGCTGCACCTGGGGTCTTTCGTTTTCTATATGGTTGTTAAATCCTTGGATTATGTCAATACAATCAACCCAAGCAAGAAGTTGATGTTGAAAATCTATGCCTCTAAATAGTAGAGTCCACCCAATATTATTTGCAGTTTTTGTTGGGACAAGCTTTGATGCGAGATGTTGTTTAATATTGTAGGTTGGAGTCACATCTATTCCAAGGTATTTGTAGCTTTTGACCACTTCAATATTCACTAGACCCCAATACCATTTCTCTCTTTGTGAACATCTTCCTCTCGTACATCCTGCTATCATAACTTTCTATTTATCCAGATTTATAATAAGGTTCCCCAAATTGCAATATTCGTTTAACTTATTTATCATCAACTGTAAGCTTTGAGGTGATTCAGCAAGTAGAATCAAACTGTATGAACATGTTCAATGTATTTTGGATGAGCAACTTCCTGAAGTGCTATCTCAATATGATTCCATTAATGTTGTTTCCACATTTGTGTCCTTAACCTTTTAAAATTTTTAACTGCCTCAAATGGGTTTCTCTTTATTGCCAGGTTACGTGCAGTTTGTTGTAGATACTCGTTTTTGTTTTTACTCAATACAAATTTGTCTTTGCTTGGCTGTTACGCAATTGCAAACGTTTATCAATATTTGTTGAATTCCCTATTCTATTCAATAAGAACGACATTAGTTCAGTTAATCCTTAAATTGACCTTGCGCGGAGAGGCACTGTCAGTTTTTTTTGTCATGGGCCGATAGGGGTTTATTTGAAAAGCTTAAACCCAAATTTGCACCACCTGACATCTCTTCTTACCAAAGTTATATACAAAAATGCATTTTTTTGTTTTTTGCTAATATTTCGCTTCCAGTATGCCATGACGCCAAAAACTAAAAATCAAATGGTTCATGATAATATTTTCTTTCAATAAAGTGCAATTTCTTTTGGTTCAAATACATCCGTACAAAAATGCAGCTATTCAAAGTCAGTTCTTCGTTTTAAAATTACACTTTTTCGTAATTATATCAACAAAATCTAATATTGTGGTATACATTGTTTTTACTAATTTATTAGTTCTATTCATTCCCCACAATTTTAAGAAAAAACAAACTCTTCACGACTAATAAAAGTCGAGGTACCCCAGCTTGAACACATGCATGTCCTATCGAAAACACAAGCAAAATTTAGTATTTGGCAAATATCTCGACTCTAACATGTTGCGTTGGCAAAAATAAAATTACACGTTGTTTGTTTTAACATTTTCTATAATTTGAGTGCCTTTTCTTTTTGTTCAAACACATAAATAATAAGCGACATTTAGTGAAGTCTTTTTTTTCTTCACTTTTTGTCTTAATTTTTTTTAAATACCGCATCTATTAGTGATTAAAATTAAATTAATTTGGAAGCCTTTAACAAATTTGTTGTTGTTTTCAATGAAAAAATGTCTTCTCAAAATCCAAAACTGACGTTCGGACGAACTGCCTATGAGAAGTCACAAAAAAAGCTGTCAAAAATCTACTGAGTAGGTATACCTTGTTTTGGATTTGAAGCAGACGTTCTGTTGTTGTAAATTTCAGTTGCATTGTTGTTGTCTTCAATAAAAAAAATGTCTTCTCCAAATAAAAAACTGACGTTCGAGTTATCTTGAGTAAGATAATTATGGCGTCACAGAAAAACTGTCAAAGATCTAATGAGTAACCTTGTTTTCTGTTTATCATTATCTGATGTATGAAGTTTTTATTAATTCTATGTATTATCTCTAGTTATTATGTGTTCTGTGGTTTGGTTTGCTATAGTGTTGCACTTTTTTTTGTTTTATTCTGTAGTTGAAAACAAAAGTGCAGACAAAGATACAATTAAAAACGGATCGTTTCCGATTTTAATGAATACGTAATAAATACAATATATCAGGTAGGTGCATTGTTTTATTGGAATAAAATTTTATCTTGCCATAAGTTACATATATTAAATTAAAAATGCAATTACTACATCGTGTAAGGTTATTGGAAATATATCGTAGTTCTTTCTAACTCTTCCCCAGCTGCGCCATGTGCTTTTTGGCCGACCCGACCTGACTGTGTGAGTGGGCCCCATTACATCGCTTGTCCTTATATCAGGTAGGTACATTGTTTTACTAAAATTTTGTGTAATTTTAATTTCCATCTTTGAATAAGGTACACCATATCCTGAAGGCATCACTGGACACTCGATAATAATATCAAAGAGACCGAATTGTTTATGAAAAATCCTATTTACTTCATCGTAAAAGAAGATTAAATGTTGATATTTATTTCTCTACTATTGTAGAGTACTGTTGTTTTATTTGGGAGATCCTAGTTTTAGAAACTTGCATCGTAAAAGAAGATTAAATGTTTATATTTATTTCTCTACTATTGTAGAGTACCGTTGTTTTATTTAGAAACTTCATCGTAAAAGAAAATTAAATTTTGGTATTTATTTCTCTACTATTGTAGAGTACTGTTGTTTTATTTGGGAGATCCTAGTTTTAGAAACTTGCATCGTTTATATTTATTTCTCTACTATTGTAGAGCACCGTTGTTTTATTTAGAAACTTCATCGTAAAAGAAAATTAAATGTTGGTATTTATTTCTCTACTATTGTAGAGCAACGTTGTTTTATTTGGGAGATCCTAGTTTTATACATTTGCATCGTAAAAGAAGATTAAATGTTTATATTTATTTCTCTACTATTGTAGAGTACCGTTGTTTTATTTAGAAACTTCATCGTAAAGGAAAATTAAATTTTGGTATTTATTTCTCTACTATTGTAGAGTACTGTTGTTTTATTTGGGAGATCCTAGTTTTAGAAACTTGCATCGTTTATATTTATTTCTCTACTATTGTAGAGCACCGTTGTTTTATTTAGAAACTTCATCGTAAAAGAAAATTAAATGTTGGTATTTATTTCTCTACTATTGTAGAGCACCGTTGTTTTATTTGGGAGATCCTAGTTTTATACATTTGCATCGTAAAAGAAGATTAAATGTTTATATTTATTTCTCTACTATTGTAGAGTACCGTTGTTTTATTTAGAAACTTCATCGTAAAGGAAAATAAAATTTTGGTATTTATTTCTCTACTATTGTAGAGTACTGTTGTTTTATTTGGGAGATCCTAGTTTTAGAAACTTGCATCGTTTATATTTATTTCTCTACTATTGTAGAGCACCGTTGTTTTATTTAGAAACTTCATCGTAAAGGAAAATTAAATGTTGGTATTATTTCTCTACTATTGTAGAGCACCGTTGTTTTATTTGGGAGATCCTAGTTTTAGAAACTTGCATCGTTTATATTTATTTCTCTACTATTGTAGAGCACCGTTGTTTTATTTAGAAACTTCATCGTAAAAGAAAATTAAATGTTGGTATTTATTTCTCTACTATTGTAGAGCACCGTTGTTTTATTTGGGAGACCCTATGTTTATATATAAATAGCCTTATCATCGTATCCGTTCGGAGAAGTCGCCGATCGGTAGGTTTATTTTATTCATGGTATCCGAATCGGAACAAAAATATAGCCGCCTGTTGACGTGTGTATTTGACATAAAACATTTGTCAAATGAATAATACAAAATGTATTTTGTCTAAAAGAAACCAAATCTGCAGGTATTTATGCTTATAAATACCAATTGAAAATAAATATAAAAATTCCTTACATATTATTTCATAGGCCAACATCCATTTAAGTTATTCAGGTATTGTTTTGTTGTTTGTTTTAAATGTTTTATTCTATTACATTTTTCCGGAAATTTGTTTAGCCCCATTTTTTTGTCTGAGGGAGAAAATCGCAGTACATCGCACAAGAATATAAATCGAGAGAGAAAATCGAATAAATTCAAGACGCGTTGCTGATATTTTGACATTTACAACACAAGCTTTGATTTTTTTTCTTAAGTTCATCCGATATATCAGGAGGACAGTTACTATGATATAAAATTCTTATATTTGGTAGAAATCCGATATCCGATGTACTGCGATTTTCTCTCTCCAATTGTCTCCGACAGAAAAATGGTCTGAACAAATTTCCGCAAAACAAACAAAAAACAGCAAATGGACAACTATTATCAACCATTGTAAACATAAAAAACAATAATTTAAGCAAGTGCTTAAATACATGCAGATTTGGTTTCCTGTAGATAAAGAAAATCACAAATTAATTAGGTCAAATGCACTCATCGGCACGCGGCTATATGTTCGTTCAAAAATAAACTTTCCGATAGAAACTTATCTCCGATCGGAGACTTCTCCGAACGGACACGACGATAGGGCTGATTTCCATGTTACACCTGTACATTAAATTAACATTTTTTCAACATTAGAATTTAAATTCAATTTAATTATCTTACTTTTGCATTCAAATGATTAATATTGTAGATAGATTGAAGAAGTACGACAGAAATCGTACTTCGCAATAACAGAGCAATAACAGAGCAATAACAGAGCAATAACAGAGCAATAACAGAGCAACAACAGAGCAATAACAGAGCAACAACAGAGCAACAACAGAGCAACAGCAGAGCAACAACAGAGCAATAACAGAGCAACAACAGAGCATTAACAGAGCAATAACAGAGCAACAACAGAGCAATAACAGAGCAATAACAGAGCAACAACAGAGCAATAACAGAGCAATAACAGAGCAATAACAGAGCAACAACAGAGCAATAACAGAGCAACAACAGAGCAACAACAGAGCAACAACAGAGCAACAGCAGAGCAACAACAGAGCAATAACAGAGCAACAACAGAGCAACAACAACAACAAACATTGTAAACGAAGTCAAAAAATGAGTATTTTTATGACAAATGTAATGGATAATCAGAATAAAGCTTATTTCTGTTGCTTAATAAATGTTTATTTCTATATAGGTGTGCAGGTGTAAGAAGAAAATACTTATTTTCCATTTTTTCATAAATTTGTTTTCAAGTAGTTTTATTAAAAAAATGTGTTTATTCTGAACATATTTTACATGAAAATACTCATTTTTTTCGTTCTTTTACAATTTTTGTTTATTCCGTTCAAATATTATAATGAATGTAAAAGCATGATAATCAGAATACATATTATTTTTGTTGCTTAATAAATGTTTGTTTCCTGTACAAATAAAACAGCAAAACACTTATTTTCTATTTGTTAACAAATTTAGTTTCAATGAAATGTGTTCTGAAAATGTCATCAAGGGAGATAATTAGATTGAATTTAAGTTCTGTTGTTGAAATAATGTTAATTTCCTGTACATATGTACAGATGTAACATGAAAATACTTTCTTCGCAAATTTGTTTTCAAGTTGTTTTATTGATAAAATGTGTATATTCTGAACACATTTGTCATAGAAATACTCATTTTTTTCGTTCGTTTATAATTTTTGTTTATTCCGTTCAAATATTATACTGAATGTAAAAGCATGATAAGAATACATCTTATTTCTGTTGCTTAATAAATGTTTGTTTCCTGTACAAATAACCCAGCAAAACACTTATTTTCCATTTGTTAACAAATTTAGTTTCAATGAATTGTGTTCTGGAAATGTAATGGATAATCAGAATAAAGCTTATTTCTGTTGCTTAATAAATGTTTATTTCTATATAGGTGTGCAGGTGTAAGAAGAAAATACTTATTTTCCATTTTTTCATAAATTTGTTTTCAAGTAGTTTTATTAAAAAAATGTGTTTATTCTGAACATATTTTACATGAAAATACTCATTTTTTTCGTTCTTTTACAATTTTTGTTTATTCCGTTCAAATATTATAATGAATGTAAAAGCATGATAATCAGAATACATCTTATTTTTGTTGCTTAATAAATGTTTGTTTCCTGTACAAATAAAACAGCAAAACACTTATTTTCTATTTGTTAACAAATTTAGTTTCAATGAAATGTGTTCTGAAAATGTCATCAAGGGAGATAATTAGATTGAATTTAAGTTCTGTTGTTGAAATAATGTTAATTTCCTGTAGACATATGTACAGATGTAACATGAAAATACTTTGTTCGCAAATTTGTTTTCAAGTTGTTTTATTGATAAAATGTGTATATTCTGAACACATTTGTCATAAAAATACTCATTTTTTTCGTTCGTTTACAATTTTTGTTTATTCCGTTCAAATATTATACTGAATGTAAAAGCATGATAATCAGAATACATCTTATTTCTGTTGCTTAATAAATGTTTGTTTCCTGTACAAATAACCCAGCAAAACACTTATTTTCCATTTGTTAACAAATTTAGTTTCAATGAATTGTGTTCTGGAAATGTAATCGATAATCAGAATAATGCTTATTTCTGTTGCTTAATAAATGTTTATTTCTATATAGGTGTACAGGTGTAAGAAGAAAATACTTATTTTCCATTTTTTCATAAATTTGTTTTCAAGTAGTTTTATTAAAAAAATGTGTTTATTCTGAACATATTTTACATGAAAATACTCATTTTTTTCGTTCTTTTACAATTTTTGTAAAAAATTTTTGTTCAAATATTATAATGAATGTAAAAGCATGATAATCAGAATACATCTTATTTTTGTTGCTTAATAAATGTTTGTTTCCTGTACAAATAAAACAGCAAAACACTTATTTTCTATTTGTTAACAAATTTAGTTTCAATGAAATGTGTTCTGAAAATGTCATCAAGGGAGATAATTAGATTGAATTTAAGTTCTGTTGTTGAAATAATGTTAATTTCCTGTACATATGTACAGATGTAACATGAAAATACTTTGTTCGCAAATTTGTTTTCAAGTTGTTTTATTGATAAAATGTGTATATTCTGAACACATTTGTCATAAAAATACTCATTTTTTTCGTTCGTTTACATTTTTTGTTTATTCCCTTCAAATAGTATAATGAATGTAAAAGCATGATAATCAGAATACATCTTATTTCTGTTGCTTAATAAATGTTTGTTTCCTGTACAAATAAAACAGCAAAACACTTATTTTCCATTTGTTAACAAATTTAGTTTCAATGAATTGTGTTCTGAAAATGTAATCGATAATCAGAATAAATCTTATTTCTGTTGCTTAATAAATGTCTATTTCTATATATGTGTATAGGTGTAACAAGGCAATACTTATTTTCCATTTTTTCACAAATTTGTTTTCAAGTAGTTTTATTGAAAAAATGTGTTTATTCTGAACATATTTTACATGGAAATACTCATTTTTTTCGTTCGTTTACAATTTTTGTTTATTCCGTTCAAATATTATAATGAATGTAAAAGCATGATAATCAGGATACAACTTATTTCTGTTGCTTAATAAATGTTTGTTTCCTGTACAAATAAAACAGCAAAACACTTATTTTACATTTGTTAACAAATTTTGTTGCTTAATAAATGTTTGTTTCTTGTACAAATAAAACAGCAAAACACTTATTTTCCATTTGTTAACAAATTTAGTTTCAATGAAATGTGTTCTGAAAATGTCATCAAGGGAGATAATTAGATTGAATTTAAGTTCTGTTGTTGAAATAATGTTAATTTCCTGTACATATGTACAGATGTAACATGAAAATACTTTCTTCGCAAATTTGTTTTCAAGTTGTTTTATTGAAAAAAATGTGTATATTCTGAACACATTTGTCATAAAAATACTCATTTTTTTCGTTCGTTTACATTTTTTGTTTATTCCCTTCAAATATTATAATGAATGTAAAAGCATGATAATCAGAATACATCTTATTTCTGTTGCTTAATAAATGTTTGTTTCCTGTACAAATAACGCAGCAAAACACTTATTTTTAATTTGTTAACAAATTTAGTTTCAATGAATTGTGTTCTGAAAATGTAATCGATAATCAGAATAAATCTTATTTCTGTTGCTTAATAAATGTCTAATTCTATATATGTGTATAGGTGTAACAAGACAATACTTATTTTCCATTTTTTCACAAATTTGTTTTCAAGTAGTTTTATTGAAAAAATGTGTTTATTCTGAACATATTTTACATGGAAATACTCATTTTTTTCGTTCGTTTACAATTTTTGTTTATTCCGTTCAAATATTATACTGAATGTAAAAGCATGATAATCAGAATACATCTTATTTCTGTTGCTTAATAAATGTTTGTTTCCTGTACAAATAACCCAGCAAAACACTTATTTTCCATTTGTTAACAAATTTAGTTTCAATGAATTGTGTTCTGGAAATGTAATCGATAATCAGAATAAAGCTTATTTCTGTTGCTTAATAAATGTTTATTTCTAATATAGGTGTGCAGGTGTAAGAAGAAAATACTCATTTTACATTTTTTCATAAATTTGTTTTCAAAAGTTTTATTAAAAAAATGTGTTTATTCTGAACATATTTTACATGAAAATACTCATTTTTCCCGATCGTTTACAATTTTTGTTTATTCCTTTCAAATATTATACTGAAGCATGATAATCAGAATACATCTTATTTCTGTTGCTTAATAAATGTTTGTTTCCTGTACAAATAACCCAGCAAAACACTTATTTTCCATTTGTTAACAAATTTAGTTTCAATGAACTGTGTTCTGAAAATGTAATCGATAATGAGAATAAATCTTATTTCTGTTGCTTAATAAATGTCTATTTCTATATAGGTGTACAGGTGTAACAAGAAAATACTTATTTTCCATTTTTCTCACAAATTCGTTTTCAAGTAGTTTTATTGAAAAAAATGTGTTTATTCTGAACATATTTTACATGAAAATACTCATTTTTTTCGTTCGTTTACAATTTTTGTTTATTCCGTTCAAATATTATAATGAATGTAAAAGCATGATAATCAGGAAACAACTTATTTCTGTTGCTTAATAAATGTTTGTTTCCTGTACAAATAAAACAGCAAAACACTTATTTTACATTTGTTAACAAATTTTGTTGCTTAATAAATGTTTGTTTCCTGTACAAATAAAACAGCAAAACACTTATTTTCTATTTGTTAACAAATTTAGTTTCAATGAAATGTGTTCTGAAAATGTCATCAAGGGAGATAATTAGATTGAATTTAAGTTCTGTTGTTGAAATAATGTTAATTTCCTGTACATATGTACAGATGTAACATGAAAATACTTTGTTCGCAAATTTGTTTTCAAGTTGTTTTATTGATAAAATGTGTATATTCTGAACACATTTGTCATAAAAATACTCATTTTTTTCGTTCGTTTACATTTTTTGTTTATTCCCTTCAAATAGTATAATGAATGTAAAAGCATGATAATCAGAATACATCTTATTTCTGTTGCTTAATAAATGTTTGTTTCCTGTACAAATAAAACAGCAAAACACTTATTTTCCATTTGTTAACAAATTTAGTTTCAATGAATTGTGTTCTGAAAATGTAATCGATAATCAGAATAAATCTTATTTCTGTTGCTTAATAAATGTCTATTTCTATATATGTGTATAGGTGTAACAAGGCAATACTTATTTTCCATTTTTTCACAAATTTGTTTTCAAGTAGTTTTATTGAAAAAATGTGTTTATTCTGAACATATTTTACATGGAAATACTCATTTTTTTCGTTCGTTTACAATTTTTGTTTATTCCGTTCAAATATTATAATGAATGTAAAAGCATGATAATCAGGATACAACTTATTTCTGTTGCTTAATAAATGTTTGTTTCCTGTACAAATAAAACAGCAAAACACTTATTTTACATTTGTTAACAAATTTTGTTGCTTAATAAATGTTTGTTTCTTGTACAAATAAAACAGCAAAACACTTATTTTCCATTTGTTAACAAATTTAGTTTCAATGAAATGTGTTCTGAAAATGTCATCAAGGGAGATAATTAGATTGAATTTAAGTTCTGTTGTTGAAATAATGTTAATTTCCTGTACATATGTACAGATGTAACATGAAAATACTTTCTTCGCAAATTTGTTTTCAAGTTGTTTTATTGAAAAAAATGTGTATATTCTGAACACATTTGTCATAAAAATACTCATTTTTTTCGTTCGTTTACATTTTTTGTTTATTCCCTTCAAATATTATAATGAATGTAAAAGCATGATAATCAGAATACATCTTATTTCTGTTGCTTAATAAATGTTTGTTTCCTGTACAAATAACGCAGCAAAACACTTATTTTTAATTTGTTAACAAATTTAGTTTCAATGAATTGTGTTCTGAAAATGTAATCGATAATCAGAATAAATCTTATTTCTGTTGCTTAATAAATGTCTAATTCTATATATGTGTATAGGTGTAACAAGACAATACTTATTTTCCATTTTTTCACAAATTTGTTTTCAAGTAGTTTTATTGAAAAAATGTGTTTATTCTGAACATATTTTACATGGAAATACTCATTTTTTTCGTTCGTTTACAATTTTTGTTTATTCCGTTCAAATATTATACTGAATGTAAAAGCATGATAATCAGAATACATCTTATTTCTGTTGCTTAATAAATGTTTGTTTCCTGTACAAATAACCCAGCAAAACACTTATTTTCCATTTGTTAACAAATTTAGTTTCAATGAATTGTGTTCTGGAAATGTAATCGATAATCAGAATAAAGCTTATTTCTGTTGCTTAATAAATGTTTATTTCTATATAGGTGTGCAGGTGTAAGAAGAAAATACTCATTTTACATTTTTTCATAAATTTGTTTTCAAAAGTTTTATTAAAAAAATGTGTTTATTCTGAACATATTTTACATGAAAATACTCATTTTTCCCGATCGTTTACAATTTTTGTTTATTCCCTTCAAATATTATACTGAAGCATGATAATCAGAATACATCTTATTTCTGTTGCTTAATAAATGTTTGTTTCCTGTACAAATAACCCAGCAAAACACTTATTTTCCATTTGTTAACAAATTTAGTTTCAATGAACTGTGTTCTGAAAATGTAATCGATAATGAGAATAAATCTTATTTCTGTTGCTTAATAAATGTCTATTTCTATATAGGTGTACAGGTGTAACAAGAAAATACTTATTTTCCATTTTTCTCACAAATTCGTTTTCAAGTAGTTTTATTGAAAAAAATGTGTTTATTCTGAACATATTTTACATGAAAATACTCATTTTTTTCGTTCGTTTACAATTTTTGTTTATTCCGTTCAAATATTATAATGAATGTAAAAGCATGATAATCAGGAAACAACTTATTTCTGTTGCTTAATAAATGTTTGTTTCCTGTACAAATAAAACAGCAAAACACTTATTTTACATTTGTTAACAAATTTTATTGCTTAATAAATGTTTGTTTCTTGTACAAATAAAACAGCAAAACACTTATTTTCCATTTGTTAACAAATTTAGTTTCAATGAAATGTGTTCTGAAAATGTCATCAAGGGAGATAATTAGATTGAATTTAAGTTCTGTTGTTGAAATAATGTTAATTTCCTGTACATATGTACAGATGTAACATGAAAATACTTTGTTCGCAAATTTGTTTTCAAGTTGTTTTATTGAAAAAAATGTGTATATTCTGAACACATTTGTCATAAAAATACTCATTTTTTTCGTTTGTTTACATTTTTTGTTTATTCCCTTCAAATAGTATAATGAATGTAAAAGCATGATAATCAGAATACATCTTATTTCTGTTGCTTAATAAATGTTTGTTTCCTGTACAAATAACCCAGCAAAACACTTATTTTCCATTTGTTAACAAATTTAGTTTCAATGAATTGTGTTCTGGAAATGTAATCGATAATCAGAATAAAGCTTATTTCTGTTGCTTAATAAATGTTTATTTCTATATAGGTGTGCAGGTGTAAAAGAAAATACTTATTTTCTATTTTTTCATAAATTTGTTTTCAGTAGTTTTATTAAAAAAATGTGTTTATTCTGAACATATTTTACATGAAAATACTCATTTTTCCCGATCGTTTACAATTTTTGTTTATTCCGTTCAAATATTATAATGAATGATAATCAGAATACATCTTATTTCTGTTGCTTAATAAATGATTGTTTCCTGTACAAATAACACAGCAAAACACTTATTTTCCATTTGTTAACAAATTTAGTTTCAATGAACTGTGTTCTGAAAATGTAATCGATAATGAGAATAAATCTTATTTCTGTTGCTTAATAAATGTCTATTTCTATATAGGTGTACAGGTGGAAGAAGAAAATACTTATTTTCCATTTTTTCACATATTTGTTTTCAAGTAGTTTTATTGAAAAAAATGTGTTTATTCTGAACATATTTTACATGAAAATACTCATTTTTTTCGTTCGTTTACAATTTTTGTTTATTCCGTTCAAATATTATAATGAATGTAAAAGCATGATAATCAGGATACAACTTATTTCTGTTGCTTAATAAATGTTTGTTTCCTGTACAAATAAAACAGCAAAACACTTATTTTACATTTGTTAACAAATTTAGTTTCAATGAAATGTGTTCTGAAAATGTCGTAAACGGAGATAATTAGATTGAATTTAAGTTCTGTTGTTGAAATAATGTTAATTTCCTGTACATATGTACAGATGTAACATGAAAATACTTTCTTCGCAAATTTGTTTTCAAGTTGTTTTATTGATAAAATGTGTATATTCTGAACACATTTGTCATAGAAATACTCATTTTTTTCGTTCGTTTATAATTTTTGTTTATTCCGTTCAAATATTATACTGAATGTAAAAGCATGATAAGAATACATCTTATTTCTGTTGCTTAATAAATGTTTGTTTCCTGTACAAATAACCCAGCAAAACACTTATTTTCCATTTGTTAACAAATTTAGTTTCAATGAATTGTGTTCTGGAAATGTAATGGATAATCAGAATAAAGCTTATTTCTGTTGCTTAATAAATGTTTATTTCTATATAGGTGTGCAGGTGTAAGAAGAAAATACTTATTTTCCATTTTTTCATAAATTTGTTTTCAAGTAGTTTTATTAAAAAAATGTGTTTATTCTGAACATATTTTACATGAAAATACTCATTTTTTTCGTTCTTTTACAATTTTTGTTTATTCCGTTCAAATATTATAATGAATGTAAAAGCATGATAATCAGAATACATCTTATTTTTGTTGCTTAATAAATGTTTGTTTCCTGTACAAATAAAACAGCAAAACACTTATTTTCTATTTGTTAACAAATTTAGTTTCAATGAAATGTGTTCTGAAAATGTCATCAAGGGAGATAATTAGATTGAATTTAAGTTCTGTTGTTGAAATAATGTTAATTTCCTGTAGACATATGTACAGATGTAACATGAAAATACTTTGTTCGCAAATTTGTTTTCAAGTTGTTTTATTGATAAAATGTGTATATTCTGAACACATTTGTCATAAAAATACTCATTTTTTTCGTTCGTTTACAATTTTTGTTTATTCCGTTCAAATATTATACTGAATGTAAAAGCATGATAATCAGAATACATCTTATTTCTGTTGCTTAATAAATGTTTGTTTCCTGTACAAATAACCCAGCAAAACACTTATTTTCCATTTGTTAACAAATTTAGTTTCAATGAATTGTGTTCTGGAAATGTAATCGATAATCAGAATAATGCTTATTTCTGTTGCTTAATAAATGTTTATTTCTATATAGGTGTACAGGTGTAAGAAGAAAATACTTATTTTCCATTTTTTCATAAATTTGTTTTCAAGTAGTTTTATTAAAAAAATGTGTTTATTCTGAACATATTTTACATGAAAATACTCATTTTTTTCGTTCTTTTACAATTTTTGTAAAAAATTTTTGTTCAAATATTATAATGAATGTAAAAGCATGATAATCAGAATACATCTTATTTTTGTTGCTTAATAAATGTTTGTTTCCTGTACAAATAAAACAGCAAAACACTTATTTTCTATTTGTTAACAAATTTAGTTTCAATGAAATGTGTTCTGAAAATGTCATCAAGGGAGATAATTAGATTGAATTTAAGTTCTGTTGTTGAAATAATGTTAATTTCCTGTACATATGTACAGATGTAACATGAAAATACTTTGTTCGCAAATTTGTTTTCAAGTTGTTTTATTGAAAAAAATGTGTATATTCTGAACACATTTGTCATAAAAATACTCATTTTTTTCGTTCGTTTACATTTTTTGTTTATTCCCTTCAAATAGTATAATGAATGTAAAAGCATGATAATCAGAATACATCTTATTTCTGTTGCTTAATAAATGTTTGTTTCCTGTACAAATAAAACAGCAAAACACTTATTTTCCATTTGTTAACAAATTTAGTTTCAATGAATTGTGTTCTGAAAATGTAATCGATAATCAGAATAAATCTTATTTCTGTTGCTTAATAAATGTCTATTTCTATATATGTGTATAGGTGTAACAAGGCAATACTTATTTTCCATTTTTTCACAAATTTGTTTTCAAGTAGTTTTATTGAAAAAATGTGTTTATTCTGAACATATTTTACATGGAAATACTCATTTTTTTCGTTCGTTTACAATTTTTGTTTATTCCGTTCAAATATTATAATGAATGTAAAAGCATGATAATCAGGATACAACTTATTTCTGTTGCTTAATAAATGTTTGTTTCCTGTACAAATAAAACAGCAAAACACTTATTTTACATTTGTTAACAAATTTTGTTGCTTAATAAATGTTTGTTTCTTGTACAAATAAAACAGCAAAACACTTATTTTCCATTTGTTAACAAATTTAGTTTCAATGAAATGTGTTCTGAAAATGTCATCAAGGGAGATAATTAGATTGAATTTAAGTTCTGTTGTTGAAATAATGTTAATTTCCTGTACATATGTACAGATGTAACATGAAAATACTTTCTTCGCAAATTTGTTTTCAAGTTGTTTTATTGAAAAAAATGTGTATATTCTGAACACATTTGTCATAAAAATACTCATTTTTTTCGTTCGTTTACATTTTTTGTTTATTCCCTTCAAATATTATAATGAATGTAAAAGCATGATAATCAGAATACATCTTATTTCTGTTGCTTAATAAATGTTTGTTTCCTGTACAAATAACGCAGCAAAACACTTATTTTTAATTTGTTAACAAATTTAGTTTCAATGAATTGTGTTCTGAAAATGTAATCGATAATCAGAATAAATCTTATTTCTGTTGCTTAATAAATGTCTATTTCTATATATGTGTATAGGTGTAACAAGTCAATACTTATTTTCCATTTTTTCACAAATTTGTTTTCAAGTAGTTTTATTGAAAAAATGTGTTTATTCTGAACATATTTTACATGGAAATACTCATTTTTTTCGTTCGTTTACAATTTTTGTTTATTCCGTTCAAATATTATACTGAATGTAAAAGCATGATAATCAGAATACATCTTATTTCTGTTGCTTAATAAATGTTTGTTTCCTGTACAAATAACCCAGCAAAACACTTATTTTCCATTTGTTAACAAATTTAGTTTCAATGAATTGTGTTCTGGAAATGTAATCGATAATCAGAATAAAGCTTATTTCTGTTGCTTAATAAATGTTTATTTCTATATAGGTGTGCAGGTGTAAGAAGAAAATACTCATTTTACATTTTTTCATAAATTTGTTTTCAAAAGTTTTATTAAAAAAATGTGTTTATTCTGAACATATTTTACATGAAAATACTCATTTTTCCCGATCGTTTACAATTTTTGTTTATTCCGTTCAAATATTATACTGAAGCATGATAATCAGAATACATCTTATTTCTGTTGCTTAATAAATGTTTGTTTCCTGTACAAATAACCCAGCAAAACACTTATTTTCCATTTGTTAACAAATTTAGTTTCAATGAACTGTGTTCTGAAAATGTAATCGATAATGAGAATAAATCTTATTTCTGTTGCTTAATAAATGTCTATTTCTATATAGGTGTACAGGTGTAACAAGAAAATACTTATTTTCCATTTTTCTCACAAATTCGTTTTCAAGTAGTTTTATTGAAAAAAATGTGTTTATTCTGAACATATTTTACATGAAAATACTCATTTTTTTCGTTCGTTTACAATTTTTGTTTATTCCGTTCAAATATTATAATGAATGTAAAAGCATGATAATCAGGAAACAACTTATTTCTGTTGCTTAATAAATGTTTGTTTCCTGTACAAATAAAACAGCAAAACACTTATTTTACATTTGTTAACAAATTTTGTTGCTTAATAAATGTTTGTTTCTTGTACAAATAAAACAGCAAAACACTTATTTTCCATTTGTTAACAAATTTAGTTTCAATGAAATGTGTTCTGAAAATGTCATCAAGGGAGATAATTAGATTGAATTTAAGTTCTGTTGTTGAAATAATGTTAATTTCCTGTACATATGTACAGATGTAACATGAAAATATATTGTTCGCAAATTTGTTTTCAAGTTGTTTTATTGAAAAAAATGTGTATATTCTGAACACATTTGTCATAAAAATACTCATTTTTTTCGTTCGTTTACATTTTTTGTTTATTCCCTTCAAATAGTATAATGAATGTAAAAGCATGATAATCAGAATACATCTTATTTCTGTTGCTTAAAAAATGTTTGTTTCCTGTACAAATAACCCAGCAAAACACTTATTTTCCATTTGTTAACAAATTTAGTTTCAATGAATTGTGTTCTGGAAATGTAATCGATAATCAGAATAAAGCTTATTTCTGTTGCTTAATAAATGTTTATTTCTATATAGGTGTGCAGGTGTAAAAGAAAATACTTATTTTCTATTTTTTCATAAATTTGTTTTCAGTAGTTTTATTAAAAAAATGTGTTTATTCTGAACATATTTTACATGAAAATACTCATTTTTCCCGATCGTTTACAATTTTTGTTTATTCCGTTCAAATATTATAATGAATGATAATCAGAATACATCTTATTTCTGTTGCTTAATAAATGTTTGTTTCCTGTACAAATAACACAGCAAAACACTTATTTTCCATTTGTTAACAAATTTAGTTTCAATGAACTGTGTTCTGAAAATGTAATCGATAATGAGAATAAATCTTATTTCTGTTGCTTAATAAATGTCTATTTCTATATAGGTGTACAGGTGGAAGAAGAAAATACTTATTTTCCATTTTTTCACATATTTGTTTTCAAGTAGTTTTATTGAAAAAAATGTGTTTATTCTGAACATATTTTACATGAAAATACTCATTTTTTTCGTTCGTTTACAATTTTTGTTTATTCCGTTCAAATATTATAATGAATGTAAAAGCATGATAATCAGGATACAACTTATTTCTGTTGCTTAATAAATGTTTGTTTCCTGTACAAATAAAACAGCAAAACACTTATTTTACATTTGTTAACAAATTTAGTTTCAATGAAATGTGTTCTGAAAATGTCGTAAACGGAGATAATTAGATTGAATTTAAGATCTGTTGTTGAAATAATGTTAATTTCCTGTACATATGTACAGATGTAACATGAAAATACTTTGTTCGCAAATTTGTTTTCAAGTTGTTTTATTGAAAAAATGTGTATATTCTGAACACATTTGTCATAAGAATACTCATTTTTTTTATTTCGTTTACAATTTTTGTTTATTCCGTTCAAATATTATAATGAATGTAAAAGCATGATAATCAGAATACATCTTATTTTTGTTGCTTAATAAATGTTTGTTTCCTGTACAAATAAAACAGCAAAACACTTATTTTCCATTTGTTAACAAATTTAGTTTCAATGAATTGTGTTCTGGAAATGTAATCGATAATCAGAATAAAGCTTATTTCTGTTGCTTAATAAATGTTTATTTCTATATAGGTGTGCAGGTGTAAGAAGAAAATACTTATTTTCCATTTTTTCATAAATTTGTTTTCAAGTAGTTTTATTAAAAAAATGTGTTTATTCTAAACATATTTTACATGAAAATACTGATTTTTCCCGATCGTTTACAATTTTTGTTTATTCCGTTCAAATATTATAATGAATGTAAAAGCATGATAATCAGAATACATCTTATTTCTGTTGCTTAATAAATGTTTGTTTCTTGTACAAATAAAACAGCAAAACACTTATTTTCCATTTGTTAACAAATTTAGTTTCAATGAAATGTGTTCTGAAAATGTCATCAAGGGAGATAATTAGATTGAATTTAAGTTCTGTTGTTGAAATAATGTTAATTTCCTGTACATATGTACAGATGTAACATGAAAATACTTTGTTCGCAAATTTGTTTTCAAGTTGTTTTATTGAAAAAAATGTGTATATTCTGAACACATTTGTCATAAAAATACTCATTTTTTTCGTTCGTTTACATTTTTTGTTTATTCCCTTCAAATATTATAATGAATGTAAAACCATGATAATCAGAATACATCTTATTTCTGTTGCTTAATAAATGTTTGTTTCCTGTACAAATAACGCAGCAAAACACTTATTTTCCATTTGTTAACAAATTTAGTTTCAATGAATTGTGTTCTGAAAATGTAATCGATAATCAGAATAAATCTTATTTCTGTTGCTTAATAAATGTCTATTTCTATATATGTGTACAGGTGTAACAAGAAAATACTTATTTTCCATTTTTTCACAAATTTGTTTTCAAGTAGTTTTATTGAAAAAATGTGTTTATTCTGAACATATTTTACATGGAAATACTCATTTTTTTCGTTCGTTTACAATTTTTGTTTATTCCGTTCAAATATTATACTGAATGTAAAAGCATGATAATCAGAATACATCTTATTTCTGTTGCTTAATAAATGTTTGTTTCCTGTACAAATAACCCAGCAAAACACTTATTTTCCATTTGTTAACAAATTTAGTTTCAATGAATTGTGTTCTGGAAATGTAATCGATAATCAGAATAAAGCTTATTTCTGTTGCTTAATAAATGTTTATTTCTATATAGGTGTGCAGGTGTAAGAAGAAAATACTTATTTTCCATTTTTTCATAAATTTGTTTTCAAGTAGTTTTATTGAAAAAATGTGTTTATTCTGAACATATTTTACATGGAAATACTCATTTTTTTCGTTCGTTTACAATTTTTGTTTATTCCGTTCAAATATTATACTGAATGTAAAAGCATGATAATCAGAATACATCTTATTTCTGTTGCTTAATAAATGTTTGTTTCCTGTACAAATAACCCAGCAAAACACTTATTTTCCATTTGTTAACAAATTTAGTTTCAATGAATTGTGTTCTGGAAATGTAATCGATAATCAGAATAAAGCTTATTTCTGTTGCTTAATAAATGTTTATTTCTATATAGGTGTGCAGGTGTAAGAAGAAAATACTTATTGTTTAATCCGTTCAAATATTATAATGAATGTAAAAGCATGATAATCAGAATACATCTTATTTCTGTTGCTTAATAAATGTTTGTTTCTTGTACAAATAAAACAGCAAAACACTTATTTTCCATTTGTTAACAAATTTAGTTTCAATGAAATGTGTTCTGAAAATGTCATCAAGGGAGATAATTAGATTGAATTTAAGTTCTGTTGTTGAAATAATGTTAATTTCCTGTACATATGTACAGATGTAACATGAAAATACTTTGTTCGCAAATTTGTTTTCAAGTTGTTTTATTGAAAAAAATGTGTATATTCTGAACACATTTGTCATAAAAATACTCATTTTTTTCGTTCGTTTACATTTTTTGTTTATTCCCTTCAAATATTATAATGAATGTAAAACCATGATAATCAGAATACATCTTATTTCTGTTGCTTAATAAATCTTTGTTTCCTGTACAAATAACGCAGCAAAACACTTATTTTTCATTTGTTAACAAATTTAGTTTCAATGAATTGTGTTCTGAAAATGTAATCGATAATCAGAATAAATCTTATTTCTGTTGCTTAATAAATGTCTATTTCTATATATGTGTACAGGTGTAACAAGAAAATACTTATTTTCCATTTTTTCACAAATTTGTTTTCAAGTAGTTTTATTGAAAAAATGTGTTTATTCTGAACATATTTTACATGGAAATACTCATTTTTCCCGATCGTTTACAATTTTTGTTTATTCCGTTCAAATATTATAATGAATGTAAAAGCATGATAATCAGAATACATCTTATTTCTGTTGCTTAATAAATGTTTGTTTCCTGTACAAATAACCCAGCAAAACACTTATTTTCCATTTGTTAACAAATTTAGTTTCAATGAATTGTGTTCTGGAAATGTAATCGATAATCAGAATAAAGCTTATTTCTGTTGCTTAATAAATGTTTATTTCTATATAGGTGTGCAGGTGTAAGAAGAAAATACTTATTTTCCATTTTTTCATAAATTTGTTTTCAAGTAGTTTTATTAAAAAAATGTGTTTATTCTAAACATATTTTACATGGAAATACTCATTTTTTTCGTTCGTTTACAATTTTTGTTTATTCCGTTCAAATATTATACTGAATGTAAAAGCATGATAATCAGAATACATCTTATTTCTGTTGCTTAATAAATGTTTGTTTCCTGTACAAATAACCCAGCAAAACACTTATTTTCCATTTGTTAACAAATTTAGTTTCAATGAAATGTGTTCTGAAAATGTCATCAAGGGAGATAATTAGATTGAATTTAAGTTCTGTTGTTGAAATAATGTTAATTTCCTGTACATATGTACAGATGTAACATGAAAATACTTTGTTCGCAAATTTGTTTTCAAGTTGTTTTATTGAAAAAAATGTGTATATTCTGAACACATTTGTCATAAAAATACTCATTTTTTTCGTTCGTTTACATTTTTTGTTTATTCCCTTCAAATATTATAATGAATGTAAAACCATGATAATCAGAATACATCTTATTTCTGTTGCTTAATAAATGTTTGTTTCCTGTACAAATAACGCAGCAAAACACTTATTTTCCATTTGTTAACAAATTTAGTTTCAATGAATTGTGTTCTGAAAATGTAATCGATAATCAGAATAAATCTTATTTCTGTTGCTTAATAAATGTCTATTTCTATATATGTGTACAGGTGTAACAAGAAAATACTTATTTTCCATTTTTTCACAAATTTGTTTTCAAGTAGTTTTATTGAAAAAATGTGTTTATTCTGAACATATTTTACATGGAAATACTCATTTTTTTCGTTCGTTTACAATTTTTGTTTATTCCGTTCAAATATTATACTGAATGTAAAAGCATGATAATCAGAATACATCTTATTTCTGTTGCTTAATAAATGTTTGTTTCCTGTACAAATAACCCAGCAAAACACTTATTTTCCATTTGTTAACAAATTTAGTTTCAATGAATTGTGTTCTGGAAATGTAATCGATAATCAGAATAAAGCTTATTTCTGTTGCTTAATAAATGTTTATTTTTATATAGGTGTGCAGGTGTAAGAAGAAAATACTTATTTTACATTTTTTCATAAATTTGTTTTTAAGTTGTTTTATTGAAAAAAATGTGTATATTCTGAACACATTTGTCATAAAAATACTCATTTTTTTCGTTCGTTTACATTTTTTGTTTATTCCCTTCAAATATTATAATGAATGTAAAACCATGATAATCAGAATACATCTTATTTCTGTTGCTTAATAAATGTTTGTTTCCTGTACAAATAACGCAGCAAAACACTTATTTTCCATTTGTTAACAAATTTAGTTTCAATGAATTGTGTTCTGAAAATGTAATCGATAATCAGAATAAATCTTATTTCTGTTGCTTAATAAATGTCTATTTCTATATATGTGTACAGGTGGAAGAAGAAAATACTTATTTTCCATTTTTTCACAAATTTGTTTTCAAGTAGTTTTATTGAAAAAAATGTGTTTATTCTGAACATATTTTACATGAAAATACTCTTATTTCTGTTTATTTCTATATAGGTGTGCAGGTGTAAGAAGAAAATACTTATTTTCCATTTTTTCATAAATTTGTTTTCAAGTAGTTTTATTAAAAAAATGTGTTTATTCTAAACATATTTTACATGGAAATACTCATTTTTTTCGTTCGTTTACAATTTTTGTTTATTCCGTTCAAATATTATACTGAATGTAAAAGCATGATAATCAGAATACATCTTATTTCTGTTGCTTAATAAATGTTTGTTTCCTGTACAAATAACCCAGCAAAACACTTATTTTCCATTTGTTAACAAATTTAGTTTCAATGAATTGTGTTCTGGAAATGTAATCGATAATCAGAATAAAGCTTATTTCTGTTGCTTAATAAATGTTTATTTCTATATAGGTGTGCAGGTGTAAGAAGAAAATACTTATTTTACATTTTTTCATAAATTTGTTTTCAGTAGTTTTATTAAAAAAATGTGTTTATTCTGAACATATTTTACATGAAAATACTCATTTTTCCCGATCGTTTACAATTTTTGTTTATTCCGTTCAAATATTATACTGAAGCATGATAATCAGGATACAACTTATTTCTGTTGCTTAATAAATGTTTGTTTCCTGTACAAATAAAACAGCAAAACACTTATTTTCCATTTGTTAACAAATTTAGTTTCAATGAAATGTGTTCTGAAAATGTCATCAAAGGAGATAATTAGATTGAATTCTGTCTCTGTCTGTTCTGTTGTTGAAATAATGTTAATTTCCTGTACATATGTACAGTATATAAAAATACTTTGTTCGCAAATTTGTTTTCAAGTTGTTTTATTGAAAAAATGTGTATATTCTGAACACATTTGTCATAAAAATACTCATTTTTTTCGTTCGTTTACAATTTTTGTTTATTCCGTTCAAATATTATACTGAAGCATGATAATCAGAATACATCTTATTTCTGTTGCTTAATAAATGTTTGTTTCCTGTACAAATAACCCAGCAAAACACTTATTTTCCATTTGTTAACAAATTTAGTTTCAATGAATTGTGTTCTGTTTATTCCGTTCAAATATTATAATGAATGTAAAAGCATTAAAATCAGAATACATCTTATTTTTCTTGCTTAATAAATGTTTGTTTCCTGTACAAATAAAACAGCAAAACACTTATTTTCCATTTGTTAACAAATTTAGTTTCAATGAAATGTGTTCTGAAAATGTCATCAAGGGAGATAATTAGATTGAATTTAAGTTCTGTTGTTGAAATAATGTTAATTTGCTGTACATATGTACAGATGTAACATGAAAATACTTTGTTCGCAAATTTGTTTTCAAGTTGTTTTATTGAAAAAAATGTGTATATTCTGAACACATTTGTCATAAAAATACTCATTTTTTTCGTTCGTTTACATTTTTTGTTTATTCCGTTCAAATATTATAATGAATGTAAAAGCATGATAATCAGAATACATCTTATTTCTGTTGCTTAATAAATGTTTGTTTCCTGTACAAATAACGCAGCAAAACACTTATTTTCCATTTGTTAACAAATTTAGTTTCAATGAACTGTGTTCTGAAAATGTAATCGATAATGAGAATAAATCTTATTTCTGTTGCTTAATAAATGTCTATTTCTATATAGGTGTACAGGTGGAAGAAGAAAATACTTATTTTCCATTTTTTCACAAATTTGTTTTCAAGTAGTTTTATTGAAAAAAATGTGTTTATTCTGAACATATTTTACATGAAAATACTCATTTTTTTCGTTCGTTTACAATTTTTGTTTATTCCGTTCAAATATTATAATGAATGTAAAAGCATGATAATCAGGATACAACTTATTTCTGTTGCTTAATAAATGTTTGTTTCCTGTACAAATAAAACAGCAAAACACTTATTTTACATTTGTTAACAAATTTAGTTTCAATGAAATGTGTTCTGAAAATGTCGTAAGAAAATACTTATTTTCCATTTTTTCATAAATTTGTTTTCAAGTAGTTTTATTAAAAAAATGTGTTTATTCTAAACATATTTTACATGGAAATACTCATTTTTTTCGTTCGTTTACAATTTTTGTTTATTCCGTTCAAATATTATACTGAATGTAAAAGCATGATAATCAGAATACATCTTATTTCTGTTGCTTAATAAATGTTTGTTTCCTGTACAAATAACCCAGCAAAACACTTATTTTCCATTTGTTAACAAATTTAGTTTCAATGAAATGTGTTCTGAAAATGTCATCAAGGGAGATAATTAGATTGAATTTAAGTTCTGTTGTTGAAATAATGTTAATTTCCTGTACATATGTACAGATGTAACATGAAAATACTTTGTTCGCAAATTTGTTTTCAAGTTGTTTTATTGAAAAAAATGTGTATATTCTGAACACATTTGTCATAAAAATACTCATTTTTTTCGTTCGTTTACATTTTTTGTTTATTCCCTTCAAATATTATAATGAATGTAAAACCATGATAATCAGAATACATCTTATTTCTGTTGCTTAATAAATGTTTGTTTCCTGTACAAATAACGCAGCAAAACACTTATTTTCCATTTGTTAACAAATTTAGTTTCAATGAATTGTGTTCTGAAAATGTAATCGATAATCAGAATAAATCTTATTTCTGTTGCTTAATAAATGTCTATTTCTATATATGTGTACAGGTGTAACAAGAAAATACTTATTTTCCATTTTTTCACAAATTTGTTTTCAAGTAGTTTTATTGAAAAAATGTGTTTATTCTGAACATATTTTACATGGAAATACTCATTTTTTTCGTTCGTTTACAATTTTTGTTTATTCCGTTCAAATATTATACTGAATGTAAAAGCATGATAATCAGAATACATCTTATTTCTGTTGCTTAATAAATGTTTGTTTCCTGTACAAATAACCCAGCAAAACACTTATTTTCCATTTGTTAACAAATTTAGTTTCAATGAATTGTGTTCTGGAAATGTAATCGATAATCAGAATAAAGCTTATTTCTGTTGCTTAATAAATGTTTATTTTTATATAGGTGTGCAGGTGTAAGAAGAAAATACTTATTTTACATTTTTTCATAAATTTGTTTTTAAGTTGTTTTATTGAAAAAAATGTGTATATTCTGAACACATTTGTCATAAAAATACTCATTTTTTTCGTTCGTTTACATTTTTTGTTTATTCCCTTCAAATATTATAATGAATGTAAAACCATGATAATCAGAATACATCTTATTTCTGTTGCTTAATAAATGTTTGTTTCCTGTACAAATAACGCAGCAAAACACTTATTTTCCATTTGTTAACAAATTTAGTTTCAATGAATTGTGTTCTGAAAATGTAATCGATAATCAGAATAAATCTTATTTCTGTTGCTTAATAAATGTCTATTTCTATATATGTGTACAGGTGGAAGAAGAAAATACTTATTTTCCATTTTTTCACAAATTTGTTTTCAAGTAGTTTTATTGAAAAAAATGTGTTTATTCTGAACATATTTTACATGAAAATACTCTTATTTCTGTTTATTTCTATATAGGTGTGCAGGTGTAAGAAGAAAATACTTATTTTCCATTTTTTCATAAATTTGTTTTCAAGTAGTTTTATTAAAAAAATGTGTTTATTCTAAACATATTTTACATGGAAATACTCATTTTTTTCGTTCGTTTACAATTTTTGTTTATTCCGTTCAAATATTATACTGAATGTAAAAGCATGATAATCAGAATACATCTTATTTCTGTTGCTTAATAAATGTTTGTTTCCTGTACAAATAACCCAGCAAAACACTTATTTTCCATTTGTTAACAAATTTAGTTTCAATGAATTGTGTTCTGGAAATGTAATCGATAATCAGAATAAAGCTTATTTCTGTTGCTTAATAAATGTTTATTTCTATATAGGTGTGCAGGTGTAAGAAGAAAATACTTATTTTACATTTTTTCATAAATTTGTTTTCAGTAGTTTTATTAAAAAAATGTGTTTATTCTGAACATATTTTACATGAAAATACTCATTTTTCCCGATCGTTTACAATTTTTGTTTATTCCGTTCAAATATTATACTGAAGCATGATAATCAGGATACAACTTATTTCTGTTGCTTAATAAATGTTTGTTTCCTGTACAAATAAAACAGCAAAACACTTATTTTCCATTTGTTAACAAATTTAGTTTCAATGAAATGTGTTCTGAAAATGTCATCAAAGGAGATAATTAGATTGAATTCTGTCTCTGTCTGTTCTGTTGTTGAAATAATGTTAATTTCCTGTACATATGTACAGTATATAAAAATACTTTGTTCGCAAATTTGTTTTCAAGTTGTTTTATTGAAAAAATGTGTATATTCTGAACACATTTGTCATAAAAATACTCATTTTTTTCGTTCGTTTACAATTTTTGTTTATTCCGTTCAAATATTATACTGAAGCATGATAATCAGAATACATCTTATTTCTGTTGCTTAATAAATGTTTGTTTCCTGTACAAATAACCCAGCAAAACACTTATTTTCCATTTGTTAACAAATTTAGTTTCAATGAATTGTGTTCTGTTTATTCCGTTCAAATATTATAATGAATGTAAAAGCATTAAAATCAGAATACATCTTATTTTTCTTGCTTAATAAATGTTTGTTTCCTGTACAAATAAAACAGCAAAACACTTATTTTCCATTTGTTAACAAATTTAGTTTCAATGAAATGTGTTCTGAAAATGTCATCAAGGGAGATAATTAGATTGAATTTAAGTTCTGTTGTTGAAATAATGTTAATTTGCTGTACATATGTACAGATGTAACATGAAAATACTTTGTTCGCAAATTTGTTTTCAAGTTGTTTTATTGAAAAAAATGTGTATATTCTGAACACATTTGTCATAAAAATACTCATTTTTTTCGTTCGTTTACATTTTTTGTTTATTCCGTTCAAATATTATAATGAATGTAAAAGCATGATAATCAGAATACATCTTATTTCTGTTGCTTAATAAATGTTTGTTTCCTGTACAAATAACGCAGCAAAACACTTATTTTCCATTTGTTAACAAATTTAGTTTCAATGAACTGTGTTCTGAAAATGTAATCGATAATGAGAATAAATCTTATTTCTGTTGCTTAATAAATGTCTATTTCTATATAGGTGTACAGGTGGAAGAAGAAAATACTTATTTTCCATTTTTTCACAAATTTGTTTTCAAGTAGTTTTATTGAAAAAAATGTGTTTATTCTGAACATATTTTACATGAAAATACTCATTTTTTTCGTTCGTTTACAATTTTTGTTTATTCCGTTCAAATATTATAATGAATGTAAAAGCATGATAATCAGGATACAACTTATTTCTGTTGCTTAATAAATGTTTGTTTCCTGTACAAATAAAACAGCAAAACACTTATTTTACATTTGTTAACAAATTTAGTTTCAATGAAATGTGTTCTGAAAATGTCGTAAACGGAGATAATTAGATTGAATTTAAGATCTGTTGTTGAAATAATGTTAATTTCCTGTACATATGTACAGATGTAACATGAAAATACTTTGTTCGGAAATTTGTTTTCAAGTTGTTTTATTGAAAAAATGTGTATATTCTGAACACATTTGTCATAAGAATACTCATTTTTTTTATTTCGTTTACAATTTTTGTTTATTCCGTTCAAATATTATAATGAATGTAAAAGCATGATAATCAGAATACATCTTATTTTTGTTGCTTAATAAATGTTTGTTTCCTGTACAAATAAAACAGCAAAACACTTATTTTCCATTTGTTAACAAATTTAGTTTCAATGAATTGTGTTCTGGAAATGTAATCGATAATCAGAATAAAGCTTATTTCTGTTGCTTAATAAATGTTTATTTCTATATAGGTGTGCAGGTGTAAGAAGAAAATACTTATTTTCCATTTTTTCATAAATTTGTTTTCAAGTAGTTTTATTAAAAAAATGTGTTTATTCTAAACATATTTTACATGAAAATACTGATTTTTCCCGATCGTTTACAATTTTTGTTTATTCCGTTCAAATATTATAATGAATGTAAAAGCATGATAATCAGAATACATCTTATTTCTGTTGCTTAATAAATGTTTGTTTCTTGTACAAATAAAACAGCAAAACACTTATTTTCCATTTGTTAAAAAATTTAGTTTCAATGAAATGTGTTCTGAAAATGTCATCAAGGGAGATAATTAGATTGAATTTAAGTTCTGTTGTTGAAATAATGTTAATTTCCTGTACATATGTACAGATGTAACATGAAAATACTTTGTTCGCAAATTTGTTTTCAAGTTGTTTTATTGAAAAAAATGTGTATATTCTGAACACATTTGTCATAAAAATACTCATTTTTTTCGTTCGTTTACATTTTTTGTTTATTCCGTTCAAATATTATAATGAATGTAAAACCATGATAATCAGAATACATCTTATTTCTGTTGCTTAATAAATGTTTGTTTCCTGTACAAATAACGCAGCAAAACACTTATTTTTCATTTGTTAACAAATTTAGTTTCAATGAATTGTGTTCTGAAAATGTAATCGATAATCAGAATAAATCTTATTTCTGTTGCTTATATGTCTATTTCTATATATGTGTACAGGTGTAACAAGAAAATACTTATTTTCCATTTTTTCACAAATTTGTTTTCAAGTAGTTTTATTGAAAAAATGTGTTTATTCTGAACATATTTTACATGGAAATACTCATTTTTTTCGTTCGTTTACAATTTTTGTTTATTCCGTTCAAATATTATACTGAATGTAAAAGCATGATAATCAGAATACATCTTATTTCTGTTGCTTAATAAATGTTTGTTTCCTGTACAAATAACCCAGCAAAACACTTATTTTCCATTTGTTAACAAATTTAGTTTCAATGAATTGTGTTCTGGAAATGTAATCGATAATCAGAATAAAGCTTATTTCTGTTGCTTAATAAATGTTTATTTCTATATAGGTGTGCAGGTGTAAGAAGAAAATACTTATTTTCCATTTTTTCATAAATTTGTTTTCAAGTAGTTTTATTGAAAAAATGTGTTTATTCTGAACATATTTTACATGAAAATACTCATTTTTCCCGATCGTTTACAATTTTTGTTTATTCCGTTCAAATATTATACTGAAGCATGATAATCAGGATACAACTTATTTCTGTTGCTTAATAAATGTTTGTTTCCTGTACAAATAAAACAGCAAAACACTTATTTTCCATTTGTTAACAAATTTAGTTTCAATGAATTGTGTTCTGTTTATTCCGTTCAAATATTATAATGAATGTAAAAGCATTATAATCAGAATACATCTTATTTTTCTTGCTTAATAAATGTTTGTTTCCTGTACAAATAAAACAGCAAAACACTTATTTTCCATTTGTTAACAAATTTAGTTTAAATGAATTGTGTTCTGGAAATGTAATCGATAATCAGAATAAATCTTATTTCTGTTGCTTAATATATGTCTATTTCTATATATGTGTACAGGTGTAACAAGAAAATACTTATTTTCCATTTTTTCACAAATTTGTTTTCAAGTAGTTTTATTGAAAAAATGTGTTTATTCTGAACATATTTTACATGGAAATACTCATTTTTTTCGTTCGTTTACAATTTTTGTTTATTCCGTTCAAATATTATACTGAATGTAAAAGCATGATAATCAGAATACATCTTATTTCTGTTGCTTAATAAATGTTTGTTTCCTGTACAAATAACCCAGCAAAACACTTATTTTCCATTTGTTAACAAATTTAGTTTCAATGAATTGTGTTCTGGAAATGTAATCGATAATCAGAATAAAGCTTATTTCTGTTGCTTAATATGTTTATTTCTATATAGGTGTGCAGGTGTAAGAAGAAAATACTTATTTTACATTTTTTCATAAATTTGTTTTCAGTAGTTTTATTAAAAAAATGTGTTTATTCTGAACATATTTTACATGAAAATACTCATTTGTCTCATAATTAGATTGAATTCTGTCTCTGTCTGTTCTGTTGTTGAAATAATGTTAATTTCCTGTACATATGTACAGATGTAACATAAAAATACTTTGTTCGCAAATTTGTTTTCAAGTTGTTTTATTGAAAAAATGTGTATATTCTGAACACATTTGTCATAAAAATACTCATTTTTTTCGTTCGTTTACAATTTTTGTTTATTCCGTTCAAATATTATACTGAAGCATGATAATCAGAATACATCTTATTTCTGTTGCTTAATAAATGTTTGTTTCCTGTACAAATAACCCAGCAAAACACTTATTTTCCATTTGTTAACAAATTTAGTTTCAATGAATTGTGTTCTGGAAATGTAATCGATAATCAGAATAAAGCTTATTTCTGTTGCTTAATAAATGTTTATTTCTATATAGGTGTGCAGGTGTAAGAAGAAAATACTTATTTTCCATTTTTTCATAAATTTGTTTTCAAGTAGTTTTATTAAAAAAATGTGTTTATTCTAAACATATTTTACATGAAAATACTGATTTTTCCCGATCGTTTACAATTTTTGTTTATTCCGTTCAAATATTATAATGAATGTAAAAGCATGATAATCAGAATACATCTTATTTCTGTTGCTTAATAAATGTTTGTTTCTTGTACAAATAAAACAGCAAAACACTTATTTTCCATTTGTTAACAAATTTAGTTTCAATGAAATGTGTTCTGAAAATGTCATCAAGGGAGATAATTAGATTGAATTTAAGTTCTGTTGTTGAAATAATGTTAATTTCCTGTACATATGTACAGATGTAACATGAAAATACTTTGTTCGCAAATTTGTTTTCAAGTTGTTTTATTGAAAAAAATGTGTATATTCTGAACACATTTGTCATAAAAATACTCATTTTTTTCGTTCGTTTACATTTTTTGTTTATTCCCTTCAAATAGTATAATGAATGTAAAAGCATGATAATCAGAATACATCTTATTTCTGTTGCTTAATAAATGTTTGTTTCCTGTACAAATAAAACAGCAAAACACTTATTTTCCATTTGTTAACAAATTTAGTTTCAATGAATTGTGTTCTGAAAATGTAATCGATAATCAGAATAAATCTTATTTCTGTTGCTTAATAAATGTCTATTTCTATATATGTGTACAGGTGTAACAAGAAAATACTTATTTTCCATTTTTTCACAAATTTGTTTTCAAGTAGTTTTATTGAAAAAATGTGTTTATTCTGAACATATTTTACATGGAAATATTAATTTTTTTCGTTCGTTTACAATTTTTGTTTATTCCGTTCAAATATTATACTGAATGTAAAAGCATGATAATCAGAATACATCTTATTTCTGTTGCTTAATAAATGTTTGTTTCCTGTACAAATAACCCAGCAAAACACTTATTTTCCATTTGTTAACAAATTTAGTTTCAATGAATTGTGTTCTGGAAATGTAATCGATAATCAGAATAAAGCTTATTTCTGTTGCTTAATAAATGTTTATTTCTATATAGGTGTGCAGGTGTAAGAAGAAAATACTTATTTTACATTTTTTCATAAATTTGTTTTCAGTAGTTTTATTAAAAAAATGTGTTTATTCTGAACATATTTGGCAAAAATGAGTATTTACTCATTTTTGCCGATCGTTTACAATTTTTGTTTATTCCGTTCAAATATTATACTGAAGCATGATAATCAGGATACAACTTATTTCTGTTGCTTAATAAATGTTTGTTTCCTGTACAAATAAAACAGCAAAACACTTATTTTCCATTTGTTAACAAATTTTTTATTTTTTGCCTTCGTTTACAATGTTTGTTGTTGCTCTGTTATTGCTCTGTTGTTGCTCTGTTATTGCTCTGCTGTTGCTCTGTTGTTGCTCTGTTATTGCTCTGTTATTGCTCTGTTATTGCTCTGTTGTTGCTCTGTTATTGCTCTGTTAATGCTCTGTTGTTGCTCTGTTATTGCTCTGTTGTTGCTCTGTTATTGCTCTGTTGTTGCTCTGTTAGTGCTCTGTTGTTGCTCTGTTATTGGTCTGTTGTTGCTCTGTTATTTGTCTGTTGTTGCTATGTTGTTGTTGCTTTGTTATTGCTCTGTTATTGCTCTGCTGTTCCTCTGTTATTAGTCTGTTGTTGCAATTGTTCAATGAGTTTGAAATATTATCAATGCAATTATTTATTTTAGAAATCGTACTTCTTCAATCTATCTACAATATTAATCATTTGAATGCAAAAGTAAGATAATTAAATTGAATTTAAATTCTAATGTTGAAAAAATGTTAATTTAATGTACAGGTGTAACATGAAAATCAGGCCTATCGTCGTGTCCGTTCGGAGAAGTCTCCGATCGGAGATAAGTTTCTATCGGAAAGTTTATTTTTGAACGAACATATAGCCGCGTGCCGATGAGTGCATTTGACCTAATTAATTTGTAATTTTCTTTATCTACAGGAAACCAAATCTGCATGTATTTAAGCACTTGCTTAAATTATTGTTTTTTATGTTTACAATGGTTGATAATAGTTGTCCATTTGCTGTTTTTTGTTTGTTTTGCGGAAATTTGTTCAGACCATTTTTCTGTCGGAGACAATTGGAGAGAAAATCGCAGTACATCGGATATCGGATTTCTACCAAATATAAGAATTTTATATCATAGTAACTGTCCTCCTGATATATCGGATGAACTTAAGAAAAAAAATCAAAGCTTGTGTTGTAAATGTCAAAATATCAGCAACGCGTCTTGAATTTATTCGATTTTCTCTCTCGATTTATATTCTTGTGCGATGTACTGCGATTTTCTCCCTCAGACAAAAAAATGGGGCTAAACAAATTTCCGGAAAAATGTAATAGAATAAAACATTTAAAACAAACAACAAAACAATACCTGAATAACTTAAATGGATGTTGGCCTATGAAATAATATGTAAGGAATTTTTATATTTATTTTCAATTGGTATTTATAAGCATAAATACCTGCAGATTTGGTTTCTTTTAGACAAAATACATTTTGTATTATTCATTTGACAAATGTTTTATGTCAAATACACACGTCAACAGGCGGCTATATTTTTGTTCCGATTCGGATACCATGAATAAAATAAACCTACCGATCGGCGACTTCTCCGAACGGATACGATGATAAGGCTATTTATATATAAACATAGGGTCTCCCAAATAAAACAACGGTGCTCTACAATAGTAGAGAAATAAATACAAACATTTAATTTTCTTTTACGATGAAGTTTCTAAATAAAACAACGGTGCTCTACAATAGTGGAGAAATAAATATAAACGATGCAAGTTTCTAAAACTAGGATCTCCCAAATAAAACAACAGTACTCTACAATAGTAGAGAAATAAATACCAAAATTTAATTTTCTTTTACGATGAAGTTTCTAAATAAAACAACGGTGCTCTACAATAGTAGAGAAATAAATATAAACGATGCAAGTTTCTAAAACTAGAATCTCCCAAATAAAACAACGGTGCTCTGCAATAGTAGAGAAATAAATACCAAAATTTAATTTTCTTTTACGATGAAGTTTCTAAATAAAACAACGGTACTCTACAATAGTAGAGAAATAAATATAAACATTTAATCTTCTTTTACGATGCAAGTGTATAAAACTAGGATCTCCCAAATAAAACAACGGTGCTCTACAATAGTAGAGAAATAAATACCAACATTTAATTTTCTTTTACGATGAAGTTTCTAAATAAAACAACGGTGCTCTACAATAGTAGAGAAATAAATATAAACGATGCAAGTTTCTAAAACTAGGATCTCCCAAATAAAACAACAGTACTCTACAATAGTAGAGAAATAAATACCAAAATTTAATTTTCCTTTACGATGAAGTTTCTAAATAAAACAACGGTACTCTACAATAGTAGAGAAATAAATATAAACATTTAATCTTCTTTTACGATGCAAGTGTATAAAACTAGGATCTCCCAAATAAAACAACGGTGCTCTACAATAGTAGAGAAATAAATACCAACATTTAATTTTCTTTTACGATGAAGTTTCTAAATAAAACAACGGTGCTCTACAATAGTAGAGAAATAAATATAAACGATGCAAGTTTCTAAAACTAGGATCTCCCAAATAAAACAACAGTACTCTACAATAGTAGAGAAATAAATACCAAAATTTAATTTTCCTTTACGATGAAGTTTCTAAATAAAACAACGGTACTCTACAATAGTAGATAAATAAATATAAACATTTAATCTTCTTTTACGATGCAAGTGTATAAAACTAGGATCTCCCAAATAAAACAACGGTGCTCTACAATAGTAGAGAAATAAATACCAACATTTAATTTTCTTTTACGATGAAGTTTCTAAATAAAACAACGGTGCTCTACAATAGTAGAGAAATAAATATAAACGATGCAAGTTTCTAAAACTAGGATCTCCCAAATAAAACAACAGTACTCTACAATAGTAGAGAAATAAATACCAAAATTTAATTTTCTTTTACGATGAAGTTTCTAAATAAAACAACGGTACTCTACAATAGTAGAGAAATAAATATAAACATTTAATCTTCTTTTACGATGCAAGTTTCTAAAACTAGGATCTCCCAAATAAAACAACAGTACTCTACAATAGTAGAGAAATAAATATCAACATTTAATCTTCTTTTACGATGAAGTAAATAGGATTTTTCATAAACAATTCGGTCTCTTTGATATTATTATCGAGTGTCCAGTGATGCCTTCAGGATATGGTGTACCTTATTCAAAGATGGAAATTAAAATTACACAAAATTTTAGTAAAACAATGTACCTACCTGATATAAGGACAAGCGATGTAATGGGGCCCACTCACACAGTCAGGTCGGGTCGGCCAAGAAGCACATGGCGCAGCTGGGGAAGAGTTAGAAAGAACTACGATATATTTCCAATAACCTTACACGATGTAGTAATTGCATTTTTAATTTAATATATGTAACTTATGCCAAGATAAAATTTTATTCCAATAAAACAATGCACCTACCTGATATATTGTATTTATTACGTATTCATTAAAATCGGAAACGATCCGTTTTTAATTGTATCTTTGTCTGCACTTTTGTTTTCAACTACAGAATAAAACAAAAAAAGTGCAACACTATAGCAAACCAAACCACAGAACACATAATAACTAGAGATAATACATAGAATTAATAAAAACTTCATACATAAGATAATGATAAACAGAAAACAAGGTTACTCATTAGATCTTTGACGGTTTTGCTGTGACGCCATAATTATCTTACTCAAGATAACTCGAACGTCAGTTTTTTATTTGGAGAAGACATTTTTTTTATTGAAGACAACAACAATGCAACTGAAATTTACAACAACAGAACGTCTGCTTCAAATCCAAAACAAAGTATACCCATTGGATTAGATTATATATGTATTCGGAGAATACATTTTTGTATTGAAAACAACAACAATGCAACTGAAATTTACAACAACAAAAAAGCCTTCTCCAAATCCAAACCAAGGTATACTCATAAGATTAGATTTGGATTTGGAGAAGACATTTTTCTATTGAAACCAACAACAATGCAACTGAAATTTACAACAACAAAAATTATTCTTCTAAATTCTGGTACCACCTGTCATCAATAGGAAATAACACCTACCTGATTCCAGTTTCTGCTAAATTCTGCTGCCACCTGTCGTCATCAATCGGAAATAAAACCTACCTGATTCCAGTTTCTGCTAAATTCTGCTGCCACCTGTCATCAATCGAAAACAACACCTACCTGATTCCGGTTTCTGCTAAATTCTGCTGCCACCTGTCATCAATCGGAAATAACACCTACCTGATTCCAGTTTCTGCTAAATTCTGCTGCCACCTGTCATCAATCGGAAATAACACCTACCTGATTCCAGTTTCTGCTAAATTCTGCTGCCACCTGTCATCAATCGAAAACACCTACCTGATTCCAGTTTCTGCTAAATTCTGCTGCCACCTGTCATCAATCAGAAATAACACCTACCTGATTCCAGTATTTGCTAAAACATCTCAGACATCGTTAGGGAATTCACGAACCAGAATTTCCACCTTTCTAGTTTCAACTTCCGATTATTCATCAAAAACACCACGACATCAAAGTAAGTAGGCAGTACTTTTGGTATGTTTAATTATACACATAATCAACACTAGCACGAGAATTATTAGAGAGTTTTGCGAAAATCATATTTTCGTGTTGGCTTATATTTAACCGGCTTTGTGAAACCTACTCAATGTCCACGCCAACGCCAAAAACTAAAAAAACAAATGGTTCATGATAATATTTTCTTTCAATAAAGTGCAATTTCTTTTGGTTCAAAAAGATCCATACAAAAATGCAGCTAGTCAAAGTCAGTTCTTTGTTTTAAAATTACACTTTTTCCTAATTATATCAACAAAATCTAATATTGTGGTATACATTTTTTTTGCTAATTTAGAAGCTCTATTCATTCCCCACAATTTTAAGAAAAACCAAACTCTTCACGACTAGTAAAAGTCGAGGTACCCCAGCTTGAACACATGCATGACCTATCAAAAACACAAACAAAATTTAGTTTTTGGCAAATATCTCGACTCTAACATGTTGCACTGGCAAAAATGCACTGTTTGTTTTAACATTTTCTATAATTTGAGTGCATTTTCTTTTTGTTCCTAAATACTAAGCGATAGTTAGGTAAATTCCTTTTTTTACTTCACTTTGTCTTAATTTTTTTTGTAAATATCAATTAAAATTATTTAGAAGTCTTTAATGTTCCTAACAAATTTGTTTTCAATGAAGAAATGTCTGTTCCAAATCCAAAACTGACGTTCGGACGAACTGCCTATTGGAAAGATGACTAGGCGTCACAGATAAATGTCAAAAATGTAAAGAGTATACCTTGTTTTGGATAGAAGACATTTTGTTGTAGTAAATTTCAGTTGTACTTCTGTTGTTTTCAATAAAAATATAACTTCTCCAAATCCAAATCTAATCTAATCTAATGAGTTTGGTTTGGATTTGGAGAAGACTTTTTGTTGTAAATTTCAGTTGCATTGTTTGTGTTTTCAATACAAAAATGTCTTCTCCAAATATAAGTATAATCTAATCCAATGAGTATACCTTGTTTTGGATTTAATTATATTTGTATTTGAAGTAGACATTTTTGTATTGTATATTGTATATTCTCCAAATCCAAACCAAAGGTATACTTATCAGATTGGATTAGTATTCAGAGAAGCCATTTTTTTATTGAAAACACAAACAATGCAACATTTACAACAACAAAAAGTCTTCTCCAAATCCAAACCAAACTCATTAGATTAGATTATATTTGGATTTGGAGAAGATACGTTTTTATTGAAAACAACATAAGTACAACTGAGATTTAAATCCAAACCAAACTCATTAGATTAGATTATATTTGGATTTGGAGAAGATATGTTTTTATTGAAAACAACATAAGTACAACTGAGATTTACTACAACAAAATGTCTTCTATCCAAAACAAGGTATACTCTTTAGATTTTTGACATTTATCTGTGACGCCATAGTCATCTTTCCAATAGGCAGTTCGTCCGAACGTCAGTTTTGGATTTGGAACATTGAAAACAACACCAAATTTGTTGAGAACATTAAAGGCTTCCAAATTAATTTAATTGATATTAAAAAAAAAATTAAGACAAAAAGTGAAGTAAAAAAAGGACTTTACCTAACTGTCGCTTAGTATTTGAACAAAAAGAAAAAGCACTCAATTATAGAAAATGTTAAAACAAACAATGCATTTTTGCCAGTGCAACATGTTATAGTCGAGATATTTACCAAAAACTAAATTTTGTTTGTGTTTTTGATAGGACATGCATGTGTTCGAGTTGGGGTACCTCGACTTTTACTAGTCGTGAAGAGTTTGGTTTTTCTTAAAATTGTGTGGAATGAATAGAGCTTCTAAATTAGTAAAAACAATGTATACCACAATGTTAGATTTTGTTGATATAATTAGGAAAAAGTGTAATTTTAAAACAAAGAACTGACTTTGACTAGCTGCATTTTTGTACGGATCTTTTTGAACCAAAAGAAATTGCACTTTATTGAAAGAAAATATTATCATGAACCATTTGTTTTTTTTAGTTTTTGGCGTTGGCGTGGACATTGAGTAGGTTTCACAAAGCCGGATAAATATAAGCCAACACGAAAATATGATTTTCGCAAAACTCTCTAATAATTCTCGTGCTAGTGTTGATTATGTGTATAATTAAACATACCAAAAGTACTGCCTACTTACTTTGATGTCGTGGTGTTTTTGATGAATAATCGGAAGTTGAAACTAGAAAGGTGGAAATTCTGGTTCGTGAATTCCCTAACGATGTCTGAGATGTTTTAGCAAATACTGGAATCAGGTAGGTGTTATTTCTGATTGATGACAGGTGGCAGCAGAATTTAGCAGAAACTGGAATCAGGTAGGTGTTTTCGATTGATGACAGGTGGCAGCAGAATTTAGCAGAAACTGGAATCAGGTAGGTGTTATTTCCGATTGATGACAGGTGGCAGCAGAATTTAGCAGAAACTGGAATCAGGTAGGTTTTATTTCCGATTGATGACAGGTGGCAGCAGAATTTAGCAGAAACTGGAATCAGATAAGTGTTATTTCCGATTGATGACAGGTGGCAGCAGAATTTAGCAGAAACTGGAATCAGGTAGGTGTTATTTCCTATTGATGACAGGTGGCAGCAGAATTTAACAGAAACTGGAATCAGGTAGGTGTTATTTCCGATTGATGACAGGTGGCACCAGAATTTAGCAGAATCAGGAACAGAAGAGGGGCAGACATGGACCACCATCTGATGGTAACTCTCGTAAATTTTTTCAGTTCGGAGATCCAAGAGCTGGCGGTGTAAATACTAAGCGACAGTTAGGTAAATTCCTTTTTTAACTTCAATTTTTGTCTTAATATTTTTTAAAAATATCAATTAAATTAATTTAGAAGCCTTTGATGTTTCTAACAAATTTGTTGTTGTTTTCAATGAAGAAATGTCTGTTCCAAATCCAAAACTGACTGTCGGACGAACTGCCTATTAGAAAGATGACTATGGCGTCACAGATAAATGTCACAGTAAGTAAACAGAGTAACAGCTTTAGATTTGGAAAAGACATTTCTTAATTGAAAACAACAACAAATTTGTTAGGAACATTAAAGACTTCCAAATTAATTTAATTTTAATCACTAATAGATGTGATATTTAAAAAAGAAATAAGACAAAAAGTGAAGTAAAAAAAGGACTTTACCTAACTGTCGCTTATTATTTATGTGTTTGAACAAAAATAAAATGCATTCGAATTATAGAAAATGTTAAAACAAACAGTGCATTTTTGCCAATGCAACATGTTAGAGTAGAGATATTAGCCAAAAACTAAATTTTGTTTGTGTTTTTGATAGGACATGCATGTGTTCAAGCTGGGGTACCCCGACTTTTATTAGTCGTGAAGAGTTTGTTTTTTCTTAAAATTGTGGGGAATGAATAGAACTAATAAATTAGTAAAAACAATGTATACCACAATATTAGATTTTGTTGATATAATTACGAAAAAGTGTAATTTTAAAACGAAGAACTGACTTTGAATAGCTGCATTTTTGTACGGATGTATTTGAACCAAAAGAAATTGCACTTTATTGAAAGAAAATATTATCATGAACCATTTGATTTTTAGTTTTTGGCGTCATGGCATACTGGAAGCGAAATATTAGCAAAAAACAAAAAAATGCATTTTTGTATATAACTTTGGTAAGAAGAGATGTCAGGTGGTGCAAATTTGGGTTTAAGCTTTTCAAATAAACCCCTATCGGCCCATGACAAAAAAAACTGACAGTGCCTCTCCGCGCAAGGTCAATTTAAGGATTAACTGAACTAATGTCGTTCTTATTGAATAGAATAGGGAATTCAACAAATATTGATAAACGTTTGCAATTGCGTAACAGCCAAGCAAAGACAAATTTGTATTGAGTAAAAACAAAAACGAGTATCTACAACAAACTGCACGTAACCTGGCAACAAAGAGAAACCCAATTGAGGCAGTTACAAATTTTAAAAGGTTAAGGACACAAATGTGGAAACACTTCAGGAAGTTGCTCATCCAAAATACATTGGATCATACAGTTTGATTCTACTTGCTGAATCACCTCAAAGTTTACAGTTGGTGATAAATAAGTTAAACGAATATTGCAATTTGGGGAACCTTATTATAAATCTGGATAAATAGAAAGTTATGATAGCAGGATGTACGAGAGGAAGATGTTCACAAAGAGAGAAATGGTATTGGGGTCTAGTGAATATTGAAGTGGTCAAAAGCTACAAATACCTTGGAATAGATGTGACTCCAACCTACAATATTAAACAACATCTCGCATCAAAGCTTGTCCCAACAAAAACTGCAAATAATATTGTGTGGACTCTACTATTTAGAGGCATAGATTTTCAACATAAACTTCTTGCTTGGGTTGATTGTATTGACATAATCCAAGGATTTAACAACCATATAGAAAACGAAAGACCCCAGGTGCCGCGCACAAGTGTACGACGACTTCAAATGTGCGCTACTGTATGAAAATAGCTAGTGATCGGGCTAGCTGCCCAATACGCACTCTAAAACGTTCTTATCTCAGAACCTTTACAGAACTTATTAAAGTAATTTTAAATCCTACATTTAATTTGTATAGCAACAAATGGAAATAAATTCTTAAGAAAAAAAATCTGAGAAATCAAATGCAAGAGTATAGAATTCAACTTAAGCAAATGAGATTCTTGGCATATGATGATTAAAAATTATATCACCAGTTTCAGTGTTTACCAAATTCAGTACCGGCATTTTGCAAATGAGGTCTGTCCGAAATGTACTGACAAATTTTTGTAACTTGTCTTGTAATTGGTGGCACCATGTTTGAACACAAGACGTACCACAAGATAAGCTGTGTGTCCAACGGTAGGTAAGCAACTTCCAACTAAATTGATCACTTTGCGATTAGCCGACGCTTTAGAAGTAGTCTCCTGGACGTCAGGAACAGAAGAGGGGCAGACATGGGAATGGCCCCCGACCACCATCTGATGGTAGCTCTCGTAAGATTCTGCAGTTCGGAGATCCAAGAAAACACTCGAATGCCCAGGTTTAATACCGACAGACTAAAGGACCCATAGTTCGCCAACAAGTAGGGGACTATCTTTCCCAAGGACTGAGAACAATAAGCAGCAGTGAACCTACCTCCATCGAAGACCAATGGTGTGCTGTGAAAAATGTGGCAAAAGAATAGTCGGTCGGGCACAAGAAAGAAATAGTTCTTGACTATCCGCAGAAACCTGGAAAAAGATCGAAAACAACTTCGAGCTCGCATCGCAGCTACTCAAGCAGCAGAAAGAAATGACCTAGAGTCTACGTATCGTATGAAGACGAGAGAAGTTTACCGTAGCGTGAGACGTGACAAGCGTAACTACATCAACGCATTAGCTGAAGAAGCAGAAGAGGCCTCAAATCGGTGTGCCAGCAGAACTGTTTATATACTGGTGTACAAAGCCCAAAAACAACATCTGGTGAAAGATGTATATGGTTCCCTGTTCCATTCGGATGAGCTGGAATAAACACTTCGCTTCTTTATGAAACCGTGTGTTGCGCATCCTATACCTGATGACCCGTCCGAACCAACAAATGCCCGAATTCGCAGCACACCTCCCAGTAGAGAGTAGAGATGGATTAAAACACTGAAAAACAACAAGGCGGTAGGACTGGACGGTATTCCTGCAGAGCTCTTACAAGCAGCACCAACCACATCAACTCAGAGAGTTGAGCCTGGAAGAGAGAGAGCCTGGAAGAGAGAGAGCCTGGAACTCTGAGTGCTTCCCAAAGGAGTGGAAAAAGGGAATGACCGTCAAGCTCCCGAAGAAAGCAGATTTGATGCAGTGTGAAAACTGGAAATGGTGGAATTCAATGGAGTTTGACATCCCAACTTAAACATCTGGACAACGCGGACGACGTATGCTTACTCAAGGGAAGAGAAACAAGCAGACATCGTGGGGCTGAAAATTCGTCAGCATCGGACGAAACTCATCCGTGCAAGACAATATTTCTGGACAACCGGTAGAGAAAGTAGAAGACTTCCAATCGCCAAAGGCGGAACAAAACAAGACGTCGACAGTGGTATTAAAAAGGCAAAGGCGGCTTTCGGGATGCTGTCCAAAATATGGACAAATAATGCTATAAGCTTAAAGACTAAGCTGAGATTGTTCCGCTCCAATGTTGAATCCGTGCATCTGTGCAGCAGGTAGAGAACACATGGGGCAGGACAGTCCAAAGGGAATCTGCACAGCTGGGAAAGAGTTCCAGAAACCGTACACAATGGCGCGTAGGAGTAGTAAAGGCCCTATGCCCTTAAGGGGATCACAACGGACTCATTAAGGGGTGAAGACCTAAATATGTATGCATGTAGTATTTGTATATTCAATTAAATATATACATATACCTTATGGAATTTAAAAATACACAATATTCCAATAAAACAATGTACATACCTGAGATAACAATTTATGATGGAGAAGACATTTTTGTATTGAAAACAACAACAATGCAACTGAAATTTACAACAACAAAAAGCCTTCTTCTAAATTCTGCTGCCACCTGTCATCAATAGGAAATAACATCTACCTGATTCCAGTTTCTGCTAAATTCTGCTGCCACCTGTCATCAATCGGAAATAAAACCTACCTGATTCCGGTTTCTGCTAAATTCTGCTGCCACCTGTCATCAATCGGAAATAACACCTACCTGATTCCAGTTTCTGCTAAATTCTGCTGCCACCTGTCATCAATCGAAAACACCTACCTGATTCCAGTTTCTGCTAAATTCTGCTGCCACCTGTCATCAATCGGAAATAACACCTACCTGATTCCAGTTTCTGCTAAATTCTGCTGCCACCTGCCATCAATCGAAAACACCTACCTGATTCCAGTTTCTGCTAAATTCTGCTGCCACCTGTCATCAATTCCAGTATTTGCTAACACATCTCAGACATCGTTACTAACCAGAATTTCCACTTTTCTAGTTTCAACTTCCGATTATTCATCAAAGACACCACGACATCAAAGGAAAATTTTGTAGGCAGTACTTTTGGTATGTTTAATTATACACATAATCAACACTAGCACGATAATTATTAGAGAGTTTTGCGAAAATCATATTTTCGTGTTGGCTTATATTTAACCGGCTTTGTGAAACCTACTCAATGTCCACGCCAACGCCAAAAACTAAAAAAACAAATGGTTCATGATAATATTTTCTTTCAATAAAGTGCAATTTCTTTTGGTTCAAAAAGATCCGTACAAAAATGCAGCTAGTCAAAGTCAATTCTTTGTTTTAAAATTACACTTTTTCCTAATTATATCAACAAAATCTAATATTGTGGTATACATTTTTTTTGCTAATTTAGAAGCTCTATTCATTCCCCACAATTTTAAGAAAAACCAAACTCTTCACGACTAGTAAAAGTCGAGGTACCCCAACTCGAACACATGCATGACCTATCAAAAACACAAACAAAATTTAGTTTTTGGCAAATATCTCGACTCTAACATGTTGCACTGGCAAAAATGCACTGTTTGTTTTAACATTTTCTATAATTTGAGTGCATTTTCTTTTTGTTCCTAAATACTAAGCGATAGTTAGGTAAATTCCTTTTTTTACTTCACTTTGTCTTAATTTTTTTTGTAAATATCAATTAAAATTATTTAGAAGTCTTTAATGTTCCTAACAAATTTGTTTTCAATGAAGAAATGTCTGTTCCAAATCCAAAACTGACGTTCGGACGAACTGCCTATTGGAAAGATGACTATGGCGTCACAGATAAATGTCAAAAATGTAAAGAGTATACCTTGTTTTGGATAGAAGACATTTTGTTGTAGTAAATTTCAGTTGTACTTCTGTTGTTTTCAATAAAAATATAACTTCTCCAAATCCAAATCTAATCTAATCTAATGAGTTTGGTTTGGATTTGGAGAAGACTTTTTGTTGTAAATTTCAGTTGCATTGTTTGTGTTTTCAATACAAAAATGTCTTCTCCAAATATAAGTATAATCTAATCCAATGAGTATACCTTGTTTTGGATTTAATTATATTTGTATTTGAAGTAGACATTTTTGTATTGTATATTGTATATTCTCCAAATCCAAACCAAAGGTATACTTATCAGATTGGATTAGTATTCAGAGAAGCCATTTTTTTATTGAAAACACAAACAATGCAACATTTACAACAACAAAAAGTCTTCTCCAAATCCAAACCAAACTCATTAGATTAGATTATATTTGGATTTGGAGAAGATACGTTTTTATTGAAAACAACATAAGTACAACTGAGATTTAAATCCAAACCAAACTCATTAGATTAGATTATATTTGGATTTGGAGAAGATATGTTTTTATTGAAAACAACATAAGTACAACTGAGATTTACTACAACAAAATGTCTTCTATCCAAAACAAGGTATACTCTTTAGATTTTTGACATTTATCTGTGACGCCATAGTCATCTTTCCAATAGGCAGTTCGTCCGAACGTCAGTTTTGGATTTGGAACATTGAAAACAACACCAAATTTGTTGAGAACATTAAAGGCTTCCAAATTAATTTAATTGATATTAAAAAAAAAATTAAGACAAAAAGTGAAGTAAAAAAAGGACTTTACCTAACTGTCGCTTAGTATTTGAACAAAAAGAAAAAGCACTCAATTATAGAAAATGTTAAAACAAACAATGCATTTTTGCCAGTGCAACATGTTATAGTCGAGATATTTACCAAAAACTAAATTTTGTTTGTGTTTTTGATAGGACATGCATGTGTTCGAGTTGGGGTACCTCGACTTTTACTAGTCGTGAAGAGTTTGGTTTTTCTTAAAATTGTGTGGAATGAATAGAGCTTCTAAATTAGTAAAAACAATGTATACCACAATGTTAGATTTTGTTGATATAATTAGGAAAAAGTGTAATTTTAAAACAAAGAACTGACTTTGACTAGCTGCATTTTTGTACGGATCTTTTTGAACCAAAAGAAATTGCACTTTATTGAAAGAAAATATTATCATGAACCATTTGTTTTTTTTAGTTTTTGGCGTTGGCGTGGACATTGAGTAGGTTTCACAAAGCCGGTTAAATATAAGCCAACACGAAAATATGATTTTCGCAAAACTCTCTAATAATTCTCGTGCTAGTGTTGATTATGTGTATAATTAAACATACCAAAAGTACTGCCTACTTACTTTGATGTCGTGGTGTTTTTGATGAATAATCGGAAGTTGAAACTAGAAAGGTGGAAATTCTGGTTCGTGAATTCCCTAACGATGTCTGAGATGTTTTAGCAAATACTGGAATCAGGTAGGTGTTATTTCTGATTGATGACAGGTGGCAGCAGAATTTAGCAGAAACTGGAATCAGGTAGGTGTTTTCGATTGATGACAGGTGGCAGCAGAATTTAGCAGAAACTGGAATCAGGTAGGTGTTATTTCCGATTGATGACAGGTGGCAGCAGAATTTAGCAGAAACTGGAATCAGGTAGGTTTTATTTCCGATTGATGACAGGTGGCAGCAGAATTTAGCAGAAACTGGAATCAGATAAGTGTTATTTCCGATTGATGACAGGTGGCAGCAGAATTTAGCAGAAACTGGAATCAGGTAGGTGTTATTTCCTATTGATGACAGGTGGCAGCAGAATTTAACAGAAACTGGAATCAGGTAGGTGTTATTTCCGATTGATGACAGGTGGCACCAGAATTTAGCAGAATCAGGAACAGAAGAGGGGCAGACATGGACCACCATCTGATGGTAACTCTCGTAAATTTTTTCAGTTCGGAGATCCAAGAGCTGGCGGTGTAAATACTAAGCGACAGTTAGGTAAATTCCTTTTTTAACTTCAATTTTTGTCTTAATATTTTTTTAAAAATATCAATTAAATTAATTTAGAAGCCTTTGATGTTTCTAACAAATTTGTTGTTGTTTTCAATGAAGAAATGTCTGTTCCAAATCCAAAACTGACTGTCGGACGAACTGCCTATTAGAAAGATGACTATGGCGTCACAGATAAATGTCACAGTAAGTAAACAGAGTAACAGCTTTAGATTTGGAAAAGACATTTCTTAATTGAAAACAACAACAAATTTGTTAGGAACATTAAAGACTTCCAAATTAATTTAATTTTAATCACTAATAGATGTGATATTTAAAAAAGAAATAAGACAAAAAGTGAAGTAAAAAAAGGACTTTACCTAACTGTCGCTTATTATTTATGTGTTTGAACAAAAATAAAATGCATTCGAATTATAGAAAATGTTAAAACAAACAGTGCATTTTTGCCAATGCAACATGTTAGAGTAGAGATATTAGCCAAAAACTAAATTTTGTTTGTGTTTTTGATAGGACATGCATGTGTTCAAGCTGGGGTACCCCGACTTTTATTAGTCGTGAAGAGTTTGTTTTTTCTTAAAATTGTGGGGAATGAATAGAACTAATAAATTAGTAAAAACAATGTATACCACAATATTAGATTTTGTTGATATAATTACGAAAAAGTGTAATTTTAAAACGAAGAACTGACTTTGAATAGCTGCATTTTTGTACGGATGTATTTGAACCAAAAGAAATTGCACTTTATTGAAAGAAAATATTATCATGAACCATTTGATTTTTAGTTTTTGGCGTCATGGCATACTGGAAGCGAAATATTAGCAAAAAACAAAAAAATGCATTTTTGTATATAACTTTGGTAAGAAGAGATGTCAGGTGGTGCAAATTTGGGTTTAAGCTTTTCAAATAAACCCCTATCGGCCCATGACAAAAAAAACTGACAGTGCCTCTCCGCGCAAGGTCAATTTAAGGATTAACTGAACTAATGTCGTTCTTATTGAATAGAATAGGGAATTCAACAAATATTGATAAACGTTTGCAATTGCGTAACAGCCAAGCAAAGACAAATTTGTATTGAGTAAAAACAAAAACGAGTATCTACAACAAACTGCACGTAACCTGGCAACAAAGAGAAACCCAATTGAGGCAGTTACAAATTTTAAAAGGTTAAGGACACAAATGTGGAAACACTTCAGGAAGTTGCTCATCCAAAATACATTGGATCATACAGTTTGATTCTACTTGCTGAATCACCTCAAAGTTTACAGTTGGTGATAAATAAGTTAAACGAATATTGCAATTTGGGGAACCTTATTATAAATCTGGATAAATAGAAAGTTATGATAGCAGGATGTACGAGAGGAAGATGTTCACAAAGAGAGAAATGGTATTGGGGTCTAGTGAATATTGAAGTGGTCAAAAGCTACAAATACCTTGGAATAGATGTGACTCCAACCTACAATATTAAACAACATCTCGCATCAAAGCTTGTCCCAACAAAAACTGCAAATAATATTGTGTGGACTCTACTATTTAGAGGCATAGATTTTCAACATAAACTTCTTGCTTGGGTTGATTGTATTGACATAATCCAAGGATTTAACAACCATATAGAAAACGAAAGACCCCAGGTGCCGCGCACAAGTGTACGACGACTTCAAATGTGCGCTACTGTATGAAAATAGCTAGTGATCGGGCTAGCTGCCCAATACGCACTCTAAAACGTTCTTATCTCAGAACCTTTACAGAACTTATTAAAGTAATTTTAAATCCTACATTTAATTTGTATAGCAACAAATGGAAATAAATTCTTAAGAAAAAAAATCTGAGAAATCAAATGCAAGAGTATAGAATTCAACTTAAGCAAATGAGATTCTTGGCATATGATGATTAAAAATTATATCACCAGTTTCAGTGTTTACCAAATTCAGTACCGGCATTTTGCAAATGAGGTCTGTCCGAAATGTACTGACAAATTTTTGTAACTTGTCTTGTAATTGGTGGCACCATGTTTGAACACAAGACGTACCACAAGATAAGCTGTGTGTCCAACGGTAGGTAAGCAACTTCCAACTAAATTGATCACTTTGCGATTAGCCGACGCTTTAGAAGTAGTCTCCTGGACGTCAGGAACAGAAGAGGGGCAGACATGGGAATGGCCCCCGACCACCATCTGATGGTAGCTCTCGTAAGATTCTGCAGTTCGGAGATCCAAGAAAACACTCGAATGCCCAGGTTTAATACCGACAGACTAAAGGACCCATAGTTCGCCAACAAGTAGGGGACTATCTTTCCCAAGGACTGAGAACAATAAGCAGCAGTGAACCTACCTCCATCGAAGACCAATGGTGTGCTGTGAAAAATGTGGCAAAAGAATAGTCGGTCGGGCACAAGAAAGAAATAGTTCTTGACTATCCGCAGAAACCTGGAAAAAGATCGAAAACAACTTCGAGCTCGCATCGCAGCTACTCAAGCAGCAGAAAGAAATGACCTAGAGTCTACGTATCGTATGAAGACGAGAGAAGTTTACCGTAGCGTGAGACGTGACAAGCGTAACTACATCAACGCATTAGCTGAAGAAGCAGAAGAGGCCTCAAATCGGTGTGCCAGCAGAACTGTTTATATACTGGTGTACAAAGCCCAAAAACAACATCTGGTGAAAGATGTATATGGTTCCCTGTTCCATTCGGATGAGCTGGAATAAACACTTCGCTTCTTTATGAAACCGTGTGTTACGCATCCTATACCTGATGACCCGTCCGAACCAACAAATGCCCGAATTCGCAGCACACCTCCCAGTAGAGAGTAGAGATGGATTAAAACACTGAAAAACAACAAGGCGGTAGGACTGGACGGTATTCCTGCAGAGCTCTTACAAGCAGCACCAACCACATCAACTCAGAGAGTTGAGCCTGGAAGAGAGAGAGCCTGGAAGAGAGAGAGCCTGGAACTCTGAGTGCTTCCCAAAGGAGTGGAAAAAGGGAATGACCGTCAAGCTCCCGAAGAAAGCAGATTTGATGCAGTGTGAAAACTGGAAATGGTGGAATTCAATGGAGTTTGACATCCCAACTTAAACATCTGGACTACGCGGACGACGTATGCTTACTCAAGGGAAGAGAAAGAAGCAGACATCGTGGGGCTGAAAATTCACACGGCAAAAATATAAATGATCAGCATCGGACGAAACTCATCCGTGCAAGACAATATTTCTGGACAACCGGTAGAGAAAGTAGAAGACTTCCAATCGCCAAAGGCGGAACAAAACAAGACGTCGACAGTCGTATTAAAAAGGCAATGGCGGCTTTCGGAATGCTGTCCAAAATATGGACAAATAATGCTATAAGCTGACTAAGCTGAGATTGTTCCGCTCCAATGTTGAATCCGTGCATCTGTGCAGCAGGTAGAGAACACATGGGGCAGGAAAATATGCCAAAGTTTCAACCACATACGGCACAGGTACCTGCCCTCTTCAAAGAAGCTCTGGTATTTCCGATACATAAGAAAGGAGACGCAGTTTTTGACACAATAGATAGAAACGCACTATACCTACTTAAAATTAAATCAACTGGGTATGTCGACAAAAATGCTTAGAATAATAAAGAAGCTGTACAACATACATACTGTCAGCAGTATGGGGTGGAACAAAAGCATCAGAATGATTTGAAACACAAACTGGATTGAAACAAGGATGTTTATTAAGAGCCATTTTATTTGTGCTTTTCATAGATGATGACAGCTTGTCTACCTGCCGGAGACAACTATTGCTGAGTCACCTGAAAGTTTACAGTTGATGATAAATAAGTTAAACGAATATTGCAATTTGTGGAACCTTATTATAAATCGTGATGAATCGAAAGTTATGAGAAATGGTATTGCGGTCGAGTAAATATTAAAAATTATTTAAAAAAAAATCTGTAATCTGTAATTGCCGGGTAATATCCTTAATCTATCAGTTTCTTAACTTCTGTTAATATAAAAAGAATAAGTGTTGGGTGTGATGATGTAGATAAACAAACATTATCGGAATGTTTTAAATTCAATCAAATAAAAAAAAACCTAGAAAACATGTAAACAAGAGAAAAATAGAAACTTATTCGTTAAATAAGTTTTGTTTTTGTTTTGTAGGTAGTAACAGCAATAAAAAGGTATATAGGAAAAAAGTAATTTTTTTTTCTAAAAAGAAAGGCTCACCAAAAATTAAGAAATACTCCTCCTCGCTCGCTTGGATTGTGTTTATTTACTGCACAGCTTTCAATTTAACTTCAAACACCAATGTACTGTTTGGTGGGGTTGTTGGTGGGGATCCTTGCGCACCGTAGGCCATATGTGCTGGACAAGTGATGCGTCTCTTTCCTCTAACCTTCACCAACATCCCAGCCCTTGCTGACTTCGCCGCGACCCAAACCAAACTTGAATGGACCGCCTTGTTTGAGACTGGCAAATACTTTGTTGTTTAACTTGAGACGACCTTCATAACAGACGTCCGCCCTTTTGCCTGTTTTTGCCACGGGTCCGTAACCCACGCGAATGTCTTTAACTTTCACACCACCTCCATTTTGCTTTTGGGCTCCTTGTTGTTGCCTTCTTCCTTGTCTTTTTTCTGCTTGCTCTCTTTCTTTTGTGGTTCGACGCCGTTTTACTTGGGCTTCACTCGTCTTCACTTTCGACTTCTTCCTCATCATCGTCGTCGTCGTCGTAATCATCATCTTCGTCATCATCGCATCTGGCTCACCATTGAAATCGCTGTCATCTTCTTCATCATCGTCGTCATTTTCTTCGGCTACCGCCTCTGCGGCTATTTTGCCAGATTTGCTGTTGTTGGCTTATGCATCAGATTTATTTAGCTTCTTTGACAAAGCCATCATCTCTTCCATTGCATCGGATTCCTCATCGGATAAATCCTCCATTTGGTCACTTAGATCTGTGATATATCTAGAAATGTGAATTATTCCATCGCCTTGACTCTGGAGAGAAATTTCATCGCATTCGTTGAAGTTCAAATCTAACATAACTTGTTCGGCGGTGTTCTTGCCTAGAGTACCTTCAAATCAAATATTTGATGTTCTCGTATGTGATTAAAAGCTGGATGGGTCCATCGCTGCGCGAGGTAACATCAAGAGCGGCTTTACAAATTGTTTAAATGCAACTTAATTCACAAATCTGATAGCACGCGAAGTGGTCGAAAGCTACAAATACCTTCTAATAGATGTGACTCCAACCTAAAAAAAAAAATAATATTAGTTGGACTCTACTTTTTTATCTCAAAACCTTTACAGAACTTATTTAAGTCATTTTAAATCCTATATTTTAATTGTATAGCAACAAATAAAAATAAATTTCTTAAGAAAAAAAAAATCTGAGAAATCAATATGGAAGAGTATAAAATTTAACTTACAGAATCTCCAACCGATGCAAATGAGATTCTTGGCATATTGGATTAAAAATTATATAACCAGTTTCTTTTTTTAACAAATTCAGTGCCTTGGTGTTCACATTAAAAATTACATTGGTACCGGCATTTTGCAAATAAGGTCTGTCCGAACTGTACTGACAAATTTTTTTATCTTGTCTTGTAATTGGTGGCACCATGTTTTAACACGAAACGTGCCCAACGATAGGCGAGCAACTTCCATATAACATAATAAACAGAAAACAAAGTTACATAAAACGTCACGCAAAAATTAAAAAAAAAAATGATGACAAAAAAAACATGGCAGCTCTCTAGTTCGAAGAGTCAGTAGCTTACAAATAGAAATTAATGAATATAATCAGTTGGCTTTCAACTAAAAATTAACATAATAATACATTTAAACCGATATAAAAAAAAAATATACACTTTTTTGCAAAAATACTGAATATAGTATGCGTTGTTTGTTTACATTCTTCGAACAAGATTCACCGTTTTCTTTTTTTTTTCTATTTTTGTGTGAAAGAGAAGCGACGAAGACAAATGCGTAAAAAGCCTAATTACACGGCGCATATTTAGTTGCGCATGTATGAAGTGCAAAAGAGAAAGGAAATAAAAAATTCGTACAATTTTATTCTTTTTCTCCTTTGCACTTCATACATGCGCAACTAAACATGAGGAAGTGTAATATTGGTCTTAGGTCTTTGACATTTTTTTTTGTGACGCCAGTCATCTTTTTTAGCCCGAACGTCCGTACGTCAATTTTGGATTTGGAGAAGGCATTTTTGTATTGAAAACAACAATGCAACAGAAATTTACAAAAAAATATCATCATTCTGATAGGCAGTTCGTCCGAACGTCAGTTTGGATTTGGAAATAATATTTTTTTATTGAAAACAACAATGCAACAGAAATTACAACATAAAAATGTCTCCTCCAAATCCAAAACAAGGTATACTCATTCATTTTTGACAGTTTTTCTGTGACGCCATAGTCATCATTCTCAGTCCGAACGTCAGTTTTGGATTTGGAAAAGACATTTTTTAGTTGAAAACAACAACAATGCAACTGAAATTTACAACAACAAAATGCCTTCTCCAAATCCAAAACAAGGTATACCTACTCAGTAGATTTTTGACAGCTTTTTTTGTGACTTCTCATAGGCAGTTCGTCCGAACGTCAGTTTTGGATTTGGAGAAGACATTTTTTCATTGAAAACAACAACAAATTTGTTGGGAACATTAAAGGCTTCCAAATTAATTTAATTTTAATCACTAATAGATGTGATATTTAAAAAAGAATTAAGACAAAAAGTGAAGTAAAAAAAGGACTTTACCTAACTGTCGCTTATTATTTATGTGTTTGAACATAAATAAAATGCATTCGAATTATAGAAAATGTTAAAACAAACAGTGCATTTTTGCCAATGCAACATGTTAGAGTCGAGATATTAGCCAAAAACTAAATTTTGTTTGTGTTTTTGATAGGACATGCATGTGTTCAAGCTGGGGTACCCCGACTTTTATTAGTCGTGAAGAGTTTGTTTTTTCTTAAAATTGTGGGGAATGAATAGAACTAATAAATTAGTAAAAACAATGTATACCACAATATTAGATTTTGTTGATATAATTACCAAAAAGTGTAATTTTAAAACGAAGAACTGTATTTGAATAGCTGCATTTTTGTACGGATGTATTTGAACCAAAAGAAATTGCACTTTATTGAAAGAAAATATTATCATGAACCATTTGATTTTTAGTTTTTGGCGTCATGGCATACTGGAAGCGAAATATTAGCAAAAAAACAAAAAAATGCATTTTTGTATATAACTTTGGTAAGAAGAGATGTCAGGTGGTGCAAATTTGGGTTTAAGCTTTTCAAATAAACCCCTATCGGCCCATGACAAAAAAAACTGACAGTCCCTCTCCGCGCAAGGTCAATTTAAGGATTAACTGAACTAATGTCGTTCTTATTGAATAGAGTAGGGAATTCAACAAATATTGTTAAACGTTTGCAATTGCATAACAGCCAAGCAAAGACAAATTTGTATTGAGTAAAAACAAAAACGAGTATCTACAACAAACTGCACGTAACCTGGCAACAAAGAGAAACCCAATTGAGGCAGTTACAAATTTTAAAAGGTTAAGGACACAAATGTGGAAACAACATTAATGGAATCATATTGAGATAGCACTTCAGGAAGTTGCTCATCCAAAATACATTGAACATGTTCATACAGTTTGATTCTACTTGCTGAATCACCTCAAAACTTACAGTTGATGATAAATAAGTTAAACGAATATTGCAATTTGGGGAACCTTATTATAAATCTGGATAAATAGAAAGTTATGATAGCAGGATGTACGAGAGGAAGATGTTCACAAAGAGAGAAATGGTATTGGGGTCTAGTGAATATTGAAGTGGTCAAAAGCTACAAATACCTTGGAATAGATGTGACTCCAACCTACAATATTAAACAACATCTCGCATCAAAGCTTGTCCCAACAAAAACTGCAAATAATATTGGGTGGACTCTACTATTTAGAGGCATAGATTTTCAACATAAACTTCTTGCTTGGGTTGATTGTATTGACATAATCCAAGGATTTAACAACCATATAGAAAACGAAAGACCCCAGGTGCCGCGCACAAGTGTACGACGACTTCAAATGTGCGCTACTGTATGAAAATAGCTAGTGATCGGGCTAGCTGCCCAATACGCACTCTAAAACGTTCTTATCTGAGAACCTTTACTGAACTTATTAAAGTAATTTTAAATCCTACATTTAATTTGTATAGCAACAAATGGAAATAAAATTCTTAAGAAAAAAAATCTGAGAAATCAAATGCAAGAATATAGAATTCAACTTACAGACTTTCCAACTGATGCAAATGAGATTCTTGGCATATGATGATTAAAAATTATATCACCAGTTTCAAATGAGGTCTGTCCGAAATGTACTGACAAATTTTTGTAACTTGTCTTGTAATTGGTGGCACCATGTTTGAACACAAGACGTACCACAAGATAAGCTGTGTGTCCAACGGTAGGTAAGCAACTTCCAACTAAATTGATCACTTTGCGATCAGCCGACGTTTTAGAAGTAGTCTCCTGGACGTCAGGAACAGAAGAGGGGCAGACATGGGAATGGCCCCCGACCACCATCTGATGGTAGCTCTCGTAAGATTCTGCAGTTCGGAGATCCAAGAAAACACTCGAATGCCCAGGTTTAATACCGACAGACTAAAGGACCCATAGTTCGCCAACAAGTAGGGGACTATCTTTCCCAAGGACTGAGAACAATAAGCAGCAGTGAACCTACCTCCATCGAAGACCAATGGTGTGCTGTGAAAAATGTGGCAAAAGAATAGTCGGTCGGGCACAAGAAAGAAATAGTTCTTGACTATCCGCAGAAACCTGGAAAAAGATCGAAAACAACTTCGAGCTCGCATCGCAGCTACTCAAGCAGCAGAAAGAAATGACCTAGAGTCTACGTATCGTATGAAGACGAGAGAAGTTTACCGTAGCGTGAGACGTGACAAGCGTAACTACATCAACGCATTAGCTGAAGAAGCAGAAGAGGCCTCAAATCGGTGTGCCAGCAGAACTGTTTATATACTGGTGTACAAAGCCCAAAAACAACATCTGGTGAAAGATGTATATGGTTCCCTGTTCCATTCGGATGAGCTGGAATAAACACTTCGCTTCTTTATGAAACCGTGTGTTGCGCATCCTATACCTGATGACCCGTCCGAACCAACAAATGCCCGAATTCGCAGCACACCTCCCAGTAGAGAGTAGAGATGGATTAAAACACTGAAAAACAACAAGGCGGTAGGACTGGACGGTATTCCTGCAGAGCTCTTACAAGCAGCACCAACCACATCAACTCAGAGAGTTGAGCCTGGAAGAGAGAGAGCCTGGAACTCTGAGTGCTTCCCAAAGGAGTGGAAAAAGGGAATGACCGTCAAGCTCCCGAAGAAAGCAGATTTGATGCAGTGTGAAAACTGGAAATGGTGGAATTCAATGGAGTTTGACATCCCAACTTAAACATCTGGACTACGCGGACGGGAAGAGAAAGAAGCAGACATCGTGGGGCTGAAAATTCACACGGCAAAAATATAAATGATCAGCATCGGACGAAACTCATCCGTGCAAGACAATATTTCTGGACAACCGGTAGAGAAAGTAGAAGACTTCCAATCGCCAAAGGCGGAACAAAACAAGACGTCGACAGTCGTATTAAAAAGGCAATGGCGGCTTTCGGAATGCTGTCCAAAATATGGACAAATAATGCTATAAGCTGACTAAGCTGAGATTGTTCCGCTCCAATGTTGAATCCGTGCATCTGTGCAGCAGGTAGAGAACACATGGGGCAGGAAAATATGCCAAAGTTTCAACCACATACGGCACAGGTACCTGCCCTCTTCAAAGAAGCTCTGGTATTTCCGATACATAAGAAAGGAGACGCAAATGATCCAACAAATTATAGATGTATCTTATTTACAAATTCCATACCAAGAATCTTTACAGCAGTGCTACTCTCAACAAAATCGGTGGACGAAAATAAGCTCCACAATCTTATACCTTCAACGAAAATTAAACATATTCTTTGTAGATTTAAAGGCAGTTTTTGACACAATAGATAGAAACGCACTATACCTACTTAAAATTAAATCAACTGGGTATGTCGACAAAAATGCTTAGAATAATAAAGAAGCTGTACAACATACATACTGTCAGCAGTATGGGGTGGAACAAAAGCATCAGAATGATTTGAAACACAAACTGGATTGAAACAAGGATGTTTATTAAGAGCCATTTTATTTGTGCTTTTCATAGATGATGACAGCTTGTCTACCTGCCGGAGACAACTATTGCTGAGTCACCTGAAAGTTTACAGTTGATGATAAATAAGTTAAACGAATATTGCAATTTGTGGAACCTTATTATAAATCGTGATGAATCGAAAGTTATGAGAAATGGTATTGCGGTCGAGTAAATATTAAAAATTATTTTAAAAAAAATCTGTAATCTGTAATTGCCGGGTAATATCCTTAATCTATCAGTTTCTTAACTTCTGTTAATATAAAAAGAATAAGTGTTGGGTGTGATGATGTAGATAAACAAACATTATCGGAATGTTTTAAATTCAATCAAATAAAAAAAAACCTAGAAAACATGTAAACAAGAGAAAAATAGAAACTTATTCGTTAAATAAGTTTTGTTTTTGTTTTGTAGGTAGTAACAGCAATAAAAAGGTATATAGGAAAAAAGTAATTTTTTTTTCTAAAAAGAAAGGCTCACCAAAAATTAAGAAATACTCCTCCTCGCTCGCTTGGATTGTGTTTATTTACTGCACAGCTTTCAATTTAACTTCAAACACCAATGTACTGTTTGGTGGGGTTGTTGGTGGGGATCCTTGCGCACCGTAGGCCATATGTGCTGGACAAGTGATGCGTCTCTTTCCTCTAACCTTCACCAACATCCCAGCCCTTGCTGACTTCGCCGCGACCCAAACCAAACTTGAATGGACCGCCTTGTTTGAGACTGGCAAATACTTTGTTGTTTAACTTGAGACGACCTTCATAACAGACGTCCGCCCTTTTGCCTGTTTTTGCCACGGGTCCGTAACCCACGCGAATGTCTTTAACTTTCACACCACCTCCATTTTGCTTTTGGGCTCCTTGTTGTTGCCTTCTTCCTTGTCTTTTTTCTGCTTGCTCTCTTTCTTTTGTGGTTCGACGCCGTTTTACTTGGGCTTCACTCGTCTTCACTTTCGACTTCTTCCTCATCATCGTCGTCGTCGTCGTAATCATCATCTTCGTCATCATCGCATCTGGCTCACCATTGAAATCGCTGTCATCTTCTTCATCATCGTCGTCATTTTCTTCGGCTACCGCCTCTGCGGCTATTTTGCCAGATTTGCTGTTGTTGGCTTATGCATCAGATTTATTTAGCTTCTTTGACAAAGCCATCATCTCTTCCATTGCATCGGATTCCTCATCGGATAAATCCTCCATTTGGTCACTTAGATCTGTGATATATCTAGAAATGTGAATTATTCCATCGCCTTGACTCTGGAGAGAAATTTCATCGCATTCGTTGAAGTTCAAATCTAACATAACTTGTTCGGCGGTGTTCTTGCCTAGAGTACCTTCAAATCAAATATTTGATGTTCTCGTATGTGATTAAAAGCTGGATGGGTCCATCGCTGCGCGAGGTAACATCAAGAGCGGCTTTACAAATTGTTTAAATGCAACTTAATTCACAAATCTGATAGCACGCGAAGTGGTCGAAAGCTACAAATACCTTCTAATAGATGTGACTCCAACCTAAAAAAAAAATAATATTAGTTGGACTCTACTTTTTTATCTCAAAACCTTTACAGAACTTATTTAAGTCATTTTAAATCCTATATTTTAATTGTATAGCAACAAATAAAAATAAATTTCTTAAGAAAAAAAAAATCTGAGAAATCAATATGGAAGAGTATAAAATTTAACTTACAGAATCTCCAACCGATGCAAATGAGATTCTTGGCATATTGGATTAAAAATTATATAACCAGTTTCTTTTTTTAACAAATTCAGTGCCTTGGTGTTCACATTAAAAATTACATTGGTACCGGCATTTTGCAAATAAGGTCTGTCCGAACTGTACTGACAAATTTTTTTATCTTGTCTTGTAATTGGTGGCACCATGTTTTAACACGAAACGTGCCCAACGATAGGCGAGCAACTTCCATATAACATAATAAACAGAAAACAAAGTTACATAAAACGTCACGCAAAAATTAAAAAAAAAAATGATGACAAAAAAAACATGGCAGCTCTCTAGTTCGAAGAGTCAGTAGCTTACAAATAGAAATTAATGAATATAATCAGTTGGCTTTCAACTAAAAATTAACATAATAATACATTTAAACCGATATAAAAAAAAAATATACACTTTTTTGCAAAAATACTGAATATAGTATGCGTTGTTTGTTTACATTCTTCGAACAAGATTCACCGTTTTCTTTTTTTTTTCTATTTTTGTGTGAAAGAGAAGCGACGAAGACAAATGCGTAAAAAGCCTAATTACACGGCGCATATTTAGTTGCGCATGTATGAAGTGCAAAAGAGAAAGGAAATAAAAAATTCGTACAATTTTATTCTTTTTCTCCTTTGCACTTCATACATGCGCAACTAAACATGAGGAAGTGTAATATTGGTCTTAGGTCTTTGACATTTTTTTTTGTGACGCCAGTCATCTTTTTTAGCCCGAACGTCCGTACGTCAATTTTGGATTTGGAGAAGGCATTTTTGTATTGAAAACAACAATGCAACAGAAATTTACAAAAAAATATCATCATTCTGATAGGCAGTTCGTCCGAACGTCAGTTTGGATTTGGAAATAATATTTTTTTATTGAAAACAACAATGCAACAGAAATTACAACATAAAAATGTCTCCTCCAAATCCAAAACAAGGTATACTCATTCATTTTTGACAGTTTTTCTGTGACGCCATAGTCATCATTCTCAGTCCGAACGTCAGTTTTGGATTTGGAAAAGACATTTTTTAGTTGAAAACAACAACAATGCAACTGAAATTTACAACAACAAAATGCCTTCTCCAAATCCAAAACAAGGTATACCTACTCAGTAGATTTTTGACAGCTTTTTTTGTGACTTCTCATAGGCAGTTCGTCCGAACGTCAGTTTTGGATTTGGAGAAGACATTTTTTCATTGAAAACAACAACAAATTTGTTGGGAACATTAAAGGCTTCCAAATTAATTTAATTTTAATCACTAATAGATGTGATATTTAAAAAAGAATTAAGACAAAAAGTGAAGTAAAAAAAGGACTTTACCTAACTGTCGCTTATTATTTATGTGTTTGAACATAAATAAAATGCATTCGAATTATAGAAAATGTTAAAACAAACAGTGCATTTTTGCCAATGCAACATGTTAGAGTCGAGATATTAGCCAAAAACTAAATTTTGTTTGTGTTTTTGATAGGACATGCATGTGTTCAAGCTGGGGTACCCCGACTTTTATTAGTCGTGAAGAGTTTGTTTTTTCTTAAAATTGTGGGGAATGAATAGAACTAATAAATTAGTAAAAACAATGTATACCACAATATTAGATTTTGTTGATATAATTACCAAAAAGTGTAATTTTAAAACGAAGAACTGTATTTGAATAGCTGCATTTTTGTACGGATGTATTTGAACCAAAAGAAATTGCACTTTATTGAAAGAAAATATTATCATGAACCATTTGATTTTTAGTTTTTGGCGTCATGGCATACTGGAAGCGAAATATTAGCAAAAAAACAAAAAAATGCATTTTTGTATATAACTTTGGTAAGAAGAGATGTCAGGTGGTGCAAATTTGGGTTTAAGCTTTTCAAATAAACCCCTATCGGCCCATGACAAAAAAAACTGACAGTCCCTCTCCGCGCAAGGTCAATTTAAGGATTAACTGAACTAATGTCGTTCTTATTGAATAGAGTAGGGAATTCAACAAATATTGTTAAACGTTTGCAATTGCATAACAGCCAAGCAAAGACAAATTTGTATTGAGTAAAAACAAAAACGAGTATCTACAACAAACTGCACGTAACCTGGCAACAAAGAGAAACCCAATTGAGGCAGTTACAAATTTTAAAAGGTTAAGGACACAAATGTGGAAACAACATTAATGGAATCATATTGAGATAGCACTTCAGGAAGTTGCTCATCCAAAATACATTGAACATGTTCATACAGTTTGATTCTACTTGCTGAATCACCTCAAAACTTACAGTTGATGATAAATAAGTTAAACGAATATTGCAATTTGGGGAACCTTATTATAAATCTGGATAAATAGAAAGTTATGATAGCAGGATGTACGAGAGGAAGATGTTCACAAAGAGAGAAATGGTATTGGGGTCTAGTGAATATTGAAGTGGTCAAAAGCTACAAATACCTTGGAATAGATGTGACTCCAACCTACAATATTAAACAACATCTCGCATCAAAGCTTGTCCCAACAAAAACTGCAAATAATATTGGGTGGACTCTACTATTTAGAGGCATAGATTTTCAACATAAACTTCTTGCTTGGGTTGATTGTATTGACATAATCCAAGGATTTAACAACCATATAGAAAACGAAAGACCCCAGGTGCCGCGCACAAGTGTACGACGACTTCAAATGTGCGCTACTGTATGAAAATAGCTAGTGATCGGGCTAGCTGCCCAATACGCACTCTAAAACGTTCTTATCTCAGAACCTTTACTGAACTTATTAAAGTAATTTTAAATCCTACATTTAATTTGTATAGCAACAAATGGAAATAAAATTCTTAAGAAAAAAAATCTGAGAAATCAAATGCAAGAATATAGAATTCAACTTACAGACTTTCCAACTGATGCAAATGAGATTCTTGGCATATGATGATTAAAAATTATATCACCAGTTTCAAATGAGGTCTGTCCGAAATGTACTGACAAATTTTTGTAACTTGTCTTGTAATTGGTGGCACCATGTTTGAACACAAGACGTACCACAAGATAAGCTGTGTGTCCAACGGTAGGTAAGCAACTTCCAACTAAATTGATCACTTTGCGATCAGCCGACGTTTTAGAAGTAGTCTCCTGGACGTCAGGAACAGAAGAGGGGCAGACATGGGAATGGCCCCCGACCACCATCTGATGGTAGCTCTCGTAAGAATGAATAGAACTAATAAATTAGTAAAAACAATGTATACCACAATATTAGATTTTGTTGATATAATTACGAAAAAGTGTAATTTTAAAACGAAGAACTGACTTTGAATAGCTGCATTTTTGTACGGATGTATTTGAACCAAAAGAAATTGCACTTTATTGAAAGAAAATATTATCATGAACCATTTGATTTTTAGTTTTTGGCGTCATGGCATACTGGAAGCGAAATATTAGCAAAAAACAAAAAAATGCATTTTTGTATATAACTTTGGTAAGAAGAGATGTCAGGTGGTGCAAATTTGGGTTTAAGCTTTTCAAATAAACCCCTATCGGCCCATGACAAAAAAAACTGACAGTGCCTCTCCGCGCAAGGTCAATTTAAGGATTAACTGAACTAATGTCGTTCTTATTGAATAGAATAGGGAATTCAACAAATATTGATAAACGTTTGCAATTGCGTAACAGCCAAGCAAAGACAAATTTGTATTGAGTAAAAACAAAAACGAGTATCTACAACAAACTGCACGTAACCTGGCAACAAAGAGAAACCCAATTGAGGCAGTTACAAATTTTAAAAGGTTAAGGACACAAATGTGGAAACACTTCAGGAAGTTGCTCATCCAAAATACATTGGATCATACAGTTTGATTCTACTTGCTGAATCACCTCAAAGTTTACAGTTGGTGATAAATAAGTTAAACGAATATTGCAATTTGGGGAACCTTATTATAAATCTGGATAAATAGAAAGTTATGATAGCAGGATGTACGAGAGGAAGATGTTCACAAAGAGAGAAATGGTATTGGGGTCTAGTGAATATTGAAGTGGTCAAAAGCTACAAATACCTTGGAATAGATGTGACTCCAACCTACAATATTAAACAACATCTCGCATCAAAGCTTGTCCCAACAAAAACTGCAAATAATATTGTGTGGACTCTACTATTTAGAGGCATAGATTTTCAACATAAACTTCTTGCTTGGGTTGATTGTATTGACATAATCCAAGGATTTAACAACCATATAGAAAACGAAAGACCCCAGGTGCCGCGCACAAGTGTACGACGACTTCAAATGTGCGCTACTGTATGAAAATAGCTAGTGATCGGGCTAGCTGCCCAATACGCACTCTAAAACGTTCTTATCTCAGAACCTTTACAGAACTTATTAAAGTAATTTTAAATCCTACATTTAATTTGTATAGCAACAAATGGAAATAAATTCTTAAGAAAAAAAATCTGAGAAATCAAATGCAAGAGTATAGAATTCAACTTAAGCAAATGAGATTCTTGGCATATGATGATTAAAAATTATATCACCAGTTTCAGTGTTTACCAAATTCAGTACCGGCATTTTGCAAATGAGGTCTGTCCGAAATGTACTGACAAATTTTTGTAACTTGTCTTGTAATTGGTGGCACCATGTTTGAACACAAGACGTACCACAAGATAAGCTGTGTGTCCAACGGTAGGTAAGCAACTTCCAACTAAATTGATCACTTTGCGATTAGCCGACGCTTTAGAAGTAGTCTCCTGGACGTCAGGAACAGAAGAGGGGCAGACATGGGAATGGCCCCCGACCACCATCTGATGGTAGCTCTCGTAAGATTCTGCAGTTCGGAGATCCAAGAAAACACTCGAATGCCCAGGTTTAATACCGACAGACTAAAGGACCCATAGTTCGCCAACAAGTAGGGGACTATCTTTCCCAAGGACTGAGAACAATAAGCAGCAGTGAACCTACCTCCATCGAAGACCAATGGTGTGCTGTGAAAAATGTGGCAAAAGAATAGTCGGTCGGGCACAAGAAAGAAATAGTTCTTGACTATCCGCAGAAACCTGGAAAAAGATCGAAAACAACTTCGAGCTCGCATCGCAGCTACTCAAGCAGCAGAAAGAAATGACCTAGAGTCTACGTATCGTATGAAGACGAGAGAAGTTTACCGTAGCGTGAGACGTGACAAGCGTAACTACATCAACGCATTAGCTGAAGAAGCAGAAGAGGCCTCAAATCGGTGTGCCAGCAGAACTGTTTATATACTGGTGTACAAAGCCCAAAAACAACATCTGGTGAAAGATGTATATGGTTCCCTGTTCCATTCGGATGAGCTGGAATAAACACTTCGCTTCTTTATGAAACCGTGTGTTGCGCATCCTATACCTGATGACCCGTCCGAACCAACAAATGCCCGAATTCGCAGCACACCTCCCAGTAGAGAGTAGAGATGGATTAAAACACTGAAAAACAACAAGGCGGTAGGACTGGACGGTATTCCTGCAGAGCTCTTACAAGCAGCACCAACCACATCAACTCAGAGAGTTGAGCCTGGAAGAGAGAGAGCCTGGAAGAGAGAGAGCCTGGAACTCTGAGTGCTTCCCAAAGGAGTGGAAAAAGGGAATGACCGTCAAGCTCCCGAAGAAAGCAGATTTGATGCAGTGTGAAAACTGGAAATGGTGGAATTCAATGGAGTTTGACATCCCAACTTAAACATCTGGACAACGCGGACGACGTATGCTTACTCAAGGGAAGAGAAACAAGCAGACATCGTGGGGCTGAAAATTCGTCAGCATCGGACGAAACTCATCCGTGCAAGACAATATTTCTGGACAACCGGTAGAGAAAGTAGAAGACTTCCAATCGCCAAAGGCGGAACAAAACAAGACGTCGACAGTGGTATTAAAAAGGCAAAGGCGGCTTTCGGGATGCTGTCCAAAATATGGACAAATAATGCTATAAGCTTAAAGACTAAGCTGAGATTGTTCCGCTCCAATGTTGAATCCGTGCATCTGTGCAGCAGGTAGAGAACACATGGGGCAGGACAGTCCAAAGGGAATCTGCACAGCTGGGAAAGAGTTCCAGAAACCGTACACAATGGCGCGTAGGAGTAGTAAAGGCCCTATGCCCTTAAGGGGATCACAACGGACTCATTAAGGGGTGAAGACCTAAATATGTATGCATGTAGTATTTGTATATTCAATTAAATATATACATATACCTTATGGAATTTAAAAATACACAATATTCCAATAAAACAATGTACATACCTGAGATAACAATTTATGATGGAGAAGACATTTTTGTATTGAAAACAACAACAATGCAACTGAAATTTACAACAACAAAAAGCCTTCTTCTAAATTCTGCTGCCACCTGTCATCAATAGGAAATAACATCTACCTGATTCCAGTTTCTGCTAAATTCTGCTGCCACCTGTCATCAATCGGAAATAAAACCTACCTGATTCCGGTTTCTGCTAAATTCTGCTGCCACCTGTCATCAATCGGAAATAACACCTACCTGATTCCAGTTTCTGCTAAATTCTGCTGCCACCTGTCATCAATCGAAAACACCTACCTGATTCCAGTTTCTGCTAAATTCTGCTGCCACCTGTCATCAATCGGAAATAACACCTACCTGATTCCAGTTTCTGCTAAATTCTGCTGCCACCTGCCATCAATCGAAAACACCTACCTGATTCCAGTTTCTGCTAAATTCTGCTGCCACCTGTCATCAATTCCAGTATTTGCTAACACATCTCAGACATCGTTACTAACCAGAATTTCCACTTTTCTAGTTTCAACTTCCGATTATTCATCAAAGACACCACGACATCAAAGGAAAATTTTGTAGGCAGTACTTTTGGTATGTTTAATTATACACATAATCAACACTAGCACGATAATTATTAGAGAGTTTTGCGAAAATCATATTTTCGTGTTGGCTTATATTTAACCGGCTTTGTGAAACCTACTCAATGTCCACGCCAACGCCAAAAACTAAAAAAACAAATGGTTCATGATAATATTTTCTTTCAATAAAGTGCAATTTCTTTTGGTTCAAAAAGATCCGTACAAAAATGCAGCTAGTCAAAGTCAATTCTTTGTTTTAAAATTACACTTTTTCCTAATTATATCAACAAAATCTAATATTGTGGTATACATTTTTTTTGCTAATTTAGAAGCTCTATTCATTCCCCACAATTTTAAGAAAAACCAAACTCTTCACGACTAGTAAAAGTCGAGGTACCCCAACTCGAACACATGCATGACCTATCAAAAACACAAACAAAATTTAGTTTTTGGCAAATATCTCGACTCTAACATGTTGCACTGGCAAAAATGCACTGTTTGTTTTAACATTTTCTATAATTTGAGTGCATTTTCTTTTTGTTCCTAAATACTAAGCGATAGTTAGGTAAATTCCTTTTTTTACTTCACTTTGTCTTAATTTTTTTTGTAAATATCAATTAAAATTATTTAGAAGTCTTTAATGTTCCTAACAAATTTGTTTTCAATGAAGAAATGTCTGTTCCAAATCCAAAACTGACGTTCGGACGAACTGCCTATTGGAAAGATGACTATGGCGTCACAGATAAATGTCAAAAATGTAAAGAGTATACCTTGTTTTGGATAGAAGACATTTTGTTGTAGTAAATTTCAGTTGTACTTCTGTTGTTTTCAATAAAAATATAACTTCTCCAAATCCAAATCTAATCTAATCTAATGAGTTTGGGGTACTGGGGTACTGCCTACTTACTTTGATGTCGTGGTGTTTTTGATGAATAATCGGAAGTTGAAACTAGAAAGGTGGAAATTCTGGTTCGTGAATTCCCTAACGATGTCTGAGATGTTTTAGCAAATACTGGAATCAGGTAGGTGTTATTTCTGATTGATGACAGGTGGCAGCAGAATTTAGCAGAAACTGGAATCAGGTAGGTGTTTTCGATTGATGACAGGTGGCAGCAGAATTTAGCAGAAACTGGAATCAGGTAGGTGTTATTTCCGATTGATGACAGGTGGCAGCAGAATTTAGCAGAAACTGGAATCAGGTAGGTTTTATTTCCGATTGATGACAGGTGGCAGCAGAATTTAGCAGAAACTGGAATCAGATAAGTGTTATTTCCGATTGATGACAGGTGGCAGCAGAATTTAGCAGAAACTGGAATCAGGTAGGTGTTATTTCCTATTGATGACAGGTGGCAGCAGAATTTAACAGAAACTGGAATCAGGTAGGTGTTATTTCCGATTGATGACAGGTGGCACCAGAATTTAGCAGAATCAGGAACAGAAGAGGGGCAGACATGGACCACCATCTGATGGTAACTCTCGTAAATTTTTTCAGTTCGGAGATCCAAGAGCTGGCGGTGTAAATACTAAGCGACAGTTAGGTAAATTCCTTTTTTAACTTCAATTTTTGTCTTAATATTTTTTTAAAAATATCAATTAAATTAATTTAGAAGCCTTTGATGTTTCTAACAAATTTGTTGTTGTTTTCAATGAAGAAATGTCTGTTCCAAATCCAAAACTGACTGTCGGACGAACTGCCTATTAGAAAGATGACTATGGCGTCACAGATAAATGTCACAGTAAGTAAACAGAGTAACAGCTTTAGATTTGGAAAAGACATTTCTTAATTGAAAACAACAACAAATTTGTTAGGAACATTAAAGACTTCCAAATTAATTTAATTTTAATCACTAATAGATGTGATATTTAAAAAAGAAATAAGACAAAAAGTGAAGTAAAAAAAGGACTTTACCTAACTGTCGCTTATTATTTATGTGTTTGAACAAAAATAAAATGCATTCGAATTATAGAAAATGTTAAAACAAACAGTGCATTTTTGCCAATGCAACATGTTAGAGTAGAGATATTAGCCAAAAACTAAATTTTGTTTGTGTTTTTGATAGGACATGCATGTGTTCAAGCTGGGGTACCCCGACTTTTATTAGTCGTGAAGAGTTTGTTTTTTCTTAAAATTGTGGGGAATGAATAGAACTAATAAATTAGTAAAAACAATGTATACCACAATATTAGATTTTGTTGATATAATTACGAAAAAGTGTAATTTTAAAACGAAGAACTGACTTTGAATAGCTGCATTTTTGTACGGATGTATTTGAACCAAAAGAAATTGCACTTTATTGAAAGAAAATATTATCATGAACCATTTGATTTTTAGTTTTTGGCGTCATGGCATACTGGAAGCGAAATATTAGCAAAAAACAAAAAAATGCATTTTTGTATATAACTTTGGTAAGAAGAGATGTCAGGTGGTGCAAATTTGGGTTTAAGCTTTTCAAATAAACCCCTATCGGCCCATGACAAAAAAAACTGACAGTGCCTCTCCGCGCAAGGTCAATTTAAGGATTAACTGAACTAATGTCGTTCTTATTGAATAGAATAGGGAATTCAACAAATATTGATAAACGTTTGCAATTGCGTAACAGCCAAGCAAAGACAAATTTGTATTGAGTAAAAACAAAAACGAGTATCTACAACAAACTGCACGTAACCTGGCAACAAAGAGAAACCCAATTGAGGCAGTTACAAATTTTAAAAGGTTAAGGACACAAATGTGGAAACACTTCAGGAAGTTGCTCATCCAAAATACATTGGATCATACAGTTTGATTCTACTTGCTGAATCACCTCAAAGTTTACAGTTGGTGATAAATAAGTTAAACGAATATTGCAATTTGGGGAACCTTATTATAAATCTGGATAAATAGAAAGTTATGATAGCAGGATGTACGAGAGGAAGATGTTCACAAAGAGAGAAATGGTATTGGGGTCTAGTGAATATTGAAGTGGTCAAAAGCTACAAATACCTTGGAATAGATGTGACTCCAACCTACAATATTAAACAACATCTCGCATCAAAGCTTGTCCCAACAAAAACTGCAAATAATATTGTGTGGACTCTACTATTTAGAGGCATAGATTTTCAACATAAACTTCTTGCTTGGGTTGATTGTATTGACATAATCCAAGGATTTAACAACCATATAGAAAACGAAAGACCCCAGGTGCCGCGCACAAGTGTACGACGACTTCAAATGTGCGCTACTGTATGAAAATAGCTAGTGATCGGGCTAGCTGCCCAATACGCACTCTAAAACGTTCTTATCTCAGAACCTTTACAGAACTTATTAAAGTAATTTTAAATCCTACATTTAATTTGTATAGCAACAAATGGAAATAAATTCTTAAGAAAAAAAATCTGAGAAATCAAATGCAAGAGTATAGAATTCAACTTAAGCAAATGAGATTCTTGGCATATGATGATTAAAAATTATATCACCAGTTTCAGTGTTTACCAAATTCAGTACCGGCATTTTGCAAATGAGGTCTGTCCGAAATGTACTGACAAATTTTTGTAACTTGTCTTGTAATTGGTGGCACCATGTTTGAACACAAGACGTACCACAAGATAAGCTGTGTGTCCAACGGTAGGTAAGCAACTTCCAACTAAATTGATCACTTTGCGATTAGCCGACGCTTTAGAAGTAGTCTCCTGGACGTCAGGAACAGAAGAGGGGCAGACATGGGAATGGCCCCCGACCACCATCTGATGGTAGCTCTCGTAAGATTCTGCAGTTCGGAGATCCAAGAAAACACTCGAATGCCCAGGTTTAATACCGACAGACTAAAGGACCCATAGTTCGCCAACAAGTAGGGGACTATCTTTCCCAAGGACTGAGAACAATAAGCAGCAGTGAACCTACCTCCATCGAAGACCAATGGTGTGCTGTGAAAAATGTGGCAAAAGAATAGTCGGTCGGGCACAAGAAAGAAATAGTTCTTGACTATCCGCAGAAACCTGGAAAAAGATCGAAAACAACTTCGAGCTCGCATCGCAGCTACTCAAGCAGCAGAAAGAAATGACCTAGAGTCTACGTATCGTATGAAGACGAGAGAAGTTTACCGTAGCGTGAGACGTGACAAGCGTAACTACATCAACGCATTAGCTGAAGAAGCAGAAGAGGCCTCAAATCGGTGTGCCAGCAGAACTGTTTATATACTGGTGTACAAAGCCCAAAAACAACATCTGGTGAAAGATGTATATGGTTCCCTGTTCCATTCGGATGAGCTGGAATAAACACTTCGCTTCTTTATGAAACCGTGTGTTACGCATCCTATACCTGATGACCCGTCCGAACCAACAAATGCCCGAATTCGCAGCACACCTCCCAGTAGAGAGTAGAGATGGATTAAAACACTGAAAAACAACAAGGCGGTAGGACTGGACGGTATTCCTGCAGAGCTCTTACAAGCAGCACCAACCACATCAACTCAGAGAGTTGAGCCTGGAAGAGAGAGAGCCTGGAAGAGAGAGAGCCTGGAACTCTGAGTGCTTCCCAAAGGAGTGGAAAAAGGGAATGACCGTCAAGCTCCCGAAGAAAGCAGATTTGATGCAGTGTGAAAACTGGAAATGGTGGAATTCAATGGAGTTTGACATCCCAACTTAAACATCTGGACTACGCGGACGACGTATGCTTACTCAAGGGAAGAGAAAGAAGCAGACATCGTGGGGCTGAAAATTCACACGGCAAAAATATAAATGATCAGCATCGGACGAAACTCATCCGTGCAAGACAATATTTCTGGACAACCGGTAGAGAAAGTAGAAGACTTCCAATCGCCAAAGGCGGAACAAAACAAGACGTCGACAGTCGTATTAAAAAGGCAATGGCGGCTTTCGGAATGCTGTCCAAAATATGGACAAATAATGCTATAAGCTGACTAAGCTGAGATTGTTCCGCTCCAATGTTGAATCCGTGCATCTGTGCAGCAGGTAGAGAACACATGGGGCAGGAAAATATGCCAAAGTTTCAACCACATACGGCACAGGTACCTGCCCTCTTCAAAGAAGCTCTGGTATTTCCGATACATAAGAAAGGAGACGCAGTTTTTGACACAATAGATAGAAACGCACTATACCTACTTAAAATTAAATCAACTGGGTATGTCGACAAAAATGCTTAGAATAATAAAGAAGCTGTACAACATACATACTGTCAGCAGTATGGGGTGGAACAAAAGCATCAGAATGATTTGAAACACAAACTGGATTGAAACAAGGATGTTTATTAAGAGCCATTTTATTTGTGCTTTTCATAGATGATGACAGCTTGTCTACCTGCCGGAGACAACTATTGCTGAGTCACCTGAAAGTTTACAGTTGATGATAAATAAGTTAAACGAATATTGCAATTTGTGGAACCTTATTATAAATCGTGATGAATCGAAAGTTATGAGAAATGGTATTGCGGTCGAGTAAATATTAAAAATTATTTAAAAAAAAATCTGTAATCTGTAATTGCCGGGTAATATCCTTAATCTATCAGTTTCTTAACTTCTGTTAATATAAAAAGAATAAGTGTTGGGTGTGATGATGTAGATAAACAAACATTATCGGAATGTTTTAAATTCAATCAAATAAAAAAAAACCTAGAAAACATGTAAACAAGAGAAAAATAGAAACTTATTCGTTAAATAAGTTTTGTTTTTGTTTTGTAGGTAGTAACAGCAATAAAAAGGTATATAGGAAAAAAGTAATTTTTTTTTCTAAAAAGAAAGGCTCACCAAAAATTAAGAAATACTCCTCCTCGCTCGCTTGGATTGTGTTTATTTACTGCACAGCTTTCAATTTAACTTCAAACACCAATGTACTGTTTGGTGGGGTTGTTGGTGGGGATCCTTGCGCACCGTAGGCCATATGTGCTGGACAAGTGATGCGTCTCTTTCCTCTAACCTTCACCAACATCCCAGCCCTTGCTGACTTCGCCGCGACCCAAACCAAACTTGAATGGACCGCCTTGTTTGAGACTGGCAAATACTTTGTTGTTTAACTTGAGACGACCTTCATAACAGACGTCCGCCCTTTTGCCTGTTTTTGCCACGGGTCCGTAACCCACGCGAATGTCTTTAACTTTCACACCACCTCCATTTTGCTTTTGGGCTCCTTGTTGTTGCCTTCTTCCTTGTCTTTTTTCTGCTTGCTCTCTTTCTTTTGTGGTTCGACGCCGTTTTACTTGGGCTTCACTCGTCTTCACTTTCGACTTCTTCCTCATCATCGTCGTCGTCGTCGTAATCATCATCTTCGTCATCATCGCATCTGGCTCACCATTGAAATCGCTGTCATCTTCTTCATCATCGTCGTCATTTTCTTCGGCTACCGCCTCTGCGGCTATTTTGCCAGATTTGCTGTTGTTGGCTTATGCATCAGATTTATTTAGCTTCTTTGACAAAGCCATCATCTCTTCCATTGCATCGGATTCCTCATCGGATAAATCCTCCATTTGGTCACTTAGATCTGTGATATATCTAGAAATGTGAATTATTCCATCGCCTTGACTCTGGAGAGAAATTTCATCGCATTCGTTGAAGTTCAAATCTAACATAACTTGTTCGGCGGTGTTCTTGCCTAGAGTACCTTCAAATCAAATATTTGATGTTCTCGTATGTGATTAAAAGCTGGATGGGTCCATCGCTGCGCGAGGTAACATCAAGAGCGGCTTTACAAATTGTTTAAATGCAACTTAATTCACAAATCTGATAGCACGCGAAGTGGTCGAAAGCTACAAATACCTTCTAATAGATGTGACTCCAACCTAAAAAAAAAAATAATATTAGTTGGACTCTACTTTTTTATCTCAAAACCTTTACAGAACTTATTTAAGTCATTTTAAATCCTATATTTTAATTGTATAGCAACAAATAAAAATAAATTTCTTAAGAAAAAAAAAATCTGAGAAATCAATATGGAAGAGTATAAAATTTAACTTACAGAATCTCCAACCGATGCAAATGAGATTCTTGGCATATTGGATTAAAAATTATATAACCAGTTTCTTTTTTTAACAAATTCAGTGCCTTGGTGTTCACATTAAAAATTACATTGGTACCGGCATTTTGCAAATAAGGTCTGTCCGAACTGTACTGACAAATTTTTTTATCTTGTCTTGTAATTGGTGGCACCATGTTTTAACACGAAACGTGCCCAACGATAGGCGAGCAACTTCCATATAACATAATAAACAGAAAACAAAGTTACATAAAACGTCACGCAAAAATTAAAAAAAAAAATGATGACAAAAAAAACATGGCAGCTCTCTAGTTCGAAGAGTCAGTAGCTTACAAATAGAAATTAATGAATATAATCAGTTGGCTTTCAACTAAAAATTAACATAATAATACATTTAAACCGATATAAAAAAAAAATATACACTTTTTTGCAAAAATACTGAATATAGTATGCGTTGTTTGTTTACATTCTTCGAACAAGATTCACCGTTTTCTTTTTTTTTTCTATTTTTGTGTGAAAGAGAAGCGACGAAGACAAATGCGTAAAAAGCCTAATTACACGGCGCATATTTAGTTGCGCATGTATGAAGTGCAAAAGAGAAAGGAAATAAAAAATTCGTACAATTTTATTCTTTTTCTCCTTTGCACTTCATACATGCGCAACTAAACATGAGGAAGTGTAATATTGGTCTTAGGTCTTTGACATTTTTTTTTGTGACGCCAGTCATCTTTTTTAGCCCGAACGTCCGTACGTCAATTTTGGATTTGGAGAAGGCATTTTTGTATTGAAAACAACAATGCAACAGAAATTTACAAAAAAATATCATCATTCTGATAGGCAGTTCGTCCGAACGTCAGTTTGGATTTGGAAATAATATTTTTTTATTGAAAACAACAATGCAACAGAAATTACAACATAAAAATGTCTCCTCCAAATCCAAAACAAGGTATACTCATTCATTTTTGACAGTTTTTCTGTGACGCCATAGTCATCATTCTCAGTCCGAACGTCAGTTTTGGATTTGGAAAAGACATTTTTTAGTTGAAAACAACAACAATGCAACTGAAATTTACAACAACAAAATGCCTTCTCCAAATCCAAAACAAGGTATACCTACTCAGTAGATTTTTGACAGCTTTTTTTGTGACTTCTCATAGGCAGTTCGTCCGAACGTCAGTTTTGGATTTGGAGAAGACATTTTTTCATTGAAAACAACAACAAATTTGTTGGGAACATTAAAGGCTTCCAAATTAATTTAATTTTAATCACTAATAGATGTGATATTTAAAAAAGAATTAAGACAAAAAGTGAAGTAAAAAAAGGACTTTACCTAACTGTCGCTTATTATTTATGTGTTTGAACATAAATAAAATGCATTCGAATTATAGAAAATGTTAAAACAAACAGTGCATTTTTGCCAATGCAACATGTTAGAGTCGAGATATTAGCCAAAAACTAAATTTTGTTTGTGTTTTTGATAGGACATGCATGTGTTCAAGCTGGGGTACCCCGACTTTTATTAGTCGTGAAGAGTTTGTTTTTTCTTAAAATTGTGGGGAATGAATAGAACTAATAAATTAGTAAAAACAATGTATACCACAATATTAGATTTTGTTGATATAATTACCAAAAAGTGTAATTTTAAAACGAAGAACTGTATTTGAATAGCTGCATTTTTGTACGGATGTATTTGAACCAAAAGAAATTGCACTTTATTGAAAGAAAATATTATCATGAACCATTTGATTTTTAGTTTTTGGCGTCATGGCATACTGGAAGCGAAATATTAGCAAAAAAACAAAAAAATGCATTTTTGTATATAACTTTGGTAAGAAGAGATGTCAGGTGGTGCAAATTTGGGTTTAAGCTTTTCAAATAAACCCCTATCGGCCCATGACAAAAAAAACTGACAGTCCCTCTCCGCGCAAGGTCAATTTAAGGATTAACTGAACTAATGTCGTTCTTATTGAATAGAGTAGGGAATTCAACAAATATTGTTAAACGTTTGCAATTGCATAACAGCCAAGCAAAGACAAATTTGTATTGAGTAAAAACAAAAACGAGTATCTACAACAAACTGCACGTAACCTGGCAACAAAGAGAAACCCAATTGAGGCAGTTACAAATTTTAAAAGGTTAAGGACACAAATGTGGAAACAACATTAATGGAATCATATTGAGATAGCACTTCAGGAAGTTGCTCATCCAAAATACATTGAACATGTTCATACAGTTTGATTCTACTTGCTGAATCACCTCAAAACTTACAGTTGATGATAAATAAGTTAAACGAATATTGCAATTTGGGGAACCTTATTATAAATCTGGATAAATAGAAAGTTATGATAGCAGGATGTACGAGAGGAAGATGTTCACAAAGAGAGAAATGGTATTGGGGTCTAGTGAATATTGAAGTGGTCAAAAGCTACAAATACCTTGGAATAGATGTGACTCCAACCTACAATATTAAACAACATCTCGCATCAAAGCTTGTCCCAACAAAAACTGCAAATAATATTGGGTGGACTCTACTATTTAGAGGCATAGATTTTCAACATAAACTTCTTGCTTGGGTTGATTGTATTGACATAATCCAAGGATTTAACAACCATATAGAAAACGAAAGACCCCAGGTGCCGCGCACAAGTGTACGACGACTTCAAATGTGCGCTACTGTATGAAAATAGCTAGTGATCGGGCTAGCTGCCCAATACGCACTCTAAAACGTTCTTATCTGAGAACCTTTACTGAACTTATTAAAGTAATTTTAAATCCTACATTTAATTTGTATAGCAACAAATGGAAATAAAATTCTTAAGAAAAAAAATCTGAGAAATCAAATGCAAGAATATAGAATTCAACTTACAGACTTTCCAACTGATGCAAATGAGATTCTTGGCATATGATGATTAAAAATTATATCACCAGTTTCAAATGAGGTCTGTCCGAAATGTACTGACAAATTTTTGTAACTTGTCTTGTAATTGGTGGCACCATGTTTGAACACAAGACGTACCACAAGATAAGCTGTGTGTCCAACGGTAGGTAAGCAACTTCCAACTAAATTGATCACTTTGCGATCAGCCGACGTTTTAGAAGTAGTCTCCTGGACGTCAGGAACAGAAGAGGGGCAGACATGGGAATGGCCCCCGACCACCATCTGATGGTAGCTCTCGTAAGATTCTGCAGTTCGGAGATCCAAGAAAACACTCGAATGCCCAGGTTTAATACCGACAGACTAAAGGACCCATAGTTCGCCAACAAGTAGGGGACTATCTTTCCCAAGGACTGAGAACAATAAGCAGCAGTGAACCTACCTCCATCGAAGACCAATGGTGTGCTGTGAAAAATGTGGCAAAAGAATAGTCGGTCGGGCACAAGAAAGAAATAGTTCTTGACTATCCGCAGAAACCTGGAAAAAGATCGAAAACAACTTCGAGCTCGCATCGCAGCTACTCAAGCAGCAGAAAGAAATGACCTAGAGTCTACGTATCGTATGAAGACGAGAGAAGTTTACCGTAGCGTGAGACGTGACAAGCGTAACTACATCAACGCATTAGCTGAAGAAGCAGAAGAGGCCTCAAATCGGTGTGCCAGCAGAACTGTTTATATACTGGTGTACAAAGCCCAAAAACAACATCTGGTGAAAGATGTATATGGTTCCCTGTTCCATTCGGATGAGCTGGAATAAACACTTCGCTTCTTTATGAAACCGTGTGTTGCGCATCCTATACCTGATGACCCGTCCGAACCAACAAATGCCCGAATTCGCAGCACACCTCCCAGTAGAGAGTAGAGATGGATTAAAACACTGAAAAACAACAAGGCGGTAGGACTGGACGGTATTCCTGCAGAGCTCTTACAAGCAGCACCAACCACATCAACTCAGAGAGTTGAGCCTGGAAGAGAGAGAGCCTGGAACTCTGAGTGCTTCCCAAAGGAGTGGAAAAAGGGAATGACCGTCAAGCTCCCGAAGAAAGCAGATTTGATGCAGTGTGAAAACTGGAAATGGTGGAATTCAATGGAGTTTGACATCCCAACTTAAACATCTGGACTACGCGGACGGGAAGAGAAAGAAGCAGACATCGTGGGGCTGAAAATTCACACGGCAAAAATATAAATGATCAGCATCGGACGAAACTCATCCGTGCAAGACAATATTTCTGGACAACCGGTAGAGAAAGTAGAAGACTTCCAATCGCCAAAGGCGGAACAAAACAAGACGTCGACAGTCGTATTAAAAAGGCAATGGCGGCTTTCGGAATGCTGTCCAAAATATGGACAAATAATGCTATAAGCTGACTAAGCTGAGATTGTTCCGCTCCAATGTTGAATCCGTGCATCTGTGCAGCAGGTAGAGAACACATGGGGCAGGAAAATATGCCAAAGTTTCAACCACATACGGCACAGGTACCTGCCCTCTTCAAAGAAGCTCTGGTATTTCCGATACATAAGAAAGGAGACGCAAATGATCCAACAAATTATAGATGTATCTTATTTACAAATTCCATACCAAGAATCTTTACAGCAGTGCTACTCTCAACAAAATCGGTGGACGAAAATAAGCTCCACAATCTTATACCTTCAACGAAAATTAAACATATTCTTTGTAGATTTAAAGGCAGTTTTTGACACAATAGATAGAAACGCACTATACCTACTTAAAATTAAATCAACTGGGTATGTCGACAAAAATGCTTAGAATAATAAAGAAGCTGTACAACATACATACTGTCAGCAGTATGGGGTGGAACAAAAGCATCAGAATGATTTGAAACACAAACTGGATTGAAACAAGGATGTTTATTAAGAGCCATTTTATTTGTGCTTTTCATAGATGATGACAGCTTGTCTACCTGCCGGAGACAACTATTGCTGAGTCACCTGAAAGTTTACAGTTGATGATAAATAAGTTAAACGAATATTGCAATTTGTGGAACCTTATTATAAATCGTGATGAATCGAAAGTTATGAGAAATGGTATTGCGGTCGAGTAAATATTAAAAATTATTTTAAAAAAAATCTGTAATCTGTAATTGCCGGGTAATATCCTTAATCTATCAGTTTCTTAACTTCTGTTAATATAAAAAGAATAAGTGTTGGGTGTGATGATGTAGATAAACAAACATTATCGGAATGTTTTAAATTCAATCAAATAAAAAAAAACCTAGAAAACATGTAAACAAGAGAAAAATAGAAACTTATTCGTTAAATAAGTTTTGTTTTTGTTTTGTAGGTAGTAACAGCAATAAAAAGGTATATAGGAAAAAAGTAATTTTTTTTTCTAAAAAGAAAGGCTCACCAAAAATTAAGAAATACTCCTCCTCGCTCGCTTGGATTGTGTTTATTTACTGCACAGCTTTCAATTTAACTTCAAACACCAATGTACTGTTTGGTGGGGTTGTTGGTGGGGATCCTTGCGCACCGTAGGCCATATGTGCTGGACAAGTGATGCGTCTCTTTCCTCTAACCTTCACCAACATCCCAGCCCTTGCTGACTTCGCCGCGACCCAAACCAAACTTGAATGGACCGCCTTGTTTGAGACTGGCAAATACTTTGTTGTTTAACTTGAGACGACCTTCATAACAGACGTCCGCCCTTTTGCCTGTTTTTGCCACGGGTCCGTAACCCACGCGAATGTCTTTAACTTTCACACCACCTCCATTTTGCTTTTGGGCTCCTTGTTGTTGCCTTCTTCCTTGTCTTTTTTCTGCTTGCTCTCTTTCTTTTGTGGTTCGACGCCGTTTTACTTGGGCTTCACTCGTCTTCACTTTCGACTTCTTCCTCATCATCGTCGTCGTCGTCGTAATCATCATCTTCGTCATCATCGCATCTGGCTCACCATTGAAATCGCTGTCATCTTCTTCATCATCGTCGTCATTTTCTTCGGCTACCGCCTCTGCGGCTATTTTGCCAGATTTGCTGTTGTTGGCTTATGCATCAGATTTATTTAGCTTCTTTGACAAAGCCATCATCTCTTCCATTGCATCGGATTCCTCATCGGATAAATCCTCCATTTGGTCACTTAGATCTGTGATATATCTAGAAATGTGAATTATTCCATCGCCTTGACTCTGGAGAGAAATTTCATCGCATTCGTTGAAGTTCAAATCTAACATAACTTGTTCGGCGGTGTTCTTGCCTAGAGTACCTTCAAATCAAATATTTGATGTTCTCGTATGTGATTAAAAGCTGGATGGGTCCATCGCTGCGCGAGGTAACATCAAGAGCGGCTTTACAAATTGTTTAAATGCAACTTAATTCACAAATCTGATAGCACGCGAAGTGGTCGAAAGCTACAAATACCTTCTAATAGATGTGACTCCAACCTAAAAAAAAAATAATATTAGTTGGACTCTACTTTTTTATCTCAAAACCTTTACAGAACTTATTTAAGTCATTTTAAATCCTATATTTTAATTGTATAGCAACAAATAAAAATAAATTTCTTAAGAAAAAAAAAATCTGAGAAATCAATATGGAAGAGTATAAAATTTAACTTACAGAATCTCCAACCGATGCAAATGAGATTCTTGGCATATTGGATTAAAAATTATATAACCAGTTTCTTTTTTTAACAAATTCAGTGCCTTGGTGTTCACATTAAAAATTACATTGGTACCGGCATTTTGCAAATAAGGTCTGTCCGAACTGTACTGACAAATTTTTTTATCTTGTCTTGTAATTGGTGGCACCATGTTTTAACACGAAACGTGCCCAACGATAGGCGAGCAACTTCCATATAACATAATAAACAGAAAACAAAGTTACATAAAACGTCACGCAAAAATTAAAAAAAAAAATGATGACAAAAAAAACATGGCAGCTCTCTAGTTCGAAGAGTCAGTAGCTTACAAATAGAAATTAATGAATATAATCAGTTGGCTTTCAACTAAAAATTAACATAATAATACATTTAAACCGATATAAAAAAAAAATATACACTTTTTTGCAAAAATACTGAATATAGTATGCGTTGTTTGTTTACATTCTTCGAACAAGATTCACCGTTTTCTTTTTTTTTTCTATTTTTGTGTGAAAGAGAAGCGACGAAGACAAATGCGTAAAAAGCCTAATTACACGGCGCATATTTAGTTGCGCATGTATGAAGTGCAAAAGAGAAAGGAAATAAAAAATTCGTACAATTTTATTCTTTTTCTCCTTTGCACTTCATACATGCGCAACTAAACATGAGGAAGTGTAATATTGGTCTTAGGTCTTTGACATTTTTTTTTGTGACGCCAGTCATCTTTTTTAGCCCGAACGTCCGTACGTCAATTTTGGATTTGGAGAAGGCATTTTTGTATTGAAAACAACAATGCAACAGAAATTTACAAAAAAATATCATCATTCTGATAGGCAGTTCGTCCGAACGTCAGTTTGGATTTGGAAATAATATTTTTTTATTGAAAACAACAATGCAACAGAAATTACAACATAAAAATGTCTCCTCCAAATCCAAAACAAGGTATACTCATTCATTTTTGACAGTTTTTCTGTGACGCCATAGTCATCATTCTCAGTCCGAACGTCAGTTTTGGATTTGGAAAAGACATTTTTTAGTTGAAAACAACAACAATGCAACTGAAATTTACAACAACAAAATGCCTTCTCCAAATCCAAAACAAGGTATACCTACTCAGTAGATTTTTGACAGCTTTTTTTGTGACTTCTCATAGGCAGTTCGTCCGAACGTCAGTTTTGGATTTGGAGAAGACATTTTTTCATTGAAAACAACAACAAATTTGTTGGGAACATTAAAGGCTTCCAAATTAATTTAATTTTAATCACTAATAGATGTGATATTTAAAAAAGAATTAAGACAAAAAGTGAAGTAAAAAAAGGACTTTACCTAACTGTCGCTTATTATTTATGTGTTTGAACATAAATAAAATGCATTCGAATTATAGAAAATGTTAAAACAAACAGTGCATTTTTGCCAATGCAACATGTTAGAGTCGAGATATTAGCCAAAAACTAAATTTTGTTTGTGTTTTTGATAGGACATGCATGTGTTCAAGCTGGGGTACCCCGACTTTTATTAGTCGTGAAGAGTTTGTTTTTTCTTAAAATTGTGGGGAATGAATAGAACTAATAAATTAGTAAAAACAATGTATACCACAATATTAGATTTTGTTGATATAATTACCAAAAAGTGTAATTTTAAAACGAAGAACTGTATTTGAATAGCTGCATTTTTGTACGGATGTATTTGAACCAAAAGAAATTGCACTTTATTGAAAGAAAATATTATCATGAACCATTTGATTTTTAGTTTTTGGCGTCATGGCATACTGGAAGCGAAATATTAGCAAAAAAACAAAAAAATGCATTTTTGTATATAACTTTGGTAAGAAGAGATGTCAGGTGGTGCAAATTTGGGTTTAAGCTTTTCAAATAAACCCCTATCGGCCCATGACAAAAAAAACTGACAGTCCCTCTCCGCGCAAGGTCAATTTAAGGATTAACTGAACTAATGTCGTTCTTATTGAATAGAGTAGGGAATTCAACAAATATTGTTAAACGTTTGCAATTGCATAACAGCCAAGCAAAGACAAATTTGTATTGAGTAAAAACAAAAACGAGTATCTACAACAAACTGCACGTAACCTGGCAACAAAGAGAAACCCAATTGAGGCAGTTACAAATTTTAAAAGGTTAAGGACACAAATGTGGAAACAACATTAATGGAATCATATTGAGATAGCACTTCAGGAAGTTGCTCATCCAAAATACATTGAACATGTTCATACAGTTTGATTCTACTTGCTGAATCACCTCAAAACTTACAGTTGATGATAAATAAGTTAAACGAATATTGCAATTTGGGGAACCTTATTATAAATCTGGATAAATAGAAAGTTATGATAGCAGGATGTACGAGAGGAAGATGTTCACAAAGAGAGAAATGGTATTGGGGTCTAGTGAATATTGAAGTGGTCAAAAGCTACAAATACCTTGGAATAGATGTGACTCCAACCTACAATATTAAACAACATCTCGCATCAAAGCTTGTCCCAACAAAAACTGCAAATAATATTGGGTGGACTCTACTATTTAGAGGCATAGATTTTCAACATAAACTTCTTGCTTGGGTTGATTGTATTGACATAATCCAAGGATTTAACAACCATATAGAAAACGAAAGACCCCAGGTGCCGCGCACAAGTGTACGACGACTTCAAATGTGCGCTACTGTATGAAAATAGCTAGTGATCGGGCTAGCTGCCCAATACGCACTCTAAAACGTTCTTATCTCAGAACCTTTACTGAACTTATTAAAGTAATTTTAAATCCTACATTTAATTTGTATAGCAACAAATGGAAATAAAATTCTTAAGAAAAAAAATCTGAGAAATCAAATGCAAGAATATAGAATTCAACTTACAGACTTTCCAACTGATGCAAATGAGATTCTTGGCATATGATGATTAAAAATTATATCACCAGTTTCAAATGAGGTCTGTCCGAAATGTACTGACAAATTTTTGTAACTTGTCTTGTAATTGGTGGCACCATGTTTGAACACAAGACGTACCACAAGATAAGCTGTGTGTCCAACGGTAGGTAAGCAACTTCCAACTAAATTGATCACTTTGCGATCAGCCGACGTTTTAGAAGTAGTCTCCTGGACGTCAGGAACAGAAGAGGGGCAGACATGGGAATGGCCCCCGACCACCATCTGATGGTAGCTCTCGTAAGATTCTGCAGTTCGGAGATCCAAGAAAACACTCGACAGACTAAAGGACCCATAGTTCGCCAACAAGTAGGGGACTATCTTTCCCAAGGACTGAGAACAATAAGCAGCAGTGAACCTACCTCCATCGAAGACCAATGGTGTGCTGTGAAAAATGTGGCAAAAGAATAGTCGGTCGGGCACAAGAAAGAAATAGTTCTTGACTATCCGCAGAAACCTGGAAAAAGATCGAAAACAACTTCGAGCTCGCATCGCAGCTACTCAAGCAGCAGAAAGAAATGACCTAGAGTCTACGTATCGTATGAAGACGAGAGAAGTTTACCGTAGCGTGAGACGTGACAAGCGTAACTACATCAACGCATTAGCTGAAGAAGCAGAAGAGGCCTCAAATCGGTGTGCCAGCAGAACTGTTTATATACTGGTGTACAAAGCCCAAAAACAACATCTGGTGAAAGATGTATATGGTTCCCTGTTCCATTCGGATGAGCTGGAATAAACACTTCGCTTCTTTATGAAACCGTGTGTTGCGCATCCTATACCTGATGACCCGTCCGAACCAACAAATGCCCGAATTCGCAGCACACCTCCCAGTAGAGAGTAGAGATGGATTAAAACACTGAAAAACAACAAGGCGGTAGGACTGGACGGTATTCCTGCAGAGCTCTTACAAGCAGCACCAACCACATCAACTCAGAGAGTTGAGCCTGGAAGAGAGAGAGCCTGGAACTCTGAGTGCTTCCCAAAGGAGTGGAAAAAGGGAATGACCGTCAAGCTCCCGAAGAAAGCAGATTTGATGCAGTGTGAAAACTGGAAATGGTGGAATTCAATGGAGTTTGACATCCCAACTTAAACATCTGGACTACGCGGACGGGAAGAGAAAGAAGCAGACATCGTGGGGCTGAAAATTCACACGGCAAAAATATAAATGATCAGCATCGGACGAAACTCATCCGTGCAAGACAATATTTCTGGACAACCGGTAGAGAATGTAGAAGACTTCCAATCGCCAAAGGCGGAACAAAACAAGACGTCGACAGTCGTATTAAAAAGGCAATGGCGGCTTTCGGAATGCTGTCCAAAATATGGACAAATAATGCTATAAGCTGACTAAGCTGAGATTGTTCCGCTCCAATGTTGAATCCGTGCATCTGTGCAGCAGGTAGAGAACACATGGGGCAGGAAAATATGCCAAAGTTTCAACCACATACGGCACAGGTACCTGCCCTCTTCAAAGAAGCTCTGGTATTTCCGATACATAAGAAAGGAGACGCAAATGATCCAACAAATTATAGATGTATCTTATTTACAAATTCCATACCAAGAATCTTTACAGCAGTGCTACTCTCAACAAAATCGGTGGACGAAAATAAGCTCCACAATCTTATACCTTCAACGAAAATTAAACATATTCTTTGTAGATTTAAAGGCAGTTTTTGACACAATAGATAGAAACGCACTATACCTACTTAAAATTAAATCAACTGGGTATGTCGACAAAAATGTTTAGAATAATAAAGAAGCTGTACAACATACATACTGTCAGCAGTATGGGGTGGAACAAAAGCATCAGAATGATTTGAAACACAAACTGGATTGAAACAAGGATGTTTATTAAGAGCCATTTTATTTGTGCTTTTCATAGATGATGACAGCTTGTCTACCTGCCGGAGACAACTATTGCTGAGTCACCTGAAAGTTTACAGTTGATGATAAATAAGTTAAACGAATATTGCAATTTGTGGAACCTTATTATAAATCGTGATGAATCGAAAGTTATGAGAAATGGTATTGCGGTCGAGTAAATATTAAAAATTATTTAAAAAAAAATCTGTAATCTGTAATTGCCGGGTAATATCCTTAATCTATCAGTTTCTTAACTTCTGTTAATATAAAAAGAATAAGTGTTGGGTGTGATGATGTAGATAAACAAACATTATCGGAATGTTTTAAATTCAATCAAATAAAAAAAAACCTAGAAAACATGTAAACAAGAGAAAAATAGAAACTTATTCGTTAAATAAGTTTTGTTTTTGTTTTGTAGGTAGTAACAGCAATAAAAAGGTATATAGGAAAAAAGTAATTTTTTTTTCTAAAAAGAAAGGCTCACCAAAAATTAAGAAATACTCCTCCTCGCTCGCTTGGATTGTGTTTATTTACTGCACAGCTTTCAATTTAACTTCAAACACCAATGTACTGTTTGGTGGGGTTGTTGGTGGGGATCCTTGCGCACCGTAGGCCATATGTGCTGGACAAGTGATGCGTCTCTTTCCTCTAACTTTCATGCCTACCACACCAACATCCCAGCCCTTGCTGACTTCGCCGCGACCCAAACAAAACTTGAATGGACCGCCTTGTTTGAGACTGGCAAATACTTTGTTGTTTAACTTGAGACGACCTTCATAACAGACGTCCGCCCTTTTGCCTGTTTTTGCCACGGGTCCGTAACCCACGCGAATGTCTTTAACTTTCACACCACCTCCATTTTGCTTTTGGGCTCCTTGTTGTTGCCTTCTTTCTTGTCTTTTTTCTGCTTGCTCTCTTTCTTTTGTGGTTCGACGCCGTTTTACTTGGGCTTCACTCGTCTTCACTTTCGACTTCTTCCTCATCATCGTCGTCGTCGTCGTAATCATCATCTTCGTCATCATCGCATCTGGCTCACCATTGAAATCGCTGTCATCTTCTTCATCATCGTCGTCATTTTCTTCGGCTACCGCCTCTGCGGCTATTTTGCCAGATTTGCTGTTGTTGGCTTATGCATCAGATTTATTTAGCTTCTTTGACAAAGCCATCATCTCTTCCATTGCATCGGATTCCTCATCGGATAAATCCTCCATTTGGTCACTTAGATCTGTGATATATCTAGAAATGTGAATTATTCCATCGCCTTGACTCTGGAGAGAAATTTCATCGCATTCGTTGAAGTTCAAATCTAACATAACTTGTTCGGCGGTGTTCTTGCCTAGAGTACCTTCAAATCAAATATTTGATGTTCTCGTATGTGATTAAAAGCTGGATGGGTCCATCGCTGCGCGAGGTAACATCAAGAGCGGCTTTACAAATTGTTTAAATGCAACTTAATTCACAAATCTGATAGCACGCGAAGTGGTCGAAAGCTACAAATACCTTCTAATAGATGTGACTCCAACCTAAAAAAAAAAATAATATTAGTTGGACTCTACTTTTTTATCTCAAAACCTTTACAGAACTTATTTAAGTCATTTTAAATCCTATATTTTAATTGTATAGCAACAAATAAAAATAAATTTCTTAAGAAAAAAAAAATCTGAGAAATCAATATGGAAGAGTATAAAATTTAACTTACAGAATCTCCAACCGATGCAAATGAGATTCTTGGCATATTGGATTAAAAATTATATAACCAGTTTCTTTTTTTAACAAATTCAGTGCCTTGGTGTTCACATTAAAAATTACATTGGTACCGGCATTTTGCAAATAAGGTCTGTCCGAACTGTACTGACAAATTTTTTTATCTTGTCTTGTAATTGGTGGCACCATGTTTTAACACGAAACGTGCCCAACGATAGGCGAGCAACTTCCATATAACATAATAAACAGAAAACAAAGTTACATAAAACGTCACGCAAAAATTAAAAAAAAAAATGATGACAAAAAAAACATGGCAGCTCTCTAGTTCGAAGAGTCAGTAGCTTACAAATAGAAATTAATGAATATAATCAGTTGGCTTTCAACTAAAAATTAACATAATAATACATTTAAACCGATATAAAAAAAAAATATACACTTTTTTGCAAAAATACTGAATATAGTATGCGTTGTTTGTTTACATTCTTCGAACAAGATTCACCGTTTTCTTTTTTTTTTCTATTTTTGTGTGAAAGAGAAGCGACGAAGACAAATGCGTAAAAAGCCTAATTACACGGCGCATATTTAGTTGCGCATGTATGAAGTGCAAAAGAGAAAGGAAATAAAAAATTCGTACAATTTTATTCTTTTTCTCCTTTGCACTTCATACATGCGCAACTAAACATGAGGAAGTGTAATATTGGTCTTAGGTCTTTGACATTTTTTTTTGTGACGCCAGTCATCTTTTTTAGCCCGAACGTCCGTACGTCAATTTTGGATTTGGAGAAGGCATTTTTGTATTGAAAACAACAATGCAACAGAAATTTACAAAAAAATATCATCATTCTGATAGGCAGTTCGTCCGAACGTCAGTTTGGATTTGGAAATAATATTTTTTTATTGAAAACAACAATGCAACAGAAATTACAACATAAAAATGTCTCCTCCAAATCCAAAACAAGGTATACTCATTCATTTTTGACAGTTTTTCTGTGACGCCATAGTCATCATTCTCAGTCCGAACGTCAGTTTTGGATTTGGAAAAGACATTTTTTAGTTGAAAACAACAACAATGCAACTGAAATTTACAACAACAAAATGCCTTCTCCAAATCCAAAACAAGGTATACCTACTCAGTAGATTTTTGACAGCTTTTTTTGTGACTTCTCATAGGCAGTTCGTCCGAACGTCAGTTTTGGATTTGGAGAAGACATTTTTTCATTGAAAACAACAACAAATTTGTTGGGAACATTAAAGGCTTCCAAATTAATTTAATTTTAATCACTAATAGATGTGATATTTAAAAAAGAATTAAGACAAAAAGTGAAGTAAAAAAAGGACTTTACCTAACTGTCGCTTATTATTTATGTGTTTGAACATAAATAAAATGCATTCGAATTATAGAAAATGTTAAAACAAACAGTGCATTTTTGCCAATGCAACATGTTAGAGTCGAGATATTAGCCAAAAACTAAATTTTGTTTGTGTTTTTGATAGGACATGCATGTGTTCAAGCTGGGGTACCCCGACTTTTATTAGTCGTGAAGAGTTTGTTTTTTCTTAAAATTGTGGGGAATGAATAGAACTAATAAATTAGTAAAAACAATGTATACCACAATATTAGATTTTGTTGATATAATTACCAAAAAGTGTAATTTTAAAACGAAGAACTGTATTTGAATAGCTGCATTTTTGTACGGATGTATTTGAACCAAAAGAAATTGCACTTTATTGAAAGAAAATATTATCATGAACCATTTGATTTTTAGTTTTTGGCGTCATGGCATACTGGAAGCGAAATATTAGCAAAAAAACAAAAAAATGCATTTTTGTATATAACTTTGGTAAGAAGAGATGTCAGGTGGTGCAAATTTGGGTTTAAGCTTTTCAAATAAACCCCTATCGGCCCATGACAAAAAAAACTGACAGTCCCTCTCCGCGCAAGGTCAATTTAAGGATTAACTGAACTAATGTCGTTCTTATTGAATAGAGTAGGGAATTCAACAAATATTGTTAAACGTTTGCAATTGCATAACAGCCAAGCAAAGACAAATTTGTATTGAGTAAAAACAAAAACGAGTATCTACAACAAACTGCACGTAACCTGGCAACAAAGAGAAACCCAATTGAGGCAGTTACAAATTTTAAAAGGTTAAGGACACAAATGTGGAAACAACATTAATGGAATCATATTGAGATAGCACTTCAGGAAGTTGCTCATCCAAAATACATTGAACATGTTCATACAGTTTGATTCTACTTGCTGAATCACCTCAAAACTTACAGTTGATGATAAATAAGTTAAACGAATATTGCAATTTGGGGAACCTTATTATAAATCTGGATAAATAGAAAGTTATGATAGCAGGATGTACGAGAGGAAGATGTTCACAAAGAGAGAAATGGTATTGGGGTCTAGTGAATATTGAAGTGGTCAAAAGCTACAAATACCTTGGAATAGATGTGACTCCAACCTACAATATTAAACAACATCTCGCATCAAAGCTTGTCCCAACAAAAACTGCAAATAATATTGGGTGGACTCTACTATTTAGAGGCATAGATTTTCAACATAAACTTCTTGCTTGGGTTGATTGTATTGACATAATCCAAGGATTTAACAACCATATAGAAAACGAAAGACCCCAGGTGCCGCGCACAAGTGTACGACGACTTCAAATGTGCGCTACTGTATGAAAATAGCTAGTGATCGGGCTAGCTGCCCAATACGCACTCTAAAACGTTCTTATCTCAGAACCTTTACTGAACTTATTAAAGTAATTTTAAATCCTACATTTAATTTGTATAGCAACAAATGGAAATAAAATTCTTAAGAAAAAAAATCTGAGAAATCAAATGCAAGAATATAGAATTCAACTTACAGACTTTCCAACTGATGCAAATGAGATTCTTGGCATATGATGATTAAAAATTATATCACCAGTTTCAAATGAGGTCTGTCCGAAATGTACTGACAAATTTTTGTAACTTGTCTTGTAATTGGTGGCACCATGTTTGAACACAAGACGTACCACAAGATAAGCTGTGTGTCCAACGGTAGGTAAGCAACTTCCAACTAAATTGATCACTTTGCGATCAGCCGACGTTTTAGAAGTAGTCTCCTGGACGTCAGGAACAGAAGAGGGGCAGACATGGGAATGGCCCCCGACCACCATCTGATGGTAGCTCTCGTAAGATTCTGCAGTTCGGAGATCCAAGAAAACACTCGAATGCCCAGGTTTAATACCGACAGACTAAAGGACCCATAGTTCGCCAACAAGTAGGGGACTATCTTTCCCAAGGACTGAGAACAATAAGCAGCAGTGAACCTACCTCCATCGAAGACCAATGGTGTGCTGTGAAAAATGTGGCAAAAGAATAGTCGGTCGGGCACAAGAAAGAAATAGTTCTTGACTATCCGCAGAAACCTGGAAAAAGATCGAAAACAACTTCGAGCTCGCATCGCAGCTACTCAAGCAGCAGAAAGAAATGACCTAGAGTCTACGTATCGTATGAAGACGAGAGAAGTTTACCGTAGCGTGAGACGTGACAAGCGTAACTACATCAACGCATTAGCTGAAGAAGCAGAAGAGGCCTCAAATCGGTGTGCCAGCAGAACTGTTTATATACTGGTGTACAAAGCCCAAAAACAACATCTGGTGAAAGATGTATATGGTTCCCTGTTCCATTCGGATGAGCTGGAATAAACACTTCGCTTCTTTATGAAACCGTGTGTTGCGCATCCTATACCTGATGACCCGTCCGAACCAACAAATGCCCGAATTCGCAGCACACCTCCCAGTAGAGAGTAGAGATGGATTAAAACACTGAAAAACAACAAGGCGGTAGGACTGGACGGTATTCCTGCAGAGCTCTTACAAGCAGCACCAACCACATCAACTCAGAGAGTTGAGCCTGGAAGAGAGAGAGCCTGGAACTCTGAGTGCTTCCCAAAGGAGTGGAAAAAGGGAATGACCGTCAAGCTCCCGAAGAAAGCAGATTTGATGCAGTGTGAAAACTGGAAATGGTGGAATTCAATGGAGTTTGACATCCCAACTTAAACATCTGGACTACGCGGACGGGAAGAGAAAGAAGCAGACATCGTGGGGCTGAAAATTCACACGGCAAAAATATAAATGATCAGCATCGGACGAAACTCATCCGTGCAAGACAATATTTCTGGACAACCGGTAGAGAAAGTAGAAGACTTCCAATCGCCAAAGGCGGAACAAAACAAGACGTCGACAGTCGTATTAAAAAGGCAATGGCGGCTTTCGGAATGCTGTCCAAAATATGGACAAATAATGCTATAAGCTGACTAAGCTGAGATTGTTCCGCTCCAATGTTGAATCCGTGCATCTGTGCAGCAGGTAGAGAACACATGGGGCAGGAAAATATGCCAAAGTTTCAACCACATACGGCACAGGTACCTGCCCTCTTCAAAGAAGCTCTGGTATTTCCGATACATAAGAAAGGAGACGCAGTTTTTGACACAATAGATAGAAACGCACTATACCTACTTAAAATTAAATCAACTGGGTATGTCGACAAAAATGCTTAGAATAATAAAGAAGCTGTACAACATACATACTGTCAGCAGTATGGGGTGGAACAAAAGCATCAGAATGATTTGAAACACAAACTGGATTGAAACAAGGATGTTTATTAAGAGCCATTTTATTTGTGCTTTTCATAGATGATGACAGCTTGTCTACCTGCCGGAGACAACTATTGCTGAGTCACCTGAAAGTTTACAGTTGATGATAAATAAGTTAAACGAATATTGCAATTTGTGGAACCTTATTATAAATCGTGATGAATCGAAAGTTATGAGAAATGGTATTGCGGTCGAGTAAATATTAAAAATTATTTAAAAAAAAATCTGTAATCTGTAATTGCCGGGTAATATCCTTAATCTATCAGTTTCTTAACTTCTGTTAATATAAAAAGAATAAGTGTTGGGTGTGATGATGTAGATAAACAAACATTATCGGAATGTTTTAAATTCAATCAAATAAAAAAAAACCTAGAAAACATGTAAACAAGAGAAAAATAGAAACTTATTCGTTAAATAAGTTTTGTTTTTGTTTTGTAGGTAGTAACAGCAATAAAAAGGTATATAGGAAAAAAGTAATTTTTTTTTCTAAAAAGAAAGGCTCACCAAAAATTAAGAAATACTCCTCCTCGCTCGCTTGGATTGTGTTTATTTACTGCACAGCTTTCAATTTAACTTCAAACACCAATGTACTGTTTGGTGGGGTTGTTGGTGGGGATCCTTGCGCACCGTAGGCCATATGTGCTGGACAAGTGATGCGTCTCTTTCCTCTAACTTTCATGCCTACCACACCAACATCCCAGCCCTTGCTGACTTCGCCGCGACCCAAACAAAACTTGAATGGACCGCCTTGTTTGAGACTGGCAAATACTTTGTTGTTTAACTTGAGACGACCTTCATAACAGACGTCCGCCCTTTTGCCTGTTTTTGCCACGGGTCCGTAACCCACGCGAATGTCTTTAACTTTCACACCACCTCCATTTTGCTTTTGGGCTCCTTGTTGTTGCCTTCTTTCTTGTCTTTTTTCTGCTTGCTCTCTTTCTTTTGTGGTTCGACGCCGTTTTACTTGGGCTTCACTCGTCTTCACTTTCGACTTCTTCCTCATCATCGTCGTCGTCGTCGTAATCATCATCTTCGTCATCATCGCATCTGGCTCACCATTGAAATCGCTGTCATCTTCTTCATCATCGTCGTCATTTTCTTCGGCTACCGCCTCTGCGGCTATTTTGCCAGATTTGCTGTTGTTGGCTTATGCATCAGATTTATTTAGCTTCTTTGACAAAGCCATCATCTCTTCCATTGCATCGGATTCCTCATCGGATAAATCCTCCATTTGGTCACTTAGATCTGTGATATATCTAGAAATGTGAATTATTCCATCGCCTTGACTCTGGAGAGAAATTTCATCGCATTCGTTGAAGTTCAAATCTAACATAACTTGTTCGGCGGTGTTCTTGCCTAGAGTACCTTCAAATCAAATATTTGATGTTCTCGTATGTGATTAAAAGCTGGATGGGTCCATCGCTGCGCGAGGTAACATCAAGAGCGGCTTTACAAATTGTTTAAATGCAACTTAATTCACAAATCTGATAGCACGCGAAGTGGTCGAAAGCTACAAATACCTTCTAATAGATGTGACTCCAACCTAAAAAAAAAAATAATATTAGTTGGACTCTACTTTTTTATCTCAAAACCTTTACAGAACTTATTTAAGTCATTTTAAATCCTATATTTTAATTGTATAGCAACAAATAAAAATAAATTTCTTAAGAAAAAAAAAATCTGAGAAATCAATATGGAAGAGTATAAAATTTAACTTACAGAATCTCCAACCGATGCAAATGAGATTCTTGGCATATTGGATTAAAAATTATATAACCAGTTTCTTTTTTTAACAAATTCAGTGCCTTGGTGTTCACATTAAAAATTACATTGGTACCGGCATTTTGCAAATAAGGTCTGTCCGAACTGTACTGACAAATTTTTTTATCTTGTCTTGTAATTGGTGGCACCATGTTTTAACACGAAACGTGCCCAACGATAGGCGAGCAACTTCCATATAACATAATAAACAGAAAACAAAGTTACATAAAACGTCACGCAAAAATTAAAAAAAAAAAATGATGACAAAAAAAACATGGCAGCTCTCTAGTTCGAAGAGTCAGTAGCTTACAAATAGAAATTAATGAATATAATCAGTTGGCTTTCAACTAAAAATTAACATAATAATACATTTAAACCGATATAAAAAAAAATATACACTTTTTTGCAAAAATACTGAATATAGTATGCGTTGTTTGTTTACATTCTTCGAACAAGATTCACCGTTTTCTTTTTTTTTTCTATTTTTGTGTGAAAGAGAAGCGACGAAGACAAATGCGTAAAAAGCCTAATTACACGGCGCATATTTAGTTGCGCATGTATGAAGTGCAAAAGAGAAAGGAAATAAAAAATTCGTACAATTTTATTCTTTTTCTCCTTTGCACTTCATACATGCGCAACTAAACATGAGGAAGTGTAATATTGGTCTTAGGTCTTTGACATTTTTTTTTGTGACGCCAGTCATCTTTTTTAGCCCGAACGTCCGTACGTCAATTTTGGATTTGGAGAAGGCATTTTTGTATTGAAAACAACAATGCAACAGAAATTTACAAAAAAATATCATCTTTCTGATAGGCAGTTCGTCCGAACGTCAGTTTGGATTTGGAAATAATATTTTTTTATTGAAAACAACAATGCAACAGAAATTACAACATAAAAATGTCTCCTCCAAATCCAAAACAAGGTATACTCATTCATTTTTGACAGTTTTTCTGTGACGCCATAGTCATCATTCTCAGTCCGAACGTCAGTTTTGGATTTGGAAAAGACATTTTTTAGTTGAAAACAACAACAATGCAACTGAAATTTACAACAACAAAATGCCTTCTCCAAATCCAAAACAAGGTATACCTACTCAGTAGATTTTTGACAGCTTTTTTTGTGACTTCTCATAGGCAGTTCGTCCGAACGTCAGTTTTGGATTTGGAGAAGACATTTTTTCATTGAAAACAACAACAAATTTGTTGGGAACATTAAAGGCTTCCAAATTAATTTAATTTTAATCACTAATAGATGTGATATTTAAAAAAGAATTAAGACAAAAAGTGAAGTAAAAAAAGGACTTTACCTAACTGTAGCTTATTATTTATGTGTTTGAACATAAATAAAATGCATTCGAATTATAGAAAATGTTAAAACAAACAGTGCATTTTTGCCAATGCAACATGTTAGAGTCGAGATATTAGCCAAAAACTAAATTTTGTTTGTGTTTTTGATAGGACATGCATGTGTTCAAGCTGGGGTACCCCGACTTTTATTAGTCGTGAAGAGTTTGTTTTTTCTTAAAATTGTGGGGAATGAATAGAACTAATAAATTAGTAAAAACAATGTATACCACAATATTAGATTTTGTTGATATAATTACCAAAAAGTGTAATTTTAAAACGAAGAACTGTATTTGAATAGCTGCATTTTTGTACGGATGTATTTGAACCAAAAGAAATTGCACTTTATTGAAAGAAAATATTATCATGAACCATTTGATTTTTAGTTTTTGGCGTCATGGCATACTGGAAGCGAAATATTAGCAAAAAAACAAAAAAATGCATTTTTGTATATAACTTTGGTAAGAAGAGATGTCAGGTGGTGCAAATTTGGGTTTAAGCTTTTCAAATAAACCCCTATCGGCCCATGACAAAAAAAAACTGACAGTCCCTCTCCGCGCAAGGTCAATTTAAGGATTAACTGAACTAATGTCGTTCTTATTGAATAGAGTAGGGAATTCAACAAATATTGTTAAACGTTTGCAATTGCATAACAGCCAAGCAAAGACAAATTTGTATTGAGTAAAAACAAAAACGAGTATCTACAACAAACTGCACGTAACCTGGCAACAAAGAGAAACCCAATTGAGGCAGTTACAAATTTTAAAAGGTTAAGGACACAAATGTGGAAACAACATTAATGGAATCATATTGAGATAGCACTTCAGGAAGTTGCTCATCCAAAATACAAACATGTTCATACAAATTGATTCTACTTGCTGAATCACCTCAAAGCTTACAGTTGATGATAAATAAGTTAAACGAATATTGCAATTTGGGGAACCTTATTATAAATCTGGATAAATAGAAAGTTATGATAGCAGGATGTACGAGAGGAAGATGTTCACAAAGAGAGAAATGGTATTGGGGTCTAGTGAATATTGAAGTGGTCAAAAGCTACAAATACCTTGGAATAGATGTGACTCCAACCTACAATATTAAACAACATCTCGCATCAAAGCTTGTCCCAACAAAAACTGCAAATAATATTGGGTGGACTCTACTATTTAGAGGCATAGATTTTCAACATAAACTTCTTGCTTGGGTTGATTGTATTGACATAATCCAAGGATTTAACAACCATATAGAAAACGAAAGACCCCAGGTGCCGCGCACAAGTGTACGACGACTTCAAATGTGCGCTACTGTATGAAAATAGCTAGTGATCGGGCTAGCTGCCCAATACGCACTCTAAAACGTTCTTATCTCAGAACCTTTACTGAACTTATTAAAGTAATTTTAAATCCTACATTTAATTTGTATAGCAACAAATGGAAATAAAATTCTTAAGAAAAAAAATCTGAGAAATCAAATGCAAGAATATAGAATTCAACTTACAGACTTTCCAACTGATGCAAATGAGATTCTTGGCATATGATGATTAAAAATTATATCACCAGTTTCAAATGAGGTCTGTCCGAAATGTACTGACAAATTTTTGTAACTTGTCTTGTAATTGGTGGCACCATGTTTGAACACAAGACGTACCACAAGATAAGCTGTGTGTCCAACGGTAGGTGAGCAACTTCCAACTAAATTGATCACTTTGCGATCAGCCGACGTTTTAGAAGTAGTCTCCTGGACGTCAGGAACAGAAGAGGGGCAGACATGGGAATGGCCCCCGACCACCATCTGATGGTAGCTCTCGTAAGATTCTGCAGTTCGGAGATCCAAGAAAACACTCGAATGCCCAGGTTTAATACCGACAGACTAAAGGACCCATAGTTCGCCAACAAGTAGGGGACTATCTTTCCCAAGGACTGAGAACAATAAGCAGCAGTGAACCTACCTCCATCGAAGACCAATGGTGTGCTGTGAAAAATGTGGCAAAAGAATAGTCGGTCGGGCACAAGAAAGAAATAGTTCTTGACTATCCGCAGAAACCTGGAAAAAGATCGAAAACAACTTCGAGCTCGCATCGCAGCTACTCAAGCAGCAGAAAGAAATGACCTAGAGTCTACGTATCGTATGAAGACGAGAGAAGTTTACCGTAGCGTGAGACGTGACAAGCGTAACTACATCAACGCATTAGCTGAAGAAGCAGAAGAGGCCTCAAATCGGTGTGCCAGCAGAACTGTTTATATACTGGTGTACAAAGCCCAAAAACAACATCTGGTGAAAGATGTATATGGTTCCCTGTTCCATTCGGATGAGCTGGAATAAACACTTCGCTTCTTTATGAAACCGTGTGTTGCGCATCCTATACCTGATGACCCGTCCGAACCAACAAATGCCCGAATTCGCAGCACACCTCCCAGTAGAGAGTAGAGATGGATTAAAACACTGAAAAACAACAAGGCGGTAGGACTGGACGGTATTCCTGCAGAGCTCTTACAAGCAGCACCAACCACATCAACTCAGAGAGTTGAGCCTGGAAGAGAGAGAGCCTGGAACTCTGAGTGCTTCCCAAAGGAGTGGAAAAAGGGAATGACCGTCAAGCTCCCGAAGAAAGCAGATTTGATGCAGTGTGAAAACTGGAAATGGTGGAATTCAATGGAGTTTGACATCCCAACTTAAACATCTGGACTACGCGGACGGGAAGAGAAAGAAGCAGACATCGTGGGGCTGAAAATTCACACGGCAAAAATATAAATGATCAGCATCGGACGAAACTCATCCGTGCAAGACAATATTTCTGGACAACCGGTAGAGAAAGTAGAAGACTTCCAATCGCCAAAGGCGGAACAAAACAAGACGTCGACAGTCGTATTAAAAAGGCAATGGCGGCTTTCGGAATGCTGTCCAAAATATGGACAAATAATGCTATAAGCTGACTAAGCTGAGATTGTTCCGCTCCAATGTTGAATCCGTGCATCTGTGCAGCAGGTAGAGAACACATGGGGCAGGAAAATATGCCAAAGTTTCAACCACATACGGCACAGGTACCTGCCCTCTTCAAAGAAGCTCTGGTATTTCCGATACATAAGAAAGGAGACGCAAATGATCCAACAAATTATAGATGTATCTTATTTACAAATTCCATACCAAGAATCTTTACAGCAGTGCTACTCTCAACAAAATCGGTGGACGAAAATAAGCTCCACAATCTTATACCTTCAACGAAAATTAAACATATTCTTTGTAGATTTAAAGGCAGTTTTTGACACAATAGATAGAAACGCACTATACCTACTTAAAATTAAATCAACTGGGTATGTCGACAAAAATGTTTAGAATAATAAAGAAGCTGTACAACATACATACTGTCAGCAGTATGGGGTGGAACAAAAGCATCAGAATGATTTGAAACACAAACTGGATTGAAACAAGGATGTTTATTAAGAGCCATTTTATTTGTGCTTTTCATAGATGATGACAGCTTGTCTACCTGCCGGAGACAACTATTGCTGAGTCACCTGAAAGTTTACAGTTGATGATAAATAAGTTAAACGAATATTGCAATTTGTGGAACCTTATTATAAATCGTGATGAATCGAAAGTTATGAGAAATGGTATTGCGGTCGAGTAAATATTAAAAATTATTTTAAAAAAAATCTTTAATCTGTAATTGCCGGGTAATATCTTTAATCTATTAGTTTCTTAACTTCTGTTAATATAAAAAGAATAAGTGTTGGGTGTGATGATGTAGATAAACAAACATTATCGGAATGTTTTAAATTCAATTAAATAAAAAAAAAACCTAGAAAACATGTAAACAAGAGAAAAATAGAAACCTATTCGTTAAATAAGTTTTGTTTTTGTTTTGTAGGTAGTAACAGCAATAAAAAGGTATATAGGAAAAAAGTAATTTTTTTTCTAAAAAGAAAGGCTCACCAAAAATTAACAAATACTCCTCCTCGCTCGCTTGGATTGTGTTTATTTACTGCACAGCTTTCAATTTAACTTCAAACACCAATGTACTGTTTGGTGGGGTTGTTGGTGGGGATCCTTGCGCACCGTAGGCCATATGTGCTGGACAAGTGATGCGTCTCTTTCCTCTAACTTTCATGCCTACCACACCAACATCCCAGCCCTTGCTGACTTCGCCGCGACCCAAACAAAACTTGAATGGACCGCCTTGTTTGAGACTGGCAAATACTTTGTTGTTTAACTTGAGACGACCTTCATAACAGACGTCCGCCCTTTTGCCTGTTTTTGCCACGGGTCCGTAACCCACGCACTTTCACACCACCTCCCTTTTGCTTTTGGGCTCCTTGTAGTTGCCTTCTTTCTTGTCTTTTTTCTGCTTGCTCTCTTTCTTTTGTGGTTCAAGTAATCATCATCTTCGTCGTCCTCTTCTTCGTCATCATCGCATCTGGCTCACCATTGAAATCGCTGTCATCTTCTTCATCATCGTCGTCATTTTCTTCGGCTACCGCCTCTGCGGCTATTTTGCCAGATTTGCTGTTGTTGGCTTATGCATCAGATTTATTTAGCTTCTTTGACAAAGCCATCATCTCTTCCATTGCATCGGATTCCTCATCGGATAAATCCTCCATTTGGTCACTTAGATCTGTGATATATCTAGAAATGTGAATTATTCCATCGCCTTGACTCTGGAGAGAAATTTCATCGCATTCGTTGAAGTTCAAATCTAACATAACTTGTTCGGCGGTGTTCTTGCCTAGAGTACCTTCAAATCAAATATTTGATGTTCTCGTATGTGATTAAAAGCTGGATGGGTCCATCGCTGCGCGAGGTAACATCAAGAGCGGCTTTACAAATTGTTTAAATGCAACTTAATTCACAAATCTGATAGCACGCGAAGTGGTCGAAAGCTACAAATACCTTCTAATAGATGTGACTCCAACCTAAAAAAAAAAATAATATTAGTTGGACTCTACTTTCAATCTCAAAACCTTTACAGAACTTATTTAAGTCATTTTAAATCCTATATTTTAATTGTATAGCAACAAATAAAAATAAATTTCTTAAGAAAAAAAAAATCTGAGAAATCAATATGGAAGAGTATAAAATTTAACTTACAGAATCTCCAACCGATGCAAATGAGATTCTTGGCATATTGGATTAAGAATTATATAACCAGTTTCTTTTTTTAACAAATTCAGTGCCTTGGTGTTCACATTAAAAATTACATTGGTACCGGCATTTTGCAAATAAGGTCTGTCCGAACTGTACTGACAAATTTTTTTATCTTGTCTTGTAATTGGTGGCACCATGTTTTAACACGAAACGTGCCCAACGATAGGCGAGCAACTTCCATATAACATAATAAACAGAAAACAAAGTTACATAAAACGTCACGCAAAAATTAAAAAAAAAAATGATGACAAAAAAAACATGGCAGCTCTCTAGTTCGAAGAGTCAGTAGCTTACAAATAGAAATTAATGAATATAATCAGTTGGCTTTCAACTAAAAATTAACATAATAATAAATTTAAACCGATATAAAAAAAAATATACACTTTTTTGCAAAAATACTGAATATGGTATGCGTTGTTTGTTTACATTCTTCGAACAAGATTCACCGTTTTCTTTTTTTTTTCTATTTTTGTGTGAAAGAGAAGCGACGAAGACAAATGCGTAAAAAGCCTAATTACACGGCGCATATTTAGTTGCGCATGTATGAAGTGCAAAAGAGAAAGGAAATAAAAAATTCGTACAATTTTATTCTTTTTCTCCTTTGCACTTCATACATGCGCAACTAAACATGAGGAAGTGTAATATTGGTCTTAGGTCTTTGACATTTTTTTTTGTGACGCCAGTCATCTTTTTTAGCCCGAACGTCCGTACGTCAATTTTGGATTTGGAGAAGGCATTTTTGTATTGAAAACAACAATGCAACAGAAATTTACAAAAAAATATCATCTTTCTGATAGGCAGTTCGTCCGAACGTCAGTTTGGATTTGGAAATAATATTTTTTTATTGAAAACAACAATGCAACAGAAATTACAACATAAAAATGTCTCCTCCAAATCCAAAACAAGGTATACTCATTCATTTTTGACAGTTTTTCTGTGACGCCATAGTCATCATTCTCAGTCCGAACGTCAGTTTTGGATTTGGAAAAGACATTTTTTAGTTGAAAACAACAACAATGCAACTGAAATTTACAACAACAAAATGCCTTCTCCAAATCCAAAACAAGGTATACCTACTCAGTAGATTTTTGACAGCTTTTTTTGTGACTTCTCATAGGCAGTTCGTCCGAACGTCAGTTTTGGATTTGGAGAAGACATTTTTTCATTGAAAACAACAACAAATTTGTTGGGAACATTAAAGGCTTCCAAATTAATTTAATTTTAATCACTAATAGATGTGATATTTAAAAAAGAATTAAGACAAAAAGTGAAGTAAAAAAAGGACTTTACCTAACTGTAGCTTATTATTTATGTGTTTGAACATAAATAAAATGCATTCGAATTATAGAAAATGTTAAAACAAACAGTGCATTTTTGCCAATGCAACATGTTAGAGTCGAGATATTAGCCAAAAACTAAATTTTGTTTGTGTTTTTGATAGGACATGCATGTGTTCAAGCTGGGGTACCCCGACTTTTATTAGTCGTGAAGAGTTTGTTTTTTCTTAAAATTGTGGGGAATGAATAGAACTAATAAATTAGTAAAAACAATGTATACCACAATATTAGATTTTGTTGATATAATTACGAAAAAGTGTAATTTTAAAACGAAGAACTGACTTTGAATAGCTGCATTTTTGTACGGATGTATTTGAACCAAAAGAAATTGCACTTTATTGAAAGAATATATTATCATGAACCATTTGATTTTTAGTTTTTGGCGTCATGGCATACTGGAAGCGAAATATTAGCAAAAAACAAAAAAATGCATTTTTGTATATAACTTTGGTAAGAAGAGATGTCAGGTGGTGCAAATTTGGGTTTAAGCTTTTCAAATAAACCCCTATCGGCCCATGACAAAAAAAAACTGACAGTCCCTCTCCGCGCAAGGTCAATTTAAGGATTAACTGAACTAATGTCGTTCTTATTGAATAGAATAGGGAATTCAACAAATATTGATAAACGTTTGCAATTGCATAACAGCCAAGCAAAGACAAATTTGTATTGAGTAAAAACAAAAACGAGTATCTACAACAAACTGCACGTAACCTGGCAACAAAGAGAAACCCAATTGAGGCAGTTACAAATTTTAAAAGGTTAAGGACACAAATGTGGAAACAACATTAATGGAATCATATTGAGATAGCACTTCAGGAAGTTGCTCATCCAAAATACATTGAACATGTTCATACAGTTTGATTCTACTTGCTGAATCACCTCAAAGCTTACAGTTGATGATAAATAAGTTAAACGAATATTGCAATTTGGGGAACCTTATTATAAATCTGGATAAATAGAAAGTTATGATAGCAGGATGTACGAGAGGAAGATGTTCACAAAGAGAGAAATGGTATTGGGGTCTAGTGAATATTGAAGTGGTCAAAAGCTACAAATACCTTGGAATAGATGTGACTCCAACCTACAATATTAAACAACATCTCGCATCAAAGCTTGTCCCAACAAAAACTGCAAATAATATTGGGTGGACTCTACTATTTAGAGGCATAGATTTTCAACATAAACTTCTTGCTTGGGTTGATTGTATTGACATAATCCAAGGATTTAACAACCATATAGAAAACGAAAGACCCCAGGTGCCGCGCACAAGTGTACGACGACTTCAAATGTGCGCTACTGTATGAAAATAGCTAGTGATCGGGCTAGCTGCCCAATACGCACTCTAAAACGTTCTTATCTCAGAACCTTTACTGAACTTATTAAAGTAATTTTAAATCCTACATTTAATTTGTATAGCAACAAATGGAAATAAAATTCTTAAGAAAAAAAATCTGAGAAATCAAATGCAAGAATATAGAATTCAACTTACAGACTTTCCAACTGATGCAAATGAGATTCTTGGCATATGATGATTAAAAATTATATCACCAGTTTCAAATGAGGTCTGTCCGAAATGTACTGACAAATTTTTGTAACTTGTCTTGTAATTGGTGGCACCATGTTTGAACACAAGACGTACCACAAGATAAGCTGTGTGTCCAACGGTAGGTAAGCAACTTCCAACTAAATTGATCACTTTGCGATCAGCCGACGTTTTAGAAGTAGTCTCCTGGACGTCAGGAACAGAAGAGGGGCAGACATGGGAATGGCCCCCGACCACCATCTGATGGTAGCTCTCGTAAGATTCTGCAGTTCGGAGATCCAAGAAAACACTCGAATGCCCAGGTTTAATACCGACAGACTAAAGGACCCATAGTTCACCAACAAGTAGGGGACTATCTTTCCCAAGGACTGAGAACAATAAGCAGCAGTGAACCTACCTCCATCGAAGACCAATGGTGTGCTGTGAAAAATGTGGCAAAAGAATAGTCGGTCGGGCACAAGAAAGAAATAGTTCTTGACTATCCGCAGAAACCTGGAAAAAGATCGAAAACAACTTCGAGCTCGCATCGCAGCTACTCAAGCAGCAGAAAGAAATGACCTAGAGTCTACGTATCGTATGAAGACGAGAGAAGTTTACCGTAGCGTGAGACGTGACAAGCGTAACTACATCAACGCATTAGCTGAAGAAGCAGAAGAGGCCTCAAATCGGTGTGCCAGCAGAACTGTTTATATACTGGTGTACAAAGCCCAAAAACAACATCTGGTGAAAGATGTATATGGTTCCCTGTTCCATTCGGATGAGCTGGAATAAACACTTCGCTTCTTTATGAAACCGTGTGTTGCGCATCCTATACCTGATGACCCGTCCGAACCAACAAATGCCCGAATTCGCAGCACACCTCCCAGTAGAGAGTAGAGATGGATTAAAACACTGAAAAACAACAAGGCGGTAGGACTGGACGGTATTCCTGCAGAGCTCTTACAAGCAGCACCAACCACATCAACTCAGAGAGTTGAGCCTGGAAGAGAGAGAGCCTGGAACTCTGAGTGCTTCCCAAAGGAGTGGAAAAAGGGAATGACCGTCAAGCTCCCGAAGAAAGCAGATTTGATGCAGTGTGAAAACTGGAAATGGTGGAATTCAATGGAGTTTGACATCCCAACTTAAACATCTGGACTACGCGGACGGGAAGAGAAAGAAGCAGACATCGTGGGGCTGAAAATTCACACGGCAAAAATATAAATGATCAGCATCGGACGAAACTCATCCGTGCAAGACAATATTTCTGGACAACCGGTAGAGAAAGTAGAAGACTTCCAATCGCCAAAGGCGGAACAAAACAAGACGTCGACAGTCGTATTAAAAAGGCAATGGCGGCTTTCGGAATGCTGTCCAAAATATGGACAAATAATGCTATAAGCTGACTAAGCTGAGATTGTTCCGCTCCAATGTTGAATCCGTGCATCTGTGCAGCAGGTAGAGAACACATGGGGCAGGAAAATATGCCAAAGTTTCAACCACATACGGCACAGGTACCTGCCCTCTTCAAAGAAGCTCTGGTATTTCCGATACATAAGAAAGGAGACGCAAATGATCCAACAAATTATAGATGTATCTTATTTACAAATTCCATACCAAGAATCTTTACAGCAGTGCTACTCTCAACAAAATCGGTGGACGAAAATAAGCTCCACAATCTTATACCTTCAACGAAAATTAAACATATTCTTTGTAGATTTAAAGGCAGTTTTTGACACAATAGATAGAAACGCACTATACCTACTTAAAATTAAATCAACTGGGTATGTCGACAAAAATGTTTAGAATAATAAAGAAGCTGTACAACATACATACTGTCAGCAGTATGGGGTGGAACAAAAGCATCAGAATGATTTGAAACACAAACTGGATTGAAACAAGGATGTTTATTAAGAGCCATTTTATTTGTGCTTTTCATAGATGATGACAGCTTGTCTACCTGCCGGAGACAACCTGAAAGTTTACAGTTGATGATAAATAAGTTAAACGAATATTGCAATTTGTGGAACCTTATTATAAATCGTGATGAATCGAAAGTTATGAGAAATGGTATTGCGGTCGAGTAAATATTAAAAATTATTTAAAAAAAAATCTTTAATCTGTAATTGCCGGGTAATATCCTTAATCTATCAGTTTCTTAACTTCTGTTAATATAAAAAGAATAAGTGTTGGGTGTGATGATGTAGATAAACAAACATTATCGGAATGTTTTAAATTCAATCAAATAAAAAAAAACCTAGAAAACATGTAAACAAGAGAAAAATAGAAACTTATTCGTTAAATAAGTTTTGTTTTTGTTTTGTAGGTAGTAACAGCAATAAAAAGGTATATAGGAAAAAAGTAATTTTTTTTTCTAAAAAGAAAGGCTCACCAAAAATTAAGAAATACTCCTCCTCGCTCGCTTGGATTGTGTTTATTTACTGCACAGCTTTCAATTTAACTTCAAACACCAATGTACTGTTTGGTGGGGTTGTTGGTGGGGATCCTTGCGCACCGTAGGCCATATGTGCTGGCAAAGTGATGCGTCTCTTTCCTCTAACTTTCATGCCTACCACACCAACATCCCAGCCCTTGCTGACTTCGCCGCGACCCAAACAAAACTTGAATGGACCGCCTTGTTTGAGACTGGCAAATACTTTGTTGTTTAACTTGAGACGACCTTCATAACAGACGTCCGCCCTTTTGCCTGTTTTTGCCACGGGTCCGTAACCCACGCACTTTCACACCACCTCCCTTTTGCTTTTGGGCTCCTTGTTGTTGCCTTCTTTCTTGTCTTTTTTCTGCTTGCTCCCTTTCTTTTGTGGTTCAAGTAATCATCATCTTCGTCGTCCTCTTCTTCGTCATCATCGCATCTGGCTCACCATTGAAATCGCTGTCATCTTCTTCATCATCGTCGTCATTTTCTTCGGCTACCGCCTCTGCGGCTATTTTGCCAGATTTGCTGTTGTTGGCTTATGCATCAGATTTATTTAGCTTCTTTGACAAAGCCATCATCTCTTCCATTGCATCGGATTCCTCATCGGATAAATCCTCCATTTGGTCACTTAGATCTGTGATATATCTAGAAATGTGAATTATTCCATCGCCTTGACTCTGGAGAGAAATTTCATCGCATTCGTTGAAGTTCAAATCTAACATAACTTGTTCGGCGGTGTTCTTGCCTAGAGTACCTTCAAATCAAATATTTGATGTTCTCGTATGTGATTAAAAGCTGGATGGGTCCATCGCTGCGCGAGGTAACATCAAGAGCGGCTTTACAAATTGTTTAAATGCAACTTAATTCACAAATCTGATAGCACGCGAAGTGGTCGAAAGCTACAAATACCTTCTAATAGATGTGACTCCAACCTAAAAAAAAAAAATAATATTAGTTGGACTCTACTTTTTTATCTCAAAACTTTTACAGAACTTATTTAAGTCATTTTAAATCCTATATTTTAATTGTATAGCAACAAATAAAAATAAATTTCTTAAGAAAAAAAAATCTGAGAAATCAATATGGAAGAGTATAAAATTTAACTTACAGAATCTCCAACCGATGCAAATGAGATTCTTGGCATATTGGATTAAAAATTATATAACCAGTTTCTTTTTTTAACAAATTCAGTGCCTTGGTGTTCACATTAAAAATTACATTGGTACCGGCATTTTGCAAATAAGGTCTGTCCGAACTGTACTGACAAATTTTTTTATCTTGTCTTGTAATTGGTGGCACCATGTTTTAACACGAAACGTGCCCAACGATAGGCGAGCAACTTCCATATAACATAATAAACAGAAAACAAAGTTACATAAAACGTCACGCAAAAATTAAAAAAAAAAATGATGACAAAAAAAACATGGCAGCTCTCTAGTTCGAAAAGTCAGTAGCTTACAAATAGAAATTAATGAATATAATCAGTTGGCTTTCAACTAAAAATTAACATAATAATACATTTAAACCGATATAAAAAAAAATATACACTTTTTTGCAAAAATACTGAATATGGTATGCGTTGTTTGTTTACATTCTTCGAACAAGATTCACCGTTTTCTTTTTTTTTTCTATTTTTGTGTGAAAGAGAAGCGACGAAGACAAATGCGTAAAAAGCCTAATTACACGGCGCATATTTAGTTGCGCATGTATGAAGTGCAAAAGAGAAAGGAAATAAAAAATTCGTACAATTTTATTCTTTTTCTCCTTTGCACTTCATACATGCGCAACTAAACATGAGAAAAATACTGAATATGGTATGCGTTGTTTGTTTACATTCTTCGAACAAGATTCACCGTTTTCTTTTTTTTTTCTATTTTTGTGTGAAAGAGAAGCGACGAAGACAAATGCGTAAAAAGCCTAATTACACGGCGCATATTTAGTTGCGCATGTATGAAGTGCAAAAGAGAAAGGAAATAAAAAATTCGTACAATTTTATTCTTTTTCTCCTTTGCACTTCATACATGCGCAACTAAACATGAGGAAGTGTAATATTGGTCTTAGGTCTTTGACATTTTTTTTTGTGACGCCAGTCATCTTTTTTAGCCCGAACGTCCGTACGTCAATTTTGGATTTGGAGAAGGCATTTTTGTATTGAAAACAACAATGCAACAGAAATTTACAAAAAAATATCATCTTTCTGATAGGCAGTTCGTCCGAACGTCAGTTTGGATTTGGAAATAATATTTTTTTATTGAAAACAACAATGCAACAGAAATTACAACATAAAAATGTCTCCTCCAAATCCAAAACAAGGTATACTCATTCATTTTTGACAGTTTTTCTGTGACGCCATAGTCATCATTCTCAGTCCGAACGTCAGTTTTGGATTTGGAAAAGACATTTTTTAGTTGAAAACAACAACAATGCAACTGAAATTTACAACAACAAAATGCCTTCTCCAAATCCAAAACAAGGTATACCTACTCAGTAGATTTTTGACAGCTTTTTTTGTGACTTCTCATAGGCAGTTCGTCCGAACGTCAGTTTTGGATTTGGAGAAGACATTTTTTCATTGAAAACAACAACAAATTTGTTGGGAACATTAAAGGCTTCCAAATTAATTTAATTTTAATCACTAATAGATGTGATATTTAAAAAAGAATTAAGACAAAAAGTGAAGTAAAGACAAATTTGTATTGAGTAAAAACAAAAACGAGTATCTACAACAAACTGCACGTAACCTGGCAACAAAGAGAAACCCAATTGAGGCAGTTACAAATTTTAAAAGGTTAAGGACACAAATGTGGAAACAACATTAATGGAATCATATTGAGATAGCACTTCAGGAAGTTGCTCATCCAAAATACATTGAACATGTTCATACAGTTTGATTCTACTTGCTGAATCACCTCAAAGCTTACAGTTGATGATAAATAAGTAAAACGAATATTGCAATTTGGGGAACCTTATTATAAATCTGGATAAATAGAAAGTTATGATAGCAGGATGTACGAGAGGAAGATGTTCACAAAGAGAGAAATGGTATTGGGGTCTAGTGAATATTGAAGTGGTCAAAAGCTACAAATACCTTGGAATAGATGTGACTCCAACCTACAATATTAAACAACATCTCGCATCAAAGCTTGTCCCAACAAAAACTGCAAATAATATTGGGTGGACTCTACTATTTAGAGGCATAGATTTTCAACATAAACTTCTTGCTTGGGTTGATTGTATTGACATAATCCAAGGATTTAACAACCATATAGAAAACGAAAGACCCCAGGTGCCGCGCACAAGTGTACGACGACTTCAAATGTGCGCTACTGTATGAAAATAGCTAGTGATCGGGCTAGCTGCCCAATACGCACTCTAAAACGTTCTTATCTCAGAACCTTTACTGAACTTATTAAAGTAATTTTAAATCCTACATTTAATTTGTATAGCAACAAATGGAAATAAAATTCTTAAGAAAAAAAATCTGAGAAATCAAATGCAAGAATATAGAATTCAACTTACAGACTTTCCAACTGATGCAAATGAGATTCTTGGCATATGATGATTAAAAATTATATCACCAGTTTCAGTGTTTACCAAATTCAGTACCGGCATTTTGCAAATGAGGTCTGTCCGAAATGTACTGACAAATTTTTGTAACTTGTCTTGTAATTGGTGGCACCATGTTTGAACACAAGACGTACCACAAGATAAGCTGTGTGTCCAACGGTAGGTAAGCAACTTCCAACTAAATTGATCACTTTGCGATCAGCCGACGTTTTAGAAGTAGTCTCCTGGACGTCAGGAACAGAAGAGGGGCAGACATGGGAATGGCCCCCGACCACCATCTGATGGTAGCTCTCGTAAGATTCTGCAGTTCGGAGATCCAAGAAAACACTCGAATGCCCAGGTTTAATACCGACAGACTAAAGGACCCATAGTTCGCCAACAAGTAGGGGACTATCTTTCCCAAGGACTGAGAACAATAAGCAGCAGTGAACCTACCTCCATCGAAGACCAATGGTGTGCTGTGAAAAATGTGGCAAAAGAATAGTCGGTCGGGCACAAGAAAGAAATAGTTCTTGACTATCCGCAGAAACCTGGAAAAAGATCGAAAACAACTTCGAGCTCGCATCGCAGCTACTCAAGCAGCAGAAAGAAATGACCTAGAGTCTACGTATCGTATGAAGACGAGAGAAGTTTACCGTAGCGTGAGACGTGACAAGCGTAACTACATCAACGCATTAGCTGAAGAAGCAGAAGAGGCCTCAAATCGGTGTGCCAGCAGAACTGTTTATATACTGGTGTACAAAGCCCAAAAACAACATCTGGTGAAAGATGTATATGGTTCCCTGTTCCATTCGGATGAGCTGGAATAAACACTTCGCTTCTTTATGAAACCGTGTGTTGCGCATCCTATACCTGATGACCCGTCCGAACCAACAAATGCCCGAATTCGCAGCACACCTCCCAGTAGAGAGTAGAGATGGATTAAAACACTGAAAAACAACAAGGCGGTAGGACTGGACGGTATTCCTGCAGAGCTCTTACAAGCAGCACCAACCACATCAACTCAGAGAGTTGAGCCTGGAAGAGAGAGAGCCTGGAACTCTGAGTGCTTCCCAAAGGAGTGGAAAAAGGGAATGACCGTCAAGCTCCCGAAGAAAGCAGATTTGATGCAGTGTGAAAACTGGAAATGGTGGAATTCAATGGAGTTTGACATCCCAACTTAAACATCTGGACTACGCGGACGGGAAGAGAAAGAAGCAGACATCGTGGGGCTGAAAATTCACACGGCAAAAATATAAATGATCAGCATCGGACGAAACTCATCCGTGCAAGACAATATTTCTGGACAACCGGTAGAGAATGTAGAAGACTTCCAATCGCCAAAGGCGGAACAAAACAAGACGTCGACAGTCGTATTAAAAAGGCAATGGCGGCTTTCGGAATGCTGTCCAAAATATGGACAAATAATGCTATAAGCTGACTTAGCTGAGATTGTTCCGCTCCAATGTTGAATCCGTGCATCTGTGCAGCAGGTAGAGAACACATGGGGCAGGAAAATATGCCAAAGTTTCAACCACATACGGCACAGGTACCTGCCCTCTTCAAAGAAGCTCTGGTATTTCCGATACATAAGAAAGGAGACGCAAATGATCCAACAAATTATAGATGTATCTTATTTACAAATTCCATACCAAGAATCTTTACAGCAGTGCTACTCTCAACAAAATCGGTGGACGAAAATAAGCTCCACAATCTTATACCTTCAACGAAAATTAAACATATTCTTTGTAGATTTAAAGGCAGTTTTTGACACAATAGATAGAAACGCACTATACCTACTTAAAATTAAATCAACTGGGTATGTCGACAAAAATGTTTAGAATAATAAAGAAGCTGTACAACATACATACTGTCAGCAGTATGGGGTGGAACAAAAGCATCAGAATGATTTGAAACACAAACTGGATTGAAACAAGGATGTTTATTAAGAGCCATTTTATTTGTGCTTTTCATAGATGATGACAGCTTGTCTACCTGCCGGAGACAACTATTGCTGAGTCACCTGAAAGTTTACAGTTGATGATAAATAAGTTAAACGAATATTGCAATTTGTGGAACCTTATTATAAATCGTGATGAATCGAAAGTTATGAGAAATGGTATTGCGGTCGAGTAAATATTAAAAATTATTTAAAAAAAAATCTTTAATCTGTAATTGCCGGGTAATATCCTTAATCTATCAGTTTCTTAACTTCTGTTAATATAAAACGAATAAGTGTTGGGTGTGATGATGTAGATAAACAAACATTATCGGAATGTTTTAAATTCAATCAAATAAAAAAAAACCTAGAAAACATGTAAACAAGAGAAAAATAGAAACTTATTCGTTAAATAAGTTTTGTTTTTGTTTTGTAGGTAGTAACAGCAATAAAAAGGTATATAGGAAAAAAGTAATTTTTTTTTCTAAAAAGAAAGGCTCACCAAAAATTAAGAAATACTCCTCCTCGCTCGCTTGGATTGTGTTTATTTACTGCACAGCTTTCAATTTAACTTCAAACACCAATGTACTGTTTGGTGGGGTTGTTGGTGGGGATCCTTGCGCACCGTAGGCCATATGTGCTGGACAAGTGATGCGTCTCTTTCCTCTAACTTTCATGCCTACCACACCAACATCCCAGCCCTTGCTGACTTCGCCGCGACCCAAACAAAACTTGAATGGACCGCCTTGTTTGAGACTGGCAAATACTTTGTTGTTTAACTTGAGACGACCTTCATAACAGACGTCCGCCCTTTTGCCTGTTTTTGCCACGGGTCCGTAACCCACGCACTTTCACACCACCTCCCTTTTGCTTTTGGGCTCCTTGTTGTTGCCTTCTTTCTTGTCTTTTTTCTGCTTGCTCTCTTTCTTTTGTGGTTCAAGTAATCATCATCTTCGTCGTCCTCTTCTTCGTCATCATCGCATCTGGCTCACCATTGAAATCGCTGTCATCTTCTTCATCATCGTCGTCATTTTCTTCGGCTACCGCCTCTGCGGCTATTTTGCCAGATTTGCTGTTGTTGGCTTATGCATCAGATTTATTTAGCTTCTTTGACAAAGCCATCATCTCTTCCATTGCATCGGATTCCTCATCGGATAAATCCTCCATTTGGTCACTTAGATCTGTGATATATCTAGAAATGTGAATTATTCCATCGCCTTGACTCTGGAGAGAAATTTCATCGCATTCGTTGAAGTTCAAATCTAACATAACTTGTTCGGCGGTGTTCTTGCCTAGAGTACCTTCAAATCAAATATTTGATGTTCTCGTATGTGATTAAAAGCTGGATGGGTCCATCGCTGCGCGAGGTAACATCAAGAGCGGCTTTACAAATTGTTTAAATGCAACTTAATTCACAAATCTGATAGCACGCGAAGTGGTCGAAAGCTACAAATACCTTCTAATAGATGTGACTCCAACCTAAAAAAAAAAATAATATTAGTTGGACTCTACTTTTTTATCTCAAAACCTTTACAGAACTTATTTAAGCCATTTTAAATCCTATATTTTAATTGTATAGCAACAAATAAAAATAAATTTCTTAAGAAAAAAAAAATCTGAGAAATCAATATGGAAGAGTATAAAATTTAACTTACAGAATCTCCAACCGATGCAAATGAGATTCTTGGCATATTGGATTAAGAATTATATAACCAGTTTCTTTTTTTAACAAATTCAGTGCCTTGGTGTTCACATTAAATATTACATTGGTACCGGCATTTTGCAAATAAGGTCTGTCCGAACTGTACTGACAAATTTTTTTATCTTGTCTTGTAATTGGTGGCACCATGTTTTAACACGAAACGTGCCCAACGATAGGCGAGCAACTTCCATATAACATAATAAACAGAAAACAAAGTTACATAAAACGTCACGCAAAAATTAAAAAAAAAAATGATGACAAAAAAAACATGGCAGCTCTCTAGTTCGAAGAGTCAGTAGCTTACAAATAGAAATTAATGAATATAATCAGTTGGCTTTCAACTAAAAATTAACATAATAATACATTTAAACCGATATAAAAAAAAAAATATACACTTTTTTGCAAAAATACTGAATATAGTATGCGTTGTTTGTTTACATTCTTCGAACAAGATTCACCGTTTTCTTTTTTTTTTCTATTTTTGTGTGAAAGAGAAGCGACGAAGACAAATGCGTAAAAAGCCTAATTACACGGCGCATATTTAGTTGCGCATGTATGAAGTGCAAAAGAGAAAGGAAATAAAAAATTCGTACAATTTTATTCTTTTTCTCCTTTGCACTTCATACATGCGCAACTAAACATGAGGAAGTGTAATATTGGTCTTAGGTCTTTGACATTTTTTTTTGTGACGCCAGTCATCTTTTTTAGCCCGAACGTCCGTACGTCAATTTTGGATTTGGAGAAGGCATTTTTGTATTGAAAACAACAATGCAACAGAAATTTACAAAAAAATATCATCTTTCTGATAGGCAGTTCGTCCGAACGTCAGTTTGGATTTGGAAATAATATTTTTTTATTGAAAACAACAATGCAACAGAAATTACAACATAAAAATGTCTCCTCCAAATCCAAAACAAGGTATACTCATTCATTTTTGACAGTTTTTCTGTGACGCCATAGTCATCATTCTCAGTCCGAACGTCAGTTTTGGATTTGGAAAAGACATTTTTTAGTTGAAAACAACAACAATGCAACTGAAATTTACAACAACAAAATGCCTTCTCCAAATCCAAAACAAGGTATACCTACTCAGTAGATTTTTGACAGCTTTTTTTGTGACTTCTCATAGGCAGTTCGTCCGAACGTCAGTTTTGGATTTGGAGAAGACATTTTTTCATTGAAAACAACAACAAATTTGTTGGGAACATTAAAGGCTTCCAAATTAATTTAATTTTAATCACTAATAGATGTGATATTTAAAAAAGAATTAAGACAAAAAGTGAAGTAAAAAAAGGACTTTACCTAACTGTCGCTTATTATTTATGTGTTTGAACATAAATAAAATGCATTCGAATTATAGAAAATGTTAAAACAAACAGTGCATTTTTGCCAATGCAACATGTTAGAGTCGAGATATTAGCCAAAAACTAAATTTTGTTTGTGTTTTTGATAGGACATGCATGTGTTCAAGCTGGGGTACCCCGACTTTTATTAGTCGTGAAGAGTTTGTTTTTTCTTAAAATTGTGGGGAATGAATAGAACTAATAAATTAGTAAAAACAATGTATACCACAATATTAGATTTTGTTGATATAATTACGAAAAAGTTTAATTTTAAAACGAAGAACTGACTTTGAATAGCTGCATTTTTGTACGGATGTATTTGAACCAAAAGAAATTGCACTTTATTGAAAGAATATATTATCATGAACCATTTGATTTTTAGTTTTTGGCGTCATGGCATACTGGAAGCGAAATATTAGCAAAAAACAAAAAAATGCATTTTTGTATATAACTTTGGTAAGAAGAGATGTCAGGTGGTGCAAATTTGGGTTTAAGCTTTTCAAATAAACCCCTATCGGCCCATGACAAAAAAAAACTGACAGTCCCTCTCCGCGCAAGGTCAATTTAAGGATTAACTGAACTAATGTCGTTCTTATTGAATAGAATAGGGAATTCAACAAATATTGATAAACGTTTGCAATTGCATAACAGCCAAGCAAAGACAAATTTGTATTGAGTAAAAACAAAAACGAGTATCTACAACAAACTGCACGTAACCTGGCAACAAAGAGAAACCCAATTGAGGCAGTTACAAATTTTAAAAGGTTAAGGACACAAATGTGGAAACAACATTAATGGAATCATATTGAGATAGCACTTCAGGAAGTTGCTCATCCAAAATACATTGAACATGTTCATACAGTTTGATTCTACTTGCTGAATCACCTCAAAGCTTACAGTTGATGATAAATAAGTTAAACGAATATTGCAATTTGGGGAACCTTATTATAAATCTGGATAAATAGAAAGTTATGATAGCAGGTTGTACGAGAGGAAGATGTTCACAAAGAGAGAAATGGTATTGGGGTCTAGTGAATATTGAAGTGGTCAAAAGCTACAAATACCTTGGAATAGATGTGACTCCAACCTACAATATTAAACAACATCTCGCATCAAAGCTTGTCCCAACAAAAACTGCAAATAATATTGGGTGGACTCTACTATTTAGAGGAATAGATTTTCAACATAAACTTCTTGCTTGGGTTGATTGTATTGACATAATCCAAGGATTTAACAACCATATAGAAAACGAAAGACCCCAGGTGCCGCGCACAAGTGTACGACGACTTCAAATGTGCGCTACTGTATGAAAATAGCTAGTGATCGGGCTAGCTGCCCAATACGCACTCTAAAACGTTCTTATCTCAGAACCTTTACTGAACTTATTAAAGTAATTTTAAATCCTACATTTAATTTGTATAGCAACAAATGGAAATAAAATTCTTAAGAAAAAAAATCTGAGAAATCAAATGCAAGAATATAGAATTCAACTTACAGACTTTCCAACTGATGCAAATGAGATTCTTGGCATATGATGATTAAAAATTATATCACCAGTTTCAAATGAGGTCTGTCCGAAATGTACTGACAAATTTTTGTATCTTGTCTTGTAATTGGTGGCACCATGTTTGAACACAAGACGTACCACAAGATAAGCTGTGTGTCCAACGGTAGGTAAGCAACTTCCAACTAAATTGATCACTTTGCGATCAGCCGACGTTTTAGAAGTAGTCTCCTGGACGTCAGGAACAGAAGAGGGGCAGACATGGGAATGGCCCCCGACCACCATCTGATGGTAGCTCTCGTAAGATTCTGCAGTTCGGAGATCCAAGAAAACACTCGAATGCCCAGGTTTAATACCGACAGACTAAAGGACCCATAGTTCGCCAACAAGTAGGGGACTATCTTTCCCAAGGACTGAGAACAATAAGCAGCAGTGAACCTACCTCCATCGAAGACCAATGGTGTGCTGTGAAAAATGTGGCAAAAGAATAGTCGGTCGGGCACAAGAAAGAAATAGTTCTTGACTATCCGCAGAAACCTGGAAAAAGATCGAAAACAACTTCGAGCTCGCATCGCAGCTACTCAAGCAGCAGAAAGAAATGACCTAGAGTCTACGTATCGTATGAAGACGAGAGAAGTTTACCGTAGCGTGAGACGTGACAAGCGTAACTACATCAACGCATTAGCTGAAGAAGCAGAAGAGGCCTCAAATCGGTGTGCCAGCAGAACTGTTTATATACTGGTGTACAAAGCCCAAAAACAACATCTGGTGAAAGATGTAGTATATGGTTCCCTGTTCCATTCGGATGAGCTGGAATAAACACTTCGCTTCTTTATGAAACCGTGTGTTGCGCATCCTATACCTGATGACCCGTCCGAACCAACAAATGCCCGAATTCGCAGCACACCTCCCAGTAGAGAGTAGAGATGGATTAAAACACTGAAAAACAACAAGGCGGTAGGACTGGACGGTATTCCTGCAGAGCTCTTACAAGCAGCACCAACCACATCAACTCAGAGAGTTGAGCCTGGAAGAGAGAGAGCCTGGAACTCTGAGTGCTTCCCAAAGGAGTGGAAAAAGGGAATGACCGTCAAGCTCCCGAAGAAAGCAGATTTGATGCAGTGTGAAAACTGGAAATGGTGGAATTCAATGGAGTTTGACATCCCAACTTAAACATCTGGACTACGCGGACGGGAAGAGAAAGAAGCAGACATCGTGGGGCTGAAAATTCACACGGCAAAAATATAAATGATCAGCATCGGACGAAACTCATCCGTGCAAGACAATATTTCTGGACAACCGGTAGAGAATGTAGAAGACTTCCAATCGCCAAAGGCGGAACAAAACAAGACGTCGACAGTCGTATTAAAAAGGCAATGGCGGCTTTCGGAATGCTGTCCAAAATATGGACAAATAATGCTATAAGCTGACTAAGCTGAGATTGTTCCGCTCCAATGTTGAATCCGTGCATCTGTGCAGCAGGTAGAGAACACATGGGGCAGGAAAATATGCCAAAGTTTCAACCACATACGGCACAGGTACCTGCCCTCTTCAAAGAAGCTCTGGTATTTCCGATACATAAGAAAGGAGACGCAAATGATCCAACAAATTATAGATGTATCTTATTTACAAATTCCATACCAAGAATCTTTACAGCAGTGCTACTCTCAACAAAATCGGTGGACGAAAATAAGCTCCACAATCTTATACCTTCAACGAAAATTAAACATATTCTTTGTAGATTTAAAGGCAGTTTTTGACACAATAGATAGAAACGCACTATACCTACTTAAAATTAAATCAACTGGGTATGTCGACAAAAATGTTTAGAATAATAAAGAAGCTGTACAACATACATACTGTCAGCAGTATGGGGTGGAACAAAAGCATCAGAATGATTTGAAACACAAACTGGATTGAAACAAGGATGTTTATTAAGAGCCATTTTATTTGTGCTTTTCATAGATGATGACAGCTTGTCTACCTGCCGGAGACAACTATTGCTGAGTCACCTGAAAGTTTACAGTTGATGATAAATAAGTTAAACGAATATTGCAATTTGTGGAACCTTATTATAAATCGTGATGAATCGAAAGTTATGAGAAATGGTATTGCGGTCGAGTAAATATTAAAAATTATTTTAAAAAAAATCTTTAATCTGTAATTGCCGGGTAATATCCTTAATCTATCAGTTTCTTAACTTCTGTTAATATAAAAAGAATAAGTGTTGGGTGTGATGATGTAGATAAACAAACATTATCGGAATGTTTTAAATTCAATCAAATAAAAAAAAACCTAGAAAACAAGAGAAAAATAGAAACTTATTCGTTAAATAAGTTTTGTTTTTGTTTTGTAGGTAGTAACAGCAATAAAAAGGTATATAGGAAAAAAGTAATTTTTTTTTCTAAAAAGAAAGGCTCACCAAAAATTAACAAATACTCCTCCTCGCTCGCTTGGATTGTGTTTATTTACTGCACAGCTTTCAATTTAACTTCAAACACCAATGTACTGTTTGGTGGGGTTGTTGGTGGGGATCCTTGCGCACCGTAGGCCATATGTGCTGGACAAGTGATGCGTCTCTTTCCTCTAACTTTCATGCCTACCACACCAACATCCCAGCCCTTGCTGACTTCGCCGCGACCCAAACAAAACTTGAATGGACCGCCTTGTTTGAGACTGGCAAATACTTTGTTGTTTAACTTGAGACGACCTTCATAACAGACGTCCGCCCTTTTGCCTGTTTTTGCCACGGGTCCGTAACCCACGCACTTTCACACCACCTCCCTTTTGCTTTTGGGCTCCTTGTTGTTGCCTTCTTTCTTGTCTTTTTTCTGCTTGCTCTCTTTCTTTTGTGGTTCAAGTAATCATCATCTTCGTCGTCCTCTTCTTCGTCATCATCGCATCTGGCTCACCATTGAAATCGCTGTCATCTTCTTCATCATCGTCGTCATTTTCTTCGGCTACCGCCTCTGCGGCTATTTTGCCAGATTTGCTGTTGTTGGCTTATGCATCAGATTTATTTAGCTTCTTTGACAAAGCCATCATCTCTTCCATTGCATCGGATTCCTCATCGGATAAATCCTCCATTTGGTCACTTAGATCTGTGATATATCTAGAAATGTGAATTATTCCATCGCCTTGACTCTGGAGAGAAATTTCATCGCATTCGTTGAAGTTCAAATCTAACATAACTTGTTCGGCGGTGTTCTTGCCTTGAGTACCTTCAAATCAAATATTTGATGTTCTCGTATGTGATTAAAAGCTGGATGGGTCCATCGCTGCGCGAGGTAACATCAAGAGCGGCTTTACAAATTGTTTAAATGCAACTTAATTCACAAATCTGATAGCACGCGAAGTGGTCGAAAGCTACAAATACCTTCTAATAGATGTGACTCCAACCTAAAAAAAAAAATAATATTAGTTGGACTCTACTTTCAATCTCAAAACCTTTACAGAACTTATTTAAGTCATTTTAAATCCTATATTTTAATTGTATAGCAACAAATAAAAATAAATTTCTTAAGAAAAAAAAAATCTGAGAAATCAATATGGAAGAGTATAAAATTTAACTTACAGAATCTCCAACCGATGCAAATGAGATTCTTGGCATATTGGATTAAGAATTATATAACCAGTTTCTTTTTTTAACAAATTCAGTGCCTTGGTGTTCACATTAAAAATTACATTGGTACCGGCATTTTGCAAATAAGGTCTGTCCGAACTGTACTGACAAATTTTTTTATCTTGTCTTGTAATTGGTGGCACCATGTTTTAACACGAAACGTGCCCAACGATAGGCGAGCAACTTCCATATAACATAATAAACAGAAAACAAAGTTACATAAAACGTCACGCAAAAATTAAAAAAAAAAATGATGACAAAAAAAACATGGCAGCTCTCTAGTTCGAAGAGTCAGTAGCTTACAAATAGAAATTAATGAATATAATCAGTTGGCTTTCAACTAAAAATTAACATAATAATACATTTAAACCGATATAAAAAAAAAAATATACACTTTTTTGCAAAAATACTGAATATAGTATGCGTTGTTTGTTTACATTCTTCGAACAAGATTCACCGTTTTCTTTTTTTTTTCTATTTTTGTGTGAAAGAGAAGCGACGAAGACAAATGCGTAAAAAGCCTAATTACACGGCGCATATTTAGTTGCGCATGTATGAAGTGCAAAAGAGAAAGGAAATAAAAAATTCGTACAATTTTATTCTTTTTCTCCTTTGCACTTCATACATGCGCAACTAAACATGAGGAAGTGTAATATTGGTCTTAGGTCTTTGACATTTTTTTTTGTGACGCCAGTCATCTTTTTTAGCCCGAACGTCCGTACGTCAATTTTGGATTTGGAGAAGGCATTTTTGTATTGAAAACAACAATGCAACAGAAATTTACAAAAAAATATCATCTTTCTGATAGGCAGTTCGTCCGAACGTCAGTTTGGATTTGGAAATAATATTTTTTTATTGAAAACAACAATGCAACAGAAATTACAACATAAAAATGTCTCCTCCAAATCCAAAACAAGGTATACTCATTCATTTTTGACAGTTTTTCTGTGACGCCATAGTCATCATTCTCAGTCCGAACGTCAGTTTTGGATTTGGAAAAGACATTTTTTAGTTGAAAACAACAACAATGCAACTGAAATTTACAACAACAAAATGCCTTCTCCAAATCCAAAACAAGGTATACCTACTCAGTAGATTTTTGACAGCTTTTTTTGTGACTTCTCATAGGCAGTTCGTCCGAACGTCAGTTTTGGATTTGGAGAAGACATTTTTTCATTGAAAACAACAACAAATTTGTTGGGAACATTAAAGGCTTCCAAATTAATTTAATTTTAATCACTAATAGATGTGATATTTAAAAAAGAATTAAGACAAAAAGTGAAGTAAAAAAAGGACTTTACCTAACTGTCGCTTATTATTTATGTGTTTGAACATAAATAAAATGCATTCGAATTATAGAAAATGTTAAAACAAACAGTGCATTTTTGCCAATGCAACATGTTAGAGTCGAGATATTAGCCAAAAACTAAATTTTGTTTGTGTTTTTGATAGGACATGCATGTGTTCAAGCTGGGGTACCCCGACTTTTATTAGTCGTGAAGAGTTTGTTTTTTCTTAAAATTGTGGGGAATGAATAGAACTAATAAATTAGTAAAAACAATGTATACCACAATATTAGATTTTGTTGATATAATTACGAAAAAGTGTAATTTTAAAACGAAGAACTGACTTTGAATAGCTGCATTTTTGTACGGATGTATTTGAACCAAAAGAAATTGCACTTTATTGAAAGAATATATTATCATGAACCATTTGATTTTTAGTTTTTGGCGTCATGGCATACTGGAAGCGAAATATTAGCAAAAAACAAAAAAATGCATTTTTGTATATAACTTTGGTAAGAAGAGATGTCAGGTGGTGCAAATTTGGGTTTAAGCTTTTCAAATAAACCCCTATCGGCCCATGACAAAAAAAAACTGACAGTCCCTCTCCGCGCAAGGTCAATTTAAGGATTAACTGAACTAATGTCGTTCTTATTGAATAGAATAGGGAATTCAACAAATATTGATAAACGTTTGCAATTGCATAACAGCCAAGCAAAGACAAATTTGTATTGAGTAAAAACAAAAACGAGTATCTACAACAAACTGCACGTAACCTGGCAACAAAGAGAAACCCAATTGAGGCAGTTACAAATTTTAAAAGGTTAAGGACACAAATGTGGAAACAACATTAATGGAATCATATTGAGATAGCACTTCAGGAAGTTGCTCATCCAAAATACATTGAACATGTTCATACAGTTTGATTCTACTTGCTGAATCACCTCAAAGCTTACAGTTGATGATAAATAAGTTAAACGAATATTGCAATTTGGGGAACCTTATTATAAATCTGGATAAATAGAAAGTTATGATAGCAGGATGTACGAGAGGAAGATGTTCACAAAGAGAGAAATGGTATTGGGGTCTAGTGAATATTGAAGTGGTCAAAAGCTACAAATACCTTGGAATAGATGTGACTCCAACCTACAATATTAAACAACATCTCGCATCAAAGCTTGTCCCAACAAAAACTGCAAATAATATTGGGTGGACTCTACTATTTAGAGGAATAGATTTTCAACATAAACTTCTTGCTTGGGTTGATTGTATTGACATAATCCAAGGATTTAACAACCATATAGAAAACGAAAGACCCCAGGTGCCGCGCACAAGTGTACGACGACTTCAAATGTGCGCTACTGTATGAAAATAGCTAGTGATCGGGCTAGCTGCCCAATACGCACTCTAAAACGTTCTTATCTGAGAACCTTTACTGAACTTATTAAAGTAATTTTAAATCCTACATTTAATTTGTATAGCAACAAATGGAAATAAAATTCTTAAGAAAAAAAATCTGAGAAATCAAATGCAAGAATATAGAATTCAACTTACAGACTTTCCAACTGATGCAAATGAGATTCTTGGCATATGATGATTAAAAATTATATCACCAGTTTCAAATGAGGTCTGTCCGAAATGTACTGACAAATTTTTGTATCTTGTCTTGTAATTGGTGGCACCATGTTTGAACACAAGACGTACCACAAGATAAGCTGTGTGTCCAACGGTAGGTAAGCAACTTCCAACTAAATTGATCACTTTGCGATCAGCCGACGTTTTAGAAGTAGTCTCCTGGACGTCAGGAACAGAAGAGGGGCAGACATGGGAATGGCCCCCGACCACCATCTGATGGTAGCTCTCGTAAGATTCTGCAGTTCGGAGATCCAAGAAAACACTCGAATGCCCAGGTTTAATACCGACAGACTAAAGGACCCATAGTTCGCCAACAAGTAGGGGACTATCTTTCCCAAGGACTGAGAACAATAAGCAGCAGTGAACCTACCTCCATCGAAGACCAATGGTGTGCTGTGAAAAATGTGGCAAAAGAATAGTCGGTCGGGCACAAGAAAGAAATAGTTCTTGACTATCCGCAGAAACCTGGAAAAAGATCGAAAACAACTTCGAGCTCGCATCGCAGCTACTCAAGCAGCAGAAAGAAATGACCTAGAGTCTACGTATCGTATGAAGACGAGAGAAGTTTACCGTAGCGTGAGACGTGACAAGCGTAACTACATCAACGCATTAGCTGAAGAAGCAGAAGAGGCCTCAAATCGGTGTGCCAGCAGAACTGTTTATATACTGGTGTACAAAGCCCAAAAACAACATCTGGTGAAAGATGTATGTATATGGTTCCCTGTTCCATTCGGATGAGCTGGAATAAACACTTCGCTTCTTTATGAAACCGTGTGTTGCGCATCCTATACCTGATGACCCGTCCGAACCAACAAATGCCCGAATTCGCAGCACACCTCCCAGTAGAGAGTAGAGATGGATTAAAACACTGAAAAACAACAAGGCGGTAGGACTGGACGGTATTCCTGCAGAGCTCTTACAAGCAGCACCAACCACATCAACTCAGAGAGTTGAGCCTGGAAGAGAGAGAGCCTGGAACTCTGAGTGCTTCCCAAAGGAGTGGAAAAAGGGAATGACCGTCAAGCTCCCGAAGAAAGCAGATTTGATGCAGTGTGAAAACTGGAAATGGTGGAATTCAATGGAGTTTGACATCCCAACTTAAACATCTGGACTACGCGGACGGGAAGAGAAAGAAGCAGACATCGTGGGGCTGAAAATTCACACGGCAAAAATATAAATGATCAGCATCGGACGAAACTCATCCGTGCAAGACAATATTTCTGGACAACCGGTAGAGAATGTAGAAGACTTCCAATCGCCAAAGGCGGAACAAAACAAGACGTCGACAGTCGTATTAAAAAGGCAATGGCGGCTTTCGGAATGCTGTCCAAAATATGGACAAATAATGCTATAAGCTGACTAAGCTGAGATTGTTCCGCTCCAATGTTGAATCCGTGCATCTGTGCAGCAGGTAGAGAACACATGGGGCAGGAAAATATGCCAAAGTTTCAACCACATACGGCACAGGTACCTGCCCTCTTCAAAGAAGCTCTGGTATTTCCGATACATAAGAAAGGAGACGCAAATGATCCAACAAATTATAGATGTATCTTATTTACAAATTCCATACCAAGAATCTTTACAGCAGTGCTACTCTCAACAAAATCGGTGGACGAAAATAAGCTCCACAATCTTATACCTTCAACGAAAATTAAACATATTCTTTGTAGATTTAAAGGCAGTTTTTGACACAATAGATAGAAACGCACTATACCTACTTAAAATTAAATCAACTGGGTATGTCGACAAAAATGTTTAGAATAATAAAGAAGCTGTACAACATACATACTGTCAGCAGTATGGGGTGGAACAAAAGCATCAGAATGATTTGAAACACAAACTGGATTGAAACAAGGATGTTTATTAAGAGCCATTTTATTTGTGCTTTTCATAGATGATGACAGCTTGTCTACCTGCCGGAGACAACTATTGCTGAGTCACCTGAAAGTTTACAGTTGATGATAAATAAGTTAAACGAATATTGCAATTTGTGGAACCTTATTATAAATCGTGATGAATCGAAAGTTATGAGAAATGGTATTGCGGTCGAGTAAATATTAAAAATTATTTTAAAAAAAATCTTTAATCTGTAATTGCCGGGTAATATCCTTAATCTATCAGTTTCTTAACTTCTGTTAATATAAAAAGAATAAGTGTTGGGTGTGATGATGTAGATAAACAAACATTATCGGAATGTTTTAAATTCAATCAAATAAAAAAAAACCTAGAAAACAAGAGAAAAATAGAAACTTATTCGTTAAATAAGTTTTGTTTTTGTTTTGTAGGTAGTAACAGCAATAAAAAGGTATATAGGAAAAAAGTAATTTTTTTTTCTAAAAAGAAAGGCTCACCAAAAATTAACAAATACTCCTCCTCGCTCGCTTGGATTGTGTTTATTTACTGCACAGCTTTCAATTTAACTTCAAACACCAATGTACTGTTTGGTGGGGTTGTTGGTGGGGATCCTTGCGCACCGTAGGCCATATGTGCTGGACAAGTGATGCGTCTCTTTCCTCTAACTTTCATGCCTACCACACCAACATCCCAGCCCTTGCTGACTTCGCCGCGACCCAAACAAAACTTGAATGGACCGCCTTGTTTGAGACTGGCAAATACTTTGTTGTTTAACTTGAGACGACCTTCATAACAGACGTCCGCCCTTTTGCCTGTTTTTGCCACGGGTCCGTAACCCACGCACTTTCACACCACCTCCCTTTTGCTTTTGGGCTCCTTGTTGTTGCCTTCTTTCTTGTCTTTTTTCTGCTTGCTCTCTTTCTTTTGTGGTTCAAGTAATCATCATCTTCGTCGTCCTCTTCTTCGTCATCATCGCATCTGGCTCACCATTGAAATCGCTGTCATCTTCTTCATCATCGTCGTCATTTTCTTCGGCTACCGCCTCTGCGGCTATTTTGCCAGATTTGCTGTTGTTGGCTTATGCATCAGATTTATTTAGCTTCTTTGACAAAGCCATCATCTCTTCCATTGCATCGGATTCCTCATCGGATAAATCCTCCATTTGGTCACTTAGATCTGTGATATATCTAGAAATGTGAATTATTCCATCGCCTTGACTCTGGAGAGAAATTTCATCGCATTCGTTGAAGTTCAAATCTAACATAACTTGTTCGGCGGTGTTCTTGCCTTGAGTACCTTCAAATCAAATATTTGATGTTCTCGTATGTGATTAAAAGCTGGATGGGTCCATCGCTGCGCGAGGTAACATCAAGAGCGGCTTTACAAATTGTTTAAATGCAACTTAATTCACAAATCTGATAGCACGCGAAGTGGTCGAAAGCTACAAATACCTTCTAATAGATGTGACTCCAACCTAAAAAAAAAAATAATATTAGTTGGACTCTACTTTCAATCTCAAAACCTTTACAGAACTTATTTAAGTCATTTTAAATCCTATATTTTAATTGTATAGCAACAAATAAAAATAAATTTCTTAAGAAAAAAAAAATCTGAGAAATCAATATGGAAGAGTATAAAATTTAACTTACAGAATCTCCAACCGATGCAAATGAGATTCTTGGCATATTGGATTAAGAATTATATAACCAGTTTCTTTTTTTAACAAATTCAGTGCCTTGGTGTTCACATTAAAAATTACATTGGTACCGGCATTTTGCAAATAAGGTCTGTCCGAACTGTACTGACAAATTTTTTTATCTTGTCTTGTAATTGGTGGCACCATGTTTTAACACGAAACGTGCCCAACGATAGGCGAGCAACTTCCATATAACATAATAAACAGAAAACAAAGTTACATAAAACGTCACGCAAAAATTAAAAAAAAAAATGATGACAAAAAAAACATGGCAGCTCTCTAGTTCGAAGAGTCAGTAGCTTACAAATAGAAATTAATGAATATAATCAGTTGGCTTTCAACTAAAAATTAACATAATAATAAATTTAAACCGATATAAAAAAAAATATACACTTTTTTGCAAAAATACTGAATATGGTATGCGTTGTTTGTTTACATTCTTCGAACAAGATTCACCGTTTTCTTTTTTTTTTCTATTTTTGTGTGAAAGAGAAGCGACGAAGACAAATGCGTAAAAAGCCTAATTACACGGCGCATATTTAGTTGCGCATGTATGAAGTGCAAAAGAGAAAGGAAATAAAAAATTCGTACAATTTTATTCTTTTTCTCCTTTGCACTTCATACATGCGCAACTAAACATGAGGAAGTGTAATATTGGTCTTAGGTCTTTGACATTTTTTTTTGTGACGCCAGTCATCTTTTTTAGCCCGAACGTCCGTACGTCAATTTTGGATTTGGAGAAGGCATTTTTGTATTGAAAACAACAATGCAACAGAAATTTACAAAAAAATATCATCTTTCTGATAGGCAGTTCGTCCGAACGTCAGTTTGGATTTGGAAATAATATTTTTTTATTGAAAACAACAATGCAACAGAAATTACAACATAAAAATGTCTCCTCCAAATCCAAAACAAGGTATACTCATTCATTTTTGACAGTTTTTCTGTGACGCCATAGTCATCATTCTCAGTCCGAACGTCAGTTTTGGATTTGGAAAAGACATTTTTTAGTTGAAAACAACAACAATGCAACTGAAATTTACAACAACAAAATGCCTTCTCCAAATCCAAAACAAGGTATACCTACTCAGTAGATTTTTGACAGCTTTTTTTGTGACTTCTCATAGGCAGTTCGTCCGAACGTCAGTTTTGGATTTGGAGAAGACATTTTTTCATTGAAAACAACAACAAATTTGTTGGGAACATTAAAGGCTTCCAAATTAATTTAATTTTAATCACTAATAGATGTGATATTTAAAAAAGAATTAAGACAAAAAGTGAAGTAAAAAAAGGACTTTACCTAACTGTAGCTTATTATTTATGTGTTTGAACATAAATAAAATGCATTCGAATTATAGAAAATGTTAAAACAAACAGTGCATTTTTGCCAATGCAACATGTTAGAGTCGAGATATTAGCCAAAAACTAAATTTTGTTTGTGTTTTTGATAGGACATGCATGTGTTCAAGCTGGGGTACCCCGACTTTTATTAGTCGTGAAGAGTTTGTTTTTTCTTAAAATTGTGGGGAATGAATAGAACTAATAAATTAGTAAAAACAATGTATACCACAATATTAGATTTTGTTGATATAATTACGAAAAAGTGTAATTTTAAAACGAAGAACTGACTTTGAATAGCTGCATTTTTGTGCGGATGTATTTGAACCAAAAGAAATTGCACTTTATTGAAAGAATATATTATCATGAACCATTTGATTTTTAGTTTTTGGCGTCATGGCATACTGGAAGCGAAATATTAGCAAAAAACAAAAAAATGCATTTTTGTATATAACTTTGGTAAGAAGAGATGTCAGGTGGTGCAAATTTGGGTTTAAGCTTTTCAAATAAACCCCTATCGGCCCATGACAAAAAAAAACTGACAGTCCCTCTCCGCGCAAGGTCAATTTAAGGATTAACTGAACTAATGTCGTTCTTATTGAATAGAATAGGGAATTCAACAAATATTGATAAACGTTTGCAATTGCATAACAGCCAAGCAAAGACAAATTTGTATTGAGTAAAAACAAAAACGAGTATCTACAACAAACTGCACGTAACCTGGCAACAAAGAGAAACCCAATTGAGGCAGTTACAAATTTTAAAAGGTTAAGGACACAAATGTGGAAACAACATTAATGGAATCATATTGAGATAGCACTTCAGGAAGTTGCTCATCCAAAATACATTGAACATGTTCATACAGTTTGATTCTACTTGCTGAATCACCTCAAAGCTTACAGTTGATGATAAATAAGTTAAACGAATATTGCAATTTGGGGAACCTTATTATAAATCTGGATAAATAGAAAGTTATGATAGCAGGATGTACGAGAGGAAGATGTTCACAAAGAGAGAAATGGTATTGGGGTCTAGTGAATATTGAAGTGGTCAAAAGCTACAAATACCTTGGAATAGATGTGACTCCAACCTACAATATTAAACAACATCTCGCATCAAAGCTTGTCCCAACAAAAACTGCAAATAATATTGGGTGGACTCTACTATTTAGAGGCATAGATTTTCAACATAAACTTCTTGCTTGGGTTGATTGTATTGACATAATCCAAGGATTTAACAACCATATAGAAAACGAAAGACCCCAGGTGCCGCGCACAAGTGTACGACGACTTCAAATGTGCGCTACTGTATGAAAATAGCTAGTGATCGGGCTAGCTGCCCAATACGCACTCTAAAACGTTCTTATCTCAGAACCTTTACTGAACTTATTAAAGTAATTTTAAATCCTACATTTAATTTGTATAGCAACAAATGGAAATAAAATTCTTAAGAAAAAAAATCTGAGAAATCAAATGCAAGAATATAGAATTCAACTTACAGACTTTCCAACTGATGCAAATGAGATTCTTGGCATATGATGATTAAAAATTATATCACCAGTTTCAGTGTTTACCAAATTCAGTACCGGCATTTTGCAAATGAGGTCTGTCCGAAATGTACTGACAAATTTTTGTAACTTGTCTTGTAATTGGTGGCACCATGTTTGAACACAAGACGTACCACAAGATAAGCTGTGTGTCCAACGGTAGGTAAGCAACTTCCAACTAAATTGATCACTTTGCGATCAGCCGACGTTTTAGAAGTAGTCTCCTGGACGTCAGGAACAGAAGAGGGGCAGACATGGGAATGGCCACCGACCACCATCTGATGGTAGCTCTCGTAAGATTCTGCAGTTCGGAGATCCAAGAAAACACTCGAATGCCCAGGTTTAATACCGACAGACTAAAGGACCCATAGTTCGCCAACAAGTAGGGGACTATCTTTCCCAAGGACTGAGAACAATAAGCAGCAGTGAACCTACCTCCATCGAAGACCAATGGTGTGCTGTGAAAAATGTGGCAAAAGAATAGTCGGTCGGGCACAAGAAAGAAATAGTTCTTGACTATCCGCAGAAACCTGGAAAAAGATCGAAAACAACTACGAGCTCGCATCGCAGCTACTCAAGCAGCAGAAAGAAATGACCTAGAGTCTACGTATCGTATGAAGACGAGAGAAGTTTACCGTAGCGTGAGACGTGACAAGCGTAACTACATCAACGCATTAGCTGAAGAAGCAGAAGAGGCCTCAAATCGGTGTGCCAGCAGAACTGTTTATATACTGGTGTACAAAGCCCAAAAACAACATCTGGTGAAAGATGTATATGGTTCCCTGTTCCATTCGGATGAGCTGGAATAAACACTTCGCTTCTTTATGAAACCGTGTGTTGCGCATCCTATACCTGATGACCCGTCCGAACCAACAAATGCCCGAATTCGCAGCACACCTCCCAGTAGAGAGTAGAGATGGATTAAAACACTGAAAAACAACAAGGCGGTAGGACTGGACGGTATTCCTGCAGAGCTCTTACAAGCAGCACCAACCACATCAACTCAGAGAGTTGAGCCTGGAAGAGAGAGAGCCTGGAACTCTGAGTGCTTCCCAAAGGAGTGGAAAAAGGGAATGACCGTCAAGCTCCCGAAGAAAGCAGATTTGATGCAGTGTGAAAACTGGAAATGGTGGAATTCAATGGAGTTTGACATCCCAACTTAAACATCTGGACTACGCGGACGGGAAGAGAAAGAAGCAGACATCGTGGGGCTGAAAATTCACACGGCAAAAATATAAATGATCAGCATCGGACGAAACTCATCCGTGCAAGACAATATTTCTGGACAACCGGTAGAGAATGTAGAAGACTTCCAATCGCCAAAGGCGGAACAAAACAAGACGTCGACAGTCGTATTAAAAAGGCAATGGCGGCTTTCGGAATGCTGTCCAAAATATGGACAAATAATGCTATAAGCTGACTAAGCTGAGATTGTTCCGCTCCAATGTTGAATCCGTGCATCTGTGCAGCAGGTAGAGAACACATGGGGCAGGAAAATATGCCAAAGTTTCAACCACATACGGCACAGGTACCTGCCCTCTTCAAAGAAGCTCTGGTATTTCCGATACATAAGAAAGGAGACGCAAATGATCCAACAAATTATAGATGTATCTTATTTACAAATTCCATACCAAGAATCTTTACAGCAGTGCTACTCTCAACAAAATCGGTGGACGAAAATAAGCTCCACAATCTTATACCTTCAACGAAAATTAAACATATTCTTTGTAGATTTAAAGGCAGTTTTTGACACAATAGATAGAAACGCACTATACCTACTTAAAATTAAATCAACTGGGTATGTCGACAAAAATGTTTAGAATAATAAAGAAGCTGTACAACATACATACTGTCAGCAGTATGGGGTGGAACAAAAGCATCAGAATGATTTGAAACACAAACTGGATTGAAACAAGGATGTTTATTAAGAGCCATTTTATTTGTGCTTTTCATAGATGATGACAGCTTGTCTACCTGCCGGAGACAACTATTGCTGAGTCACCTGAAAGTTTACAGTTGATGATAAATAAGTTAAACGAATATTGCAATTTGTGGAACCTTATTATAAATCGTGATGAATCGAAAGTTATGAGAAATGGTATTGCGGTCGAGTAAATATTAAAAATTATTTAAAAAAAAATCTTTAATCTGTAATTGCCGGGTAATATCCTTAATCTATCAGTTTCTTAACTTCTGTTAATATAAAAAGAATAAGTGTTGGGTGTGATGATGTAGATAAACAAACATTATCGGAATGTTTTAAATTCAATCAAATAAAAAAAAACCTAGAAAACATGTAAACAAGAGAAAAATAGAAACTTATTCGTTAAATAAGTTTTGTTTTTGTTTTGTAGGTAGTAACAGCAATAAAAAGGTATATAGGAAAAAAGTAATTTTTTTTTCTAAAAAGAAAGGCTCACCAAAAATTAAGAAATACTCCTCCTCGCTCGCTTGGATTGTGTTTATTTACTGCACAGCTTTCAATTTAACTTCAAACACCAATGTACTGTTTGGTGGGGTTGTTGGTGGGGATCCTTGCGCACCGTAGGCCATATGTGCTGGACAAGTGATGCGTCTCTTTCCTCTAACTTTCATGCCTACCACACCAACATCCCAGCCCTTGCTGACTTCGCCGCGACCCAAACAAAACTTGAATGGACCGCCTTGTTTGAGACTGGCAAATACTTTGTTGTTTAACTTGAGACGACCTTCATAACAGACGTCCGCCCTTTTGCCTGTTTTTGCCACGGGTCCGTAACCCACGCACTTTCACACCACCTCCCTTTTGCTTTTGGGCTCCTTGTTGTTGCCTTCTTTCTTGTCTTTTTTCTGCTTGCTCTCTTTCTTTTGTGGTTCAAGTAATCATCATCTTCGTCGTCCTCTTCTTCGTCATCATCGCATCTGGCTCACCATTGAAATCGCTGTCATCTTCTTCATCATCGTCGTCATTTTCTTCGGCTACCGCCTCTGCGGCTATTTTGCCAGATTTGCTGTTGTTGGCTTATGCATCAGATTTATTTAGCTTCTTTGACAAAGCCATCATCTCTTCCATTGCATCGGATTCCTCATCGGATAAATCCTCCATTTGGTCACTTAGATCTGTGATATATCTAGAAATGTGAATTATTCCATCGCCTTGACTCTGGAGAGAAATTTTTTCGCATTCGTTGAAGTTCAAATCTAACATAACTTGTTCGGCGGTGTTCTTGCCTAGAGTACCTTCAAATCAAATATTTGATGTTCTCGTATGTGATTAAAAGCTGGATGGGTCCATCGCTGCGCGAGGTAACATCAAGAGCGGCTTTACAAATTGTTTAAATGCAACTTAATTCACAAATCTGATAGCACGCGAAGTGGTCGAAAGCTACAAATACCTTCTAATAGATGTGACTCCAACCTAAAAAAAAAAATAATATTAGTTGGACTCTACTTTCAATCTCAAAACCTTTACAGAACTTATTTAAGTCATTTTAAATCCTATATTTTAATTGTATAGCAACAAATAAAAATAAATTTCTTAAGAAAAAAAAAATCTGAGAAATCAATATGGAAGAGTATAAAATTTAACTTACAGAATCTCCAACCGATGCAAATGAGATTCTTGGCATATTGGATTAAGAATTATATAACCAGTTTCTTTTTTTAACAAATTCAGTGCCTTGGTGTTCACATTAAAAATTACATTGGTACCGGCATTTTGCAAATAAGGTCTGTCCGAACTGTACTGACAAATTTTTTTATCTTGTCTTGTAATTGGTGGCACCATGTTTTAACACGAAACGTGCCCAACGATAGGCGAGCAACTTCCATATAACATAATAAACAGAAAACAAAGTTACATAAAACGTCACGCAAAAATTAAAAAAAAAAATGATGACAAAAAAAACATGGCAGCTCTCTAGTTCGAAGAGTCAGTAGCTTACAAATAGAAATTAATGAATATAATCAGTTGGCTTTCAACTAAAAATTAACATAATAATAAATTTAAACCGATATAAAAAAAAATATACACTTTTTTGCAAAAATACTGAATATGGTATGCGTTGTTTGTTTACATTCTTCGAACAAGATTCACCGTTTTCTTTTTTTTTTCTATTTTTGTGTGAAAGAGAAGCGACGAAGACAAATGCGTAAAAAGCCTAATTACACGGCGCATATTTAGTTGCGCATGTATGAAGTGCAAAAGAGAAAGGAAATAAAAAATTCGTACAATTTTATTCTTTTTCTCCTTTGCACTTCATACATGCGCAACTAAACATGAGGAAGTGTAATATTGGTCTTAGGTCTTTGACATTTTTTTTTGTGACGCCAGTCATCTTTTTTAGCCCGAACGTCCGTACGTCAATTTTGGATTTGGAGAAGGCATTTTTGTATTGAAAACAACAATGCAACAGAAATTTACAAAAAAATATCATCTTTCTGATAGGCAGTTCGTCCGAACGTCAGTTTGGATTTGGAAATAATATTTTTTTATTGAAAACAACAATGCAACAGAAATTACAACATAAAAATGTCTCCTCCAAATCCAAAACAAGGTATACTCATTCATTTTTGACAGTTTTTCTGTGACGCCATAGTCATCATTCTCAGTCCGAACGTCAGTTTTGGATTTGGAAAAGACATTTTTTAGTTGAAAACAACAACAATGCAACTGAAATTTACAACAACAAAATGCCTTCTCCAAATCCAAAACAAGGTATACCTACTCAGTAGATTTTTGACAGCTTTTTTTGTGACTTCTCATAGGCAGTTCGTCCGAACGTCAGTTTTGGATTTGGAGAAGACATTTTTTCATTGAAAACAACAACAAATTTGTTGGGAACATTAAAGGCTTCCAAATTAATTTAATTTTAATCACTAATAGATGTGATATTTAAAAAAGAATTAAGACAAAAAGTGAAGTAAAAAAAGGACTTTACCTAACTGTAGCTTATTATTTATGTGTTTGAACATAAATAAAATGCATTCGAATTATAGAAAATGTTAAAACAAACAGTGCATTTTTGCCAATGCAACATGTTAGAGTCGAGATATTAGCCAAAAACTAAATTTTGTTTGTGTTTTTGATAGGACATGCATGTGTTCAAGCTGGGGTACCCCGACTTTTATTAGTCGTGAAGAGTTTTTTTTTTCTTAAAATTGTGGGGAATGAATAGAACTAATAAATTAGTAAAAACAATGTATACCACAATATTAGATTTTGTTGATATAATTACGAAAAAGTGTAATTTTAAAACGAAGAACTGACTTTGAATAGCTGCATTTTTGTACGGATGTATTTGAACCAAAAGAAATTGCACTTTATTGAAAGAATATATTATCATGAACCATTTGATTTTTAGTTTTTGGCGTCATGGCATACTGGAAGCGAAATATTAGCAAAAAACAAAAAAATGCATTTTTGTATATAACTTTGGTAAGAAGAGATGTCAGGTGGTGCAAATTTGGGTTTAAGCTTTTCAAATAAACCCCTATCGGCCCATGACAAAAAAAAACTGACAGTCCCTCTCCGCGCAAGGTCAATTTAAGGATTAACTGAACTAATGTCGTTCTTATTGAATAGAATAGGGAATTCAACAAATATTGATAAACGTTTGCAATTGCATAACAGCCAAGCAAAGACAAATTTGTATTGAGTAAAAACAAAAACGAGTATCTACAACAAACTGCACGTAACCTGGCAACAAAGAGAAACCCAATTGAGGCAGTTACAAATTTTAAAAGGTTAAGGACACAAATGTGGAAACAACATTAATGGAATCATATTGAGATAGCACTTCAGGAAGTTGCTCATCCAAAATACATTGAACATGTTCATACAGTTTGATTCTACTTGCTGAATCACCTCAAAGCTTACAGTTGATGATAAATAAGTTAAACGAATATTGCAATTTGGGGAACCTTATTATAAATCTGGATAAATAGAAAGTTATGATAGCAGGATGTACGAGAGGAAGATGTTCACAAAGAGAGAAATGGTATTGGGGTCTAGTGAATATTGAAGTGGTCAAAAGCTACAAATACCTTGGAATAGATGTGACTCCAACCTACAATATTAAACAACATCTCGCATCAAAGCTTGTCCCAACAAAAACTGCAAATAATATTGGGTGGACTCTACTATTTAGAGGCATAGATTTTCAACATAAACTTCTTGCTTGGGTTGATTGTATTGACATAATCCAAGGATTTAACAACCATATAGAAAACGAAAGACCCCAGGTGCCGCGCACAAGTGTACGACGACTTCAAATGTGCGCTACTGTATGAAAATAGCTAGTGATCGGGCTAGCTGCCCAATACGCACTCTAAAACGTTCTTATCTCAGAACCTTTACTGAACTTATTAAAGTAATTTTAAATCCTACATTTAATTTGTATAGCAACAAATGGAAATAAAATTCTTAAGAAAAAAAATCTGAGAAATCAAATGCAAGAATATAGAATTCAACTTACAGACTTTCCAACTGATGCAAATGAGATTCTTAGTGCAATTTCTTTTGGTTTTATATCACCAGTTTCAGTGTTTACCAAATTCAGTACCGGCATTTTGCAAATGAGGTCTGTCCGAAATGTACTGACAAATTTTTGTAACTTGTCTTGTAATTGGTGGCACCATGTTTGAACACAAGACGTACCACAAGATAAGCTGTGTGTCCAACGGTAGGTAAGCAACTTCCAACTAAATTGATCACTTTGCGATCAGCCGACGTTTTAGAAGTAGTCTCCTGGACGTCAGGAACAGAAGAGGGGCAGACATGGGAATGGCCCCCGACCACCATCTGATGGTAGCTCTCGTAAGATTCTGCAGTTCGGAGATCCAAGAAAACACTCGAATGCCCAGGTTTAATACCGACAGACTAAAGGACCCATAGTTCGCCAACAAGTAGGGGACTATCTTTCCCAAGGACTGAGAACAATAAGCAGCAGTGAACCTACCTCCATCGAAGACCAATGGTGTGCTGTGAAAAATGTGGCAAAAGAATAGTCGGTCGGGCACAAGAAAGAAATAGTTCTTGACTATCCGCAGAAACCTGGAAAAAGATCGAAAACAACTTCGAGCTCGCATCGCAGCTACTCAAGCAGCAGAAAGAAATGACCTAGAGTCTACGTATCGTATGAAGACGAGAGAAGTTTACCGTAGCGTGAGACGTGACAAGCGTAACTACATCAACGCATTAGCTGAAGAAGCAGAAGAGGCCTCAAATCGGTGTGCCAGCAGAACTGTTTATATACTGGTGTACAAAGCCCAAAAACAACATCTGGTGAAAGATGTATATGGTTCCCTGTTCCATTCGGATGAGCTGGAATAAACACTTCGCTTCTTTATGAAACCGTGTGTTGCGCATCCTATACCTGATGACCCGTCCGAACCAACAAATGCCCGAATTCGCAGCACACCTCCCAGTAGAGAGTAGAGATGGATTAAAACACTGAAAAACAACAAGGCGGTAGGACTGGACGGTATTCCTGCAGAGCTCTTACAAGCAGCACCAACCACATCAACTCAGAGAGTTGAGCCTGGAAGAGAGAGAGCCTGGAACTCTGAGTGCTTCCCAAAGGAGTGGAAAAAGGGAATGACCGTCAAGCTCCCGAAGAAAGCAGATTTGATGCAGTGTGAAAACTGGAAATGGTGGAATTCAATGGAGTTTGACATCCCAACTTAAACATCTGGACTACGCGGACGGGAAGAGAAAGAAGCAGACATCGTGGGGCTGAAAATTCACACGGCAAAAATATAAATGATCAGCATCGGACGAAACTCATCCGTGCAAGACAATATTTCTGGACAACCGGTAGAGAATGTAGAAGACTTCCAATCGCCAAAGGCGGAACAAAACAAGACGTCGACAGTCGTATTAAAAAGGCAATGGCGGCTTTCGGAATGCTGTCCAAAATATGGACAAATAATGCTATAAGCTGACTAAGCTGAGATTGTTCCGCTCCAATGTTGAATCCGTGCATCTGTGCAGCAGGTAGAGAACACATGGGGCAGGAAAATATGCCAAAGTTTCAACCACATACGGCACAGGTACCTGCCCTCTTCAAAGAAGCTCTGGTATTTCCGATACATAAGAAAGGAGACGCAAATGATCCAACAAATTATAGATGTATCTTATTTACAAATTCCATACCAAGAATCTTTACAGCAGTGCTACTCTCAACAAAATCGGTGGACGAAAATAAGCTCCACAATCTTATACCTTCAACGAAAATTAAACATATTCTTTGTAGATTTAAAGGCAGTTTTTGACACAATAGATAGAAACGCACTATACCTACTTAAAATTAAATCAACTGGGTATGTCGACAAAAATGTTTAGAATAATAAAGAAGCTGTACAACATACATACTGTCAGCAGTATGGGGTGGAACAAAAGCATCAGAATGATTTGAAACACAAACTGGATTGAAACAAGGATGTTTATTAAGAGCCATTTTATTTGTGCTTTTCATAGATGATGACAGCTTGTCTACCTGCCGGAGACAACTATTGCTGAGTCACCTGAAAGTTTACAGTTGATGATAAATAAGTTAAACGAATATTGCAATTTGTGGAACCTTATTATAAATCGTGATGAATCGAAAGTTATGAGAAATGGTATTGCGGTCGAGTAAATATTAAAAATTATTTTAAAAAAAATCTTTAATCTGTAATTGCCGGGTAATATCCTTAATCTATCAGTTTCTTAACTTCTGTTAATATAAAAAGAATAAGTGTTGGGTGTGATGATGTAGATAAACAAACATTATCGGAATGTTTTAAATTCAATCAAATAAAAAAAAACCTAGAAAACATGTAAACAAGAGAAAAATAGAAACTTATTCGTTAAATAAGTTTTGTTTTTGTTTTGTAGGTAGTAACAGCAATAAAAAGGTATATAGGAAAAAAGTAATTTTTTTTTCTAAAAAGAAAGGCTCACCAAAAATTAAGAAATACTCCTCCTCGCTCGCTTGGATTGTGTTTATTTACTGCACAGCTTTCAATTTAACTTCAAACACCAATGTACTGTTTGGTGGGGTTGTTGGTGGGGATCCTTGCGCACCGTAGGCCATATGTGCTGGACAAGTGATGCGTCTCTTTCCTCTAACTTTCATGCCTACCACACCAACATCCCAGCCCTTGCTGACTTCGCCGCGACCCAAACAAAACTTGAATGGACCGCCTTGTTTGAGACTGGCAAATACTTTGTTGTTTAACTTGAGACGACCTTCATAACAGACGTCCGCCCTTTTGCCTGTTTTTGCCACGGGTCCGTAACCCACGCACTTTCACACCACCTCCCTTTTGCTTTTGGGCTCCTTGTTGTTGCCTTCTTTCTTGTCTTTTTTCTGCTTGCTCTCTTTCTTTTGTGGTTCAAGTAATCATCATCTTCGTCGTCCTCTTCTTCGTCATCATCGCATCTGGCTCACCATTGAAATCGCTGTCATCTTCTTCATCATCGTCGTCATTTTCTTCGGCTACCGCCTCTGCGGCTATTTTGCCAGATTTGCTGTTGTTGGCTTATGCATCAGATTTATTTAGCTTCTTTGACAAAGCCATCATCTCTTCCATTGCATCGGATTCCTCATCGGATAAATCCTCCATTTGGTCACTTAGATCTGTGATATATCTAGAAATGTGAATTATTCCATCGCCTTGACTCTGGAGAGAAATTTCATCGCATTCGTTGAAGTTCAAATCTAACATAACTTGTTCGGCGGTGTTCTTGCCTAGAGTACCTTCAAATCAAATATTTGATGTTCTCGTATGTGATTAAAAGCTGGATGGGTCCATCGCTGCGCGAGGTAACATCAAGAGCGGCTTTACAAATTGTTTAAATGCAACTTAATTCACAAATCTGATAGCACGCGAAGTGGTCGAAAGCTACAAATACCTTCTAATAGATGTGACTCCAACCTAAAAAAAAAAATAATATTAGTTGGACTCTACTTTTTTATCTCAAAACCTTTACAGAACTTATTTAAGTCATTTTAAATCCTATATTTTAATTGTATAGCAACAAATAAAAATAAATTTCTTAAGAAAAAAAAAATCTGAGAAATCAATATGGAAGAGTATAAAATTTAACTTACAGAATCTCCAACCGATGCAAATGAGATTCTTGGCATATTGGATTAAGAATTATATAACCAGTTTCTTTTTTTAACAAATTCAGTGCCTTGGTGTTCACATTAAATATTACATTGGTACCGGCATTTTGCAAATAAGGTCTGTCCGAACTGTACTGACAAATTTTTTTATCTTGTCTTGTAATTGGTGGCACCATGTTTTAACACGAAACGTGCCCAACGATAGGCGAGCAACTTCCATATAACATAATAAACAGAAAACAAAGTTACATAAAACGTCACGCAAAAATTAAAAAAAAAATGATGACAAAAAAAACATGGCAGCTCTCTAGTTCGAAGAGTCAGTAGCTTACAAATAGAAATTAATGAATATAATCAGTTGGCTTTCAACTAAAAATTAACATAATAATAAATTTAAACCGATATAAAAAAAAATATACACTTTTTTGCAAAAATACTGAATATGGTATGCGTTGTTTGTTTACATTCTTCGAACAAGATTCACCGTTTTCTTTTTTTTTTCTATTTTTGTGTGAAAGAGAAGCGACGAAGACAAATGCGTAAAAAGCCTAATTACACGGCGCATATTTAGTTGCGCATGTATGAAGTGCAAAAGAGAAAGGAAATAAAAAATTCGTACAATTTTATTCTTTTTCTCCTTTGCACTTCATACATGCGCAACTAAACATGAGGAAGTGTAATATTGGTCTTAGGTCTTTGACATTTTTTTTTGTGACGCCAGTCATCTTTTTTAGCCCGAACGTCCGTACGTCAATTTTGGATTTGGAGAAGGCATTTTTGTATTGAAAACAACAATGCAACAGAAATTTACAAAAAAATATCATCTTTCTGATAGGCAGTTCGTCCGAACGTCAGTTTGGATTTGGAAATAATATTTTTTTATTGAAAACAACAATGCAACAGAAATTACAACATAAAAATGTCTCCTCCAAATCCAAAACAAGGTATACTCATTCATTTTTGACAGTTTTTCTGTGACGCCATAGTCATCATTCTCAGTCCGAACGTCAGTTTTGGATTTGGAAAAGACATTTTTTAGTTGAAAACAACAACAATGCAACTGAAATTTACAACAACAAAATGCCTTCTCCAAATCCAAAACAAGGTATACCTACTCAGTAGATTTTTGACAGCTTTTTTTGTGACTTCTCATAGGCAGTTCGTCCGAACGTCAGTTTTGGATTTGGAGAAGACATTTTTTCATTGAAAACAACAACAAATTTGTTGGGAACATTAAAGGCTTCCAAATTAATTTAATTTTAATCACTAATAGATGTGATATTTAAAAAAGAATTAAGACAAAAAGTGAAGTAAAAAAAGGACTTTACCTAACTGTAGCTTATTATTTATGTGTTTGAACATAAATAAAATGCATTCGAATTATAGAAAATGTTAAAACAAACAGTGCATTTTTGCCAATGCAACATGTTAGAGTCGAGATATTAGCCAAAAACTAAATTTTGTTTGTGTTTTTGATAGGACATGCATGTGTTCAAGCTGGGGTACCCCGACTTTTATTAGTCGTGAAGAGTTTGTTTTTTCTTAAAATTGTGGGGAATGAATAGAACTAATAAATTAGTAAAAACAATGTATACCACAATATTAGATTTTGTTGATATAATTACGAAAAAGTGTAATTTTAAAACGAAGAACTGACTTTGAATAGCTGCATTTTTGTACGGATGTATTTGAACCAAAAGAAATTGCACTTTATTGAAAGAATATATTATCATGAACCATTTGATTTTTAGTTTTTGGCGTCATGGCATACTGGAAGCGAAATATTAGCAAAAAACAAAAAAATGCATTTTTCTATATAACTTTGGTAAGAAGAGATGTCAGGTGGTGCAAATTTGGGTTTAAGCTTTTCAAATAAACTCCTATCGGCCCATGACAAAAAAAAAACTGACAGTCCCTCTCCGCGCAAGGTCAATTTAAGGATTAACTGAACTAATGTCGTTCTTATTGAATAGAATAGGGAATTCAACAAATATTGATAAACGTTTGCAATTGCATAACAGCCAAGCAAAGACAAATTTGTATTGAGTAAAAACAAAAACGAGTATCTACAACAAACTGCACGTAACCTGGCAACAAAGAGAAACCCAATTGAGGCAGTTACAAATTTTAAAAGGTTAAGGACACAAATGTGGAAACAACATTAATGGAATCATATTGAGATAGCACTTCAGGAAGTTGCTCATCCAAAATACATTGAACATGTTCATACAGTTTGATTCTACTTGCTGAATCACCTCAAAGCTTACAGTTGATGATAAATAAGTTAAACGAATATTGCAATTTGGGGAACCTTATTATAAATCTGGATAAATAGAAAGTTATGATAGCAGGATGTACGAGAGGAAGATGTTCACAAAGAGAGAAATGGTATTGGGGTCTAGTGAATATTGAAGTGGTCAAAAGCTACAAATACCTTGGAATAGATGTGACTCCAACCTACAATATTAAACAACATCTCGCAAGCTTGTCCCAACAAAAACTGCAAATAATATTGGGTGGACTCTACTATTTAGAGGCATAGATTTTCAACATAAACTTCTTGCTTGGGTTGATTGTATTGACATAATCCAAGGATTTAACAACCATATAGAAAACGAAAGACCCCAGGTGCCGCGCACAAGTGTACGACGACTTCAAATGTGCGCTACTGTATGAAAATAGCTAGTGATCGGGCTAGCTGCCCAATACGCACTCTAAAACGTTCTTATCTCAGAACCTTTACTGAACTTATTAAAGTAATTTTAAATCCTACATTTAATTTGTATAGCAACAAATGGAAATAAAATTCTTAAGAAAAAAAATCTGAGAAATCAAATGCAAGAATATAGAATTCAACTTACAGACTTTCCAACTGATGCAAATGAGATTCTTGGCATATGATGATTAAAAATTATATCACCAGTTTCAGTGTTTACCAAATTCAGTACCGGCATTTTGCAAATGAGGTCTGTCCGAAATGTACTGACAAATTTTTGTAACTTGTCTTGTAATTGGTGGCACCATGTTTGAACACAAGACGTACCACAAGATAAGCTGTGTGTCCAACGGTAGGTAAGCAACTTCCAACTAAATTGATCACTTTGCGATCAGCCGACGTTTTAGAAGTAGTCTCCTGGACGTCAGGAACAGAAGAGGGGCAGACATGGGAATGGCCCCCGACCACCATCTGATGGTAGCTCTCGTAAGATTCTGCAGTTCGGAGATCCAAGAAAACACTCGAATGCCCAGGTTTAATACCGACAGACTAAAGGACCCATAGTTCGCCAACAAGTAGGGGACTATCTTTCCCAAGGACTGAGAACAATAAGCAGCAGTGAACCTACCTCCATCGAAGACCAATGGTGTGCTGTGAAAAATGTGGCAAAAGAATAGTCGGTCGGGCACAAGAAAGAAATAGTTCTTGACTATCCGCAGAAACCTGGAAAAAGATCGAAAACAACTTCGAGCTCGCATCGCAGCTACTCAAGCAGCAGAAAGAAATGACCTAGAGTCTACGTATCGTATGAAGACGAGAGAAGTTTACCGTAGCGTGAGACGTGACAAGCGTAACTACATCAACGCATTAGCTGAAGAAGCAGAAGAGGCCTCAAATCGGTGTGCCAGCAGAACTGTTTATATACTGGTGTACAAAGCCCAAAAACAACATCTGGTGAAAGATGTATATGGTTCCCTGTTCCATTCGGATGAGCTGGAATAAACACTTCGCTTCTTTATGAAACCGTGTGTTGCGCATCCTATACCTGATGACCCGTCCGAACCAACAAATGCCCGAATTCGCAGCACACCTCCCAGTAGAGAGTAGAGATGGATTAAAACACTGAAAAACAACAAGGCGGTAGGACTGGACGGTATTCCTGCAGAGCTCTTACAAGCAGCACCAACCACATCAACTCAGAGAGTTGAGCCTGGAAGAGAGAGAGCCTGGAACTCTGAGTGCTTCCCAAAGGAGTGGAAAAAGGGAATGACCGTCAAGCTCCCGAAGAAAGCAGATTTGATGCAGTGTGAAAACTGGAAATGGTGGAATTCAATGGAGTTTGACATCCCAACTTAAACATCTGGACTACGCGGACGGGAAGAGAAAGAAGCAGACATCGTGGGGCTGAAAATTCACACGGCAAAAATATAAATGATCAGCATCGGACGAAACTCATCCGTGCAAGACAATATTTCTGGACAACCGGTAGAGAATGTAGAAGACTTCCAATCGCCAAAGGCGGAACAAAACAAGACGTCGACAGTCGTATTAAAAAGGCAATGGCGGCTTTCGGAATGCTGTCCAAAATATGGACAAATAATGCTATAAGCTGACTAAGCTGAGATTGTTCCGCTCCAATGTTGAATCCGTGCATCTGTGCAGCAGGTAGAGAACACATGGGGCAGGAAAATATGCCAAAGTTTCAACCACATACGGCACAGGTACCTGCCCTCTTCAAAGAAGCTCTGGTATTTCCGATACATAAGAAAGGAGACGCAAATGATCCAACAAATTATAGATGTATCTTATTTACAAATTCCATACCAAGAATCTTTACAGCAGTGCTACTCTCAACAAAATCGGTGGACGAAAATAAGCTCCACAATCTTATACCTTCAACGAAAATTAAACATATTCTTTGTAGATTTAAAGGCAGTTTTTGACACAATAGATAGAAACGCACTATACCTACTTAAAATTAAATCAACTGGGTATGTCGACAAAAATGTTTAGAATAATAAAGAAGCTGTACAACATACATACTGTCAGCAGTATGGGGTGGAACAAAAGCATCAGAATGATTTGAAACACAAACTGGATTGAAACAAGGATGTTTATTAAGAGCCATTTTATTTGTGCTTTTCATAGATGATGACAGCTTGTCTACCTGCCGGAGACAACTATTGCTGAGTCACCTGAAAGTTTACAGTTGATGATAAATAAGTTAAACGAATATTGCAATTTGTGGAACCTTATTATAAATCGTGATGAATCGAAAGTTATGAGAAATGGTATTGCGGTCGAGTAAATATTAAAAATTATTTAAAAAAAAATCTTTAATCTGTAATTGCCGGGTAATATCCTTAATCTATCAGTTTCTTAACTTCTGTTAATATAAAACGAATAAGTGTTGGGTGTGATGATGTAGATAAACAAACATTATCGGAATGTTTTAAATTCAATCAAATAAAAAAAAACCTAGAAAACATGTAAACAAGAGAAAAATAGAAACTTATTCGTTAAATAAGTTTTGTTTTTGTTTTGTAGGTAGTAACAGCAATAAAAAGGTATATAGGAAAAAAGTAATTTTTTTTTTTCTAAAAAGAAAGGCTCACCAAAAATTAAGAAATACTCCTCCTCGCTCGCTTGGATTGTGTTTATTTACTGCACAGCTTTCAATTTAACTTCAAACACCAATGTACTGTTTGGTGGGGTTGTTGGTGGGGATCCTTGCGCACCGTAGGGCATATGTGCTGGACAAGTGATGCGTCTCTTTCCTCTAACTTTCATGCCTACCACACCAACATCCCAGCCCTTGCTGACTTCGCCGCGACCCAAACAAAACTTGAATGGACCGCCTTGTTTGAGACTGGCAAATACTTTGTTGTTTAACTTGAGACGACCTTCATAACAGACGTCCGCCCTTTTGCCTGTTTTTGCCACGGGTCCGTAACCCACGCACTTTCACACCACCTCCCTTTTGCTTTTGGGCTCCTTGTTGTTGCCTTCTTTCTTGTCTTTTTTCTGCTTGCTCTCTTTCTTTTGTGGTTCAAGTAATCATCATCTTCGTCGTCCTCTTCTTCGTCATCATCGCATCTGGCTCACCATTGAAATCGCTGTCATCTTCTTCATCATCGTCGTCATTTTCTTCGGCTACCGCCTCTGCGGCTATTTTGCCAGATTTGCTGTTGTTGGCTTATGCATCAGATTTATTTAGCTTCTTTGACAAAGCCATCATCTCTTCCATTGCATCGGATTCCTCATCGGATAAATCCTCCATTTGGTCACTTAGATCTGTGATATATCTAGAAATGTGAATTATTCCATCGCCTTGACTCTGGAGAGAAATTTCATCGCATTCGTTGAAGTTCAAATCTAACATAACTTGTTCGGCGGTGTTCTTGCCTAGAGTACCTTCAAATCAAATATTTGATGTTCTCGTATGTGATTAAAAGCTGGATGGGTCCATCGCTGCGCGAGGTAACATCAAGAGCGGCTTTACAAATTGTTTAAATGCAACTTAATTCACAAATCTGATAGCACGCGAAGTGGTCGAAAGCTACAAATACCTTCTAATAGATGTGACTCCAACCTAAAAAAAAAAATAATATTAGTTGGACTCTACTTTTTTATCTCAAAACCTTTACAGAACTTATTTAAGTCATTTTAAATCCTATATTTTAATTGTATAGCAACAAATAAAAATAAATTTCTTAAGAAAAAAAAAATCTGAGAAATCAATATGGAAGAGTATAAAATTTAACTTACAGAATCTCCAACCGATGCAAATGAGATTCTTGGCATATTGGATTAAGAATTATATAACCAGTTTCTTTTTTTAACAAATTCAGTGCCTTGGTGTTCACATTAAATATTACATTGGTACCGGCATTTTGCAAATAAGGTCTGTCCGAACTGTACTGACAAATTTTTTTATCTTGTCTTGTAATTGGTGGCACCATGTTTTAACACGAAACGTGCCCAACGATAGGCGAGCAACTTCCATATAACATAATAAACAGAAAACAAAGTTACATAAAACGTCACGCAAAAATTAAAAAAAAAATGATGACAAAAAAAACATGGCAGCTCTCTAGTTCGAAGAGTCAGTAGCTTACAAATAGAAATTAATGAATATAATCAGTTGGCTTTCAACTAAAAATTAACATAATAATAAATTTAAACCGATATAAAAAAAAATATACACTTTTTTGCAAAAATACTGAATATGGTATGCGTTGTTTGTTTACATTCTTCGAACAAGATTCACCGTTTTCTTTTTTTTTTCTATTTTTGTGTGAAAGAGAAGCGACGAAGACAAATGCGTAAAAAGCCTAATTACACGGCGCATATTTAGTTGCGCATGTATGAAGTGCAAAAGAGAAAGGAAATAAAAAATTCGTACAATTTTATTCTTTTTCTCCTTTGCACTTCATACATGCGCAACTAAACATGAGGAAGTGTAATATTGGTCTTAGGTCTTTGACATTTTTTTTTGTGACGCCAGTCATCTTTTTTAGCCCGAACGTCCGTACGTCAATTTTGGATTTGGAGAAGGCATTTTTGTATTGAAAACAACAATGCAACAGAAATTTACAAAAAAATATCATCTTTCTGATAGGCAGTTCGTCCGAACGTCAGTTTGGATTTGGAAATAATATTTTTTTATTGAAAACAACAATGCAACAGAAATTACAACATAAAAATGTCTCCTCCAAATCCAAAACAAGGTATACTCATTCATTTTTGACAGTTTTTCTGTGACGCCATAGTCATCATTCTCAGTCCGAACGTCAGTTTTGGATTTGGAAAAGACATTTTTTAGTTGAAAACAACAACAATGCAACTGAAATTTACAACAACAAAATGCCTTCTCCAAATCCAAAACAAGGTATACCTACTCAGTAGATTTTTGACAGCTTTTTTTGTGACTTCTCATAGGCAGTTCGTCCGAACGTCAGTTTTGGATTTGGAGAAGACATTTTTTCATTGAAAACAACAACAAATTTGTTGGGAACATTAAAGGCTTCCAAATTAATTTAATTTTAATCACTAATAGATGTGATATTTAAAAAAGAATTAAGACAAAAAGTGAAGTAAAAAAAGGACTTTACCTAACTGTAGCTTATTATTTATGTGTTTGAACATAAATAAAATGCATTCGAATTGTAGAAAATGTTAAAACAAACAGTGCATTTTTGCCAATGCAACATGTTAGAGTCGAGATATTAGCCAAAAACTAAATTTTGTTTGTGTTTTTGATAGGACATGCATGTGTTCAAGCTGGGGTACCCCGACTTTTATTAGTCGTGAAGAGTTTGTTTTTTCTTAAAATTGTGGGGAATGAATAGAACTAATAAATTAGTAAAAACAATGTATACCACAATATTAGATTTTGTTGATATAATTACGAAAAAGTGTAATTTTAAAACGAAGAACTGACTTTGAATAGCTGCATTTTTGTACGGATGTATTTGAACCAAAAGAAATTGCACTTTATTGAAAGAATATATTATCATGAACCATTTGATTTTTAGTTTTTGGCGTCATGGCATACTGGAAGCGAAATATTAGCAAAAAACAAAAAAATGCATTTTTCTATATAACTTTGGTAAGAAGAGATGTCAGGTGGTGCAAATTTGGGTTTAAGCTTTTCAAATAAACCCCTATCGGCCCATGACAAAAAAAAACTGACAGTCCCTCTCCGCGCAAGGTCAATTTAAGGATTAACTGAACTAATGTCGTTCTTATTGAATAGAATAGGGAATTCAACAAATATTGATAAACGTTTGCAATTGCATAACAGCCAAGCAAAGACAAATTTGTATTGAGTAAAAACAAAAACGAGTATCTACAACAAACTGCACGTAACCTGGCAACAAAGAGAAACCCAATTGAGGCAGTTACAAATTTTAAAAGGTTAAGGACACAAATGTGGAAACAACATTAATGGAATCATATTGAGATAGCACTTCAGGAAGTTGCTCATCCAAAATACATTGAACATGTTCATACAGTTTGATTCTACTTGCTGAATCACCTCAAAGCTTACAGTTGATGATAAATAAGTTAAACGAATATTGCAATTTGGGGAACCTTATTATAAATCTGGATAAATAGAAAGTTATGATAGCAGGATGTACGAGAGGAAGATGTTCACAAAGAGAGAAATGGTATTGGGGTCTAGTGAATATTGAAGTGGTCAAAAGCTACAAATACCTTGGAATAGATGTGACTCCAACCTACAATATTAAACAACATCTCGCATCAAAGCTTGTCCCAACAAAAACTGCAAATAATATTGGGTGGACTCTACTATTTAGAGGCATAGATTTTCAACATAAACTTCTTGCTTGGGTTGATTGTATTGACATAATCCAAGGATTTAACAACCATATAGAAAACGAAAGACCCCAGGTGCCGCGCACAAGTGTACGACGACTTCAAATGTGCGCTACTGTATGAAAATAGCTAGTGATCGGGCTAGCTGCCCAATACGCACTCTAAAACGTTCTTATCTCAGAACCTTTACTGAACTTATTAAAGTAATTTTAAATCCTACATTTAATTTGTATAGCAACAAATGGAAATAAAATTCTTAAGAAAAAAAATCTGAGAAATCAAATGCAAGAATATAGAATTCAACTTACAGACTTTCCAACTGATGCAAATGAGATTCTTGGCATATGATGATTAAAAATTATATCACCAGTTTCAGTGTTTACCAAATTCAGTACCGGCATTTTGCAAATGAGGTCTGTCCGAAATGTACTGACAAATTTTTGTAACTTGTCTTGTAATTGGTGGCACCATGTTTGAACACAAGACGTACCACAAGATAAGCTGTGTGTCCAACGGTAGGTAAGCAACTTCCAACTAAATTGATCACTTTGCGATCAGCCGACGTTTTAGAAGTAGTCTCCTGGACGTCAGGAACAGAAGAGGGGCAGACATGGGAATGGCCCCCGACCACCATCTGATGGTAGCTCTCGTAAGATTCTGCAGTTCGGAGATCCAAGAAAACACTCGAATGCCCAGGTTTAATACCGACAGACTAAAGGACCCATAGTTCGCCAACAAGTAGGGGACTATCTTTCCCAAGGACTGAGAACAATAAGCAGCAGTGAACCTACCTCCATCGAAGACCAATGGTGTGCTGTGAAAAATGTGGCAAAAGAATAGTCGGTCGGGCACAAGAAAGAAATAGTTCTTGACTATCCGCAGAAACCTGGAAAAAGATCGAAAACAACTTCGAGCTCGCATCGCAGCTACTCAAGCAGCAGAAAGAAATGACCTAGAGTCTACGTATCGTATGAAGACGAGAGAAGTTTACCGTAGCGTGAGACGTGACAAGCGTAACTACATCAACGCATTAGCTGAAGAAGCAGAAGAGGCCTCAAATCGGTGTGCCAGCAGAACTGTTTATATACTGGTGTACAAAGCCCAAAAACAACATCTGGTGAAAGATGTATATGGTTCCCTGTTCCATTCGGATGAGCTGGAATAAACACTTCGCTTCTTTATGAAACCGTGTGTTGCGCATCCTATACCTGATGACCCGTCCGAACCAACAAATGCCCGAATTCGCAGCACACCTCCCAGTAGAGAGTAGAGATGGATTAAAACACTGAAAAACAACAAGGCGGTAGGACTGGACGGTATTCCTGCAGAGCTCTTACAAGCAGCACCAACCACATCAACTCAGAGAGTTGAGCCTGGAAGAGAGAGAGCCTGGAACTCTGAGTGCTTCCCAAAGGAGTGGAAAAAGGGAATGACCGTCAAGCTCCCGAAGAAAGCAGATTTGATGCAGTGTGAAAACTGGAAATGGTGGAATTCAATGGAGTTTGACATCCCAACTTAAACATCTGGACTACGCGGACGGGAAGAGAAAGAAGCAGACATCGTGGGGCTGAAAATTCACACGGCAAAAATATAAATGATCAGCATCGGACGAAACTCATCCGTGCAAGACAATATTTCTGGACAACCGGTAGAGAATGTAGAAGACTTCCAATCGCCAAAGGCGGAACAAAACAAGACGTCGACAGTCGTATTAAAAAGGCAATGGCGGCTTTCGGAATGCTGTCCAAAATATGGACAAATAATGCTATAAGCTGACTAAGCTGAGATTGTTCCGCTCCAATGTTGAATCCGTGCATCTGTGCAGCAGGTAGAGAACACATGGGGCAGGAAAATATGCCAAAGTTTCAACCACATACGGCACAGGTACCTGCCCTCTTCAAAGAAGCTCTGGTATTTCCGATACATAAGAAAGGAGACGCAAATGATCCAACAAATTATAGATGTATCTTATTTACAAATTCCATACCAAGAATCTTTACAGCAGTGCTACTCTCAACAAAATCGGTGGACGAAAATAAGCTCCACAATCTTATACCTTCAACGAAAATTAAACATATTCTTTGTAGATTTAAAGGCAGTTTTTGACACAATAGATAGAAACGCACTATACCTACTTAAAATTAAATCAACTGGGTATGTCGACAAAAATGTTTAGAATAATAAAGAAGCTGTACAACATACATACTGTCAGCAGTATGGGGTGGAACAAAAGCATCAGAATGATTTGAAACACAAACTGGATTGAAACAAGGATGTTTATTAAGAGCCATTTTATTTGTGCTTTTCATAGATGATGACAGCTTGTCTACCTGCCGGAGACAACTATTGCTGAGTCACCTGAAAGTTTACAGTTGATGATAAATAAGTTAAACGAATATTGCAATTTGTGGAACCTTATTATAAATCGTGATGAATCGAAAGTTATGAGAAATGGTATTGCGGTCGAGTAAATATTAAAAATTATTTAAAAAAAAATCTTTAATCTGTAATTGCCGGGTAATATCCTTAATCTATCAGTTTCTTAACTTCTGTTAATATAAAAAGAATAAGTGTTGGGTGTGATGATGTAGATAAACAAACATTATCGGAATGTTTTAAATTCAATCAAATAAAAAAAAACCTAGAAAACATGTAAACAAGAGAAAAATAGAAACTTATTCGTTAAATAAGTTTTGTTTTTGTTTTGTAGGTAGTAACAGCAATAAAAAGGTATATAGGAAAAAAGTAATTTTTTTTTTCTAAAAAGAAAGGCTCACCAAAAATTAAGAAATACTCCTCCTCGCTCGCTTGGATTGTGTTTATTTACTGCACAGCTTTCAATTTAACTTCAAACACCAATGTACTGTTTGGTGGGGTTGTTGGTGGGGATCCTTGCGCACCGTAGGCCATATGTGCTGGACAAGTGATGCGTCTCTTTCCTCTAACTTTCATGCCTACCACACCAACATCCCAGCCCTTGCTGACTTCGCCGCGACCCAAACAAAACTTGAATGGACCGCCTTGTTTGAGACTGGCAAATACTTTGTTGTTTAACTTGAGACGACCTTCATAACAGACGTCCGCCCTTTTGCCTGTTTTTGCCACGGGTCCGTAACCCACGCACTTTCACACCACCTCCCTTTTGCTTTTGGGCTCCTTGTTGTTGCCTTCTTTCTTGTCTTTTTTCTGCTTGCTCCCTTTCTTTTGTGGTTCAAGTAATCATCATCTTCGTCGTCCTCTTCTTCGTCATCATCGCATCTGGCTCACCATTGAAATCGCTGTCATCTTCTTCATCATCGTCGTCATTTTCTTCGGCTACCGCCTCTGCGGCTATTTTGCCAGATTTGCTGTTGTTGGCTTATGCATCAGATTTATTTAGCTTCTTTGACAAAGCCATCATCTCTTCCATTGCATCGGATTCCTCATCGGATAAATCCTCCATTTGGTCACTTAGATCTGTGATATATCTAGAAATGTGAATTATTCCATCGCCTTGACTCTGGAGAGAAATTTCATCGCATTCGTTGAAGTTCAAATCTAACATAACTTGTTCGGCGGTGTTCTTGCCTAGAGTACCTTCAAATCAAATATTTGGTGTTCTCGTATGTGATTAAAAGCTGGATGGGTCCATCGCTGCGCGAGGTAACATCAAGAGCGGCTTTACAAATTGTTTAAATGCAACTTAATTCACAAATCTGATAGCACGCGAAGTGGTCGAAAGCTACAAATACCTTCTAATAGATGTGACTCCAACCTAAAAAAAAAAATAATATTAGTTGGACTCTACTTTCAATCTCAAAACCTTTACAGAACTTATTTAAGTCATTTTAAATCCTATATTTTAATTGTATAGCAACAAATAAAAATAAATTTCTTAAGAAAAAAAAAATCTGAGAAATCAATATGGAAGAGTATAAAATTTAACTTACAGAATCTCCAACCGATGCAAATGAGATTCTTGGCATATTGGATTAAGAATTATATAACCAGTTTCTTTTTTTAACAAATTCAGTGCCTTGGTGTTCACATTAAAAATTACATTGGTACCGGCATTTTGCAAATAAGGTCTGTCCGAACTGTACTGACAAATTTTTTTATCTTGTCTTGTAATTGGTGGCACCATGTTTTAACACGAAACGTGCCCAACGATAGGCGAGCAACTTCCATATAACATAATAAACAGAAAACAAAGTTACATAAAACGTCACGCAAAAATTAAAAAAAAAAATGATGACAAAAAAAACATGGCAGCTCTCTAGTTCGAAGAGTCAGTAGCTTACAAATAGAAATTAATGAATATAATCAGTTGGCTTTCAACTAAAAATTAACATAATAATAAATTTAAACCGATATAAAAAAAAATATACACTTTTTTGCAAAAATACTGAATATGGTATGCGTTGTTTGTTTACATTCTTCGAACAAGATTCACCGTTTTCTTTTTTTTTTCTATTTTTGTGTGAAAGAGAAGCGACGAAGACAAATGCGTAAAAAGCCTAATTACACGGCGCATATTTAGTTGCGCATGTATGAAGTGCAAAAGAGAAAGGAAATAAAAAATTCGTACAATTTTATTCTTTTTCTCCTTTGCACTTCATACATGCGCAACTAAACATGAGGAAGTGTAATATTGGTCTTAGGTCTTTGACATTTTTTTTTGTGACGCCAGTCATCTTTTTTAGCCCGAACGTCCGTACGTCAATTTTGGATTTGGAGAAGGCATTTTTGTATTGAAAACAACAATGCAACAGAAATTTACAAAAAAATATCATCTTTCTGATAGGCAGTTCGTCCGAACGTCAGTTTGGATTTGGAAATAATATTTTTTTATTGAAAACAACAATGCAACAGAAATTACAACATAAAAATGTCTCCTCCAAATCCAAAACAAGGTATACTCATTCATTTTTGACAGTTTTTCTGTGACGCCATAGTCATCATTCTCAGTCCGAACGTCAGTTTTGGATTTGGAAAAGACATTTTTTAGTTGAAAACAACAACAATGCAACTGAAATTTACAACAACAAAATGCCTTCTCCAAATCCAAAACAAGGTATACCTACTCAGTAGATTTTTGACAGCTTTTTTTGTGACTTCTCATAGGCAGTTCGTCCGAACGTCAGTTTTGGATTTGGAGAAGACATTTTTTCATTGAAAACAACAACAAATTTGTTGGGAACATTAAAGGCTTCCAAATTAATTTAATTTTAATCACTAATAGATGTGATATTTAAAAAAGAATTAAGACAAAAAGTGAAGTAAAAAAAGGACTTTACCTAACTGTAGCTTATTATTTATGTGTTTGAACATAAATAAAATGCATTCGAATTATAGAAAATGTTAAAACAAACAGTGCATTTTTGCCAATGCAACATGTTAGAGTCGAGATATTAGCCAAAAACTAAATTTTGTTTGTGTTTTTGATAGGACATGCATGTGTTCAAGCTGGGGTACCCCGACTTTTATTAGTCGTGAAGAGTTTGTTTTTTCTTAAAATTGTGGGGAATGAATAGAACTAATAAATTAGTAAAAACAATGTATACCACAATATTAGATTTTGTTGATATAATTACGAAAAAGTGTAATTTTAAAACGAAGAACTGACTTTGAATAGCTGCATTTTTGTACGGATGTATTTGAACCAAAAGAAATTGCACTTTATTGAAAGAATATATTATCATGAACCATTTGATTTTTAGTTTTTGGCGTCATGGCATACTGGAAGCGAAATATTAGCAAAAAACAAAAAAATGCATTTTTGTATATAACTTTGGTAAGAAGAGATGTCAGGTGGTGCAAATTTGGGTTTAAGCTTTTCAAATAAACCCCTATCGGCCCATGACAAAAAAAAACTGACAGTCCCTCTCCGCGCAAGGTCAATTTAAGGATTAACTGAACTAATGTCGTTCTTATTGAATAGAATAGGGAATTCAACAAATATTGATAAACGTTTGCAATTGCATAACAGCCAAGCAAAGACAAATTTGTATTGAGTAAAAACAAAAACGAGTATCTACAACAAACTGCACGTAACCTGGCAACAAAGAGAAACCCAATTGAGGCAGTTACAAATTTTAAAAGGTTAAGGACACAAATGTGGAAACAACATTAATGGAATCATATTGAGATAGCACTTCAGGAAGTTGCTCATCCAAAATACATTGAACATGTTCATACAGTTTGATTCTACTTGCTGAATCACCTCAAAGCTTACAGTTGATGATAAATAAGTTAAACGAATATTGCAATTTGGGGAACCTTATTATAAATCTGGATAAATAGAAAGTTATGATAGCAGGATGTACGAGAGGAAGATGTTCACAAAGAGAGAAATGGTATTGGGGTCTAGTGAATATTGAAGTGGTCAAAAGCTACAAATACCTTGGAATAGATGTGACTCCAACCTACAATATTAAACAACATCTCGCATCAAAGCTTGTCCCAACAAAAACTGCAAATAATATTGGGTGGACTCTACTATTTAGAGGCATAGATTTTCAACATAAACTTCTTGCTTGGGTTGATTGTATTGACATAATCCAAGGATTTAACAACCATATAGAAAACGAAAGACCCCAGGTGCCGCGCACAAGTGTACGACGACTTCAAATGTGCGCTACTGTATGAAAATAGCTAGTGATCGGGCTAGCTGCCCAATACGCACTCTAAAACGTTCTTATCTCAGAACCTTTACTGAACTTATTAAAGTAATTTTAAATCCTACATTTAATTTGTATAGCAACAAATGGAAATAAAATTCTTAAGAAAAAAAATCTGAGAAATCAAATGCAAGAGTATAGAATTCAACTTATAGACTTTCCAACTGATGCAAATGAGGTTCTTGGCATATGATGATTAAAAATTATATCACCAGTTTCAGTGTTTACCAAATTCAGTACCGGCATTTTGCAAATGAGGTCTGTCCGAAATGTACTGACAAATTTTTGTAACTTGTCTTGTAATTGGTGGCACCATGTTTGAACACAAGACGTACCACAAGATAAGCTGTGTGTCCAACGGTAGGTAAGCAACTTCCAACTAAATTGATCACTTTGCGATCAGCCGACGTTTTAGAAGTAGTCTCCTGGACGTCAGGAACAGAAGAGGGGCAGACATGGGAATGGCCCCCGACCACCATCTGATGGTAGCTCTCGTAAGATTCTGCAGTTCGGAGATCCAAGAAAACACTCGAATGCCCAGGTTTAATACCGACAGACTAAAGGACCCATAGTTCGCCAACAAGTAGGGGACTATCTTTCCCAAGGACTGAGAACAATAAGCAGCAGTGAACCTACCTCCATCGAAGACCAATGGTGTGCTGTGAAAAATGTGGCAAAAGAATAGTCGGTCGGGCACAAGAAAGAAATAGTTCTTGACTATCCGCAGAAACCTGGAAAAAGATCGAAAACAACTTCGAGCTCGCATCGCAGCTACTCAAGCAGCAGAAAGAAATGACCTAGAGTCTACGTATCGTATGAAGACGAGAGAAGTTTACCGTAGCGTGAGACGTGACAAGCGTAACTACATCAACGCATTAGCTGAAGAAGCAGAAGAGGCCTCAAATCGGTGTGCCAGCAGAACTGTTTATATACTGGTGTACAAAGCCCAAAAACAACATCTGGTGAAAGATGTATATGGTTCCCTGTTCCATTCGGATGAGCTGGAATAAACACTTCGCTTCTTTATGAAACCGTGTGTTGCGCATCCTATACCTGATGACCCGTCCGAACCAACAAATGCCCGAATTCGCAGCACACCTCCCAGTAGAGAGTAGAGATGGATTAAAACACTGAAAAACAACAAGGCGGTAGGACTGGACGGTATTCCTGCAGAGCTCTTACAAGCAGCACCAACCACATCAACTCAGAGAGTTGAGCCTGGAAGAGAGAGAGCCTGGAACTCTGAGTGCTTCCCAAAGGAGTGGAAAAAGGGAATGACCGTCAAGCTCCCGAAGAAAGCAGATTTGATGCAGTGTGAAAACTGGAAATGGTGGAATTCAATGGAGTTTGACATCCCAACTTAAACATCTGGACTACGCGGACGGGAAGAGAAAGAAGCAGACATCGTGGGGCTGAAAATTCACACGGCAAAAATATAAATGATCAGCATCGGACGAAACTCATCCGTGCAAGACAATATTTCTGGACAAGCGGTAGAGAAAGTAGAAGACTTCCAATCGCCAAAGGCGGAACAAAACAAGACGTCGACAGTCGTATTAAAAAGGCAATGGCGGCTTTCGGAATGCTGTCCAAAATATGGACAAATAATGCTATAAGCTGACTAAGCTGAGATTGTTCCGCTCCAATGTTGAATCCGTGCATCTGTGCAGCAGGTAGAGAACACATGGGGCAGGAAAATATGCCAAAGTTTCAACCACATACGGCACAGGTACCTGCCCTCTTCAAAGAAGCTCTGGTATTTCCGATACATAAGAAAGGAGACGCAAATGATCCAACAAATTATAGATGTATCTTATTTACAAATTCCATACCAAGAATCTTTACAGCAGTGCTACTCTCAACAAAATCGGTGGACGAAAATAAGCTCCACAATCTTATACCTTCAACGAAAATTAAACATATTCTTTGTAGATTTAAAGGCAGTTTTTGACACAATAGATAGAAACGCACTATACCTACTTAAAATTAAATCAACTGGGTATGTCGACAAAAATGTTTAGAATAATAAAGAAGCTGTACAACATACATACTGTCAGCAGTATGGGGTGGAACAAAAGCATCAGAATGATTTGAAACACAAACTGGATTGAAACAAGGATGTTTATTAAGAGCCATTTTATTTGTGCTTTTCATAGATGATGACAGCTTGTCTACCTGCCGGAGACAACTATTGCTGAGTCACCTGAAAGTTTACAGTTGATGATAAATAAGTTAAACGAATATTGCAATTTGTGGAACCTTATTATAAATCGTGATGAATCGAAAGTTATGAGAAATGGTATTGCGGTCGAGTAAATATTAAAAATTATTTAAAAAAAAATCTTTAATCTGTAATTGCCGGGTAATATCCTTAATCTATCAGTTTCTTAACTTCTGTTAATATAAAAAGAATAAGTGTTGGGTGTGATGATGTAGATAAACAAACATTATCGGAATGTTTTAAATTCAATCAAATAAAAAAAACCTAGAAAACATGTAAACAAGAGAAAAATAGAAACTTATTCGTTAAATAAGTTTTGTTTTTGTTTTGTAGGTAGTAACAGCAATAAAAAGGTATATAGGAAAAAAGTAATTTTTTTTTCTAAAAAGAAAGGCTCACCAAAAATTAAGAAATACTCCTCCTCGCTCGCTTGGATTGTGTTTATTTACTGCACAGCTTTCAATTTAACTTCAAACACCAATGTACTGTTTGGTGGGGTTGTTGGTGGGGATCCTTGCGCACCGTAGGCCATATGTGCTGGACAAGTGATGCGTCTCTTTCCTCTAACTTTCATGCCTACCACACCAACATCCCAGCCCTTGCTGACTTCGCCGCGACCCAAACAAAACTTGAATGGACCGCCTTGTTTGAGACTGGCAAATACTTTGTTGTTTAACTTGAGACGACCTTCATAACAGACGTCCGCCCTTTTGCCTGTTTTTGCCACGGGTCCGTAACCCACGCACTTTCACACCACCTCCCTTTTGCTTTTGGGCTCCTTGTTGTTGCCTTCTTTCTTGTCTTTTTTCTGCTTGCTCTCTTTCTTTTGTGGTTCAAGTAATCATCATCTTCGTCGTCCTCTTCTTCGTCATCATCGCATCTGGCTCACCATTGAAATCGCTGTCATCTTCTTCATCATCGTCGTCATTTTCTTCGGCTACCGCCTCTGCGGCTATTTTGCCAGATTTGCTGTTGTTGGCTTATGCATCAGATTTATTTAGCTTCTTTGACAAAGCCATCATCTCTTCCATTGCATCGGATTCCTCATCGGATAAATCCTCCATTTGGTCACTTAGATCTGTGATATATCTAGAAATGTGAATTATTCCATCGCCTTGACTCTGGAGAGAAATTTCATCGCATTCGTTGAAGTTCAAATCTAACATAACTTGTTCGGCGGTGTTCTTGCCTAGAGTACCTTCAAATCAAATATTTGATGTTCTCGTATGTGATTAAAAGCTGGATGGGTCCATCGCTGCGCGAGGTAACATCAAGAGCGGCTTTACAAATTGTTTAAATGCAACTTAATTCACAAATCTGATAGCACGCGAAGTGGTCGAAAGCTACAAATACCTTCTAATAGATGTGACTCCAACCTAAAAAAAAAAATAATATTAGTTGGACTCTACTTTTTTATCTCAAAACCTTTACAGAACTTATTTAAGTCATTTTAAATCCTATATTTTAATTGTATAGCAACAAATAAAAATAAATTTCTTAAGAAAAAAAAAATCTGAGAAATCAATATGGAAGAGTATAAAATTTAACTTACAGAATCTCCAACCGATGCAAATGAGATTCTTGGCATATTGGATTAAGAATTATATAACCAGTTTCTTTTTTTAACAAATTCAGTGCCTTGGTGTTCACATTAAAAATTACATTGGTACCGGCATTTTGCAAATAAGGTCTGTCCGAACTGTACTGACAAATTTTTTTATCTTGTCTTGTAATTGGTGGCACCATGTTTTAACACGAAACGTGCCCAACGATAGGCGAGCAACTTCCATATAACATAATAAACAGAAAACAAAGTTACATAAAACGTCACGCAAAAATTAAAAAAAAAAATGATGACAAAAAAAACATGGCAGCTCTCTAGTTCGAAGAGTCAGTAGCTTACAAATAGAAATTAATGAATATAATCAGTTGGCTTTCAACTAAAAATTAACATAATAATAAATTTAAACCGATATAAAAAAAAATATACACTTTTTTGCAAAAATACTGAATATGGTATGCGTTGTTTGTTTACATTCTTCGAACAAGATTCACCGTTTTCTTTTTTTTTTCTATTTTTGTGTGAAAGAGAAGCGACGAAGACAAATGCGTAAAAAGCCTAATTACACGGCGCATATTTAGTTGCGCATGTATGAAGTGCAAAAGAGAAAGGAAATAAAAAATTCGTACAATTTTATTCTTTTTCTCCTTTGCACTTCATACATGCGCAACTAAACATGAGGAAGTGTAATATTGGTCTTAGGTCTTTGACATTTTTTTTTGTGACGCCAGTCATCTTTTTTAGCCCGAACGTCCGTACGTCAATTTTGGATTTGGAGAAGGCATTTTTGTATTGAAAACAACAATGCAACAGAAATTTACAAAAAAATATCATCTTTCTGATAGGCAGTTCGTCCGAACGTCAGTTTGGATTTGGAAATAATATTTTTTTATTGAAAACAACAATGCAACAGAAATTACAACATAAAAATGTCTCCTCCAAATCCAAAACAAGGTATACTCATTCATTTTTGACAGTTTTTCTGTGACGCCATAGTCATCATTCTCAGTCCGAACGTCAGTTTTGGATTTGGAAAAGACATTTTTTAGTTGAAAACAACAACAATGCAACTGAAATTTACAACAACAAAATGCCTTCTCCAAATCCAAAACAAGGTATACCTACTCAGTAGATTTTTGACAGCTTTTTTTGTGACTTCTCATAGGCAGTTCGTCCGAACGTCAGTTTTGGATTTGGAGAAGACATTTTTTCATTGAAAACAACAACAAATTTGTTGGGAACATTAAAGGCTTCCAAATTAATTTAATTTTAATCACTAATAGATGTGATATTTAAAAAAGAATTAAGACAAAAAGTGAAGTAAAAAAAGGACTTTACCTAACTGTAGCTTATTATTTATGTGTTTGAACATAAATAAAATGCATTCGAATTATAGAAAATGTTAAAACAAACAGTGCATTTTTGCCAATGCAACATGTTAGAGTCGAGATATTAGCCAAAAACTAAATTTTGTTTGTGTTTTTGATAGGACATGCATGTGTTCAAGCTGGGGTACCCCGACTTTTATTAGTCGTGAAGAGTTTGTTTTTTCTTAAAATTGTGGGGAATGAATAGAACTAATAAATTAGTAAAAACAATGTATACCACAATATTAGATTTTGTTGATATAATTACGAAAAAGTGTAATTTTAAAACGAAGAACTGACTTTGAATAGCTGCATTTTTGTACGGATGTATTTGAACCAAAAGAAATTGCACTTTATTGAAAGAATATATTATCATGAACCATTTGATTTTTAGTTTTTGGCGTCATGGCATACTGGAAGCGAAATATTAGCAAAAAACAAAAAAATGCATTTTTGTATATAACTTTGGTAAGAAGAGATGTCAGGTGGTGCAAATTTGGGTTTAAGCTTTTCAAATAAACCCCTATCGGCCCATGACAAAAAAAACTGACAGTCCCTCTCCGCGCAAGGTCAATTTAAGGATTAACTGAACTAATGTCGTTCTTATTGAATAGAATAGGGAATTCAACAAATATTGATAAACGTTTGCAATTGCATAACAGCCAAGCAAAGACAAATTTGTATTGAGTAAAAACAAAAACGAGTATCTACAACAAACTGCACGTAACCTGGCAACAAAGAGAAACCCAATTGAGGCAGTTACAAATTTTAAAAGGTTAAGGACACAAATGTGGAAACAACATTAATGGAATCATATTGAGATAGCACTTCAGGAAGTTGCTCATCCAAAATACATTGAACATGTTCATACAGTTTGATTCTACTTGCTGAATCACCTCAAAGCTTACAGTTGATGATAAATAAGTTAAACGAATATTGCAATTTGGGGAACCTTATTATAAATCTGGATAAATAGAAAGTTATGATAGCAGGATGTACGAGAGGAAGATGTTCACAAAGAGAGAAATGGTATTGGGGTCTAGTGAATATTGAAGTGGTCAAAAGCTACAAATACCTTGGAATAGATGTGACTCCAACCTACAATATTAAACAACATCTCGCATCAAAGCTTGTCCCAACAAAAACTGCAAATAATATTGGGTGGACTCTACTATTTAGAGGCATAGATTTTCAACATAAACTTCTTGCTTGGGTTGATTGTATTGACATAATCCAAGGATTTAACAACCATATAGAAAACGAAAGACCCCAGGTGCCGCGCACAAGTGTACGACGACTTCAAATGTGCGCTACTGTATGAAAATAGCTAGTGATCGGGCTAGCTGCCCAATACGCACTCTAAAACGTTCTTATCTCAGAACCTTTACTGAACTTATTAAAGTAATTTTAAATCCTACATTTAATTTGTATAGCAACAAATGGAAATAAAATTCTTAAGAAAAAAAATCTGAGAAATCAAATGCAAGAGTATAGAATTCAACTTATAGACTTTCCAACTGATGCAAATGAGGTTCTTGGCATATGATGATTAAAAATTATATCACCAGTTTCAGTGTTTACCAAATTCAGTACCGGCATTTTGCAAATGAGGTCTGTCCGAAATGTACTGACAAATTTTTGTAACTTGTCTTGTAATTGGTGGCACCATGTTTGAACACAAGACGTACCACAAGATAAGCTGTGTGTCCAACGGTAGGTAAGCAACTTCCAACTAAATTGATCACTTTGCGATCAGCCGACGTTTTAGAAGTAGTCTCCTGGACGTCAGGAACAGAAGAGGGGCAGACATGGGAATGGCCCCCGACCACCATCTGATGGTAGCTCTCGTAAGATTCTGCAGTTCGGAGATCCAAGAAAACACTCGAATGCCCAGGTTTAATACCGACAGACTAAAGGACCCATAGTTCGCCAACAAGTAGGGGACTATCTTTCCCAAGGACTGAGAACAATAAGCAGCAGTGAACCTACCTCCATCGAAGACCAATGGTGTGCTGTGAAAAATGTGGCAAAAGAATAGTCGGTCGGGCACAAGAAAGAAATAGTTCTTGACTATCCGCAGAAACCTGGAAAAAGATCGAAAACAACTTCGAGCTCGCATCGCAGCTACTCAAGCAGCAGAAAGAAATGACCTAGAGTCTACGTATCGTATGAAGACGAGAGAAGTTTACCGTAGCGTGAGACGTGACAAGCGTAACTACATCAACGCATTAGCTGAAGAAGCAGAAGAGGCCTCAAATCGGTGTGCCAGCAGAACTGTTTATATACTGGTGTACAAAGCCCAAAAACAACATCTGGTGAAAGATGTATATGGTTCCCTGTTCCATTCGGATGAGCTGGAATAAACACTTCGCTTCTTTATGAAACCGTGTGTTGCGCATCCTATACCTGATGACCCGTCCGAACCAACAAATGCCCGAATTCGCAGCACACCTCCCAGTAGAGAGTAGAGATGGATTAAAACACTGAAAAACAACAAGGCGGTAGGACTGGACGGTATTCCTGCAGAGCTCTTACAAGCAGCACCAACCACATCAACTCAGAGAGTTGAGCCTGGAAGAGAGAGAGCCTGGAACTCTGAGTGCTTCCCAAAGGAGTGGAAAAAGGGAATGACCGTCAAGCTCCCGAAGAAAGCAGATTTGATGCAGTGTGAAAACTGGAAATGGTGGAATTCAATGGAGTTTGACATCCCAACTTAAACATCTGGACTACGCGGACGGGAAGAGAAAGAAGCAGACATCGTGGGGCTGAAAATTCACACGGCAAAAATATAAATGATCAGCATCGGACGAAACTCATCCGTGCAAGACAATATTTCTGGACAAGCGGTAGAGAAAGTAGAAGACTTCCAATCGCCAAAGGCGGAACAAAACAAGACGTCAACAGTCGTATTAAAAAGGCAATGGCGGCTTTCGGAATGCTGTCCAAAATATGGACAAATAATGCTATAAGCTGACTAAGCTGAGATTGTTCCGCTCCAATGTTGAATCCGTGCATCTGTGCAGCAGGTAGAGAACACATGGGGCAGGAAAATATGCCAAAGTTTCAACCACATACGGCACAGGTACCTGCCCTCTTCAAAGAAGCTCTGGTATTTCCGATACATAAGAAAGGAGACGCAAATGATCCAACAAATTATAGATGTATCTTATTTACAAATTCCATACCAAGAATCTTTACAGCAGTGCTACTCTCAACAAAATCGGTGGACGAAAATAAGCTCCACAATCTTATACCTTCAACGAAAATTAAACATATTCTTTGTAGATTTAAAGGCAGTTTTTGACACAATAGATAGAAACGCACTATACCTACTTAAAATTAAATCAACTGGGTATGTCGACAAAAATGTTTAGAATAATAAAGAAGCTGTACAACATACATACTGTCAGCAGTATGGGGTGGAACAAAAGCATCAGAATGATTTGAAACACAAACTGGATTGAAACAAGGATGTTTATTAAGAGCCATTTTATTTGTGCTTTTCATAGATGATGACAGCTTGTCTACCTGCCGGAGACAACTATTGCTGAGTCACCTGAAAGTTTACAGTTGATGATAAATAAGTTAAACGAATATTGCAATTTGTGGAACCTTATTATAAATCGTGATGAATCGAAAGTTATGAGAAATGGTATTGCGGTCGAGTAAATATTAAAAATTATTTAAAAAAAAATCTTTAATCTGTAATTGCCGGGTAATATCCTTAATCTATCAGTTTCTTAACTTCTGTTAATATAAAAAGAATAAGTGTTGGGTGTGATGATGTAGATAAACAAACATTATCGGAATGTTTTAAATTCAATCAAATAAAAAAAACCTAGAAAACATGTAAACAAGAGAAAAATAGAAACTTATTCGTTAAATAAGTTTTGTTTTTGTTTTGTAGGTAGTAACAGCAATAAAAAGGTATATAGGAAAAAAGTAATTTTTTTTTCTAAAAAGAAAGGCTCACCAAAAATTAAGAAATACTCCTCCTCGCTCGCTTGGATTGTGTTTATTTACTGCACAGCTTTCAATTTAACTTCAAACACCAATGTACTGTTTGGTGGGGTTGTTGGTGGGGATCCTTGCGCACCGTAGGCCATATGTGCTGGACAAGTGATGCGTCTCTTTCCTCTAACTTTCATGCCTACCACACCAACATCCCAGCCCTTGCTGACTTCGCCGCGACCCAAACAAAACTTGAATGGACCGCCTTGTTTGAGACTGGCAAATACTTTGTTGTTTAACTTGAGACGACCTTCATAACAGACGTCCGCCCTTTTGCCTGTTTTTGCCACGGGTCCGTAACCCACGCACTTTCACACCACCTCCCTTTTGCTTTTGGGCTCCTTGTTGTTGCCTTCTTTCTTGTCTTTTTTCTGCTTGCTCTCTTTCTTTTGTGGTTCAAGTAATCATCATCTTCGTCGTCCTCTTCTTCGTCATCATCGCATCTGGCTCACCATTGAAATCGCTGTCATCTTCTTCATCATCGTCGTCATTTTCTTCGGCTACCGCCTCTGCGGCTATTTTGCCAGATTTGCTGTTGTTGGCTTATGCATCAGATTTATTTAGCTTCTTTGACAAAGCCATCATCTCTTCCATTGCATCGGATTCCTCATCGGATAAATCCTCCATTTGGTCACTTAGATCTGTGATATATCTAGAAATGTGAATTATTCCATCGCCTTGACTCTGGAGAGAAATTTCATCGCATTCGTTGAAGTTCAAATCTAACATAACTTGTTCGGCGGTGTTCTTGCCTAGAGTACCTTCAAATCAAATATTTGATGTTCTCGTATGTGATTAAAAGCTGGATGGGTCCATCGCTGCGCGAGGTAACATCAAGAGCGGCTTTACAAATTGTTTAAATGCAACTTAATTCACAAATCTGATAGCACGCGAAGTGGTCGAAAGCTACAAATACCTTCTAATAGATGTGACTCCAACCTAAAAAAAAAAATAATATTAGTTGGACTCTATTTTTTTATCTCAAAACCTTTACAGAACTTATTTAAGTCATTTTAAATCCTATATTTTAATTGTATAGCAACAAATAAAAATAAATTTCTTAAGAAAAAAAAAATCTGAGAAATCAATATGGAAGAGTATAAAATTTAACTTACAGAATCTCCAACCGATGCAAATGAGATTCTTGGCATATTGGATTAAGAATTATATAACCAGTTTCTTTTTTTAACAAATTCAGTGCCTTGGTGTTCACATTAAATATTACATTGGTACCGGCATTTTGCAAATAAGGTCTGTCCGAACTGTACTGACAAATTTTTTTATCTTGTCTTGTAATTGGTGGCACCATGTTTTAACACGAAACGTGCCCAACGATAGGCGAGCAACTTCCATATAACATAATAAACAGAAAACAAAGTTACATAAAACGTCACGCAAAAATTAAAAAAAAAATGATGACAAAAAAAACATGGCAGCTCTCTAGTTCGAAGAGTCAGTAGCTTACAAATGGAAATTAATGAATATAATCAGTTGGCTTTCAACTAAAAATTAACATAATAATAAATTTAAACCGATATAAAAAAAAATATACACTTTTTTGCAAAAATACTGAATATGGTATGCGTTGTTTGTTTACATTCTTCGAACAAGATTCACCGTTTTCTTTTTTTTTTCTATTTTTGTGTGAAAGAGAAGCGACGAAGACAAATGCGTAAAAAGCCTAATTACACGGCGCATATTTAGTTGCGCATGTATGAAGTGCAAAAGAGAAAGGAAATAAAAAATTCGTACAATTTTATTCTTTTTCTCCTTTGCACTTCATACATGCGCAACTAAACATGAGGAAGTGTAATATTGGTCTTAGGTCTTTGACATTTTTTTTTGTGACGCCAGTCATCTTTTTTAGCCCGAACGTCCGTACGTCAATTTTGGATTTGGAGAAGGCATTTTTGTATTGAAAACAACAATGCAACAGAAATTTACAAAAAAATATCATCTTTCTGATAGGCAGTTCGTCCGAACGTCAGTTTGGATTTGGAAATAATATTTTTTTATTGAAAACAACAATGCAACAGAAATTACAACATAAAAATGTCTCCTCCAAATCCAAAACAAGGTATACTCATTCATTTTTGACAGTTTTTCTGTGACGCCATAGTCATCATTCTCAGTCCGAACGTCAGTTTTGGATTTGGAAAAGACATTTTTTAGTTGAAAACAACAACAATGCAACTGAAATTTACAACAACAAAATGCCTTCTCCAAATCCAAAACAAGGTATACCTACTCAGTAGATTTTTGACAGCTTTTTTTGTGACTTCTCATAGGCAGTTCGTCCGAACGTCAGTTTTGTCAGATTTGGAGAAGACATTTTTTCATTGAAAACAACAACAAATTTGTTGGGAACATTAAAGGCTTCCAAATTAATTTAATTTTAATCACTAATAGATGTGATATTTAAAAAAGAATTAAGACAAAAAGTGAAGTAAAAAAAGGACTTTACCTAACTGTAGCTTATTATTTATGTGTTTGAACATAAATAAAATGCATTCGAATTATAGAAAATGTTAAAACAAACAGTGCATTTTTGCCAATGCAACATGTTAGAGTCGAGATATTAGCCAAAAACTAAATTTTGTTTGTGTTTTTGATAGGACATGCATGTGTTCAAGCTGGGGTACCCCGACTTTTATTAGTCGTGAAGAGTTTGTTTTTTCTTAAAATTGTGGGGAATGAATAGAACTAATAAATTAGTAAAAACAATGTATACCACAATATTAGATTTTGTTGATATAATTACGAAAAAGTGTAATTTTAAAACGAAGAACTGACTTTGAATAGCTGCATTTTTGTACGGATGTATTTGAACCAAAAGAAATTGCACTTTATTGAAAGAATATATTATCATGAACCATTTGATTTTTAGTTTTTGGCGTCATGGCATACTGGAAGCGAAATATTAGCAAAAAACAAAAAAATGCATTTTTGTATATAACTTTGGTAAGAAGAGATGTCAGGTGGTGCAAATTTGGGTTTAAGCTTTTCAAATAAACCCCTATCGGCCCATGACAAAAAAAAACTGACAGTCCCTCTCCGCGCAAGGTCAATTTAAGGATTAACTGAACTAATGTCGTTCTTATTGAATAGAATAGGGAATTCAACAAATATTGATAAACGTTTGCAATTGCATAACAGCCAAGCAAAGACAAATTTGTATTGAGTAAAAACAAAAACGAGTATCTACAACAAACTGCACGTAACCTGGCAACAAAGAGAAACCCAATTGAGGCAGTTACAAATTTTAAAAGGTTAAGGACACAAATGTGGAAACAACATTAATGGAATCATATTGAGATAGCACTTCAGGAAGTTGCTCATCCAAAATACATTGAACATGTTCATACAGTTTGATTCTACTTGCTGAATCACCTCAAAGCTTACAGTTGATGATAAATAAGTTAAACGAATATTGCAATTTGGGGAACCTTATTATAAATCTGGATAAATAGAAAGTTATGATAGCAGGATGTACGAGAGGAAGATGTTCACAAAGAGAGAAATGGTATTGGGGTCTAGTGAATATTGAAGTGGTCAAAAGCTACAAATACCTTGGAATAGATGTGACTCCAACCTACAATATTAAACAACATCTCGCATCAAAGCTTGTCCCAACAAAAACTGCAAATAATATTGGGTGGACTCTACTATTTAGAGGCATAGATTTTCAACATAAACTTCTTGCTTGGGTTGATTGTATTGACATAATCCAAGGATTTAACAACCATATAGAAAACGAAAGACCCCAGGTGCCGCGCACAAGTGTACGACGACTTCAAATGTGCGCTACTGTATGAAAATAGCTAGTGATCGGGCTAGCTGCCCAATACGCACTCTAAAACGTTCTTATCTCAGAACCTTTACTGAACTTATTAAAGTAATTTTAAATCATACATTTAATTTGTATAGCAACAAATGGAAATAAAATTCTTAAGAAAAAAAATCTGAGAAATCAAATGCAAGAGTATAGAATTCAACTTACAGACTTTCCAACTGATGCAAATGAGGTTCTTGGCATATGATGATTAAAAATTATATCACCAGTTTCAGTGTTTACCAAATTCAGTACCGGCATTTTGCAAATGAGGTCTGTCCGAAATGTACTGACAAATTTTTGTAACTTGTCTTGTAATTGGTGGCACCATGTTTGAACACAAGACGTACCACAAGATAAGCTGTGTGTCCAACGGTAGGTAAGCAACTTCCAACTAAATTGATCACTTTGCGATCAGCCGACGTTTTAGAAGTAGTCTCCTGGACGTCAGGAACAGAAGAGGGGCAGACATGGGAATGGCCCCCGACCACCATCTGATGGTAGCTCTCGTAAGATTCTGCAGTTCGGAGATCCAAGAAAACACTCGAATGCCCAGGTTTAATACCGACAGACTAAAGGACCCATAGTTCGCCAACAAGTAGGGGACTATCTTTCCCAAGGACTGAGAACAATAAGCAGCAGTGAACCTACCTCCATCGAAGACCAATGGTGTGCTGTGAAAAATGTGGCAAAAGAATAGTCGGTCGGGCACAAGAAAGAAATAGTTCTTGACTATCCGCAGAAACCTGGAAAAAGATCGAAAACAACTTCGAGCTCGCATCGCAGCTACTCAAGCAGCAGAAAGAAATGACCTAGAGTCTACGTATCGTATGAAGACGAGAGAAGTTTACCGTAGCGTGAGACGTGACAAGCGTAACTACATCAACGCATTAGCTGAAGAAGCAGAAGAGGCCTCAAATCGGTGTGCCAGCAGAACTGTTTATATACTGGTGTACAAAGCCCAAAAACAACATCTGGTGAAAGATGTATATGGTTCCCTGTTCCATTCGGATGAGCTGGAATAAACACTTCGCTTCTTTATGAAACCGTGTGTTGCGCATCCTATACCTGATGACCCGTCCGAACCAACAAATGCCCGAATTCGCAGCACACCTCCCAGTAGAGAGTAGAGATGGATTAAAACACTGAAAAACAACAAGGCGGTAGGACTGGACGGTATTCCTGCAGAGCTCTTACAAGCAGCACCAACCACATCAACTCAGAGAGTTGAGCCTGGAAGAGAGAGAGCCTGGAACTCTGAGTGCTTCCCAAAGGAGTGGAAAAAGGGAATGACCGTCAAGCTCCCGAAGAAAGCAGATTTGATGCAGTGTGAAAACTGGAAATGGTGGAATTCAATGGAGTTTGACATCCCAACTTAAACATCTGGACTACGCGGACGGGAAGAGAAAGAAGCAGACATCGTGGGGCTGAAAATTCACACGGCAAAAATATAAATGATCAGCATCGGACGAAACTCATCCGTGCAAGACAATATTTCTGGACAACCGGTAGAGAAAGTAGAAGACTTCCAATCGCCAAAGGCGGAACAAAACAAGACGTCGACAGTCGTATTAAAAAGGCAATGGCGGCTTTCGGAATGCTGTCCAAAATATGGACAAATAATGCTATAAGCTGACTAAGCTGAGATTGTTCCGCTCCAATGTTGAATCCGTGCATCTGTGCAGCAGGTAGAGAACACATGGGGCAGGAAAATATGCCAAAGTTTCAACCACATACGGCACAGGTACCTGCCCTCTTCAAAGAAGCTCTGGTATTTCCGATACATAAGAAAGGAGACGCAGTTTTTGACACAATAGATAGAAACGCACTATACCTACTTAAAATTAAATCAACTGGGTATGTCGACAAAAATGTTTAGAATAATAAAGAAGCTGTACAACATACATACTGTCAGCAGTATGGGGTGGAACAAAAGCATCAGAATGATTTGAAACACAAACTGGATTGAAACAAGGATGTTTATTAAGAGCCATTTTATTTGTGCTTTTCATAGATGATGACAGCTTGTCTACCTGCCGGAGACAACTATTGCTGAGTCACCTGAAAGTTTACAGTTGATGATAAATAAGTTAAACGAATATTGCAATTTGCGGAACCTTATTATAAATCGTGATGAATCGAAAGTTATGAGAAATGGTATTGCGGTCGAGTAAATATTAAAAATTATTTAAAAAAAAATCTTTAATCTGTAATTGCCGGGTAATATCCTTAATCTATCAGTTTCTTAACTTCTGTTAATATAAAAAGAATAAGTGTTGGGTGTGATGATGTAGATAAACAAACATTATCGGAATGTTTTAAATTCAATCAAATAAAAAAAAACCTAGAAAACATGTAAACAAGAGAAAAATAGAAACTTATTCGTTAAATAAGTTTTGTTTTTGTTTTGTAGGTAGTAACAGCAATAAAAAGGTATATAGGAAAAAAGTAATTTTTTTTTCTAAAAAGAAAGGCTCACCAAAAATTAAGAAATACTCCTCCTCGCTCGCTTGGATTGTGTTTATTTACTGCACAGCTTTCAATTTAACTTCAAACACCAATGTACTGTTTGGTGGGGTTGTTGGTGGGGATCCTTGCGCACCGTAGGCCATATGTGCTGGACAAGTGATGCGTCTCTTTCCTCTAACTTTCATGCCTACCACACCAACATCCCAGCCCTTGCTGACTTCGCCGCGACCCAAACAAAACTTGAATGGACCGCCTTGTTTGAGACTGGCAAATACTTTGTTGTTTAACTTGAGACGACCTTCATAACAGACGTCCGCCCTTTTGCCTGTTTTTGCCACGGGTCCGTAACCCACGCACTTTCACACCACCTCCCTTTTGCTTTTGGGCTCCTTGTTGTTGCCTTCTTTCTTGTCTTTTTTCTGCTTGCTCTCTTTCTTTTGTGGTTCAAGTAATCATCATCTTCGTCGTCCTCTTCTTCGTCATCATCGCATCTGGCTCACCATTGAAATCGCTGTCATCTTCTTCATCATCGTCGTCATTTTCTTCGGCTACCGCCTCTGCGGCTATTTTGCCAGATTTGCTGTTGTTGGCTTATGCATCAGATTTATTTAGCTTCTTTGACAAAGCCATCATCTCTTCCATTGCATCGGATTCCTCATCGGATAAATCCTCCATTTGGTCACTTAGATCTGTGATATATCTAGAAATGTGAATTATTCCATCGCCTTGACTCTGGAGAGAAATTTCATCGCATTCGTTGAAGTTCAAATCTAACATAACTTGTTCGGCGGTGTTCTTGCCTAGAGTACCTTCAAATCAAATATTTGATGTTCTCGTATGTGATTAAAAGCTGGATGGGTCCATCGCTGCGCGAGGTAACATCAAGAGCGGCTTTACAAATTGTTTAAATGCAACTTAATTCACAAATCTGATAGCACGCGAAGTGGTCGAAAGCTACAAATACCTTCTAATAGATGTGACTCCAACCTAAAAAAAAAAATAATATTAGTTGGACTCTACTTTTTTATCTCAAAACCTTTACAGAACTTATTTAAGTCATTTTAAATCCTATATTTTAATTGTATAGCAACAAATAAAAATAAATTTCTTAAGAAAAAAAAAATCTGAGAAATCAATATGGAAGAGTATAAAATTTAACTTACAGAATCTCCAACCGATGCAAATGAGATTCTTGGCATATTGGATTAAGAATTATATAACCAGTTTCTTTTTTTAACAAATTCAGTGCCTTGGTGTTCACATTAAAAATTACATTGGTACCGGCATTTTGTAAATAAGGTCTGTCCGAACTGTACTGACAAATTTTTTTATCTTGTCTTGTAATTGGTGGCACCATGTTTTAACACGAAACGTGCCCAACGATAGGCGAGCAACTTCCATATAACATAATAAACAGAAAACAAAGTTACATAAAACGTCACGCAAAAATTAAAAAAAAAAATGATGACAAAAAAAACATGGCAGCTCTCTAGTTCGAAGAGTCAGTAGCTTACAAATAGAAATTAATGAATATAATCAGTTGGCTTTCAACTAAAAATTAACATAATAATACATTTAAACCGATATAAAAAAAAATATACACTTTTTTGCAAAAATACTGAATATGGTATGCGTTGTTTGTTTACATTCTTCGAACAAGATTCACCGTTTTCTTTTTTTTTTCTATTTTTGTGTGAAAGAGAAGCGACGAAGACAAATGCGTAAAAAGCCTAATTACACGGCGCATATTTAGTTGCGCATGTATGAAGTGCAAAAGAGAAAGGAAATAAAAAATTCGTACAATTTTATTCTTTTTCTCCTTCTCCTTCACTTCATACATGCGCAACTAAACATGAGGAAGTGTAATATTGGTCTTAGGTCTTTGACATTTTTTTTTGTGACGCCAGTCATCTTTTTTAGCCCGAACGTCCGTACGTCAATTTTGGATTTGGAGAAGGCATTTTTGTATTGAAAACAACAATGCAACAGAAATTTACAAAAAAATATCATCTTTCTGATAGGCAGTTCGTCCGAACGTCAGTTTGGATTTGGAAATAATATTTTTTTATTGAAAACAACAATGCAACAGAAATTACAACATAAAAATGTCTCCTCCAAATCCAAAACAAGGTATACTCATTCATTTTTGACAGTTTTTCTGTGACGCCATAGTCATCATTCTCAGTCCGAACGTCAGTTTTGGATTTGGAAAAGACATTTTTTAGTTGAAAACAACAACAATGCAACTGAAATTTACAACAACAAAATGCCTTCTCCAAATCCAAAACAAGGTATACCTACTCAGTAGATTTTTGACAGCTTTTTTTGTGACTTCTCATAGGCAGTTCGTCCGAACGTCAGTTTTGTCAGATTTGGAGAAGACATTTTTTCATTGAAAACAACAACAAATTTGTTGGGAACATTAAAGGCTTCCAAATTAATTTAATTTTAATCACTAATAGATGTGATATTTAAAAAAGAATTAAGACAAAAAGTGAAGTAAAAAAAGGACTTTACCTAACTGTAGCTTATTATTTATGTGTTTGAACATAAATAAAATGCATTCGAATTATAGAAAATGTTAAAACAAACAGTGCATTTTTGCCAATGCAACATGTTAGAGTCGAGATATTAGCCAAAAACTAAATTTTGTTTGTGTTTTTGATAGGACATGCATGTGTTCAAGCTGGGGTACCCCGACTTTTATTAGTCGTGAAGAGTTTGTTTTTTCTTAAAATTGTGGGGAATGAATAGAACTAATAAATTAGTAAAAACAATGTATACCACAATATTAGATTTTGTTGATATAATTACGAAAAAGTGTAATTTTAAAACGAAGAACTGACTTTGAATAGCTGCATTTTTGTACGTATTTGAACCAAAAGAAATTGCACTTTATTGAAAGAATATATTATCATGAACCATTTGATTTTTAGTTTTTGGCGTCATGGCATACTGGAAGCGAAATATTAGCAAAAAACAAAAAAATGCATTTTTGTATATAACTTTGGTAAGAAGAGATGTCAGGTGGTGCAAATTTGGGTTTAAGCTTTTCAAATAAACCCCTATCGGCCCATGACAAAAAAAAAACTGACAGTCCCTCTCCGCGCAAGGTCTATTTAAGGATTAACTGAACTAATGTCGTTCTTATTGAATAGAATAGGGAATTCAACAAATATTGATAAACGTTTGCAAATGCATAACAGCCAAGCAAAGACAAATTTGTATTGAGTAAAAACAAAAACGAGTATCTACAACAAACTGCACGTAACCTGGCAACAAAGAGAAACCCAATTGAGGCAGTTACAAATTTTAAAAGGTTAAGGACACAAATGTGGAAACAACATTAATGGAATCATATTGAGATAGCACTTCAGGAAGTTGCTCATCCAAAATACATTGAACATGTTCATACAGTTTGATTCTACTTGCTGAATCACCTCAAAGCTTACAGTTGATGATAAATAAGTTAAACGAATATTGCAATTTGGGGAACCTTATTATAAATCTGGATAAATAGAAAGTTATGATAGCAGGATGTACGAGAGGAAGATGTTCACAAAGAGAGAAATGGTATTGGGGTCTAGTGAATATTGAAGTGGTCAAAAGCTACAAATACCTTGGAATAGATGTGACTCCAACCTACAATATTAAACAACATCTCGCATCAAAGCTTGTCCCAACAAAAACTGCAAATAATATTGGGTGGGCTCTACTATTTAGAGGAATAGATTTTCAACATCAACTTCTTGATTGTATTGACATAATCCAAGGATTTAACAACCATATAGAAAACGAAAGACCCCAGGTGCCGCGCACAAGTGTACGACGACTTCAAATGTGCGCTACTGTATGAAAATAGCTAGTGATCGGGCTAGCTGCCCAATACGCACTCTAAAACGTTCTTATCTCAGAACCTTTACTGAACTTATTAAAGTAATTTTAAATCCTACATTTAATTTGTATAGCAACAAATGGAAATAAAATTCTTAAGAAAAAAAATCTGAGAAATCAAATGCAAGAGTATAGAATTCAACTTACAGACTTTCCAACTGATGCAAATGAGGTTCTTGGCATATGATGATTAAAAATTATATCACCAGTTTCAGTGTTTACCAAATTCAGTACCGGCATTTTGCAAATGAGGTCTGTCCGAAATGTACTGACAAATTTTTGTAACTTGTCTTGTAATTGGTGGCACCATGTTTGAACACAAGACGTACCACAAGATAAGCTGTGTGTCCAACGGTAGGTAAGCAACTTCCAACTAAATTGATCACTTTGCGATCAGCCGACGTTTTAGAAGTAGTCTCCTGGACGTCAGGAACAGAAGAGGGGCAGACATGGGAATGGCCCCCGACCACCATCTGATGGTAGCTCTCGTAAGATTCTGCAGTTCGGAGATCCAAGAAAACACTCGAATGCCCAGGTTTAATACCGACAGACTAAAGGACCCATAGTTCGCCAACAAGTAGGGGACTATCTTTCCCAAGGACTGAGAACAATAAGCAGCAGTGAACCTACCTCCATCGAAGACCAATGGTGTGCTGTGAAAAATGTGGCAAAAGAATAGTCGGTCGGGCACAAGAAAGAAATAGTTCTTGACTATCCGCAGAAACCTGGAAAAAGATCGAAAACAACTTCGAGCTCGCATCGCAGCTACTCAAGCAGCAGAAAGAAATGACCTAGAGTCTACGTATCGTATGAAGACGAGAGAAGTTTACCGTAGCGTGAGACGTGACAAGCGTAACTACATCAACGCATTAGCTGAAGAAGCAGAAGAGGCCTCAAATCGGTGTGCCAGCAGAACTGTTTATATACTGGTGTACAAAGCCCAAAAACAACATCTGGTGAAAGATGTATATGGTTCCCTGTTCCATTCGGATGAGCTGGAATAAACACTTCGCTTCTTTATGAAACCGTGTGTTGCGCATCCTATACCTGATGACCCGTCCGAACCAACAAATGCCCGAATTCGCAGCACACCTCCCAGTAGAGAGTAGAGATGGATTAAAACACTGAAAAACAACAAGGCGGTAGGACTGGACGGTATTCCTGCAGAGCTCTTACAAGCAGCACCAACCACATCAACTCAGAGAGTTGAGCCTGGAAGAGAGAGAGCCTGGAACTCTGAGTGCTTCCCAAAGGAGTGGAAAAAGGGAATGACCGTCAAGCTCCCGAAGAAAGCAGATTTGATGCAGTGTGAAAACTGGAAATGGTGGAATTCAATGGAGTTTGACATCCCAACTTAAACATCTGGACTACGCGGACGGGAAGAGAAAGAAGCAGACATCGTGGGGCTGAAAATTCACACGGCAAAAATATAAATGATCAGCATCGGACGAAACTCATCCGTGCAAGACAATATTTCTGGACAAGCGGTAGAGAAAGTAGAAGACTTCCAATCGCCAAAGGCGGAACAAAACAAGACGTCGACAGTCGTATTAAAAAGGCAATGGCGGCTTTCGGAATGCTGTCCAAAATATGGACAAATAATGCTATAAGCTGACTAAGCTGAGATTGTTCCGCTCCAATGTTGAATCCGTGCATCTGTGCAGCAGGTAGAGAACACATGGGGCAGGAAAATATGCCAAAGTTTCAACCACATACGGCACAGGTACCTGCCCTCTTCAAAGAAGCTCTGGTATTTCCGATACATAAGAAAGGAGACGCAAATGATCCAACAAATTATAGATGTATCTTATTTACAAATTCCATACCAAGAATCTTTACAGCAGTGCTACTCTCAACAAAATCGGTGGACGAAAATAAGCTCCACAATCTTATACCTTCAACGAAAATTAAACATATTCTTTGTAGATTTAAAGGCAGTTTTTGACACAATAGATAGAAACGCACTATACCTACTTAAAATTAAATCAACTGGGTATGTCGACAAAAATGTTTAGAATAATAAAGAAGCTGTACAACATACATACTGTCAGCAGTATGGGGTGGAACAAAAGCATCAGAATGATTTGAAACACAAACTGGATTGAAACAAGGATGTTTATTAAGAGCCATTTTATTTGTGCTTTTCATAGATGATGACAGCTTGTCTACCTGCCGGAGACAACTATTGCTGAGTCACCTGAAAGTTTACAGTTGATGATAAATAAGTTAAACGAATATTGCAATTTGTGGAACCTTATTATAAATCGTGATGAATCGAAAGTTATGAGAAATGGTATTGCGGTCGAGTAAATATTAAAAATTATTTAAAAAAAAATCTTTAATCTGTAATTGCCGGGTAATATCCTTAATCTATCAGTTTCTTAACTTCTGTTAATATAAAAAGAATAAGTGTTGGGTGTGATGATGTAGATAAACAAACATTATCGGAATGTTTTAAATTCAATCAAATAAAAAAAAACCTAGAAAACATGTAAACAAGAGAAAAATAGAAACTTATTCGTTAAATAAGTTTTGTTTTTGTTTTGTAGGTAGTAACAGCAATAAAAAGGTATATAGGAAAAAAGTAATTTTTTTTTCTAAAAAGAAAGGCTCACCAAAAATTAAGAAATACTCCTCCTCGCTCGCTTGGATTGTGTTTATTTACTGCACAGCTTTCAATTTAACTTCAAACACCAATGTACTGTTTGGTGGGGTTGTTGGTGGGGATCCTTGCGCACCGTAGGCCATATGTGCTGGACAAGTGATGCGTCTCTTTCCTCTAACTTTCATGCCTACCACACCAACATCCCAGCCCTTGCTGACTTCGCCGCGACCCAAACAAAACTTGAATGGACCGCCTTGTTTGAGACTGGCAAATACTTTTTTGTTTAACTTGAGACGACCTTCATAACAGACGTCCGCCCTTTTGCCTGTTTTTGCCACGGGTCCGTAACCCACGCACTTTCACACCACCTCCCTTTTGCTTTTGGGCTCCTTGTTGTTGCCTTCTTTCTTGTCTTTTTTCTGCTTGCTCTCTTTCTTTTGTGGTTCAAGTAATCATCATCTTCGTCGTCCTCTTCTTCGTCATCATCGCATCTGGCTCACCATTGAAATCGCTGTCATCTTCTTCATCATCGTCGTCATTTTCTTCGGCTACCGCCTCTGCGGCTATTTTGCCAGATTTGCTGTTGTTGGCTTATGCATCAGATTTATTTAGCTTCTTTGACAAAGCCATCATCTCTTCCATTGCATCGGATTCCTCATCGGATAAATCCTCCATTTGGTCACTTAGATCTGTGATATATCTAGAAATGTGAATTATTCCATCGCCTTGACTCTGGAGAGAAATTTCATCGCATTCGTTGAAGTTCAAATCTAACATAACTTGTTCGGCGGTGTTCTTGCCTAGAGTACCTTCAAATCAAATATTTGATGTTCTCGTATGTGATTAAAAGCTGGATGGGTCCATCGCTGCGCGAGGTAACATCAAGAGCGGCTTTACAAATTGTTTAAATGCAACTTAATTCACAAATCTGATAGCACGCGAAGTGGTCGAAAGCTACAAATACCTTCTAATAGATGTGACTCCAACCTAAAAAAAAAAATAATATTAGTTGGACTCTACTTTTTTATCTCAAAACCTTTACAGAACTTATTTAAGTCATTTTAAATCCTATATTTTAATTGTATAGCAACAAATAAAAATAAATTTCTTAAGAAAAAAAAAATCTGAGAAATCAATATGGAAGAGTATAAAATTTAACTTACAGAATCTCCAACCGATGCAAATGAGATTCTTGGCATATTGGATTAAGAATTATATAACCAGTTTCTTTTTTTAACAAATTCAGTGCCTTGGTGTTCACATTAAAAATTACATTGGTACCGGCATTTTGTAAATAAGGTCTGTCCGAACTGTACTGACAATTTTTTTTATCTTGTCTTGTAATTGGTGGCACCATGTTTTAACACGAAACGTGCCCAACGATAGGCGAGCAATTTCCATATAACATAATAAACAGAAAACAAAGTTACATAAAACGTCACGCAAAAATTAAAAAAAAAAATGATGACAAAAAAAACATGGCAGCTCTCTAGTTCGAAGAGTCAGTAGCTTACAAATAGAAATTAATGAATATAATCAGTTGGCTTTCAACTAAAAATTAACATAATAATACATTTAAACCGATATAAAAAAAAATATACACTTTTTTGCAAAAATACTGAATATGGTATGCGTTGTTTGTTTACATTCTTCGAACAAGATTCACCGTTTTCTTTTTTTTTTCTATTTTTGTGTGAAAGAGAAGCGACGAAGACAAATGCGTAAAAAGCCTAATTACACGGCGCATATTTAGTTGCGCATGTATGAAGTGCAAAAGAGAAAGGAAATAAAAAATTCGTACAATTTTATTCTTTTTCTCCTTCTCCTTCACTTCATACATGCGCAACTAAACATGAGGAAGTGTAATATTGGTCTTAGGTCTTTGACATTTTTTTTTGTGACGCCAGTCATCTTTTTTAGCCCGAACGTCCGTACGTCAATTTTGGATTTGGAGAAGGCATTTTTGTATTGAAAACAACAATGCAACAGAAATTTACAAAAAAATATCATCTTTCTGATAGGCAGTTCGTCCGAACGTCAGTTTGGATTTGGAAATAATATTTTTTTATTGAAAACAACAATGCAACAGAAATTACAACATAAAAATGTCTCCTCCAAATCCAAAACAAGGTATACTCATTCATTTTTGACAGTTTTTCTGTGACGCCATAGTCATCATTCTCAGTCCGAACGTCAGTTTTGGATTTGGAAAAGACATTTTTTAGTTGAAAACAACAACAATGCAACTGAAATTTACAACAACAAAATGCCTTCTCCAAATCCAAAACAAGGTATACCTACTCAGTAGATTTTTGACAGCTTTTTTTGTGACTTCTCATAGGCAGTTCGTCCGAACGTCAGTTTTGTCAGATTTGGAGAAGACATTTTTTCATTGAAAACAACAACAAATTTGTTGGGAACATTAAAGGCTTCCAAATTAATTTAATTTTAATCACTAATAGATGTGATATTTAAAAAAGAATTAAGACAAAAAGTGAAGTAAAAAAAGGACTTTACCTAACTGTAGCTTATTATTTATGTGTTTGAACATAAATAAAATGCATTCGAATTATAGAAAATGTTAAAACAAACAGTGCATTTTTGCCAATGCAACATGTTAGAGTCGAGATATTAGCCAAAAACTAAATTTTGTTTGTGTTTTTGATAGGACATGCATGTGTTCAAGCTGGGGTACCCCGACTTTTATTAGTCGTGAAGAGTTTGTTTTTTCTTAAAATTGTGGGGAATGAATAGAACTAATAAATTAGTAAAAACAATGTATACCACAATATTAGATTTTGTTGATATAATTACGAAAAAGTGTAATTTTAAAACGAAGAACTGACTTTGAATAGCTGCATTTTTGTACGTATTTGAACCAAAAGAAATTGCACTTTATTGAAAGAATATATTATCATGAACCATTTGATTTTTAGTTTTTGGCGTCATGGCATACTGGAAGCGAAATATTAGCAAAAAACAAAAAAATGCATTTTTGTATATAACTTTGGTAAGAAGAGATGTCAGGTGGTGCAAATTTGGGTTTAAGCTTTTCAAATAAACCCCTATCGGCCCATGACAAAAAAAAAACTGACAGTCCCTCTCCGCGCAAGGTCTATTTAAGGATTAACTGAACTAATGTCGTTCTTATTGAATAGAATAGGGAATTCAACAAATATTGATAAACGTTTGCAAATGCATAACAGCCAAGCAAAGACAAATTTGTATTGAGTAAAAACAAAAACGAGTATCTACAACAAACTGCACGTAACCTGGCAACAAAGAGAAACCCAATTGAGGCAGTTACAAATTTTAAAAGGTTAAGGACACAAATGTGGAAACAACATTAATGGAATCATATTGAGATAGCACTTCAGGAAGTTGCTCATCCAAAATACATTGAACATGTTCATACAGTTTGATTCTACTTGCTGAATCACCTCAAAGCTTACAGTTGATGATAAATAAGTTAAACGAATATTGCAATTTGGGGAACCTTATTATAAATCTGGATAAATAGAAAGTTATGATAGCAGGATGTACGAGAGGAAGATGTTCACAAAGAGAGAAATGGTATTGGGGTCTAGTGAATATTGAAGTGGTCAAAAGCTACAAATACCTTGGAATAGATGTGACTCCAACCTACAATATTAAACAACATCTCGCATCAAAGCTTGTCCCAACAAAAACTGCAAATAATATTGGGTGGGCTCTACTATTTAGAGGAATAGATTTTCAACATCAACTTCTTGATTGTATTGACATAATCCAAGGATTTAACAACCATATAGAAAACGAAAGACCCCAGGTGCCGCGCACAAGTGTACGACGACTTCAAATGTGCGCTACTGTATGAAAATAGCTAGTGATCGGGCTAGCTGCCCAATACGCACTCTAAAACGTTCTTATCTCAGAACCTTTACTGAACTTATTAAAGTAATTTTAAATCCTACATTTAATTTGTATAGCAACAAATGGAAATAAAATTCTTAAGAAAAAAAATCTGAGAAATCAAATGCAAGAGTATAGAATTCAACTTACAGACTTTCCAACTGATGCAAATGAGGTTCTTGGCATATGATGATTAAAAATTATATCACCAGTTTCAGTGTTTACCAAATTCAGTACCGGCATTTTGCAAATGAGGTCTGTCCGAAATGTACTGACAAATTTTTGTAACTTGTCTTGTAATTGGTGGCACCATGTTTGAACACAAGACGTACCACAAGATAAGCTGTGTGTCCAACGGTAGGTAAGCAACTTCCAACTAAATTGATCACTTTGCGATCAGCCGACGTTTTAGAAGTAGTCTCCTGGACGTCAGGAACAGAAGAGGGGCAGACATGGGAATGGCCCCCGACCACCATCTGATGGTAGCTCTCGTAAGATTCTGCAGTTCGGAGATCCAAGAAAACACTCGAATGCCCAGGTTTAATACCGACAGACTAAAGGACCCATAGTTCGCCAACAAGTAGGGGACTATCTTTCCCAAGGACTGAGAACAATAAGCAGCAGTGAACCTACCTCCATCGAAGACCAATGGTGTGCTGTGAAAAATGTGGCAAAAGAATAGTCGGTCGGGCACAAGAAAGAAATAGTTCTTGACTATCCGCAGAAACCTGGAAAAAGATCGAAAACAACTTCGAGCTCGCATCGCAGCTACTCAAGCAGCAGAAAGAAATGACCTAGAGTCTACGTATCGTATGAAGACGAGAGAAGTTTACCGTAGCGTGAGACGTGACAAGCGTAACTACATCAACGCATTAGCTGAAGAAGCAGAAGAGGCCTCAAATCGGTGTGCCAGCAGAACTGTTTATATACTGGTGTACAAAGCCCAAAAACAACATCTGGTGAAAGATGTATATGGTTCCCTGTTCCATTCGGATGAGCTGGAATAAACACTTCGCTTCTTTATGAAACCGTGTGTTGCGCATCCTATACCTGATGACCCGTCCGAACCAACAAATGCCCGAATTCGCAGCACACCTCCCAGTAGAGAGTAGAGATGGATTAAAACACTGAAAAACAACAAGGCGGTAGGACTGGACGGTATTCCTGCAGAGCTCTTACAAGCAGCACCAACCACATCAACTCAGAGAGTTGAGCCTGGAAGAGAGAGAGCCTGGAACTCTGAGTGCTTCCCAAAGGAGTGGAAAAAGGGAATGACCGTCAAGCTCCCGAAGAAAGCAGATTTGATGCAGTGTGAAAACTGGAAATGGTGGAATTCAATGGAGTTTGACATCCCAACTTAAACATCTGGACTACGCGGACGGGAAGAGAAAGAAGCAGACATCGTGGGGCTGAAAATTCACACGGCAAAAATATAAATGATCAGCATCGGACGAAACTCATCCGTGCAAGACAATATTTCTGGACAAGCGGTAGAGAAAGTAGAAGACTTCCAATCGCCAAAGGCGGAACAAAACAAGACGTCGACAGTCGTATTAAAAAGGCAATGGCGGCTTTCGGAATGCTGTCCAAAATATGGACAAATAATGCTATAAGCTGACTAAGCTGAGATTGTTCCGCTCCAATGTTGAATCCGTGCATCTGTGCAGCAGGTAGAGAACACATGGGGCAGGAAAATATGCCAAAGTTTCAACCACATACGGCACAGGTACCTGCCCTCTTCAAAGAAGCTCTGGTATTTCCGATACATAAGAAAGGAGACGCAAATGATCCAACAAATTATAGATGTATCTTATTTACAAATTCCATACCAAGAATCTTTACAGCAGTGCTACTCTCAACAAAATCGGTGGACGAAAATAAGCTCCACAATCTTATACCTTCAACGAAAATTAAACATATTCTTTGTAGATTTAAAGGCAGTTTTTGACACAATAGATAGAAACGCACTATACCTACTTAAAATTAAATCAACTGGGTATGTCGACAAAAATGTTTAGAATAATAAAGAAGCTGTACAACATACATACTGTCAGCAGTATGGGGTGGAACAAAAGCATCAGAATGATTTGAAACACAAACTGGATTGAAACAAGGATGTTTATTAAGAGCCATTTTATTTGTGCTTTTCATAGATGATGACAGCTTGTCTACCTGCCGGAGACAACTATTGCTGAGTCACCTGAAAGTTTACAGTTGATGATAAATAAGTTAAACGAATATTGCAATTTGTGGAACCTTATTATAAATCGTGATGAATCGAAAGTTATGAGAAATGGTATTGCGGTCGAGTAAATATTAAAAATTATTTAAAAAAAAATCTTTAATCTGTAATTGCCGGGTAATATCCTTAATCTATCAGTTTCTTAACTTCTGTTAATATAAAAAGAATAAGTGTTGGGTGTGATGATGTAGATAAACAAACATTATCGGAATGTTTTAAATTCAATCAAATAAAAAAAAACCTAGAAAACATGTAAACAAGAGAAAAATAGAAACTTATTCGTTAAATAAGTTTTGTTTTTGTTTTGTAGGTAGTAACAGCAATAAAAAGGTATATAGGAAAAAAGTAATTTTTTTTTCTAAAAAGAAAGGCTCACCAAAAATTAAGAAATACTCCTCCTCGCTCGCTTGGATTGTGTTTATTTACTGCACAGCTTTCAATTTAACTTCAAACACCAATGTACTGTTTGGTGGGGTTGTTGGTGGGGATCCTTGCGCACCGTAGGCCATATGTGCTGGACAAGTGATGCGTCTCTTTCCTCTAACTTTCATGCCTACCACACCAACATCCCAGCCCTTGCTGACTTCGCCGCGACCCAAACAAAACTTGAATGGACCGCCTTGTTTGAGACTGGCAAATACTTTTTTGTTTAACTTGAGACGACCTTCATAACAGACGTCCGCCCTTTTGCCTGTTTTTGCCACGGGTCCGTAACCCACGCACTTTCACACCACCTCCCTTTTGCTTTTGGGCTCCTTGTTGTTGCCTTCTTTCTTGTCTTTTTTCTGCTTGCTCTCTTTCTTTTGTGGTTCAAGTAATCATCATCTTCGTCGTCCTCTTCTTCGTCATCATCGCATCTGGCTCACCATTGAAATCGCTGTCATCTTCTTCATCATCGTCGTCATTTTCTTCGGCTACCGCCTCTGCGGCTATTTTGCCAGATTTGCTGTTGTTGGCTTATGCATCAGATTTATTTAGCTTCTTTGACAAAGCCATCATCTCTTCCATTGCATCGGATTCCTCATCGGATAAATCCTCCATTTGGTCACTTAGATCTGTGATATATCTAGAAATGTGAATTATTCCATCGCCTTGACTCTGGAGAGAAATTTCATCGCATTCGTTGAAGTTCAAATCTAACATAACTTGTTCGGCGGTGTTCTTGCCTAGAGTACCTTCAAATCAAATATTTGATGTTCTCGTATGTGATTAAAAGCTGGATGGGTCCATCGCTGCGCGAGGTAACATCAAGAGCGGCTTTACAAATTGTTTAAATGCAACTTAATTCACAAATCTGATAGCACGCGAAGTGGTCGAAAGCTACAAATACCTTCTAATAGATGTGACTCCAACCTAAAAAAAAAAATAATATTAGTTGGACTCTACTTTTTTATCTCAAAACCTTTACAGAACTTATTTAAGTCATTTTAAATCCTATATTTTAATTGTATAGCAACAAATAAAAATAAATTTCTTAAGAAAAAAAAAATCTGAGAAATCAATATGGAAGAGTATAAAATTTAACTTACAGAATCTCCAACCGATGCAAATGAGATTCTTGGCATATTGGATTAAGAATTATATAACCAGTTTCTTTTTTTAACAAATTCAGTGCCTTGGTGTTCACATTAAAAATTACATTGGTACCGGCATTTTGTAAATAAGGTCTGTCCGAACTGTACTGACAATTTTTTTTATCTTGTCTTGTAATTGGTGGCACCATGTTTTAACACGAAACGTGCCCAACGATAGGCGAGCAATTTCCATATAACATAATAAACAGAAAACAAAGTTACATAAAACGTCACGCAAAAATTAAAAAAAAAAATGATGACAAAAAAAACATGGCAGCTCTCTAGTTCGAAGAGTCAGTAGCTTACAAATAGAAATTAATGAATATAATCAGTTGGCTTTCAACTAAAAATTAACATAATAATACATTTAAACCGATATAAAAAAAAATATACACTTTTTTGCAAAAATACTGAATATGGTATGCGTTGTTTGTTTACATTCTTCGAACAAGATTCACCGTTTTCTTTTTTTTTTCTATTTTTGTGTGAAAGAGAAGCGACGAAGACAAATGCGTAAAAAGCCTAATTACACGGCGCATATTTAGTTGCGCATGTATGAAGTGCAAAAGAGAAAGGAAATAAAAAATTCGTACAATTTTATTCTTTTTCTCCTTCTCCTTCACTTCATACATGCGCAACTAAACATGAGGAAGTGTAATATTGGTCTTAGGTCTTTGACATTTTTTTTTGTGACGCCAGTCATCTTTTTTAGCCCGAACGTCCGTACGTCAATTTTGGATTTGGAGAAGGCATTTTTGTATTGAAAACAACAATGCAACAGAAATTTACAAAAAAATATCATCTTTCTGATAGGCAGTTCGTCCGAACGTCAGTTTGGATTTGGAAATAATATTTTTTTATTGAAAACAACAATGCAACAGAAATTACAACATAAAAATGTCTCCTCCAAATCCAAAACAAGGTATACTCATTCATTTTTGACAGTTTTTCTGTGACGCCATAGTCATCATTCTCAGTCCGAACGTCAGTTTTGGATTTGGAAAAGACATTTTTTAGTTGAAAACAACAACAATGCAACTGAAATTTACAACAACAAAATGCCTTCTCCAAATCCAAAACAAGGTATACCTACTCAGTAGATTTTTGACAGCTTTTTTTGTGACTTCTCATAGGCAGTTCGTCCGAACGTCAGTTTTGTCAGATTTGGAGAAGACATTTTTTCATTGAAAACAACAACAAATTTGTTGGGAACATTAAAGGCTTCCAAATTAATTTAATTTTAATCACTAATAGATGTGATATTTAAAAAAGAATTAAGACAAAAAGTGAAGTAAAAAAAGGACTTTACCTAACTGTAGCTTATTATTTATGTGTTTGAACATAAATAAAATGCATTCGAATTATAGAAAATGTTAAAACAAACAGTGCATTTTTGCCAATGCAACATGTTAGAGTCGAGATATTAGCCAAAAACTAAATTTTGTTTGTGTTTTTGATAGGACATGCATGTGTTCAAGCTGGGGTACCCCGACTTTTATTAGTCGTGAAGAGTTTGTTTTTTCTTAAAATTGTGGGGAATGAATAGAACTAATAAATTAGTAAAAACAATGTATACCACAATATTAGATTTTGTTGATATAATTACGAAAAAGTGTAATTTTAAAACGAAGAACTGACTTTGAATAGCTGCATTTTTGTACGTATTTGAACCAAAAGAAATTGCACTTTATTGAAAGAATATATTATCATGAACCATTTGATTTTTAGTTTTTGGCGTCATGGCATACTGGAAGCGAAATATTAGCAAAAAACAAAAAAATGCATTTTTGTATATAACTTTGGTAAGAAGAGATGTCAGGTGGTGCAAATTTGGGTTTAAGCTTTTCAAATAAACCCCTATCGGCCCATGACAAAAAAAAACTGACAGTCCCTCTCCGCGCAAGGTCTATTTAAGGATTAACTGAACTAATGTCGTTCTTATTGAATAGAATAGGGAATTCAACAAATATTGATAAACGTTTGCAAATGCATAACAGCCAAGCAAAGACAAATTTGTATTGAGTAAAAACAAAAACGAGTATCTACAACAAACTGCACGTAACCTGGCAACAAAGAGAAACCCAATTGAGGCAGTTACAAATTTTAAAAGGTTAAGGACACAAATGTGGAAACAACATTAATGGAATCATATTGAGATAGCACTTCAGGAAGTTGCTCCAAAATACATTGAACATGTTCATACAGTTTGATTCTACTTGCTGAATCACCTCAAAGCTTACAGTTGATGATAAATAAGTTAAACGAATATTGCAATTTGGGGAACCTTATTATAAATCTGGATAAATAGAAAGTTATGATAGCAGGATGTACGAGAGGAAGATGTTCACAAAGAGAGAAATGGTATTGGGGTCTAGTGAATATTGAAGTGGTCAAAAGCTACAAATACCTTGGAATAGATGTGACTCCAACCTACAATATTAAACAACATCTCGCATCAAAGCTTGTCCCAACAAAAACTGCAAATAATATTGGGTGGGCTCTACTATTTAGAGGAATAGATTTTCAACATCAACTTCTTGATTGTATTGACATAATCCAAGGATTTAACAACCATATAGAAAACGAAAGACCCCAGGTGCCGCGCACAAGTGTACGACGACTTCAAATGTGCGCTACTGTATGAAAATAGCTAGTGATCGGGCTAGCTGCCCAATACGCACTCTAAAACGTTCTTATCTCAGAACCTTTACTGAACTTATTAAAGTAATTTTAAATCCTACATTTAATTTGTATAGCAACAAATGGAAATAAAATTCTTAAGAAAAAAAATCTGAGAAATCAAATGCAAGAGTATAGAATTCAACTTACAGACTTTCCAACTGATGCAAATGAGGTTCTTGGCATATGATGATTAAAAATTATATCACCAGTTTCAGTGTTTACCAAATTCAGTACCGGCATTTTGCAAATGAGGTCTGTCCGAAATGTACTGACAAATTTTTGTAACTTGTCTTGTAATTGGTGGCACCATGTTTGAACACAAGACGTACCACAAGATAAGCTGTGTGTCCAACGGTAGGTAAGCAACTTCCAACTAAATTGATCACTTTGCGATCAGCCGACGTTTTAGAAGTAGTCTCCTGGACGTCAGGAACAGAAGAGGGGCAGACATGGGAATGGCCCCCGACCACCATCTGATGGTAGCTCTCGTAAGATTCTGCAGTTCGGAGATCCAAGAAAACACTCGAATGCCCAGGTTTAATACCGACAGACTAAAGGACCCATAGTTCGCCAACAAGTAGGGGACTATCTTTCCCAAGGACTGAGAACAATAAGCAGCAGTGAACCTACCTCCATCGAAGACCAATGGTGTGCTGTGAAAAATGTGGCAAAAGAATAGTCGGTCGGGCACAAGAAAGAAATAGTTCTTGACTATCCGCAGAAACCTGGAAAAAGATCGAAAACAACTTCGAGCTCGCATCGCAGCTACTCAAGCAGCAGAAAGAAATGACCTAGAGTCTACGTATCGTATGAAGACGAGAGAAGTTTACCGTAGCGTGAGACGTGACAAGCGTAACTACATCAACGCATTAGCTGAAGAAGCAGAAGAGGCCTCAAATCGGTGTGCCAGCAGAACTGTTTATATACTGGTGTACAAAGCCCAAAAACAACATCTGGTGAAAGATGTATATGGTTCCCTGTTCCATTCGGATGAGCTGGAATAAACACTTCGCTTCTTTATGAAACCGTGTGTTGCGCATCCTATACCTGATGACCCGTCCGAACCAACAAATGCCCGAATTCGCAGCACACCTCCCAGTAGAGAGTAGAGATGGATTAAAACACTGAAAAACAACAAGGCGGTAGGACTGGACGGTATTCCTGCAGAGCTCTTACAAGCAGCACCAACCACATCAACTCAGAGAGTTGAGCCTGGAAGAGAGAGAGCCTGGAACTCTGAGTGCTTCCCAAAGGAGTGGAAAAAGGGAATGACCGTCAAGCTCCCGAAGAAAGCAGATTTGATGCAGTGTGAAAACTGGAAATGGTGGAATTCAATGGAGTTTGACATCCCAACTTAAACATCTGGACTACGCGGACGGGAAGAGAAAGAAGCAGACATCGTGGGGCTGAAAATTCACACGGCAAAAATATAAATGATCAGCATCGGACGAAACTCATCCGTGCAAGACAATATTTCTGGACAACCGGTAGAGAAAGTAGAAGACTTCCAATCGCCAAAGGCGGAACAAAACAAGACGTCGACAGTCGTATTAAAAAGGCAATGGCGGCTTTCGGAATGCTGTCCAAAATATGGACAAATAATGCTATAAGCTGACTAAGCTGAGATTGTTCCGCTCCAATGTTGAATCCGTGCATCTGTGCAGCAGGTAGAGAACACATGGGGCAGGAAAATATGCCAAAGTTTCAACCACATACGGCACAGGTACCTGCCCTCTTCAAAGAAGCTCTGGTATTTCCGATACATAAGAAAGGAGACGCAAATGATCCAACAAATTATAGATGTATCTTATTTACAAATTCCATACCAAGAATCTTTACAGCAGTGCTACTCTCAACAAAATCGGTGGACGAAAATAAGCTCCACAATCTTATACCTTCAACGAAAATTAAACATATTCTTTGTAGATTTAAAGGCAGTTTTTGACACAATAGATAGAAACGCACTATACCTACTTAAAATTAAATCAACTGGGTATGTCGACAAAAATGTTTAGAATAATAAAGAAGCTGTACAACATACATACTGTCAGCAGTATGGGGTGGAACAAAAGCATCAGAATGATTTGAAACACAAACTGGATTGAAACAAGGATGTTTATTAAGAGCCATTTTATTTGTGCTTTTCATAGATGATGACAGCTTGTCTACCTGCCGGAGACAACTATTGCTGAGTCACCTGAAAGTTTACAGTTGATGATAAATAAGTTAAACGAATATTGCAATTTGTGGAACCTTATTATAAATCGTGATGAATCGAAAGTTATGAGAAATGGTATTGCGGTCGAGTAAATATTAAAAATTATTTAAAAAAAAATCTTTAATCTGTAATTGCCGGGTAATATCCTTAATCTATCAGTTTCTTAACTTCTGTTAATATAAAAAGAATAAGTGTTGGGTGTGATGATGTAGATAAACAAACATTATCGGAATGTTTTAAATTCAATCAAATAAAAAAAAACCTAGAAAACATGTAAACAAGAGAAAAATAGAAACTTATTCGTTAAATAAGTTTTGTTTTTGTTTTGTAGGTAGTAACAGCAATAAAAAGGTATATAGGAAAAAAGTAATTTTTTTTTCTAAAAAGAAAGGCTCACCAAAAATTAAGAAATACTCCTCCTCGCTCGCTTGGATTGTCTTTATTTACTGCACAGCTTTCAATTTAACTTCAAACACCAATGTACTGTTTGGTGGGGTTGTTGGTGGGGATCCTTGCGCACCGTAGGCCATATGTGCTGGACAAGTGATGCGTCTCTTTCCTCTAACTTTCATGCCTACCCTACCAACATCCCAGCCCTTGCTGACTTCGCCGCGACCCAAACAAAACTTGAATGGACCGCCTTGTTTGAGACTGGCAAATACTTTGTTGTTTAACTTGAGACGACCTTCATAACAGACGTCCGCCCTTTTGCCTGTTTTTGCCACGGGTCCGTAACCCACGCACTTTCACACCACCTCCCTTTTGCTTTTGGGCTCCTTGTTGTTGCCTTCTTTCTTGTCTTTTTTCTGCTTGCTCTCTTTCTTTTGTGGTTCAAGTAATCATCATCTTCGTCGTCCTCTTCTTCGTCATCATCGCATCTGGCTCACCATTGAAATCGCTGTCATCTTCTTCATCATCGTCGTCATTTTCTTCGGCTACCGCCTCTGCGGCTATTTTGCCAGATTTGCTGTTGTTGGCTTATGCATCAGATTTATTTAGCTTCTTTGACAAAGCCATCATCTCTTCCATTGCATCGGATTCCTCATCGGATAAATCCTCCATTTGGTCACTTAGATCTGTGATATATCTAGAAATGTGAATTATTCCATCGCCTTGACTCTGGAGAGAAATTTCATCGCATTCGTTGAAGTTCAAATCTAACATAACTTGTTCGGCGGTGTTCTTGCCTAGAGTACCTTCAAATCAAATATTTGATGTTCTCGTATGTGATTAAAAGCTGGATGGGTCCATCGCTGCGCGAGGTAACATCAAGAGCGGCTTTACAAATTGTTTAAATGCAACTTAATTCACAAATCTGATAGCACGCGAAGTGGTCGAAAGCTACAAATACCTTCTAATAGATGTGACTCCAACCTAAAAAAAAAAATAATATTAGTTGGACTCTACTTTTTTATCTCAAAACCTTTACAGAACTTATTTAAGTCATTTTAAATCCTATATTTTAATTGTATAGCAACAAATAAAAATAAATTTCTTAAGAAAAAAAAAATCTGAGAAATCAATATGGAAGAGTATAAAATTTAACTTACAGAGTCTCCAACCGATGCAAATGAGATTCTTGGCATATTGGATTAAAAATTATATAACCAGTTTCTTTTTTTAGCAAAGTCAGTGCCTTGGTGTTCACATTAAAAATTACATTGGTACCGGCATTTTGCAAATAAGGTCTGTCCGAACTGTACTGACAAATTTTTTTATCTTGTCTTGTAATTGGTGGCACCATGTTTTAACACGAAACGTGCCCAACGATAGGCGAGCAACTTCCATATAACATGATAAACAGAAAACAAAGTTACATATTAGACGGGTATTGGGCTTTTAACCCAGACGTCACGCAAAAATAAAAAAAAAATGATGACAAAAAAAACATGGCAGCTCTCTAGTTCGAAGAAAGTCAAAAGCTTACAAATAGAAATTAATGAATATTTAGTGGTTAATCAGTTGGCTTTCAACTAAAAATTAACATAATAATACATTTAAGCCGTTAATATAAAAAAAATATACACTTTTTTGCAAAAATACTGAATATGGTATGCGTTGTTTGTTTACATTCTTCGAACAAGATTCGCCGTTTTCTTTTTTTTTCTATTTTTGTGTGAAAGAGAAGCGACAAAGACAAATGCGTAAAAAGCCTAATTACACGGCGCATATTTAGTTGCGCATGTATGAAGTGCAAAAGAGAAAGGAAATAAAAAATTCGTACAATTTTATTCTTTTTCTCCTTTGCACTTCATACATGCGCAACTAAACATGAGGAAGTGTAATATTGGTCTTAGGTCTTTGACATTTTTTTTTGTGACGCCAGTCATCTTTTTTAGCCCGAACGTCCGTACGTCAATTTTGGATTTGGAGAAGGCATTTTTGTATTGAAAACAACAATGCAACAGAAATTTACAAAAAAATATCATCTTTCTGATAGGCAGTTCGTCCGAACGTCAATTTGGATTTGGAAATAATATTTTTTTATTGAAAACAACAATGCAACAGAAATTACAACATAAAAATGTCTCCTCCAAATCCAAAACAAGGTATACTCATTCATTTTTGACAGTTTTTCTGTGACGCCATAGTCATCATTCTCAGTCCGAACGTCAGTTTTGGATTTGGAAAAGACATTTTTTAGTTGAAAACAACAACAATGCAACTGAAATTTACAACAACAAAATGCCTTCTCCAAATCCAAAACAAGGTATACCTACTCAGTAGATTTTTGACAGCTTTTTTTGTGACTTCTCATAAGCAGTTCGTCCGAACGTCAGTTTTGGATTTGGAGAAGACATTTTTTCATTGAAAACAACAACAAATTTGTTGGGAACATTAAAGGCTTCCAAATTAATTTAATTTTAATCACTAATAGATGTGATATTTAAAAAAGAATTAAGACAAAAAGTGAAGTAAAAAAAAGACTTTACCTAACTGTAGCTTATTATTTATGTGTTTGAACATAAATAAAATGCATTCGAATTATAGAAAATGTTAAAACAAACAGTGCATTTTTGCCAATGCAACATGTTAGAGTCGAGATATTAGCCAAAAACTAAATTTTGTTTGTGTTTTTGATAGGACATGCATGTGTTCAAGCTGGGGTACCCCGACTTTTATTAGTCGTGAAGAGTTTGTTTTTTCTTAAAATTGTGGGGAATGAATAGAACTAATAAATTAGTAAAAACAATGTATACCACAATATTAGATTTTGTTGATATAATTACGAAAAAGTGTAATTTTAAAACGAAGAACTGACTTTGAATAGCTGCATTTTTGTACGGATGTATTTGAACCAAAAGAAATTGCACTTTATTGAAAGAATATATTATCATGAACCATTTGATTTTTAGTTTTTGGCGTCATGGCATACTGGAAGCGAAATATTAGCAAAAAACAAAAAAATGCATTTTTGTATATAACTTTGGTAAGAAGAGATGTCAGGTGGTGCAAATTTGGGTTTAAGCTTTTCAAATAAACCCCTATCGGCCCATGACAAAAAAAACTGACAGTCCCTCTCCGCGCAAGGTCAATTTAAGGATTAACTGAACTAATGTCGTTCTTATTGAATAGAATAGGGAATTCAACAAATATTGATAAACGTTTGCAATTGCATAACAGCCAAGCAAAGACAAATTTGTATTGAGTAAAAACAAAAACGAGTATCTACAACAAACTGCACGTAACCTGGCAACAAAGAGAAACCCAATTGAGGCAGTTACAAATTTTAAAAGGTTAAGGACACAAATGTGGAAACAACATTAATGGAATCATATTGAGATAGCACTTCAGGAAGTTGCTCATCCAAAATACATTGAACATATTCATACAGTTTGATTCTACTTGCTGAATCACCTCAAAGCTTACAGTTGATGATAAATAAGTTAAACGAATATTGCAATTTGGGGAACCTTATTATAAATCTGGATAAATGGAAAGTTATGATAGCAGGATGTACGAGAGGAAGATGTTCACAAAGAGAGAAATGGTATTGGGGTCTAGTGAATATTGAAGTGGTCAAAAGCTACAAATACCTTGGAATAGATGTGACTCCAACCTACAATATTAAACAACATCTCTCATCAAAGCTTGTCCCAACAAAAACTGCAAATAATATTGGGTGGACTCTACTATTTAGAGGCATAGATTTTCAACATAAACTTCTTGCTTGGGTTGATTGTATTGACATAATCCAAGGATTTAACAACCATATAGAAAACGAAAGACCCCAGGTGCCGCGCACAAGTGTACGACGACTTCAAATGTGCGCTACTGTATGAAAATAGCTAGTGATCGGGCTAGCTGCCCAATACGCACTCTAAAACGTTCTTATCTCAGAACCTTTACTGAACTTATTAAAGTAATTTTAAATCCTACATTTAATTTGTATAGCAACAAATGGAAATAAAATTCTTAAGAAAAAAAATCTGAGAAATCAAATGCAAGAGTATAGAATTCAACTTACAGACTTTCCAACTGATGCAAATGAGGTTCTTGGCATATGATGATTAAAAATTATATCACCAGTTTCAGTGTTTACCAAATTCAGTACCGGCATTTTGCAAATGAGGTCTGTCCGAAATGTACTGACAAATTTTTGTAACTTGTCTTGTAATTGGTGGCACCATGTTTGAACACAAGACGTACCACAAGATAAGCTGTGTGTCCAACGGTAGGTAAGCAACTTCCAACTAAATTGATCACTTTGCGATCAGCCGACGTTTTAGAAGTAGTCTCCTGGACGTCAGGAACAGAAGAGGGGCAGACATGGGAATGGCCCCCGACCACCATCTGATGGTAGCTCTCGTAAGATTCTGCAGTTCGGAGATCCAAGAAAACACTCGAATGCCCAGGTTTAATACCGACAGACTAAAGGACCCATAGTTCGCCAACAAGTAGGGGACTATCTTTCCCAAGGACTGAGAACAATAAGCAGCAGTGAACCTACCTCCATCGAAGACCAATGGTGTGCTGTGAAAAATGTGGCAAAAGAATAGTCGGTCGGGCACAAGAAAGAAATAGTTCTTGACTATCCGCAGAAACCTGGAAAAAGATCGAAAACAACTTCGAGCTCGCATCGCAGCTACTCAAGCAGCAGAAAGAAATGACCTAGAGTCTACGTATCGTATGAAGACGAGAGAAGTTTACCGTAGCGTGAGACGTGACAAGCGTAACTACATCAACGCATTAGCTGAAGAAGCAGAAGAGGCCTCAAATCGGTGTGCCAGCAGAACTGTTTATATACTGGTGTACAAAGCCCAAAAACAACATCTGGTGAAAGATGTATATGGTTCCCTGTTCCATTCGGATGAGCTGGAATAAACACTTCGCTTCTTTATGAAACCGTGTGTTGCGCATCCTATACCTGATGACCCGTCCGAACCAACAAATGCCCGAATTCGCAGCACACCTCCCAGTAGAGAGTAGAGATGGATTAAAACACTGAAAAACAACAAGGCGGTAGGACTGGACGGTATTCCTGCAGAGCTCTTACAAGCAGCACCAACCACATCAACTCAGAGAGTTGAGCCTGGAAGAGAGAGAGCCTGGAACTCTGAGTGCTTCCCAAAGGAGTGGAAAAAGGGAATGACCGTCAAGCTCCCGAAGAAAGCAGATTTGATGCAGTGTGAAAACTGGAAATGGTGGAATTCAATGGAGTTTGACATCCCAACTTAAACATCTGGACTACGCGGACGACGTATGCTTACTCAAGGGAAGAGAAAGAAGCAGACATCGTGGGGCTGAAAATTCACACGGCAAAAATATAAATGATCAGCATCGGACGAAACTCATCCGTGCAAGACAATATTTCTGGACAACCGGTAGAGAAAGTAGAAGACTTCCAATCGCCAAAGGCGGAACAAAACAAGACGTCGACAGTCGTATTAAAAAGGCAATGGCGGCTTTCGGAATGCTGTCCAAAATATGGACAAATAATGCTATAAGCTGACTAAGCTGAGATTGTTCCGCTCCAATGTTGAATCCGTGCATCTGTGCAGCAGGTAGAGAACACATGGGGCAGGACAGTCCAAAGGGAATCTGCACAGCTGGGAAAGAGTTCCAGAAACCGTACACAATGGCGCGTAGGAGTAGTAAAGGCCCTATGCCCTTAAGGGGATCATTAAGGTCTGAGGACCTAAATATGTATGCATGTAGTATTTGTATATTCAATTAAATATATACATATACCTTATGGAATTTAAAAATACACAATATTCCAATAAAACAATGTACATACCTGAGATAACAATTTATGATAGATGAAGGCGAAGAATAGATCGAGTTGCGACAGAATTTTACAGAAATGCACCAATTTAATTTATTCGGAAAATATGCCAAAGTTTCAACCACATACGGCACAGGTACCTGCCCTCTTCAAAGAAGCTCTGGTATTTCCGATACATAAGAAAGGAGACGCAAATGATCCAACAAATTATAGATGTATCTTATTTACAAATTCCATACCAAGAATCTTTACAGCAGTGCTACTCTCAACAAAATCGGTGGACGAAAATCAGCTCCACAATCTTATACCGTCAACGAAAATTAAACATCTTCTTTGTAGATTTAAAGGCAGTTTTTGACACAATAGATAGAAACGCACTCTATCTACTTAAAATTAAATCAACTGGGTATATCGACAAAAATGCTTAGAATAATAAAAAAGCTGTACAACATACATACTGTCAGCAGTATGGGGTGGAACAAAAGCATCAGAATGATTTGAAACACAAACTGGATTGAAACAATAATGTTTATTAAGAGCCATTTTATTTGTGCTTTTCATAGATGATGACAGCTTGTCTACCTGCCGGAGTCAACTATTGCTGAGTCACCTGAAAGTTTACAGTTGATGATAAATAAGTTTAACGAATATTGCAATTTGTGGAACCTTATTATAAATCTTGATGAATCGAAAGTTATGAGAAATGGTATTGCGGTCGAGTAAATATTGAAAATTATTTAAAAAAAAAATCTTTATTTTGTAATTGCCGGGTAATATCCTTAATCTACCAGTTTCGTAACTTCGGTTAATATAAAAAGAATAAGTGTTGGGTGTGATGATGTAGATAAACAAACATTAACGGAATGTTTTTAAATCCAATTAAATAAAAAAAAAACCTAGAAAACATGTTAACAAGAGAAAAATAGAAACCTATTCGTTAAATAAGTTTTGTTTTTGTTTTGTAGTAACACCAATAAAAAGGTATATAGGAAAAAAGTAATTTTTTTTTCTAAAAAGAAAGGCTCAACAAAAATTAAGAAATACTCCTCCTCGCTCGCTTGGATTGTCTTTATTTACTGCACTGCTTTCAATTTAACTTCAAACACCAATGTACTGTTTGGTGGGGTTGTTGGTGGGAATCCTTGAGCACCGTAGGCCATATGTGCTGGACAAGTGATGCGTCTCTTTCCTCTAACCTTCATGCCTACTACACCAACATCTCACCTATTGCTGACTTCGCCGCGACCCAAACCAAACTTGAATGGACCGCCTTGTTTGAGACTGGCAAATACTTTGTTGTTTAACTTGAGACGACCTTCATAACAGACGTCCGCCCTTTTGCCTGTTTTTGCCACGGGTCCGTAACTCACGCGAATGCCTTTAACTTTCACACCACCTCCCTTTTGCTTTTGGGCTCCTTGTTGTTGCCTTCTTTCTTGTCTTTTTTCTGCTTGCTCTCTTTCTTTTGTGGTTCGACGCCGTTTTACTTGGGCTTCACTCGTCTTCACTTTCGACTTCTTCATCATCGTCGTCGTCGTCGTCGTAACCATCATCTTCGTCATCATTGCATCTGGCTCACCATTGAAATCGCTGTCATCTTTTTCATCATCGTCGTCATTTTCTTCGGCTACCGCCTCTGTGGCTATTTTGCCAGATTTGCTGTTTTTGGCTTATGCATCAGATTTATTTAGCTTCTTTGACAAAGCCATCATCTCTTCCATTGCATCGGATTCCTCATCGGATAAATCTTCCATTTGGTCACTTAGATCTGTGATATATCTAGAAATGTGAATTATTCCATCGCCTTGACTCTGGAGAGAAATTTCATCGCATTCGTTGAAGTTCAAATCTAACATAACTTGTTCGGCGGTGTTCTTGCCTAGAGTACCTACAAATCAAATATTTGATGTTCTCGTATGTGAGGAAAAGCTGGATGGGTCCATCGCTGCGCGAGGTAACATCAAGAGCGGCTTCAAAAATTGTTTAAATGCAACTTAATTTACAAATCTGATAGCACGCGAAGTGGTCGAAAGCTACAAATACCTTCTAATAGATGTGACTCCAACCTAAAAAAAACTAATATTAGTTGGACTCTACTATTCTTACTTATTTAAGTCATTTTAAATCCTATATTTTAATTGTATATTAACAAATAAAAATAAATATCTTAAGAAAAAAAAAATCCGAGAAATCAATATGGAAGAGTATAAAATTTAACTTACAGAGTCTCCAACCGATGTAAATGAGATTCTTGGCATATTGGATTAAAAATTATATAACCAGTTTCTTTGTTTAACAAATTCAGTGCCTTGGTGCTCACATTAAAAATTACATTGGTACCGGCATTTTGCAAATAAGGTCTGTCCGAACTGTACTGACAAATTTTTTTATCTTGTCTTGTAATTGGTGGCACCATGTTTTAACACGAAACGTGCCCAAAGATAGGCGAGCAACTTCCATATAACATGATAAACAGAAAACAAAGTTACATATTAGACGGGTATTGGGCTTTTACCCCAGACGTCACGCAAAAATAAAAAAAAAATGATGACAAAAAAAAAATTGCAGCTCTCTAGTTCGAAGAAAGTCAAAAGCTTACAAATAGAAATTAATGAATATTTAGTGCTTAATCAACTAAAAATTAACATAATAATACATTTAAACCGTTAATATAAAAAAATATACACTTTTTTGCAAAAATACTGAATATGGTATGCGTTGTTTGTTTACATTCTTCGAACAAGATTTACCGTTTTCTTTTTTTTCCATTTTTGTGTGAAAGAGAAGCGACAAAGACAAATGCGTTAAAAGCCTAATTACACGGCGCATATTTAGTTGCGCATGTATGAAGTGCAAAAGAGAGAGGAAATAAAAAATTCATACAATTTTATTCTTTTTCTCCTTTGCACTTCATACATGCGCAACTAAACATGAGGAAGTGTAATATTGGTCTTAGGTCTTTGACATTTTTTCTGTGACGCCAGTCATCTTTCTCAGCCCGAACGTCCGTACGTCAGTTTTGGATTTGGAGAAGGCATTTTTGTATTGAAAACAACAATGCAACAGAAATTTACAAAAAAATATCATCTTTCGTTAGTCCGAACGTCAGTTTGGATTTGGAAATAATATTTTTTTATTGAAAACAACAATGCAACAGAAATTACAACATAAAAATGTCTCCTCCAAATCCAAAACAAGGTATACTCATTAATTTTTGACAGTTTTTCTGTGACGCCATAGTCATCATTCTCAGTCCGAACGTCAGTTTTGGATTTGGAAAAGACATTTTTTAGTTGAAAACAACAACAATGCAACTGAAATTTACAACAACAAAATGCCTTCTCCAAATCCAAAACAAGGTATACCTACTCAGTAGATTTTTGACAGCTTTTTTTGTGACTTCTCATAGGCAGTTCGTCCGAACGTCAGTTTTGGATTTGGAGAAGACATTTTTTCATTGAAAACAACAACAAATTTGTTAGGAACATTAAAGGCTTCCAAATTAATTTAATTTTAATCACTAATAGATGTGATATTTAAAAAAGAATTAAGACAAAAAGTGAAGTAAAAAAAGGACTTTACCTAAAAATATGCCAAAGTTTCAACCACATACACCAAAATTTATTTACACAGCGTCATATGAGAGTACCCACACCAAATGCGATTACGCGCAAAACATTTTTCATATAAAAATCGTGTCGCACATGTCGTGACGCACTATCGCAAATTATTTTCAAGTATTTCGAAACTCACCAAAAATTATCGACACCTGGAACGAACATATTGCAACCCATACATATTTTCAAATTAACTGCCAATTTTAAATTTAACTGCCAAATTAAGTCACCAAAGTGGTGAATTGACGGTTTCGGCTAAGTATGCGTGTTTTTACGCATACTTAGCCGAAACGGTCAATTTGAGCTTGTAGGCAAATTTGTGTGACGTCAGAAGTTTCCTATCTCCTTATACGTATCTCTGTTTCTCAGCCCGAACGTCCGTACCAGAGATGAGTATTTGCTTCATATGTAGCAGATCTACTTCATTTATTTATTATTATGTATCTGCTACGTAGCAACTTATTTCTACTTCGTTTTAAAATTTTTTCTAACGCACAAAATTTCATTTAAGATGTGTTGTATTGATTCATTTTTTGTTAACCGAAAAAGTAAATTTCAAGATCTGAATGCATTCATCCCGAAAATCTACAACATTTATTGTGGTTATGCCTTTATTTTTTCTGACATTTATTGTGAGAAAAGATAATAGATACAGGTACTACTGTTCAACGGCATATATATCTATCGCATTTCATCCATAACGCACAAACTCAATGCACAATAAATGAAGTAGATGCGATGTGAAATTTGGCAGCAACAGCTCAAAAATGGAAAAATATCTCATTAAACAAAAAAAAAAGAAACAGAATGTTCCTATTTATTTCAATATAATAATGTACCTACATAGTATGTACTATTTAATTAATATATGTACCTAATTTATGAATTTGTGAGACTTTTTCTAGTCAATGTATGTTTATGTTTATGTTTTAAATAAAATGAAAATAAATTTGTTTTGTTTGTATATTTTTTTTTTCATTATCTGCTACACATTTTACAAATCTACTTCGTTTTTTTGGGCAAAATGTTTCACTTTTCGGGCTTAGCATTCTCATCCCTGGTCCGTACTTCAGTTTTGGATTTGGAGAAGGCATTTTTGTATTGAAAACAACAATGCAACAGAAATTTCCAAAAAAATATCATCTTTCTGATAGGCAGTTCGTCCGAACGTCAGTTTGGATTTGGAAATAATATTTTTTTTATTGAAAACAACAATGCAACAGAAATTACAACAAAAAAATGTGTCCTCCAAATCCAAAACAAGGTATACTCATTAATTTTTGACAGTTTTTCTGTGACGCCATAGTCATCTTTCTCAGTCCGAACGTCAGTTTTGGATTTGGAAAAGACATTTTTTAGTTGAAAACAACAACAATGCAACTGAAATTTACAACAACAAAATGCCTTCTCCAAATCCAAAACAAGGTATACTCATTAGATTTTTGACAGCTTTTTTTGTGACTTCTCATAGGCAGTTCGTCCGAACGTCAGTTTTGGATTTGGAGAAGACATTTTTTCATTGAAAACAACAACAAATTTGTTAGGAACATTAAAGGCTTCCAAATTAATTTAATTTTAATCACTAATAGATGTGGTATTTAAAAAAAATTGAGACAAAAAGTGAAGAAAAAAAAAAGACTTCACTAAATGTCGCTTATTATTTATGTGTTTGAACAAAAAGAAAAGGCACTCAAATTATAGAAAATGTTAAAACAAACAACGTGTAATTTTATTGTTGCCAACGCAACATGTTAGAGTCAAGATATTTGCCAAAAACTAAATTTTGCTTGTGTTTTCGATAGGACATGCATGTGTTCAAGCTGGGGTACCTCGACTTTTATTAGTCGTGACGGGTTTGTTTTTTCTTAAAATTGTGGGGAATGAATAGAACTAATAAATTAGTAAAAACAATGTATACCACAATATTAGATTTTGTTGATATAATTACGAAAAAGTGTAATTTTAAAACGAAGAACTGACTTTGACTAGCTGCATTTTTGTACGGATGTATTTGAACCAAAAGAAATTGCACTTTATTGAAAGAAAATATTATCATGAACCATTTGATTTTTAGTTTTTGGCGTCATGGCATACTGGAAGCGAAATATTAGCAAAAAACAAAAAAATGCATTTTTGTATATAACTTTGGTAAGAATAGATGTCATGTGGTGCAAATTTGAGTTTAAGCTTTTCAAATAAGCCCCTATCGGCCCATGACAAAAAAAAACTGACAGTGCCTCTCCGCGCAAGGTCAAATTAACTGAACTAATGTCGTTCTTATTGAATAGAATAGGGAATTCAACAAATATTGATAAACGTTTGCAATTGCGTAACAGCCAAGCAAAGACAAATTTGTATTGAGTAAAAACAAAAACGACTATCTACAACGAACTGCACGTAACCTGGCAACAAAGAGAAACCCAATTGAGGCAGTTACAAATTTTAAAAAGGTTAAGGACACAAATATGGAAACAACATTAATGGAATCATATTGAGATAGCACTTCAGGAAGTTGCTCATCCAAAATACATTGATCATGTCCATACAGTTTGATTCTACTTGCTGAATCACCTCAAAGCTTACAGTTGATGATAAATAAGTTAAACGAATATTGCAATTTGGGGAACCTTATTATAAATCTGGATAAATAGAAAGTTATGATAGCAGGATGTACGAGAGGAAGATGTTCACAAGGAGAGAAATGGTATTGGGGTCTAGTGAATATTGAAGTGGTCAAAAGCTACAAATACCTTGGAATAGATGTGACTCCAACCTACAATATTAAACAACATCTCGCATCAAAGCTTGTCCCAACAAAAACTGCAAATAATATTGGGTGGGCTCTACTATTTAGAGGAATAGATTTTCAACATCAACTTCTTGATTGTATTGACATAATCCAAGGATTTAACAACCATATAGAAAACGAAAGACCCCAGGTGCCGCGCACAAGTGTACGACGACTTCAAATGTGCGCTACTGTATGAAAATAGCTAGTGATCGGGCTAGCTGCCCAATACGCACTCTAAAACGTTCTTATCTCAGAACCTTTACAGAACTTATTAAAGTAATTTTAAATCCTACATTTAATTTGTATAGCAACAAATGAAAATAAAATTCTTAAGAAAAAAAATCTGAGAAATCAAATGCAAGAGTATAGAATTCAACTTACAGACTTTCCAACCGATGCAAATGAGATTCTTGGCATATGATGATTAAAAATTATATCACCAGTTTCAGTGTTTACCAAATTCAGTACCGGCATTTTGCAAATGAGGTCTGTCCGATATGTACTGACAAATTTTTGTATCTTGTCTTGTAATTGGTGGCACTATGTTTGAACACAAGACGTGCCACAAGATAAGCTGTGTGTCCAACGGTAGGTAAGCAACTTCCAACTAAATTGATCACTTTGCGATCAGCCGACGTTTTAGAAGTAGTCTCCTGGACGTCAGGAACAGAAGAGGGGCAGACATGGGAATGGCCCCCGACCACCATCTGACGGTAGCTCTCGTAAGATTCTGCAGTTCGGAGATCCAAGAAAACACTCGAATGGCCAGGTTTAATACCGACAGACTAAAGGACCCATAGTTCGCCAACAAGTAGGGGACTATCTTTCCCAAGGACTGAGAACAATAAGCAGCAGTGGAACCTACCTCCATCGAAGACCAATGATGTGATGTGAAAAATGTGGCAAAAGAATAGTCGGTCGGCACAAGAAAGAAATAGTTCTTCACTATCCGCAGAAACCTGGAAAAAGATCGAAAACAACTTCGAGCTCGCATCGCAGCTACTCAAGCAGCAGAAAGAAATGAGCTAGAGTCTACGTATCGTATGAAGACGAGAGAAGTTTACCGTAGCGTGAGACGTGACAAGCGTAACTACATACATCAACGCATTAGCTGAAGAAGCAGAAGAGGCCTCAAATCGGTGTGCCAGCAGAACTCTTTACTGGTGTACAAAGCCCAAAAACAACATCTGGTGAAAGATGTATATGGTTCCCTGTTCCATTCGGATGAGGTGGAATAAACACTTCGCTTCTGTATGAAACCGTGTGTTGCGCATCCTATACCTGATGACCCGTCCGAAACAACAAATGCCCGAATTCGCAGCACACCTCCCAGTAGAGAGTAGAGATGGATTAAAACACTGAAAAACAACAAGGCGGTAGGACTGGACGCTATTCCTGCAGAGCTCTTACAAGCAGCACCAACCACATCAACTCAGAGAGTTGAGCCTGGAAGAGAGAGAGCCTGGAACTCTGAGTGCGTATGAGTAGTGAAGGCACTATGCCCTTAAGGGGATCACAACGGACTCATTAAGGTCTGAGGACCTAAATATGTATGCATGCATACTAATTTGTATATTCAATTAAATATATATACCTTATAGAATTTAAAAATACACAATATTCCAATAAAACAATGTACATACCTGAGATAACAATTTATGATGGAAGAAGGCGAGGAACAGATCGAGTTGCGACAGAATTTTACAAAAATGCACCATTTAATTTATTCGGAAAATATGCCAAAGTTTCAACCACATTTTTAATACCCTCTTCAAAGAAGCTCTGGTATTTCCGATACATAAGAAAGGAGACGCAAATGATCCAACAAATTATAGATGTATCTTATTTACAAATTCCATACCAAGAATCTTTACAGCAGTGCTACTCTCAACAAAATCGGTGGACGAAAATAAGCTCCACAATCTTATACCTTCAACGAAAATTAAACATATTCTTTGTAGATTTAAAGGCAGTTTTTGACACAATAGATAGAAACGCACTATACCTACTTAAAATTAAATCAACTGGGTATGTCGACAAAAATGTTTAGAATAATAAAGAAGCTGTACAACATACATACTGTCAGCAGTATGGGGTGGAACAAAAGCATCAGAATGATTTGAAACACAAACTGGATTGAAACAAGGATGTTTATTAAGAGCCATTTTATTTGTGCTTTTCATAGATGATGACAGCTTGTCTACCTGCCGGAGACAACTATTGCTGAGTCACCTGAAAGTTTACAGTTGATGATAAATAAGTTAAACGAATATTGCAATTTGTGGAACCTTATTATAAATCGTGATGAATCGAAAGTTATGAGAAATGGTATTGCGGTCGAGTAAATATTAAAAATTATTTAAAAAAAAATCTTTAATCTGTAATTGCCGGGTAATATCCTTAATCTATCAGTTTCTTAACTTCTGTTAATATAAAAAGAATAAGTGTTGGGTGTGATGATGTAGATAAACAAACATTATCGGAATGTTTTAAATTCAATCAAATAAAAAAAAACCTAGAAAACATGTAAACAAGAGAAAAATAGAAACTTATTCGTTAAATAAGTTTTGTTTTTGTTTTGTAGGTAGTAACAGCAATAAAAAGGTATATAGGAAAAAAGTAATTTTTTTTTCTAAAAAGAAAGGCTCACCAAAAATTAAGAAATACTCCTCCTCGCTCGCTTGGATTGTGTTTATTTACTGCACAGCTTTCAATTTAACTTCAAACACCAATGTACTGTTTGGTGGGGTTGTTGGTGGGGATCCTTGCGCACCGTAGGCCATATGTGCTGGACAAGTGATGCGTCTCTTTCCTCTAACTTTCATGCCTACCCTACCAACATCCCAGCCCTTGCTGACTTCGCCGCGACCCAAACAAAACTTGAATGGACCGCCTTGTTTGAGACTGGCAAATACTTTGTTGTTTAACTTGAGACGACCTTCATAACAGACGTCCGCCCTTTTGCCTGTTTTTGCCACGGGTCCGTAACCCACGCACTTTCACACCACCTCCCTTTTGCTTTTGGGCTCCTTGTTGTTGCCTTCTTTCTTGTCTTTTTTCTGCTTGCTCTCTTTCTTTTGTGGTTCAAGTAATCATCATCTTCGTCGTCCTCTTCTTCGTCATCATCGCATCTGGCTCACCATTGAAATCGCTGTCATCTTCTTCATCATCGTCGTCATTTTCTTCGGCTACCGCCTCTGCGGCTATTTTGCCAGATTTGCTGTTGTTGGCTTATGCATCAGATTTATTTAGCTTCTTTGACAAAGCCATCATCTCTTCCATTGCATCGGATTCCTCATCGGATAAATCCTCCATTTGGTCACTTAGATCTGTGATATATCTAGAAATGTGAATTATTCCATCGCCTTGACTCTGGAGAGAAATTTCATCGCATTCGTTGAAGTTCAAATCTAACATAACTTGTTCGGCGGTGTTCTTGCCTAGAGTACCTTCAAATCAAATATTTGATGTTCTCGTATGTGATTAAAAGCTGGATGGGTCCATCGCTGCGCGAGGTAACATCAAGAGCGGCTTTACAAATTGTTTAAATGCAACTTAATTCACAAATCTGATAGCACGCGAAGTGGTCGAAAGCTACAAATACCTTCTAATAGATGTGACTCCAACCTAAAAAAAAAAATAATATTAGTTGGACTCTACTTTTTTATCTCAAAACCTTTACAGAACTTATTTAAGTCATTTTAAATCCTATATTTTAATTGTATAGCAACAAATAAAAATAAATTTCTTAAGAAAAAAAAAATCTGAGAAATCAATATGGAAGAGTATAAAATTTAACTTACAGAGTCTCCAACCGATGCAAATGAGATTCTTGGCATATTGGATTAAAAATTATATAACCAGTTTCTTTTTTTAGCAAAGTCAGTGCCTTGGTGTTCACATTAAAAATTACATTGGTACCGGCATTTTGCAAATAAGGTCTGTCCGAACTGTACTGACAAATTTTTTTATCTTGTCTTGTAATTGGTGGCACCATGTTTTAACACGAAACGTGCCCAACGATAGGCGAGCAACTTCCATATAACATGATAAACAGAAAACAAAGTTACATATTAGACGGGTATTGGGCTTTTAACCCAGACGTCACGCAAAAATAAAAAAAAAATGATGACAAAAAAAACATGGCAGCTCTCTAGTTCGAAGAAAGTCTGTAGCTTACAAATAGAAATTAATGAATATTTAGTGGTTAATCAGTTGGCTTTCAACTAAAAATTAACATAATAATACATTTAAGCCGTTAATATAAAAAAAATATACACTTTTTTGCAAAAATACTGAATATGGTATGCGTTGTTTGTTTACATTCTTCGAACAAGATTCGCCGTTTTCTTTTTTTTTCTATTTTTGTGTGAAAGAGAAGCGACAAAGACAAATGCGTAAAAAGCCTAATTACACGGCGCATATTTAGTTGCGCATGTATGAAGTGCAAAAGAGAAAGGAAATAAAAAATTCGTACAATTTTATTCTTTTTCTCCTTTGCACTTCATACATGCGCAACTAAACATGAGGAAGTGTAATATTGGTCTTAGGTCTTTGACATTTTTTTTTGTGACGCCAGTCATCTTTTTTAGCCCGAACGTCCGTACGTCAATTTTGGATTTGGAGAAGGCATTTTTGTATTGAAAACAACAATGCAACAGAAATTTACAAAAAAATATCATCTTTCTGATAGGCAGTTCGTCCGAACGTCAATTTGGATTTGGAAATAATATTTTTTTATTGAAAACAACAATGCAACAGAAATTACAACATAAAAATGTCTCCTCCAAATCCAAAACAAGGTATACTCATTCATTTTTGACAGTTTTTCTGTGACGCCATAGTCATCATTCTCAGTCCGAACGTCAGTTTTGGATTTGGAAAAGACATTTTTTAGTTGAAAACAACAACAATGCAACTGAAATTTACAACAACAAAATGCCTTCTCCAAATCCAAAACAAGGTATACCTACTCAGTAGATTTTTGACAGCTTTTTTTGTGACTTCTCATAAGCAGTTCGTCCGAACGTCAGTTTTGGATTTGGAGAAGACATTTTTTCATTGAAAACAACAACAAATTTGTTGGGAACATTAAAGGCTTCCAAATTAATTTAATTTTAATCACTAATAGATGTGATATTTAAAAAAGAATTAAGACAAAAAGTGAAGTAAAAAAAGGACTTTACCTAACTGTAGCTTATTATTTATGTGTTTGAACATAAATAAAATGCATTCGAATTATAGAAAATGTTAAAACAAACAGTGCATTTTTGCCAATGCAACATGTTAGAGTCGAGATATTAGCCAAAAACTAAATTTTGTTTGTGTTTTTGATAGGACATGCATGTGTTCAAGCTGGGGTACCCCGACTTTTATTAGTCGTGAAGAGTTTGTTTTTTCTTAAAATTGTGGGGAATGAATAGAACTAATAAATTAGTAAAAACAATGTATACCACAATATTAGATTTTGTTGATATAATTACGAAAAAGTGTAATTTTAAAACGAAGAACTGACTTTGAATAGCTGCATTTTTGTACGGATGTATTTGAACCAAAAGAAATTGCACTTTATTGAAAGAATATATTATCATGAACCATTTGATTTTTAGTTTTTGGCGTCATGGCATACTGGAAGCGAAATATTAGCAAAAAACAAAAAAATGCATTTTTGTATATAACTTTGGTAAGAAGAGATGTCAGGTGGTGCAAATTTGGGTTTAAGCTTTTCAAATAAACCCCTATCGGCCCATGACAAAAAAAACTGACAGTCCCTCTCCGCGCAAGGTCAATTTAAGGATTAACTGAACTAATGTCGTTCTTATTGAATAGAATAGGGAATTCAACAAATATTGATAAACGTTTGCAATTGCATAACAGCCAAGCAAAGACAAATTTGTATTGAGTAAAAACAAAAACGAGTATCTACAACAAACTGCACGTAACCTGGCAACAAAGAGAAACCCAATTGAGGCAGTTACAAATTTTAAAAGGTTAAGGACACAAATGTGGAAACAACATTAATGGAATCATATTGAGATAGCACTTCAGGAAGTTGCTCATCCAAAATACATTGATCATGTCCATACAGTTTGATTCTACTTGCTGAATCACCTCAAAGCTTACAGTTGATGATAAATAAGTTAAACGAATATTGCAATTTGGGGAACCTTATTATAAATCTGGATAAATGGAAAGTTATGATAGCAGGATGTACGAGAGGAAGATGTTCACAAAGAGAGAAATGGTATTGGGGTCTAGTGAATATTGAAGTGGTCAAAAGCTACAAATACCTTGGAATAGATGTGACTCCAACCTACAATATTAAACAACATCTCGCATCAAAGCTTGTCCCAACAAAAACTGCAAATAATATTGGGTGGACTCTACTATTTAGAGGCATAGATTTTCAACATAAACTTCTTGCTTGGGTTGATTGTATTGACATAATCCAAGGATTTAACAACCATATAGAAAACGAAAGACCCCAGGTGCCGCGCACAAGTGTACGACGACTTCAAATGTGCGCTACTGTATGAAAATAGCTAGTGATCGGGCTAGCTGCCCAATACGCACTCTAAAACGTTCTTATCTCAGAACCTTTACTGAACTTATTAAAGTAATTTTAAATCCTACATTTAATTTGTATAGCAACAAATGGAAATAAAATTCTTAAGAAAAAAAATCTGAGAAATCAAATGCAAGAGTATAGAATTCAACTTACAGACTTTCCAACTGATGCAAATGAGGTTCTTGGCATATGATGATTAAAAATTATATCACCAGTTTCAGTGTTTACCAAATTCAGTACCGGCATTTTGCAAATGAGGTCTGTCCGAAATGTACTGACAAATTTTTGTAACTTGTCTTGTAATTGGTGGCACCATGTTTGAACACAAGACGTACCACAAGATAAGCTGTGTGTCCAACGGTAGGTAAGCAACTTCCAACTAAATTGATCACTTTGCGATCAGCCGACGTTTTAGAAGTAGTCTCCTGGACGTCAGGAACAGAAGAGGGGCAGACATGGGAATGGCCCCCGACCACCATCTGATGGTAGCTCTCGTAAGATTCTGCAGTTCGGAGATCCAAGAAAACACTCGAATGCCCAGGTTTAATACCGACAGACTAAAGGACCCATAGTTCGCCAACAAGTAGGGGACTATCTTTCCCAAGGACTGAGAACAATAAGCAGCAGTGAACCTACCTCCATCGAAGACCAATGGTGTGCTGTGAAAAATGTGGCAAAAGAATAGTCGGTCGGGCACAAGAAAGAAATAGTTCTTGACTATCCGCAGAAACCTGGAAAAAGATCGAAAACAACTTCGAGCTCGCATCGCAGCTACTCAAGCAGCAGAAAGAAATGACCTAGAGTCTACGTATCGTATGAAGACGAGAGAAGTTTACCGTAGCGTGAGACGTGACAAGCGTAACTACATCAACGCATTAGCTGAAGAAGCAGAAGAGGCCTCAAATCGGTGTGCCAGCAGAACTGTTTATATACTGGTGTACAAAGCCCAAAAACAACATCTGGTGAAAGATGTATATGGTTCCCTGTTCCATTCGGATGAGCTGGAATAAACACTTCGCTTCTTTATGAAACCGTGTGTTGCGCATCCTATACCTGATGACCCGTCCGAACCAACAAATGCCCGAATTCGCAGCACACCTCCCAGTAGAGAGTAGAGATGGATTAAAACACTGAAAAACAACAAGGCGGTAGGACTGGACGGTATTCCTGCAGAGCTCTTACAAGCAGCACCAACCACATCAACTCAGAGAGTTGAGCCTGGAAGAGAGAGAGCCTGGAACTCTGAGTGCTTCCCAAAGGAGTGGAAAAAGGGAATGACCGTCAAGCTCCCGAAGAAAGCAGATTTGATGCAGTGTGAAAACTGGAAATGGTGGAATTCAATGGAGTTTGACATCCCAACTTAAACATCTGGACTACGCGGACGACGTATGCTTACTCAAGGGAAGAGAAAGAAGCAGACATCGTGGGGCTGAAAATTCACACGGCAAAAATATAAATGATCAGCATCGGACGAAACTCATCCGTGCAAGACAATATTTCTGGACAACCGGTAGAGAAAGTAGAAGACTTCCAATCGCCAAAGGCGGAACAAAACAAGACGTCGACAGTCGTATTAAAAAGGCAATGGCGGCTTTCGGAATGCTGTCCAAAATATGGACAAATAATGCTATAAGCTGACTAAGCTGAGATTGTTCCGCTCCAATGTTGAATCCGTGCATCTGTGCAGCAGGTAGAGAACACATGGGGCAGGACAGTCCAAAGGGAATCTGCACAGCTGGGAAAGAGTTCCAGAAACCGTACACAATGGCGCGTAGGAGTAGTAAAGGCCCTATGCCCTTAAGGGGATCATTAAGGTCTGAGGACCTAAATATGTATGCATGTAGTATTTGTATATTCAATTAAATATATACATATACCTTATGGAATTTAAAAATACACAATATTCCAATAAAACAATGTACATACCTGAGATAACAATTTATGATAGATGAAGGCGAAGAATAGATCGAGTTGCGACAGAATTTTACAGAAATGCACCAATTTAATTTATTCGGAAAATATGCCAAAGTTTCAACCACATACGGCACAGGTACCTGCCCTCTTCAAAGAAGCTCTGGTATTTCCGATACATAAGAAAGGAGACGCAAATGATCCAACAAATTATAGATGTATCTTATTTACAAATTCCATACCAAGAATCTTTACAGCAGTGCTACTCTCAACAAAATCGGTGGACGAAAATCAGCTCCACAATCTTATACCGTCAACGAAAATTAAACATCTTCTTTGTAGATTTAAAGGCAGTTTTTGACACAATAGATAGAAACGCACTCTACCTACTTAAAATTAAATCAACTGGGTATATCGACAAAAATGCTTAGAATAATAAAAAAGCTGTACAACATACATACTGTCAGCAGTATGGGGTGGAACAAAAGCATCAGAATGATTTGAAACACAAACTGGATTGAAACAATAATGTTTATTAAGAGCCATTTTATTTGTGCTTTTCATAGATGATGACAGCTTGTCTACCTGCCGGAGTCAACTATTGCTGAGTCACCTGAAAGTTTACAGTTGATGATAAATAAGTTTAACGAATATTGCAATTTGTGGAACCTTATTATAAATCTTGATGAATCGAAAGTTATGAGAAATGGTATTGCGGTCGAGTAAATATTGAAAATTATTTAAAAAAAAAATCTTTATTTTGTAATTGCCGGGTAATATCCTTAATCTACCAGTTTCGTAACTTCGGTTAATATAAAAAGAATAAGTGTTGGGTGTGATGATGTAGATAAACAAACATTAACGGAATGTTTTTAAATCCAATTAAATAAAAAAAAAACCTAGAAAACATGTTAACAAGAGAAAAATAGAAACCTATTCGTTAAATAAGTTTTGTTTTTGTTTTGTAGTAACACCAATAAAAAGGTATATAGGAAAAAAGTAATTTTTTTTTCTAAAAAGAAAGGCTCAACAAAAATTAAGAAATACTCCTCCTCGCTCGCTTGGATTGTCTTTATTTACTGCACTGCTTTCAATTTAACTTCAAACACCAATGTACTGTTTGGTGGGGTTGTTGGTGGGAATCCTTGAGCACCGTAGGCCATATGTGCTGGACAAGTGATGCGTCTCTTTCCTCTAACCTTCATGCCTACTACACCAACATCTCACCTATTGCTGACTTCGCCGCGACCCAAACCAAACTTGAATGGACCGCCTTGTTTGAGACTGGCAAATACTTTGTTGTTTAACTTGAGACGACCTTCATAACAGACGTCCGCCCTTTTGCCTGTTTTTGCCACGGGTCCGTAACTCACGCGAATGCCTTTAACTTTCACACCACCTCCCTTTTGCTTTTGGGCTCCTTGTTGTTGCCTTCTTTCTTGTCTTTTTTCTGCTTGCTCTCTTTCTTTTGTGGTTCGACGCCGTTTTACTTGGGCTTCACTCGTCTTCACTTTCGACTTCTTCATCATCGTCGTCGTCGTCGTCGTAACCATCATCTTCGTCATCATTGCATCTGGCTCACCATTGAAATCGCTGTCATCTTTTTCATCATCGTCGTCATTTTCTTCGGCTACCGCCTCTGTGGCTGTTTTGCCAGATTTGCTGTTTTTGGCTTATGCATCAGATTTATTTAGCTTCTTTGACAAAGCCATCATCTCTTCCATTGCATCGGATTCCTCATCGGATAAATCTTCCATTTGGTCACTTAGATCTGTGATATATCTAGAAATGTGAATTATTCCATCGCCTTGACTCTGGAGAGAAATTTCATCGCATTCGTTGAAGTTCAAATCTAACATAACTTGTTCGGCGGTGTTCTTGCCTAGAGTACCTACAAATCAAATATTTGATGTTCTCGTATGTGAGGAAAAGCTGGATGGGTCCATCGCTGCGCGAGGTAACATCAAGAGCGGCTTCAAAAATTGTTTAAATGCAACTTAATTTACAAATCTGATAGCACGCGAAGTGGTCGAAAGCTACAAATACCTTCTAATAGATGTGACTCCAACCTAAAAAAAACTAATATTAGTTGGACTCTACTATTCTTACTTATTTAAGTCATTTTAAATCCTATATTTTAATTGTATATTAACAAATAAAAATAAATATCTTAAGAAAAAAAAAATCCGAGAAATCAATATGGAAGAGTATAAAATTTAACTTACAGAGTCTCCAACCGATGTAAATGAGATTCTTGGCATATTGGATTAAAAATTATATAACCAGTTTCTTTGTTTAACAAATTCAGTGCCTTGGTGCTCACATTAAAAATTACATTGGTACCGGCATTTTGCAAATAAGGTCTGTCCGAACTGTACTGACAAATTTTTTTATCTTGTCTTGTAATTGGTGGCACCATGTTTTAACACGAAACGTGCCCAAAGATAGGCGAGCAACTTCCATATAACATGATAAACAGAAAACAAAGTTACATATTAGACGGGTATTGGGCTTTTACCCCAGACGTCACGCAAAAATAAAAAAAAAATGATAACAAAAAAAAAATTGCAGCTCTCTAGTTCGAAGAAAGTCAAAAGCTTACAAATAGAAATTAATGAATATTTAGTGCTTAATCAGTTGGCTTTCAACTAAAAATTAACATAATAATACATTTAAACCGTTAATATAAAAAAATATACACTTTTTTGCAAAAATACTGAATATGGTATGCGTTGTTTGTTTACATTCTTCGAACAAGATTTACCGTTTTCTTTTTTTTCCATTTTTGTGTGAAAGAGAAGCGACAAAGACAAATGCGTTAAAAGCCTAATTACACGGCGCATATTTAGTTGCGCATGTATGAAGTGCAAAAGAGAGAGGAAATAAAAAATTCATACAATTTTATTCTTTTTCTCCTTTGCACTTCATACATGCGCAACTAAACATGAGGAAGTGTAATATTGGTCTTAGGTCTTTGACATTTTTTCTGTGACGCCAGTCATCTTTCTCAGCCCGAACGTCCGTACGTCAGTTTTGGATTTGGAGAAGGCATTTTTGTATTGAAAACAACAATGCAACAGAAATTTACAAAAAAATATCATCTTTCGTTAGTCCGAACGTCAGTTTGGATTTGGAAATAATATTTTTTTATTGAAAACAACAATGCAACAGAAATTACAACATAAAAATGTCTCCTCCAAATCCAAAACAAGGTATACTCATTAATTTTTGACAGTTTTTCTGTGACGCCATAGTCATCATTCTCAGTCCGAACGTCAGTTTTGGATTTGGAAAAGACATTTTTTAGTTGAAAACAACAACAATGCAACTGAAATTTACAACAACAAAATGCCTTCTCCAAATCCAAAACAAGGTATACCTACTCAGTAGATTTTTGACAGCTTTTTTTGTGACTTCTCATAGGCAGTTCGTCCGAACGTCAGTTTTGGATTTGGAGAAGACATTTTTTCATTGAAAACAACAACAAATTTGTTAGGAACATTAAAGGCTTCCAAATTAATTTAATTTTAATCACTAATAGATGTGATATTTAAAAAAGAATTAAGACAAAAAGTGAAGTAAAAAAAGGACTTTACCTAAAAATATGCCAAAGTTTCAACCACATACACCAAAATTTATTTACACAGCGTCATATGAGAGTACCCACACCAAATGCGATTACGCGCAAAACATTTTTCATATAAAAATCGTGTCGCACATGTCGTGACGCACTATCGCAAATTATTTTCAAGTATTTCGAAACTCACCAAAAATTATCGACACCTGGAACGAACATATTGCAACCCATACATATTTTCAAATTAACTGCCAATTTTAAATTTAACTGCCAAATTAAGTCACCAAAGTGGTGAATTGACGGTTTCGGCTAAGTATGCGTGTTTTTACGCATACTTAGCCGAAACGGTCAATTTGAGCTTGTAGGCAAATCTGTGTGACGTCAGAAGTTTCCTATCTCCTTATACGTATCTCTGTTTCTCAGCCCGAACGTCCGTACCAGAGATGAGTATTTGCTTCATATGTAGCAGATCTACTTCATTTATTTATTATTATGTATCTGCTACGTAGCAACTTATTTCTACTTCGTTTTAAAATTTTTTCTAACGCACAAAATTTCATTTAAGATGTGTTGTATTGATTCATTTTTTGTTAACCGAAAAAGTAAATTTCAAGATCTGAATGCATTCATCCCGAAAATCTACAACATTTATTGTGGTTATGCCTTTATTTTTTCTGACATTTATTGTGAGAAAAGATAATAGATACAGGTACTACTGTTCAACGGCATATATATCTATCGCATTTCATCCATAACGCACAAACTCAATGCACAATAAATGAAGTAGATGCGATGTGAAATTTGGCAGCAACAGCTCAAAAATGGAAAAATATCTCATTAAACAAAAAAAAAAGAAACAGAATGTTCCTATTTATTTCAATATAATAATGTACCTACATAGTATGTACTATTTAATTAATATATGTACCTAATTTATGAATTTGTGAGACTTTTTCTAGTCAATGTATGTTTATGTTTATGTTTTAAATAAAATGAAAATAAATTTGTTTTGTTTGTATATTTTTTTTTTCATTATCTGCTACACATTTTACAAATCTACTTCGTTTTTTTGGGCAAAATGTTTCACTTTTCGGGCTTAGCATTCTCATCCCTGGTCCGTACTTCAGTTTTGGATTTGGAGAAGGCATTTTTGTATTGAAAACAACAATGCAACAGAAATTTCCAAAAAAATATCATCTTTCTGATAGGCAGTTCGTCCGAACGTCAGTTTGGATTTGGAAATAATATTTTTTTTATTGAAAACAACAATGCAACAGAAATTACAACAAAAAAATGTGTCCTCCAAATCCAAAACAAGGTATACTCATTAATTTTTGACAGTTTTTCTGTGACGCCATAGTCATCTTTCTCAGTCCGAACGTCAGTTTTGGATTTGGAAAAGACATTTTTTAGTTGAAAACAACAACAATGCAACTGAAATTTACAACAACAAAATGCCTTCTCCAAATCCAAAACAAGGTATACTCATTAGATTTTTGACAGCTTTTTTTGTGACTTCTCATAGGCAGTTCGTCCGAACGTCAGTTTTGGATTTGGAGAAGACATTTTTTCATTGAAAACAACAACAAATTTGTTAGGAACATTAAAGGCTTCCAAATTAATTTAATTTTAATCACTAATAGATGTGGTATTTAAAAAAAATTGAGACAAAAAGTGAAGAAAAAAAAAAGACTTCACTAAATGTCGCTTATTATTTATGTGTTTGAACAAAAAGAAAAGGCACTCAAATTATAGAAAATGTTAAAACAAACAACGTGTAATTTTATTGTTGCCAACGCAACATGTTAGAGTCAAGATATTTGCCAAAAACTAAATTTTGCTTGTGTTTTCGATAGGACATGCATGTGTTCAAGCTGGGGTACCTCGACTTTTATTAGTCGTGACGGGTTTGTTTTTTCTTAAAATTGTGGGGAATGAATAGAACTAATAAATTAGTAAAAACAATGTATACCACAATATTAGATTTTGTTGATATAATTACGAAAAAGTGTAATTTTAAAACGAAGAACTGACTTTGACTAGCTGCATTTTTGTACGGATGTATTTGAACCAAAAGAAATTGCACTTTATTGAAAGAAAATATTATCATGAACCATTTGATTTTTAGTTTTTGGCGTCATGGCATACTGAAAGCGAAATATTAGCAAAAAACAAAAAAATGCATTTTTGTATATAACTTTGGTAAGAATAGATGTCAGGTGGTGCAAATTTGAGTTTAAGCTTTTCAAATAAGCCCCTATCGGCCCATGACAAAAAAAAACTGACAGTGCCTCTCCGCGCAAGGTCAAATTAACTGAACTAATGTCGTTCTTATTGAATAGAATAGGGAATTCAACAAATATTGATAAACGTTTGCAATTGCGTAACAGCCAAGCAAAGACAAATTTGTATTGAGTAAAAACAAAAACGACTATCTACAACGAACTGCACGTAACCTGGCAACAAAGAGAAACCCAATTGAGGCAGTTACAAATTTTAAAAAGGTTAAGGACACAAATATGGAAACAACATTAATGGAATCATATTGAGATAGCACTTCAGGAAGTTGCTCATCCAAAATACATTGATCATGTCCATACAGTTTGATTCTACTTGCTGAATCACCTCAAAGCTTACAGTTGATGATAAATAAGTTAAACGAATATTGCAATTTGGGGAACCTTATTATAAATCTGGATAAATAGAAAGTTATGATAGCAGGATGTACGAGAGGAAGCTGTTCACAAGGAGAGAAATGGTATTGGGGTCTAGTGAATATTGAAGTGGTCAAAAGCTACAAATACCTTGGAATAGATGTGACTCCAACCTACAATATTAAACAACATCTCGCATCAAAGCTTGTCCCAACAAAAACTGCAAATAATATTGGGTGGGCTCTACTATTTAGAGGAATAGATTTTCAACATCAACTTCTTGATTGTATTGACATAATCCAAGGATTTAACAACCATATAGAAAACGAAAGACCCCAGGTGCCGCGCACAAGTGTACGACGACTTCAAATGTGCGCTACTGTATGAAAATAGCTAGTGATCGGGCTAGCTGCCCAATACGCACTCTAAAACGTTCTTATCTCAGAACCTTTACAGAACTTATTAAAGTAATTTTAAATCCTACATTTAATTTGTATAGCAACAAATGAAAATAAAATTCTTAAGAAAAAAAATCTGAGAAATCAAATGCAAGAGTATAGAATTCAACTTACAGACTTTCCAACCGATGCAAATGAGATTCTTGGCATATGATGATTAAAAATTATATCACCAGTTTCAGTGTTTACCAAATTCAGTACCGGCATTTTGCAAATGAGGTCTGTCCGAAATGTACTGACAAATTTTTGTATCTTGTCTTGTAATTGGTGGCACTATGTTTGAACACAAGACGTGCCACAAGATAAGCTGTGTGTCCAACGGTAGGTAAGCAACTTCCAACTAAATTGATCACTTTGCGATCAGCCGACGTTTTAGAAGTAGTCTCCTGGACGTCAGGAACAGAAGAGGGGCAGACATGGGAATGGCCCCCGACCACCATCTGACGGTAGCTCTCGTAAGATTCTGCAGTTCGGAGATCCAAGAAAACACTCGAATGGCCAGGTTTAATACCGACAGACTAAAGGACCCATAGTTCGCCAACAAGTAGGGGACTATCTTTCCCAAGGACTGAGAACAATAAGCAGCAGTGGAACCTACCTCCATCGAAGACCAATGATGTGATGTGAAAAATGTGGCAAAAGAATAGTCGGTCGGCACAAGAAAGAAATAGTTCTTCACTATCCGCAGAAACCTGGAAAAAGATCGAAAACAACTTCGAGCTCGCATCGCAGCTACTCAAGCAGCAGAAAGAAATGAGCTAGAGTCTACGTATCGTATGAAGACGAGAGAAGTTTACCGTAGCGTGAGACGTGACAAGCGTAACTACATACATCAACGCATTAGCTGAAGAAGCAGAAGAGGCCTCAAATCGGTGTGCCAGCAGAACTCTTTACTGGTGTACAAAGCCCAAAAACAACATCTGGTGAAAGATGTATATGGTTCCCTGTTCCATTCGGATGAGGTGGAATAAACACTTCGCTTCTGTATGAAACCGTGTGTTGCGCATCCTATACCTGATGACCCGTCCGAAACAACAAATGCCCGAATTCGCAGCACACCTCCCAGTAGAGAGTAGAGATGGATTAAAACACTGAAAAACAACAAGGCGGTAGGACTGGACGCTATTCCTGCAGAGCTCTTACAAGCAGCACCAACCACATCAACTCAGAGAGTTGAGCCTGGAAGAGAGAGAGCCTGGAACTCTGAGTGCGTATGAGTAGTGAAGGCACTATGCCCTTAAGGGGATCACAACGGACTCATTAAGGTCTGAGGACCTAAATATGTATGCATGCATACTAATTTGTATATTCAATTAAATATATATACCTTATAGAATTTAAAAATACACAATATTCCAATAAAACAATGTACATACCTGAGATAACAATTTATGATGGAAGAAGGCGAGGAACAGATCGAGTTGCGACAGAATTTTACAAAAATGCACCATTTAATTTATTCGGAAAATATGCCAAAGTTTCAACCACATTTTTAATACCCTCTTCAAAGAAGCTCTGGTATTTCCGATACATAAGAAAGGAGACGCAAATGATCCAACAAATTATAGATGTATGTTCGCCAACAAGTAGGGGACTATCTTTCCCAAGGACTGAGAACAATAAGCAGCAGTGAACCTACCTCCATCGAAGACCAATGATGTGATGTGAAAAATGTGGCAAAAGAATAGTCGGTCGGCACAAGAAAGAAATAGTTCTTCACTATCCGCAGAAACCTGGAAAAAGATCGAAAACAACTTCGAGCTCGCATCGCAGCTACTCAAGCAGCAGAAAGAAATGAGCTAGAGTCTACGTATCGTATGAAGACGAGAGAAGTTTACCGTAGCGTGAGACGTGACAAGCGTAACTACATACATCAACGCATTAGCTGAAGAAGCAGAAGAGGCCTCAAATCGGTGTGCCAGCAGAACTCTTTACTGGTGACAAAGCCCAAAAACAACATCTGGTGAAAGATGTATATGGTTCCCTGTTCCATTCGGCTGAGGTGGAATAAACACTTCGCTTCTGTATGAAACCGTGTGTTGCGCATCCTATACCTGATGACCCGTCCGAAACAACAAATGCCCGAATTCGCAGCACACCTCCCAGTAGAGAGTAGAGATGGATTAAAACACTGAAAAACAACAAGGCGGTAGGACTGGACGGTATTCCTGCAGAGCTCTTACAAGCAGCACCAACCACATCAACTCAGAGAGTTGAGCCTGGAAGAGAGAGAGCCTGGAACTCTGAGTGCGTATGAGTAGTGAAGGCACTATGCCCTTAAGGGGATCACAACGGACTCATTAAGGTCTGAGGACCTAAATATGTATGCATGCATACTAATTTGTATATTCAATTAAATATATATACCTTATGGAATTTAAAAATACACAATATTCCAATAAAACAATGTACATACCTGAGATAACAATTTATGATGGATGAAGGCGAGGAACAGATCGAGTTGCGACAGAATTTTACAAAAATGCACCATTTAATTTATTCGGAAAATATGCCAAAGTTTCAACCACATTTTTAATACCCTCTTCAAAGAAGCTCTGGTATTTCCGATACATAAGAAAGGAGACGCAAATGATCCAACAAATTATAGATGTATCTTATTTACAAATTCCATACCAAGAATCTTTACAGCAGTGCTACTCTCAACAAAATCGGTGGACGAAAATCAGCTCCACAATCTTATACCGTCAACGAAAATTAAACATCTTCTTTGTAGATTTAAAGGCAGTTTTTGACACAATAGATAGAAACGCACTCTACCTACTTAAAATTAAATCAACTGGGTATATCGACAAAAATGCTTAGAATAATAAAAAAGCTGTACAACATACATACTGTCAGCAGTATGGGGTGGAACAAAAGCATCAGAATGATTTGAAACACAAACTGGATTGAAACAATAATGTTTATTAAGAGCCATTTTATTTGTGCTTTTCATAGATGATGACAGCTTGTCTACCTGCCGGAGTCAACTATTGCTGAGTCACCTGAAAGTTTACAGTTGATGATAAATAAGTTTAACGAATATTGCAATTTGTGGAACCTTATTATAAATCTTGATGAATCGAAAGTTATGAGAAATGGTATTGCGGTCGAGTAAATATTGAAAATTATTTAAAAAAAAAATCTTTATTTTGTAATTGCCGGGTAATATCCTTAATCTACCAGTTTCGTAACTTCGGTTAATATAAAAAGAATAAGTGTTGGGTGTGATGATGTAGATAAACAAACATTAACGGAATGTTTTTAAATCCAATTAAATAAAAAAAAAACCTAGAAAACATGTTAACAAGAGAAAAATAGAAACCTATTCGTTAAATAAGTTTTGTTTTTGTTTTGTAGTAACACCAATAAAAAGGTATATAGGAAAAAAGTAATTTTTTTTTCTAAAAAGAAAGGCTCAACAAAAATTAAGAAATACTCCTCCTCGCTCGCTTGGATTGTCTTTATTTACTGCACTGCTTTCAATTTAACTTCAAACACCAATGTACTGTTTGGTGGGGTTGTTGGTGGGAATCCTTGAGCACCGTAGGCCATATGTGCTGGACAAGTGATGCGTCTCTTTCCTCTAACCTTCATGCCTACTACACCAACATCTCACCTATTGCTGACTTCGCCGCGACCCAAACCAAACTTGAATGGACCGCCTTGTTTGAGACTGGCAAATACTTTGTTGTTTAACTTGAGACGACCTTCATAACAGACGTCCGCCCTTTTGCCTGTTTTTGCCACGGGTCCGTAACTCACGCGAATGCCTTTAACTTTCACACCACCTCCCTTTTGCTTTTGGGCTCCTTGTTGTTGCCTTCTTTCTTGTCTTTTTTCTGCTTGCTCTCTTTCTTTTGTGGTTCGACGCCGTTTTACTTGGGCTTCACTCGTCTTCACTTTCGACTTCTTCATCATCGTCGTCGTCGTCGTCGTAACCATCATCTTCGTCATCATTGCATCTGGCTCACCATTGAAATCGCTGTCATCTTTTTCATCATCGTCGTCATTTTCTTCGGCTACCGCCTCTGTGGCTATTTTGCCAGATTTGCTGTTTTTGGCTTATGCATCAGATTTATTTAGCTTCTTTGACAAAGCCATCATCTCTTCCATTGCATCGGATTCCTCATCGGATAAATCTTCCATTTGGTCACTTAGATCTGTGATATATCTAGAAATGTGAATTATTCCATCGCCTTGACTCTGGAGAGAAATTTCATCGCATTCGTTGAAGTTCAAATCTAACATAACTTGTTCGGCGGTGTTCTTGCCTAGAGTACCTACAAATCAAATATTTGATGTTCTCGTATGTGAGGAAAAGCTGGATGGGTCCATCGCTGCGCGAGGTAACATCAAGAGCGGCTTCAAAAATTGTTTAAATGCAACTTAATTTACAAATCTGATAGCACGCGAAGTGGTCGAAAGCTACAAATACCTTCTAATAGATGTGACTCCAACCTAAAAAAAACTAATATTAGTTGGACTCTACTATTCTTACTTATTTAAGTCATTTTAAATCCTATATTTTAATTGTATATTAACAAATAAAAATAAATATCTTAAGAAAAAAAAAATCCGAGAAATCAATATGGAAGAGTATAAAATTTAACTTACAGAGTCTCCAACCGATGTAAATGAGATTCTTGGCATATTGGATTAAAAATTATATAACCAGTTTCTTTGTTTAACAAATTCAGTGCCTTGGTGCTCACATTAAAAATTACATTGGTACCGGCATTTTGGAAATAAGGTCTGTCCGAACTGTACTGACAAATTTTTTTATCTTGTCTTGTAATTGGTGGCACCATGTTTTAACACGAAACGTGCCCAAAGATAGGCGAGCAACTTCCATATAACATGATAAACAGAAAACAAAGTTACATATTAGACGGGTATTGGGCTTTTACCCCAGACGTCACGCAAAAATAAAAAAAAAAATGATGACAAAAAAAAAATTGCAGCTCTCTAGTTCGAAGAAAGTCAAAAGCTTACAAATAGAAATTAATGAATATTTAGTGCTTAATCAACTAAAAATTAACATAATAATACATTTAAACCGTTAATATAAAAAAATATACACTTTTTTGCAAAAATACTGAATATGGTATGCGTTGTTTGTTTACATTCTTCGAACAAGATTTACCGTTTTCTTTTTTTTCCATTTTTGTGTGAAAGAGAAGCGACAAAGACAAATGCGTTAAAAGCCTAATTACACGGCGCATATTTAGTTGCGCATGTATGAAGTGCAAAAGAGAGAGGAAATAAAAAATTCATACAATTTTATTCTTTTTCTCCTTTGCACTTCATACATGCGCAACTAAACATGAGGAAGTGTAATATTGGTCTTAGGTCTTTGACATTTTTTCTGTGACGCCAGTCATCTTTCTCAGCCCGAACGTCCGTACGTCAGTTTTGGATTTGGAGAAGGCATTTTTGTATTGAAAACAACAATGCAACAGAAATTTACAAAAAAATATCATCTTTCGTTAGTCCGAACGTCAGTTTGGATTTGGAAATAATATTTTTTTATTGAAAACAACAATGCAACAGAAATTACAACATAAAAATGTCTCCTCCAAATCCAAAACAAGGTATACTCATTAATTTTTGACAGTTTTTCTGTGACGCCATAGTCATCATTCTCAGTCCGAACGTCAGTTTTGGATTTGGAAAAGACATTTTTTAGTTGAAAACAACAACAATGCAACTGAAATTTACAACAACAAAATGCCTTCTCCAAATCCAAAACAAGGTATACCTACTCAGTAGATTTTTGACAGCTTTTTTTGTGACTTCTCATAGGCAGTTCGTCCGAACGTCAGTTTTGGATTTGGAGAAGACATTTTTTCATTGAAAACAACAACAAATTTGTTAGGAACATTAAAGGCTTCCAAATTAATTTAATTTTAATCACTAATAGATGTGATATTTAAAAAAGAATTAAGACAAAAAGTGAAGTAAAAAAAGGACTTTACCTAAAAATATGCCAAAGTTTCAACCACATACACCAAAATTTATTTACACAGCGTCATATGAGAGTACCCACACCAAATGCGATTACGCGCAAAACATTTTTCATATAAAAATCGTGTCGCACATGTCGTGACGCACTATCGCAAATTATTTTCAAGTATTTCGAAACTCACCAAAAATTATCGACACCTGGAACGAACATATTGCAACCCATACATATTTTCAAATTAACTGCCAATTTTAAATTTAACTGCCAAATTAAGTCACCAAAGTGGTGAATTGACGGTTTCGGCTAAGTATGCGTGTTTTTACGCATACTTAGCCGAAACGGTCAATTTGAGCTTGTAGGCAAATCTGTGTGACGTCAGAAGTTTCCTATCTCCTTATACGTATCTCTGTTTCTCAGCCCGAACGTCCGTACCAGAGATGAGTATTTGCTTCATATGTAGCAGATCTACTTCATTTATTTATTATTATGTATCTGCTACGTAGCAACTTATTTCTACTTCGTTTTAAAATTTTTTCTAACGCACAAAATTTCATTTAAGATGTGTTGTATTGATTCATTTTTTGTTAACCGAAAAAGTAAATTTCAAGATCTGAATGCATTCATCCCGAAAATCTACAACATTTATTGTGGTTATGCCTTTATTTTTTCTGACATTTATTGTGAGAAAAGATAATAGATACAGGTACTACTGTTCAACGGCATATATATCTATCGCATTTCATCCATAACGCACAAACTCAATGCACAATAAATGAAGTAGATGCGATGTGAAATTTGGCAGCAACAGCTCAAAAATGGAAAAATATCTCATTAAACAAAAAAAAAGAAACAGAATGTTCCTATTTATTTCAATATAATAATGTACCTACATAGTATGTACTATTTAATTAATATATGTACCTAATTTATGAATTTGTGAGACTTTTTCTAGTCAATGTATGTTTATGTTTATGTTTTAAATAAAATGAAAATAAATTCGTTTTGTTTGTATATTTTTTTTTTTCATTATCTGCTACACATTTTACAAATCTACTTCGTTTTTTTGGGCAAAATGTTTCACTTTTCGGGCTTAGCATTCTCATCCCTGGTCCGTACTTCAGTTTTGGATTTGGAGAAGGCATTTTTGTATTGAAAACAACAATGCAACAGAAATTTCCAAAAAAATATCATCTTTCTGATAGGCAGTTCGTCCGAACGTCAGTTTGGATTTGGAAATAATATTTTTTTTATTGAAAACAACAATGCAACAGAAATTACAACAAAAAAATGTGTCCTCCAAATCCAAAACAAGGTATACTCATTAATTTTTGACAGTTTTTCTGTGACGCCATAGTCATCTTTCTCAGTCCGAACGTCAGTTTTGGATTTGGAAAAGACATTTTTTAGTTGAAAACAACAACAATGCAACTGAAATTTACAACAACAAAATGCCTTCTCCAAATCCAAAACAAGGTATACTCATTAGATTTTTGACAGCTTTTTTTGTGACTTCTCATAGGCAGTTCGTCCGAACGTCAGTTTTGGATTTGGAGAAGACATTTTTTCATTGAAAACAACAACAAATTTGTTAGGAACATTAAAGGCTTCCAAATTAATTTAATTTTAATCACTAATAGATGTGGTATTTAAAAAAAATTGAGACAAAAAGTGAAGAAAAAAAAAAGACTTCACTAAATGTCGCTTATTATTTATGTGTTTGAACAAAAAGAAAAGGCACTCAAATTATAGAAAATGTTAAAACAAACAACGTGTAATTTTATTGTTGCCAACGCAACATGTTAGAGTCAAGATATTTGCCAAAAACTAAATTTTGCTTGTGTTTTCGATAGGACATGCATGTGTTCAAGCTGGGGTACCTCGACTTTTATTAGTCGTGACGGGTTTGTTTTTTCTTAAAATTGTGGGGAATGAATAGAACTAATAAATTAGTAAAAACAATGTATACCACAATATTAGATTTTGTTGATATAATTACGAAAAAGTGTAATTTTAAAACGAAGAACTGACTTTGACTAGCTGCATTTTTGTACGGATGTATTTGAACCAAAAGAAATTGCACTTTATTGAAAGAAAATATTATCATGAACCATTTGATTTTTAGTTTTTGGCGTCATGGCATACTGGAAGCGAAATATTAGCAAAAAACAAAAAAATGCATTTTTGTATATAACTTTGGTAAGAATAGATGTCAGGTGGTGCAAATTTGAGTTTAAGCTTTTCAAATAAGCCCCTATCGGCCCATGACAAAAAAAAACTGACAGTGCCTCTCCGCGCAAGGTCAAATTAACTGAACTAATGTCGTTCTTATTGAATAGAATAGGGAATTCAACAAATATTGATAAACGTTTGCAATTGCGTAACAGCCAAGCAAAGACAAATTTGTATTGAGTAAAAACAAAAACGACTATCTACAACGAACTGCACGTAACCTGGCAACAAAGAGAAACCCAATTGAGGCAGTTACAAATTTTAAAAAGGTTAAGGACACAAATGTGGAAACAACATTAATGGAATCATATTGAGATAGCACTTCAGGAAGTTGCTCATCCAAAATACATTGATCATGTCCATACAGTTTGATTCTACTTGCTGAATCACCTCAAAGCTTACAGTTGATGATAAATAAGTTAAACGAATATTGCAATTTGGGGAACCTTATTATAAATCTGGATAAATAGAAAGTTATGATAGCAGGATGTACGAGAGGAAGATGTTCACAAGGAGAGAAATGGTATTGGGGTCTAGTGAATATTGAAGTGGTCAAAAGCTACAAATACCTTGGAATAGATGTGACTCCAACCTACAATATTAAACAACATCTCGCATCAAAGCTTGTCCCAACAAAAACTGCAAATAATATTGGGTGGGCTCTACTATTTAGAGGAATAGATTTTCAACATCAACTTCTTGATTGTATTGACATAATCCAAGGATTTAACAACCATATAGAAAACGAAAGACCCCAGGTGCCGCGCACAAGTGTACGACGACTTCAAATGTGCGCTACTGTATGAAAATAGCTAGTGATCGGGCTAGCTGCCCAATACGCACTCTAAAACGTTCTTATCTCAGAACCTTTACAGAACTTATTAAAGTAATTTTAAATCCTACATTTAATTTGTATAGCAACAAATGAAAATAAAATTCTTAAGAAAAAAAATCTGAGAAATCAAATGCAAGAGTATAGAATTCAACTTACAGACTTTCCAACCGATGCAAATGAGATTCTTGGCATATGATGATTAAAAATTATATCACCAGTTTCAGTGTTTACCAAATTCAGTACCGGCATTTTGCAAATGAGGTCTGTCCGAAATGTACTGACAAATTTTTGTATCTTGTCTTGTAATTGGTGGCACCATGTTTGAACACAAGACGTGCCACAAGATAAGCTGTGTGTCCAACGGTAGGTAAGCAACTTCCAACTAAATTGATCACTTTGCGATCAGCCGACGTTTTAGAAGTAGTCTCCTGGACGTCAGGAACAGAAGAGGGGCAGACATGGGAATGGCCCCCGACCACCATCTGACGGTAGCTCTCGTAAGATTCTGCAGTTCGGAGATCCAAGAAAACACTCGAATGGCCAGGTTTAATACCGACAGACTAAAGGACCCATAGTTCGCCAACAAGTAGGGGACTATCTTTCCCAAGGACTGAGAACAATAAGCAGCAGTGGAACCTACCTCCATCGAAGACCAATGATGTGATGTGAAAAATGTGGCAAAAGAATAGTCGGTCGGCACAAGAAAGAAATAGTTCTTCACTATCCGCAGAAACCTGGAAAAAGATCGAAAACAACTTCGAGCTCGCATCGCAGCTACTCAAGCAGCAGAAAGAAATGAGCTAGATTCTACGTATCGTATGAAGACGAGAGAAGTTTACCGTAGCGTGAGACGTGACAAGCGTAACTACATACATCAACGCATTAGCTGAAGAAGCAGAAGAGGCCTCAAATCGGTGTGCCAGCAGAACTCTTTACTGGTGTACAAAGCCCAAAAACAACATCTGGTGAAAGATGTATATGGTTCCCTGTTCCATTCGGATGAGGTGGAATAAACACTTCGCTTCTGTATGAAACCGTGTGTTGCGCATCCTATACCTGATGACCCGTCCGAAACAACAAATGCCCGAATTCGCAGCACACCTCCCAGTAGAGAGTAGAGATGGATTAAAACACTGAAAAACAACAAGGCGGTAGGACTGGACGCTATTCCTGCAGAGCTCTTACAAGCAGCACCAACCACATCAACTCAGAGAGTTGAGCCTGGAAGAGAGAGAGCCTGGAACTCTGAGTGCGTATGAGTAGTGAAGGCACTATGCCCTTAAGGGGATCACAACGGACTCATTAAGGTCTGAGGACCTAAATATGTATGCATGCATACTAATTTGTATATTCAATTAAATATATATACCTTATAGAATTTAAAAATACACAATATTCCAATAAAACAATGTACATACCTGAGATAACAATTTATGATGGAAGAAGGCGAGGAACAGATCGAGTTGCGACAGAATTTTACAAAAATGCACCATTTAATTTATTCGGAAAATATGCCAAAGTTTCAACCACATTTTTAATACCCTCTTCAAAGAAGCTCTGGTATTTCCGATACATAAGAAAGGAGACGCAAATGATCCAACAAATTATAGATGTATCTTATTTACAAATTTCATACCAAGAATCTTTACAGCAGTGCTACTCTCAACAAAATCGGTGGACGAAAATCAGCTCCACAATCTTATACCGTCAACGAAAATTAAACATCTTCTTTGTAGATTTAAAGGCAGTTTTTGACACAATAGATAGAAACGCACTCTACCTACTTAAAATTAAATCAACTGGGTATATCGACAAAAATGCTTAGAATAATAAAAAAGCTGTACAACATACATACAGTCAGCAGTATGGGGTGGAACAAAAGCATCAGAATGATTTGAAACACAAACTGGATTGAAACAATAATGTTTATTAAGAGCCATTTTATTTGTGCTTTTCATAGATGATGACAGCTTGTCTACCTGCCGGAGTCAACTATTGCTGAGTCACCTGAAAGTTTACAGTTGATGATAAATAAGTTTAACGAATATTGCAATTTGTGGAACCTTATTATAAATCTTGATGAATCGAAAGTTATGAGAAATGGTATTGCGGTCGAGTAAATATTGAAAATTATTTAAAAAAAAAATCTTTATTTTGTAATTGCCGGGTAATATCCTTAATCTACCAGTTTCGTAACTTCGGTTAATATAAAAAGAATAAGTGTTGGGTGTGATGATGTAGATAAACAAACATTAACGGAATGTTTTTAAATCCAATTAAATAAAAAAAAAACCTAGAAAACATGTTAACAAGAGAAAAATAGAAACCTATTCGTTAAATAAGTTTTGTTTTTGTTTTGTAGTAACACCAATAAAAAGGTATATAGGAAAAAAGTAATTTTTTTTTCTAAAAAGAAAGGCTCAACAAAAATTAAGAAATACTCCTCCTCGCTCGCTTGGATTGTCTTTATTTACTGCACTGCTTTCAATTTAACTTCAAACACCAATGTACTGTTTGGTGGGGTTGTTGGTGGGAATCCTTGAGCACCGTAGGCCATATGTGCTGGACAAGTGATGCGTCTCTTTCCTCTAACCTTCATGCCTACTACACCAACATCTCACCTATTGCTGACTTCGCCGCGACCCAAACCAAACTTGAATGGACCGCCTTGTTTGAGACTGGCAAATACTTTGTTGTTTAACTTGAGACGACCTTCATAACAGACGTCCGCCCTTTTGCCTGTTTTTGCCACGGGTCCGTAACTCACGCGAATGCCTTTAACTTTCACACCACCTCCCTTTTGCTTTTGGGCTCCTTGTTGTTGCCTTCTTTCTTGTCTTTTTTCTGCTTGCTCTCTTTCTTTTGTGGTTCGACGCCGTTTTACTTGGGCTTCACTCGTCTTCACTTTCGACTTCTTCATCATCGTCGTCGTCGTCGTCGTAACCATCATCTTCGTCATCATTGCATCTGGCTCACCATTGAAATCGCTGTCATCTTTTTCATCATCGTCGTCATTTTCTTCGGCTACCGCCTCTGTGGCTATTTTGCCAGATTTGCTGTTTTTGGCTTATGCATCAGATTTATTTAGCTTCTTTGACAAAGCCATCATCTCTTCCATTGCATCGGATTCCTCATCGGATAAATCTTCCATTTGGTCACTTAGATCTGTGATATATCTAGAAATGTGAATTATTCCATCGCCTTGACTCTGGAGAGAAATTTCATCGCATTCGTTGAAGTTCAAATCTAACATAACTTGTTCGGCGGTGTTCTTGCCTAGAGTACCTACAAATCAAATATTTGATGTTCTCGTATGTGAGGAAAAGCTGGATGGGTCCATCGCTGCGCGAGGTAACATCAAGAGCGGCTTCAAAAATTGTTTAAATGCAACTTAATATACAAATCTGATAGCACGCGAAGTGGTCGAAAGCTACAAATACCTTCTAATAGATGTGACTCCAACCTAAAAAAAACTAATATTAGTTGGACTCTACTATTCTTACTTATTTAAGTCATTTTAAATCCTATATTTTAATTGTATATTAACAAATAAAAATAAATATCTTAAGAAAAAAAAAATCCGAGAAATCAATATGGAAGAGTATAAAATTTAACTTACAGAGTCTCCAACCGATGTAAATGAGATTCTTGGCATATTGGATTAAAAATTATATAACCAGTTTCTTTGTTTAACAAATTCAGTGCCTTGGTGCTCACATTAAAAATTACATTGGTACCGGCATTTTGCAAGTAAGGTCTGTCCGAACTGTACTGACAAATTTTTTTATCTTGTCTTGTAATTGGTGGCACCATGTTTTAACACGAAACGTGCCCAAAGATAGGCGAGCAACTTCCATATAACATGATAAACAGAAAACAAAGTTACATATTAGACGGGTATTGGGCTTTTACCCCAGACGTCACGCAAAAATAAAAAAAAAATGATGACAAAAAAAAAATTGCAGCTCTCTAGTTCGAAGAAAGTCAAAAGCTTACAAATAGAAATTAATGAATATTTAGTGCTTAATCAGTTGGCTTTCAACTAAAAATTAACATAATAATACATTTAAACCGTTAATATAAAAAAATATACACTTTTTTGCAAAAATACTGAATATGGTATGCGTTGTTTGTTTACATTCTTCGAACAAGATTTACCGTTTTCTTTTTTTTCCATTTTTGTGTGAAAGAGAAGCGACAAAGACAAATGCGTTAAAAGCCTAATTACACGGCGCATATTTAGTTGCGCATGTATGAAGTGCAAAAGAGAGAGGAAATAAAAAATTCATACAATTTTATTCTTTTTCTCCTTTGCACTTCATACATGCGCAACTAAACATGAGGAAGTGTAATATTGGTCTTAGGTCTTTGACATTTTTTCTGTGACGCCAGTCATCTTTCTCAGCCCGAACGTCCGTACGTCAGTTTTGGATTTGGAGAAGGCATTTTTGTATTGAAAACAACAATGCAACAGAAATTTACAAAAAAATATCATCTTTCGTTAGTCCGAACGTCAGTTTGGATTTGGAAATAATATTTTTTTATTGAAAACAACAATGCAACAGAAATTACAACATAAAAATGTCTCCTCCAAATCCAAAACAAGGTATACTCATTAATTTTTGACAGTTTTTCTGTGACGCCATAGTCATCATTCTCAGTCCGAACGTCAGTTTTGGATTTGGAAAAGACATTTTTTAGTTGAAAACAACAACAATGCAACTGAAATTTACAACAACAAAATGCCTTCTCCAAATCCAAAACAAGGTATACCTACTCAGTAGATTTTTGACAGCTTTTTTTGTGACTTCTCATAGGCAGTTCGTCCGAACGTCAGTTTTGGATTTGGAGAAGACATTTTTTCATTGAAAACAACAACAAATTTGTTAGGAACATTAAAGGCTTCCAAATTAATTTAATTTTAATCACTAATAGATGTGATATTTAAAAAAGAATTAAGACAAAAAGTGAAGTAAAAAAAGGACTTTACCTAAAAATATGCCAAAGTTTCAACCACATACACCAAAATTTATTTACACAGCGTCATATGAGAGTACCCACACCAAATGCGATTACGCGCAAAACATTTTTCATATAAAAATCGTGTCGCACATGTCGTGACGCACTATCGCAAATTATTTTCAAGTATTTCGAAACTCACCAAAAATTATCGACACCTGGAACGAACATATTGCAACCCATACATATTTTCAAATTAACTGCCAATTTTAAATTTAACTGCCAAATTAAGTCACCAAAGTGGTGAATTGACGGTTTCGGCTAAGTATGCGTGTTTTTACGCATACTTAGCCGAAACGGTCAATTTGAGCTTGTAGGCAAATCTGTGTGACGTCAGAAGTTTCCTATCTCCTTATACGTATCTCTGTTTCTCAGCCCGAACGTCCGTACCAGAGATGAGTATTTGCTTCATATGTAGCAGATCTACTTCATTTATTTATTATTATGTATCTGCTACGTAGCAACTTATTTCTACTTCGTTTTAAAATTTTTTCTAACGCACAAAATTTCATTTAAGATGTGTTGTATTGATTCATTTTTTGTTAACCGAAAAAGTAAATTTCAAGATCTGAATGCATTCATCCCGAAAATCTACAACATTTATTGTGGTTATGCCTTTATTTTTTCTGACATTTATTGTGAGAAAAGATAATAGATACAGGTACTACTGTTCAACGGCATATATATCTATCGCATTTCATCCATAACGCACAAACTCAATGCACAATAAATGAAGTAGATGCGATGTGAAATTTGGCAGCAACAGCTCAAAAATGGAAAAATATCTCATTAAACAAAAAAAAAAGAAACAGAATGTTCCTATTTATTTCAATATAATAATGTACCTACATAGTATGTACTATTTAATTAATATATGTACCTAATTTATGAATTTGTGAGACTTTTTCTAGTCAATGTATGTTTATGTTTATGTTTTAAATAAAATGAAAATAAATTTGTTTTGTTTGTATATTTTTTTTTTCATTATCTGCTACACATTTTACAAATCTACTTCGTTTTTTTGGGCAAAATGTTTCACTTTTCGGGCTTAGCATTCTCATCCCTGGTCCGTACTTCAGTTTTGGATTTGGAGAAGGCATTTTTGTATTGAAAACAACAATGCAACAGAAATTTCCAAAAAAATATCATCTTTCTGATAGGCAGTTCGTCCGAACGTCAGTTTGGATTTGGAAATAATATTTTTTTTATTGAAAACAACAATGCAACAGAAATTACAACAAAAAAATGTGTCCTCCAAATCCAAAACAAGGTATACTCATTAATTTTTGACAGTTTTTCTGTGACGCCATAGTCATCTTTCTCAGTCCGAACGTCAGTTTTGGATTTGGAAAAGACATTTTTTAGTTGAAAACAACAACAATGCAACTGAAATTTACAACAACAAAATGCCTTCTCCAAATCCAAAACAAGGTATACTCATTAGATTTTTGACAGCTTTTTTTGTGACTTCTCATAGGCAGTTCGTCCGAACGTCAGTTTTGGATTTGGAGAAGACATTTTTTCATTGAAAACAACAACAAATTTGTTAGGAACATTAAAGGCTTCCAAATTAATTTAATTTTAATCACTAATAGATGTGGTATTTAAAAAAAATTGAGACAAAAAGTGAAGAAAAAAAAAAGACTTCACTAAATGTCGCTTATTATTTATGTGTTTGAACAAAAAGAAAAGGCACTCAAATTATAGAAAATGTTAAAACAAACAACGTGTAATTTTATTGTTGCCAACGCAACATGTTAGAGTCAAGATATTTGCCAAAAACTAAATTTTGCTTGTGTTTTCGATAGGACATGCATGTGTTCAAGCTGGGGTACCTCGACTTTTATTAGTCGTGACGGGTTTGTTTTTTCTTAAAATTGTGGGGAATGAATAGAACTAATAAATTAGTAAAAACAATGTATACCACAATATTAGATTTTGTTGATATAATTACGAAAAAGTGTAATTTTAAAACGAAGAACTGACTTTGACTAGCTGCATTTTTGTACGGATGTATTTGAACCAAAAGAAATTGCACTTTATTGAAAGAAAATATTATCATGAACCATTTGATTTTTAGTTTTTGGCGTCATGGCATACTGGAAGCGAAATATTAGCAAAAAACAAAAAAATGCATTTTTGTATATAACTTTGGTAAGAATAGATGTCAGGTGGTGCAAATTTGAGTTTAAGCTTTTCAAATAAGCCCCTATCGGCCCATGACAAAAAAAAACTGACAGTGCCTCTCCGCGCAAGGTCAAATTAACTGAACTAATGTCGTTCTTATTGAATAGAATAGGGAATTCAACAAATATTGATAAACGTTTGCAATTGCGTAACAGCCAAGCAAAGACAAATTTGTATTGAGTAAAAACAAAAACGACTATCTACAACGAACTGCACGTAACCTGGCAACAAAGAGAAACCCAATTGAGGCAGTTACAAATTTTAAAAAGGTTAAGGACACAAATGTGGAAACAACATTAATGGAATCATATTGAGATAGCACTTCAGGAAGTTGCTCATCCAAAATACATTGATCATGTCCATACAGTTTGATTCTACTTGCTGAATCACCTCAAAGCTTACAGTTGATGATAAATAAGTTAAACGAATATTGCAATTTGGGGAACCTTATTATAAATCTGGATAAATAGAAAGTTATGATAGCAGGATGTACGAGAGGAAGATGTTCACAAGGAGAGAAATGGTATTGGGGTCTAGTGAATATTGAAGTGGTCAAAAGCTACAAATACCTTGGAATAGATGTGACTCCAACCTACAATATTAAACAACATCTCGCATCAAAGCTTGTCCCAACAAAAACTGCAAATAATATTGGGTGGGCTCTACTATTTAGAGGAATAAATTTTCAACATCAACTTCTTGATTGTATTGACATAATCCAAGGATTTAACAACCATATAGAAAACGAAAGACCCCAGGTGCCGCGCACAAGTGTACGACGACTTCAAATGTGCGCTACTGTATGAAAATAGCTAGTGATCGGGCTAGCTGCCCAATACGCACTCTAAAACGTTCTTATCTCAGAACCTTTACAGAACTTATTAAAGTAATTTTAAATCCTACATTTAATTTGTATAGCAACAAATGAAAATAAAATTCTTAAGAAAAAAAATCTGAGAAATCAAATGCAAGAGTATAGAATTCAACTTACAGACTTTCCAACCGATGCAAATGAGATTCTTGGCATATGATGATTAAAAATTATATCACCAGTTTCAGTGTTTACCAAATTCAGTACCGGCATTTTGCAAATGAGGTCTGTCCGAAATGTACTGACAAATTTTTGTATCTTGTCTTGTAATTGGTGGCACCATGTTTGAACACAAGACGTGCCACAAGATAAGCTGTGTGTCCAACGGTAGGTAAGCAACTTCCAACTAAATTGATCACTTTGCGATCAGCCGACGTTTTAGAAGTAGTCTCCTGGACGTCAGGAACAGAAGAGGGGCAGACATGGGAATGGCCCCCGACCACCATCTGACGGTAGCTCTCGTAAGATTCTGCAGTTCGGAGATCCAAGAAAACACTCGAATGGCCAGGTTTAATACCGACAGACTAAAGGACCCATAGTTCGCCAACAAGTAGGGGACTATCTTTCCCAAGGACTGAGAACAATAAGCAGCAGTGGAACCTACCTCCATCGAAGACCAATGATGTGATGTGAAAAATGTGGCAAAAGAATAGTCGGTCGGCACAAGAAAGAAATAGTTCTTCACTATCCGCAGAAACCTGGAAAAAGATCGAAAACAACTTCGAGCTCGCATCGCAGCTACTCAAGCAGCAGAAAGAAATGAGCTAGAGTCTACGTATCGTATGAAGACGAGAGAAGTTTACCGTAGCGTGAGACGTGACAAGCGTAACTACATACATCAACGCATTAGCTGAAGAAGCAGAAGAGGCCTCAAATCGGTGTGCCAGCAGAACTCTTTACTGGTGTACAAAGCCCAAAAACAACATCTGGTGAAAGATGTATATGGTTCCCTGTTCCATTCGGATGAGGTGGAATAAACACTTCGCTTCTGTATGAAACCGTGTGTTGCGCATCCTATACCTGATGACCCGTCCGAAACAACAAATGCCCGAATTCGCAGCACACCTCCCAGTAGAGAGTAGAGATGGATTAAAACACTGAAAAACAACAAGGCGGTAGGACTGGACGCTATTCCTGCAGAGCTCTTACAAGCAGCACCAACCACATCAACTCAGAGAGTTGAGCCTGGAAGAGAGAGAGCCTGGAACTCTGAGTGCGTATGAGTAGTGAACGCACTATGCCCTTAAGGGGATCACAACGGACTCATTAAGGTCTGAGGACCTAAATATGTATGCATGCATACTAATTTGTATATTCAATTAAATATATGTCAATTAAATATATGTCAATATGTCAATTAAATATATGTATGTATGCATGCATACTAATTTGTATATTCAATTAAATATATATACCTTATAGAATTTAAAAATACACAATATTCCAATAAAACAATGTACATACCTGAGATAACAATTTATGATGGAAGAAGGCGAGGAACAGATCGAGTTGCGACAGAATTTTACAAAAATGCACCATTTAATTTATTCGGAAAATATGCCAAAGTTTCAACCACATTTTTAATACCCTCTTCAAAGAAGCTCTGGTATTTCCGATACATAAGAAAGGAGACGCAAATGATCCAACAAATTATAGATGTATGTTCGCCAACAAGTAGGGGACTATCTTTCCCAAGGACTGAGAACAATAAGCAGCAGTGAACCTACCTCCATCGAAGACCAATGATGTGATGTGAAAAATGTGGCAAAAGAATAGTCGGTCGGCACAAGAAAGAAATAGTTCTTCACTATCCGCAGAAACCTGGAAAAAGATCGAAAACAACTTCGAGCTCGCATCGCAGCTACTCAAGCAGCAGAAAGAAATGAGCTAGAGTCTACGTATCGTATGAAGACGAGAGAAGTTTACCGTAGCGTGAGACGTGACAAGCGTAACTACATACATCAACGCATTAGCTGAAGAAGCAGAAGAGGCCTCAAATCGGTGTGCCAGCAGAACTCTTTACTGGTGACAAAGCCCAAAAACAACATCTGGTGAAAGATGTATATGGTTCCCTGTTCCATTCGGCTGAGGTGGAATAAACACTTCGCTTCTGTATGAAACCGTGTGTTGCGCATCCTATACCTGATGACCCGTCCGAAACAACAAATGCCCGAATTCGCAGCACACCTCCCAGTAGAGAGTAGAGATGGATTAAAACACTGAAAAACAACAAGGCGGTAGGACTGGACGGTATTCCTGCAGAGCTCTTACAAGCAGCACCAACCACATCAACTCAGAGAGTTGAGCCTGGAAGAGAGAGAGCCTGGAACTCTGAGTGCTTCCCAAAGGAGTGGAAAAAGGGAATGACCGTCAAGCTCCCGAAGAAAGCAGATTTGATGCAGTGTGAAAACTGGAAATGGTGGAATTCAATGGAGTTTGACATCCCAACTTAAACATCTGGACTACGCGGACGACGTATGCTTACTCAAGGGAAGAGAAACAAGCAGACATCGTGGGGCTGAAAATTCACACGGCAAAAATATAAATGATCAGCATCGGACGAAACTCATCCGTGCAAGACAATATTTCTGGACAACCGGTAGAGAAAGTAGAAGACTTCCAATCGCCAAAGGCGGAACAAAACAAGACGTCGACAGTCGTATTAAAAAGGCAAAGGCGGCTTTCGGAATGCTGTCCAAAATATGGACAAATAGTGCTATAAGCTTAAAGACCAAGCTGAGACTGTTCCGCTCCAATGTTGAATCCGTGCTTCTGTGCAGCAGGTAGAGAACACATGGGGCAGGACAGTCCAAAGGGAATCTGCACAGCTGGGAAAGAGTTCCAGAAACCGTACACAATGGCGCGTAGGAGTAGTAAAAGCCCTATGCCCTTAAGGGGATCACAACGGACTCATTAAGGTCTGAGGACCTAAATATGTATGCATGTAGTATTTGTACAACATCTCGCATCAAAGCTTGTCCCAACAAAAACTGCAAATAATATTGGGTGGACTCTACTATTTAGAGGAATAGATTTTCAACATCAACTTCTTGATTGTATTGACATAATCCAAGGATTTAACAACCATATAGAAAACGAAAGACCCCAGGTGCCGCGCACAAGTGTACGACGACTTCAAATGTGCGCTACTGTATGAAAATAGCTAGTGATCGGGCTAGCTGCCCAATACGCACTCTAAAACGTTCTTATCTCAGAACCTTTACAGAACTTATTAAAGTAATTTTAAATCCTACATTTAATTTGTATAGCAACAAATGAAAATAAAATTCTTAAGAAAAAAAATCTGAGAAATCAAATGCAAGAGTATAGAATTCAACTTACAGACTTTCCAACCGATGAGATTCTTGGCATATGATGATTAAAAATTATACCACCAGTTTCAGTGTTTACCAAATTCAGTACCGGCATTTTGCAAATGAGGTCTGTTCGAAATGTACTGACAAATTTTTGTATCTTGTCTTGTAATTGGTGGCACTATGTTTGAACACAAGACGTGCCACAAGATAAGCTGTGTGTCCAACGGTAGGTAAGCAACTTCCAACTAAATTGATCACTTTGCGATCAGCCGACGTTTTAGAAGTAGTCTCCTGGACGTCAGGAACAGAAGAGGGGCAGACATGGGAATGGCCCCCGACCACCATCTGATGGTAGCTCTCGTAAGATTCTGCAGTTCGGAGATCCAAGACAACACTCGAATGTCCAGGTTTAATACCGACAGACTAAAGGACCCATAGTTCGCCAACAAGTAGGGGACTATCTTTCCCAAGGACTGAGAACAATAAGCAGCAGTGAACCTACCTCCATCGAAGACCAATGATGTGATGTGAAAAATGTGGCAAAAGAATAGTCGGTCGGGCACAAGAAAGAAATAGTTCTTCACTATCCGCAGAAACATGGAAAAAGATCGAAAACAACTTCGAGCTCGCATCGCAGCTACTCAAGCAGCAGAAAGAAATGAGCTAGAGCCTACGTATCGTATGAAGACGAGAGAAGTTTACCGTAGCGTGAGACGTGACAAGCGTAACTACATACATCAACGCATTAGCTGAAGAAGCAGAAGAGGCCTCAAATCGGTGTGCCAGCAGAACTCTTTACTGGTGTACAAAGCCCAAAAACAACATCTGGTGAAAGATGTATATGGTTCCCTGTTCCATTCGGATGAGGTGGAATAAACACTTCGCTTCTGTATGAAACCGTGTGTTGCGCATCCTATACCTGATGACCCGTCCGAAACAACAAATGCCCGAATTCGCAGCACACCTCCCAGTAGAGAGTAGAGATGGATTAAAACACTGAAAAACAACAAGGCGGTAGGACTGGACGGTATTCCTGCAGAGCTCTTACAAGCAGCACCAACCACATCAACTCAGAGAGTTGAGCCTGGAAGAGAGAGAGCCTGGAACTCTGAGTGCGTATGAGTAGTGAAGGCACTATGCCCTTAAGGGGATCACAACGGACTCATTAAGGTCTGAGGACCTAAATATGTATGCATGCATACTAATTTGTATATTCAATTAAATATATATACCTTATGGAATTTAAAAATACACAATATTCCAATAAAACAATGTACATACCTGAGATAACAATTTATGATGGATGAAGGCGAGGAACAGATCGAGTTGCGACAGAATTTTACAAAAATGCACCATTTAATTTATTCGGAAAATATGCCAAAGTTTCAACCACATTTTTAATACCCTCTTCAAAGAAGCTCTGGTATTTCCGATACATAAGAAAGGAGACGCAAATGATCCAACAAATTATAGATGTATCTTATTTACAAATTCCATACCAAGAATCTTTACAGCAGTGCTACTCTCAACAAAATCGGTGGACGAAAATCAGCTCCACAATCTTATACCGTCAACGAAAATTAAACATCTTTGTAGATTTAAAGGCAGTTTTTGACACAATAGATAGAAACGCACTCTACCTACTTAAAATTAAATCAACTGGGTATATCGACAAAAATGCTTAGAATAATAAAAAAGCTGTACAACATACATACTGTCAGCAGTATGGGGTGGAACAAAAGCATCAGAATGATTTGAAACACAAACTGGATTGAAACAATAATGTTTATTAAGAGCCATTTTATTTGTGCTTTTCATAGATGATGACAGCTTGTCTACCTGCCGGAGTCAACTATTGCTGAGTCACCTGAAAGTTTACAGTTGATGATAAATAAGTTTAACGAATATTGCAATTTGTGGAACCTTATTATAAATCTTGATGAATCGAAAGTTATGAGAAATGGTATTGCGGTCGAGTAAATATTGAAAATTATTTAAAAAAAAAATCTTTATTTTGTAATTGCCGGGTAATATCCTTAATCTACCAGTTTCGTAACTTCGGTTAATATAAAAAGAATAAGTGTTGGGTGTGATGATGTAGATAAACAAACATTAACGGAATGTTTTTAAATCCAATTAAATAAAAAAAAAACCTAGAAAACATGTTAACAAGAGAAAAATAGAAACCTATTCGTTAAATAAGTTTTGTTTTTGTTTTGTAGTAACACCAATAAAAAGGTATATAGGAAAAAAGTAATTTTTTTTTCTAAAAAGAAAGGCTCAACAAAAATTAAGAAATACTCCTCCTCGCTCGCTTGGATTGTCTTTATTTACTGCACTGCTTTCAATTTAACTTCAAACACCAATGTACTGTTTGGTGGGGTTGTTGGTGGGAATCCTTGAGCACCGTAGGCCATATGTGCTGGACAAGTGATGCGTCTCTTTCCTCTAACCTTCATGCCTACTACACCAACATCTCACCTATTGCTGACTTCGCCGCGACCCAAACCAAACTTGAATGGACCGCCTTGTTTGAGACTGGCAAATACTTTGTTGTTTAACTTGAGACGACCTTCATAACAGACGTCCGCCCTTTTGCCTGTTTTTGCCACGGGTCCGTAACTCACGCGAATGCCTTTAACTTTCACACCACCTCCCTTTTGCTTTTGGGCTCCTTGTTGTTGCCTTCTTTCTTGTCTTTTTTCTGCTTGCTCTCTTTCTTTTGTGGTTCGACGCCGTTTTACTTGGGCTTCACTCGTCTTCACTTTCGACTTCTTCATCATCGTCGTCGTCGTCGTCGTAACCATCATCTTCGTCATCATTGCATCTGGCTCACCATTGAAATCGCTGTCATCTTTTTCATCATCGTCGTCATTTTCTTCGGCTACCGCCTCTGTGGCTATTTTGCCAGATTTGCTGTTTTTGGCTTATGCATCAGATTTATTTAGCTTCTTTGACAAAGCCATCATCTCTTCCATTGCATCGGATTCCTCATCGGATAAATCTTCCATTTGGTCACTTAGATCTGTGATATATCTAGAAATGTGAATTATTCCATCGCCTTGACTCTGGAGAGAAATTTCATCGCATTCGTTGAAGTTCAAATCTAACATAACTTGTTCGGCGGTGTTCTTGCCTAGAGTACCTACAAATCAAATATTTGATGTTCTCGTATGTGAGGAAAAGCTGGATGGGTCCATCGCTGCGCGAGGTAACATCAAGAGCGGCTTCAAAAATTGTTTAAATGCAACTTAATTTACAAATCTGATAGCACGCGAAGTGGTCGAAAGCTACAAATACCTTCTAATAAATGTGACTCCAACCTAAAAAAAACTAATATTAGTTGGACTCTACTATTCTTACTTATTTAAGTCATTTTAAATCCTATATTTTAATTGTATATTAACAAATAAAAATAAATATCTTAAGAAAAAAAAAATCCGAGAAATCAATATGGAAGAGTATAAAATTTAACTTACAGAGTCTCCAACCGATGTAAATGAGATTCTTGGCATATTGGATTAAAAATTATATAACCAGTTTCTTTGTTTAACAAATTCAGTGCCTTGGTGCTCACATTAAAAATTACATTGGTACCGGCATTTTGGAAATAAGGTCTGTCCGAACTGTACTGACAAATTTTTTTATCTTGTCTTGTAATTGGTGGCACCATGTTTTAACACGAAACGTGCCCAAAGATAGGCGAGCAACTTCCATATAACATGATAAACAGAAAACAAAGTTACATATTAGACGGGTATTGGGCTTTTACCCCAGACGTCACGCAAAAATAAAAAAAAAAATGATGACAAAAAAAAAATTGCAGCTCTCTAGTTCGAAGAAAGTCAAAAGCTTACAAATAGAAATTAATGAATATTTAGTGCTTAATCAGTTGGCTTTCAACTAAAAATTAACATAATAATACATTTAAACCGTTAATATAAAAAAATATACACTTTTTTGCAAAAATACTGAATATGGTATGCGTTGTTTGTTTACATTCTTCGAACAAGATTCACCGTTTTCTTTTTTTTTTCTATTTTTGTGTGAAAGAGAAGCGACGAAGACAAATGCGTAAAAAACCTAATTACACGGCGCATATTTAGTTGCGCATGTATGAAGTGCAAAAGAGAAAGGAAATAAAAAATTCGTACAATTTTATTCTTTTTCTCCTTTGCACTTCATACATGCGCAACTAAACATGAGGAAGTGTAATATTGGTCTTAGGTCTTTGACATTTTTTTTTGTGACGCCAGTCATCTTTTTTAGCCCGAACGTCCGTACGTCAATTTTGGATTTGGAGAAGGCATTTTTGTATTGAAAACAACAATGCAACAGAAATTTACAAAAAAATATCATCTTTCTGATAGGCAGTTCGTCCGAACGTCAGTTTGGATTTGGAAATAATATTTTTTTATTGAAAACAACAATGCAACAGAAATTACAACATAAAAATGTCTCCTCCAAATCCAAAACAAGGTATACTCATTAATTTTTGACAGTTTTTCTGTGACGCCATAGTCATCATTCTCAGTCCGAACGTCAGTTTTGGATTTGGAAAAGACATTTTTTAGTTGAAAACAACAACAATGCAACTGAAATTTACAACAACAAAATGCCTTCTCCAAATCCAAAACAAGGTATACCTACTCAGTAGATTTTTGACAGCTTTTTTTGTGACTTCTCATAGGCAGTTCGTCCGAACGTCAGTTTTGGATTTGGAGAAGACATTTTTTCATTGAAAACAACAACAAATTTGTTAGGAACTAAAGGCTTCCAAATTAATTTAATTTTAATCACTAATAGATGTGATATTTAAAAAAGAATTAAGACAAAAAGTGAAGTAAAAAAAGGACTTTACCTAAAAATATGCCAAAGTTTCAACCACATACACCAAAATTTATTTACACAGCGTCATATGAGAGTACCCACACCAAATGCGATTACGCGCAAAACATTTTTCATATAAAAATCGTGTCGCACATGTCGTGACGCACTATCGCAAATTATTTTCAAGTATTTCGAAACTCACCAAAAATTATCGACACCTGGAACGAACATATTGCAACCCATACATATTTTCAAATTAACTGCCAATTTTAAATTTAACTGCCAAATTAAGTCACCAAAGTGGTGAATTGACGGTTTCGGCTAAGTATGCGTGTTTTTACGCATACTTAGCCGAAACGGTCAATTTGAGCTTGTAGGCAAATCTGTGTGACGTCAGAAGTTTCCTATCTCCTTATACGTATCTCTGTTTCTCAGCCCGAACGTCCGTACTTCAGTTTTGGATTTGGAGAAGGCATTTTTGTATTGAAAACAACAATGCAACAGAAATTTACAAAAAAATATCATCTTTCTGATAGGCAGTTCGTCCGAACGTCAGTTTGGATTTGGAAATAATATTTTTTTTATTGAAAACAACAATGCAACAGAAATTACAACAAAAAAATGTGTCCTCCAAATCCAAAACAAGGTATACTCATTAATTTTTGACAGTTTTTCTGTGACGCCATAGTCATCTTTCTCAGTCCGAACGTCAGTTTTGGATTTGGAAAAGACATTTTTTAGTTGAAAACAACAACAATGCAACTGAAATTTACAACAACAAAATGCCTTCTCCAAATCCAAAACAAGGTATACTCATTAGATTTTTGACAGCTTTTTTTGTGACTTCTCATAGGCAGTTCGTCCGAACGTCAGTTTTGGATTTGGAGAAGACATTTTTTCATTGAAAACAACAACAAATTTGTTAGGAACATTAAAGGCTTCCAAATTAATTTAATTTTAATCACTAATAGATGTGGTATTTAAAAAAAATTGAGACAAAAAGTGAAGAAAAAAAAAAGACTTCACTAAATGTCGCTTATTATTTATGTGTTTGAACAAAAAGAAAAGGCACTCAAATTATAGAAAATGTTAAAACAAACAACGTGTAATTTTATTGTTGCCAACGCAACATGTTAGAGTCAAGATATTTGCCAAAAACTAAATTTTGCTTGTGTTTTCGATAGGACATGCATGTGTTCAAGCTGGGGTACCTCGACTTTTATTAGTCGTGACGGGTTTGTTTTTTCTTAAAATTGTGGGGAATGAATAGAACTAATAAATTAGTAAAAACAATGTATACCACAATATTAGATTTTGTTGATATAATTACGAAAAAGTGTAATTTTAAAACGAAGAACTGACTTTGACTAGCTGCATTTTTGTACGGATGTATTTGAACCAAAAGAAATTGCACTTTATTGAAAGAAAATATTATCATGAACCATTTGATTTTTAGTTTTTGGCGTCATGGCATACTGGAAGCGAAATATTAGCAAAAAACAAAAAAATGCATTTTTGTATATAACTTTGGTAAGAATAGATGTCAGGTGGTGCAAATTTGAGTTTAAGCTTTTCAAATAAACCCCTATCGGCCCATGACAAAAAAAAACTGACAGTGCCTCTCCGCGCAAGGTCAAATTAACTGAACTAATGTCGTTCTTATTGAATAGAATAGGGAATTCAACAAATATTGATAAACGTTTGCAATTGCGTAACAGCCAAGCAAAGACAAATTTGTATTGAGTAAAAACAAAAACGACTATCTACAACGAACTGCACGTAACCTGGCAACAAAGAGAAACCCAATTGAGGCAGTTACAAATTTTAAAAAGGTTAAGGACACAAATGTGGAAACAACATTAATGGAATCATATTGAGATAGCACTTCAGGAAGTTGCTCATCCAAAATACATTGATCATGTCCATACAGTTTGATTCTACTTGCTGAATCACCTCAAAGCTTACAGTTGATGATAAATAAGTTAAACGAATATTGCAATTTAGGGAACCTTATTATAAATCTGGATAAATAGAAAGTTATGATAGCAGGATGTACGAGAGGAAGATGTTTACAAGGAGAGAAATGGTATTGGGGTCTAGTGAATATTGAAGTGGTCAAAAGCTACAAATACCTTGGAATAGATGTGACTCCAACCTAAAATATTAAACAACATCTCGCATCAAAGCTTGTCCCAACAAAAACTGCAAATAATATTGGGTGGGCTCTACTATTTAGAGGAATAGATTTTCAACATCAACTTCTTGATTGTATTGACATAATCCAAGGATTTAACAACCATATAGAAAACGAAAGACCCCAGGTGCCGCGCACAAGTGTACGACGCTTCAAATGTGCGCTACTGTATGAAAATAGCTAGTGATCGGGCTAGCTGCCCAATACGCACTCTAAAACGTTCTTATCTCAGAACCTTTACAGAACTTATTAAAGTAATTTTAAATCCTACATTTAATTTGTATAGCAACAAATGAAAATAAAATTCTTAAGAAAAAAAATCTGAGAAATCAAATGCAAGAGTATAGAATTCAACTTACAGACTTTCCAACCGATGCAAATGAGATTCTTGGCATATGATGATTAAAAATTATATCACCAGTTTCAGTGTTTACCAAATTCAGTACCGGCATTTTGCAAATGAGGTCTGTCCGAAATGTACTGACAAATTTTTGTATCTTGTCTTGTAATTGGTGGCACCATGTTTGAACACAAGACGTGCCACAAGATAAGCTGTGTGTCCAACGGTAGGTAAGCAACTTCCAACTAAATTGATCACTTTGCGATCAGCCGACGTTTTAGAAGTAGTCTCCTGGACGTCAGGAACAGAAGAGGGGCAGACATGGGAATGGCCCCCGACCACCATCTGACGGTAGCTCTCGTAAGATTCTGCAGTTCGGAGATCCAAGAAAACACTCGAATGGCCAGGTTTAATACCGACAGACTAAAGGACCCATAGTTCGCCAACAAGTAGGGGACTATCTTTCCCAAGGACTGAGAACAATAAGCAGCAGTGAACCTACCTCCATCGAAGACCAATGATGTGATGTGAAAAATGTGGCAAAAGAATAGTCGGTCGGGCACAAGAAAGAAATAGTTCTTCACTATCCGCAGAAACATGGAAAAAGATCGAAAACAACTTCAAGCTCGCATCGCAGCTACTCAAGCAGCAGAAAGAAATGAGCTAGAGCCTACGTATCGTATGAAGACGAGAGAAGTTTACCGTAGCGTGAGACGTGACAAGCGTAACTACATACATCAACGCATTAGCTGAAGAAGCAGAAGAGGCCTCAAATCGGTGTGCCAGCAGAACTCTTTACTGGTGTACAAAGCCCAAAAACAACATCTGGTGAAAGATGTATATGGTTCCCTGTTCCATTCGGATGAGGTGGAATAAACACTTCGCTTCTGTATGAAACCGTGTGTTGCGCATCCTATACCTGATGACCCGTCCGAAACAACAAATGCCCGAATTCGCAGCACACCTCCCAGTAGAGAGTAGAGATGGATTAAAACACTGAAAAACAACAAGGCGGTAGGACTGGACGGTATTCCTGCAGAGCTCTTACAAGCAGCACCAACCACATCAACTCAGAGAGTTGAGCCTGGAAGAGAGAGAGCCTGGAACTCTGAGTGCGTATGAGTAGTGAAGGCACTATGCCCTTAAGGGGATCACAACGGACTCATTAAGGTCTGAGGACCTAAATATGTATGCATGCATACTAATTTGTATATTCAATTAAATATATATACCTTATGGAATTTAAAAATACACAATATTCCAATAAAACAATGTACATACCTGAGATAACAATTTATGATGGATGAAGGCGAGGAACAGATCGAGTTGCGACAGAATTTTACAAAAATGCACCATTTAATTTATTCGGAAAATATGCCAAAGTTTCAACCACATTTTTAATACCCTCTTCAAAGAAGCTCTGGTATTTCCGATACATAAGAAAGGAGACGCAAATGATCCAACAAATTATAGATGTATGTTCGCCAACAAGTAGGGGACTATCTTTCCCAAGGACTGAGAACAATAAGCAGCAGTGAACCTACCTCCATCGAAGACCAATGATGTGATGTGAAAAATGTGGCAAAAGAATAGTCGGTCGGCACAAGAAAGAAATAGTTCTTCACTATCCGCAGAAACCTGGAAAAAGATCGAAAACAACTTCGAGCTCGCATCGCAGCTACTCAAGCAGCAGAAAGAAATGAGCTAGAGTCTACGTATCGTATGAAGACGAGAGAAGTTTACCGTAGCGTGAGACGTGACAAGCGTAACTACATACATCAACGCATTAGCTGAAGAAGCAGAAGAGGCCTCAAATCGGTGTACCAGCAGAACTCTTTACTGGTGACAAAGCCCAAAAACAACATCTGGTGAAAGATGTATATGGTTCCCTGTTCCATTCGGCTGAGGTGGAATAAACACTTCGCTTCTGTATGAAACCGTGTGTTGCGCATCCTATACCTGATGACCCGTCCGAAACAACAAATGCCCGAATTCGCAGCACACCTCCCAGTAGAGAGTAGAGATGGATTAAAACACTGAAAAACAACAAGGCGGTAGGACTGGACGGTATTCCTGCAGAGCTCTTACAAGCAGCACCAACCACATCAACTCAGAGAGTTGAGCCTGGAAGAGAGAGAGCCTGGAACTCTGAGTGCTTCCCAAAGGAGTGGAAAAAGAGAATGACCGTCAAGCTCCCGAAGAAAGCAGATTTGATGCAGTGTGAAAACTGGAAATGGTGGAATTCAATGGAGTTTGACATCCCAACTTAAACATCTGGACTACGCGGACGACGTATGCTTACTCAAGGGAAGAGAAACAAGCAGACATCGTGGGGCTGAAAATTCACACGGCAAAAATATAAATGATCAGCATCGGACGAAACTCATCCGTGCAAGACAATATTTCTGGACAACCGGTAGAGAAAGTAGAAGACTTCCAATCGCCAAAGGCGGAACAAAACAAGACGTCGACAGTCGTATTAAAAAGGCAAAGGCGGCTTTCGGAATGCTGTCCAAAATATGGACAAATAGTGCTATAAGCTTAAAGACCAAGCTGAGACTGTTCCGCTCCAATGTTGAATCCGTGCTTCTGTGCAGCAGGTAGAGAACACATGGGGCAGGACAGTCCAAAGGGAATCTGCACAGCTGGGAAAGAGTTCCAGAAACCGTACACAATGGCGCGTAGGAGTAGTAAAAGCCCTATGCCCTTAAGGGGATCACAACGGACTCATTAAGGTCTGAGGACCTAAATATGTATGCATGTAGTATTTGTACAACATCTCGCATCAAAGCTTGTCCCAACAAAAACTGCAAATAATATTGGGTGGACTCTACTATTTAGAGGAATAGATTTTCAACATCAACTTCTTGATTGTATTGACATAATCCAAGGATTTAACAACCATATAGAAAACGAAAGACCCCAGGTGCCGCGCACAAGTGTACGACGACTTCAAATGTGCGCTACTGTATGAAAATAGCTAGTGATCGGGCTAGCTGCCCAATACGCACTCTAAAACGTTCTTATCTCAGAACCTTTACAGAACTTATTAAAGTAATTTTAAATCCTACATTTAATTTGTATAGCAACAAATGAAAATAAAATTCTTAAGAAAAAAAATCTGAGAAATCAAATGCAAGAGTATAGAATTCAACTTACAGACTTTCCAACCGATGAGATTCTTGGCATATGATGATTAAAAATTATACCACAAGTTTCAGTGTTTACCAAATTCAGTACCGGCATTTTGCAAATGAGGTCTGTTCGAAATGTACTGACAAATTTTTGTATCTTGTCTTGTAATTGGTGGCACTATGTTTGAACACAAGACGTGCCACAAGATAAGCTGTGTGTCCAACGGTAGGTAAGCAACTTCCAACTAAATTGATCACTTTGCGATCAGCCGACGTTTTAGAAGTAGTCTCCTGGACGTCAGGAACAGAAGAGGGGCAGACATGGGAATGGCCCCCGACCACCATCTGATGGTAGCTCTCGTAAGATTCTGCAGTTCGGAGATCCAAGAAAACACTCGAATGTCCAGGTTTAATACCGACAGACTAAAGGACCCATAGTTCGCCAACAAGTAGGGGACTATCTTTCCCAAGGACTGAGAACAATAAGCAGCAGTGAACCTACCTCCATCGAAGACCAATGATGTGATGTGAAAAATGTGGCAAAAGAATAGTCGGTCGGGCACAAGAAAGAAATAGTTCTTCACTATCCGCAGAAACATGGAAAAAGATCGAAAACAACTTCGAGCTCGCATCGCAGCTACTCAAGCAGCAGAAAGAAATGAGCTAGAGCCTACGTATCGTATGAAGACGAGAGAAGTTTACCGTAGCGTGAGACGTGACAAGCGTAACTACATACATCAACGCATTAGCTGAAGAAGCAGAAGAGGCCTCAAATCGGTGTGCCAGCAGAACTCTTTACTGGTGTACAAAGCCCAAAAACAACATCTGGTGAAAGATGTATATGGTTCCCTGTTCCATTCGGATGAGGTGGAATAAACACTTCGCTTCTGTATGAAACCGTGTGTTGCGCATCCTATACCTGATGACCCATCCGAACCAACAAATGCCCGAATTCGCAACACACCTCCCAGTAGAGAGTAGAGATGGATTAAAACACTGAAAAACAAAAAGGCGGTAGGACTGGACGGTATTCCTGCAGAGCTCTTACAAGCAGCACCAACCACATCAACTCAGAGAGTTGAGCCTGGAAGAGAGAGAGCCTGGAACTCTGAGTGCGTATGAGTAGTGAAGGCACTATGCCCTTAAGGGGATCACAACGGACTCATTAAGGTCTGAGGACCTAAATATGTATGCATGCATACTAATTTGTATATTCAATTAAATATATATACCTTATGGAATTTAAAAATACACAATATTCCAATAAAACAATGTACATACCTGAGATAACAATTTATGATGGATGAAGGCGAGGAACAGATCGAGTTGCGACAGAATTTTACAAAAATGCACCATTTAATTTATTCGGAAAATATGCCAAAGTTTCAACCACATTTTTAATACCCTCTTCAAAGAAGCTCTGGTATTTCCGATACATAAGAAAGGAGACGCAAATGATCCAACAAATTATAGATGTATCTTATTTACAAATTCCATACCAAGAATCTTTACAGCAGTGCTACTCTCAACAAAATCGGTGGACGAAAATCAGCTCCACAATCTTATACCGTCAACGAAAATTAAACATCTTCTTTGTAGATTTAAAGGCAGTTTTTGACACAATAGATAGAAACGCACTCTACCTACTTAAAATTAAATCAACTGGGTATATCGACAAAAATGCTTAGAATAATAAAAAAGCTGTACAACATACATACTGTCAGCAGTATAGGGTGGAACAAAAGCATCAGAATGATTTGAAACACAAACTGGATTGAAACAATAATGTTTATTAAGAGCCATTTTATTTGTGCTTTTCATAGATGATGACAGCTTGTCTACCTGCCGGAGTCAACTATTGCTGAGTCACCTGAAAGTTTACAGTTGATGATAAATAAGTTTAACGAATATTGCAATTTGTGGAACCTTATTATAAATCTTGATGAATCGAAAGTTATGAGAAATGGTATTGCGGTCGAGTAAATATTGAAAATTATTTAAAAAAAAAATCTTTATTTTGTAATTGCCGGGTAATATCCTTAATCTACCAGTTTCGTAACTTCGGTTAATATAAAAAGAATAAGTGTTGGGTGTGATGATGTAGATAAACAAACATTAACGGAATGTTTTTAAATCCAATTAAATAAAAAAAAAACCTAGAAAACATGTTAACAAGAGAAAAATAGAAACCTATTCGTTAAATAAGTTTTGTTTTTGTTTTGTAGTAACACCAATAAAAAGGTATATAGGAAAAAAGTAATTTTTTTTTCTAAAAAGAAAGGCTCAACAAAAATTAAGAAATACTCCTCCTCGCTCGCTTGGATTGTCTTTATTTACTGCACTGCTTTCAATTTAACTTCAAACACCAATGTACTGTTTGGTGGGGTTGTTGGTGGGAATCCTTGAGCACCGTAGGCCATATGTGCTGGACAAGTGATGCGTCTCTTTCCTCTAACCTTCATGCCTACTACACCAACATCTCACCTATTGCTGACTTCGCCGCGACCCAAACCAAACTTGAATGGACCGCCTTGTTTGAGACTGGCAAATACTTTGTTGTTTAACTTGAGACGACCTTCATAACAGACGTCCGCCCTTTTGCCTGTTTTTGCCACGGGTCCGTAACTCACGCGAATGCCTTTAACTTTCACACCACCTCCCTTTTGCTTTTGGGCTCCTTGTTGTTGCCTTCTTTCTTGTCTTTTTTCTGCTTGCTCTCTTTCTTTTGTGGTTCGACGCCGTTTTACTTGGGCTTCACTCGTCTTCACTTTCGACTTCTTCATCATCGTCGTCGTCGTAACCATCATCTTCGTCATCATTGCATCTGGCTCACCATTGAAATCGCTGTCATCTTTTTCATCATCGTCGTCATTTTCTTCGGCTACCGCCTCTGTGGCTATTTTGCCAGATTTGCTGTTTTTGGCTTATGCATCAGATTTATTTAGCTTCTTTGACAAAGCCATCATCTCTTCCATTGCATCGGATTCCTCATCGGATAAATCTTCCATTTGGTCACTTAGATCTGTGATATATCTAGAAATGTGAATTATTCCATCGCCTTGACTCTGGAGAGAAATTTCATCGCATTCGTTGAAGTTCAAATCTAACATAACTTGTTCGGCGGTGTTCTTGCCTAGAGTACCTACAAATCAAATATTTGATGTTCTCGTATGTGAGGAAAAGCTGGATGGGTCCATCGCTGCGCGAGGTAACATCAAGAGCGGCTTCAAAAATTGTTTAAATGCAACTTAATTTACAAATCTGATAGCACGCGAAGTGGTCGAAAGCTACAAATACCTTCTAATAAATGTGACTCCAACCTAAAAAAAACTAATATTAGTTGGACTCTACTATTCTTACTTATTTAAGTCATTTTAAATCCTATATTTTAATTGTATATTAACAAATAAAAATAAATATCTTAAGAAAAAAAAAATCCGAGAAATCAATATGGAAGAGTATAAAATTTAACTTACAGAGTCTCCAACCGATGTAAATGAGATTCTTGGCATATTGGATTAAAAATTATATAACCAGTTTCTTTGTTTAACAAATTCAGTGCCTTGGTGCTCACATTAAAAATTACATTGGTACCGGCATTTTGCAAATAAGGTCTGTCCGAACTGTACTGACAAATTTTTTTATCTTGTCTTGTAATTGGTGGCACCATGTTTTAACACGAAACGTGCCCAAAGATAGGCGAGCAACTTCCATATAACATGATAAACAGAAAACAAAGTTACATATTAGACGGGTATTGGGCTTTTACCCCAGACGTCACGCAAAAATAAAAAAAAAATGATGACAAAAAAAAAATTGCAGCTCTCTAGTTCGAAGAAAGTCAAAAGCTTACAAATAGAAATTAATGAATATTTAGTGCTTAATCAGTTGGCTTTCAACTAAAAATTAACATAATAATACATTTAAACCGTTAATATAAAAAAATATACACTTTTTTGCAAAAATACTGAATATGGTATGCGTTGTTTGTTTACATTCTTCGAACAAGATTTACCGTTTTCTTTTTTTTCCATTTTTGTGTGAAAGAGAAGCGACAAAGACAAATGCGTTAAAAGCCTAATTACACGGCGCATATTTAGTTGCGCATGTATGAAGTGCAAAAGAGAGAGGAAATAAAAAATTCATACAATTTTATTCTTTTTCTCCTTTGCACTTCATACATGCGCAACTAAACATGAGGAAGTGTAATATTGGTCTTAGGTCTTTGACATTTTTTCTGTGACGCCAGTCATCTTTCTCAGCCCGAACGTCCGTACGTCAGTTTTGGATTTGGAGAAGGCATTTTTGTATTGAAAACAACAATGCAACAGAAATTTACAAAAAAATATCATCTTTCGTTCGTCCGAACGTCAGTTTGGATTTGGAAATAATATTTTTTTATTGAAAACAACAATGCAACAGAAATTACAACATAAAAATGTCTCCTCCAAATCCAAAACAAGGTATACTCATTAATTTTTGACAGTTTTTCTGTGACGCCATAGTCATCATTCTCAGTCCGAACGTCAGTTTTGGATTTGGAAAAAACATTTTTTAGTTGAAAACAACAACAATGCAACTGAAATTTACAACAACAAAATGCCTTCTCCAAATCCAAAACAAGGTATACCTACTCAGTAGATTTTTGACAGCTTTTTTTGTGACTTCTCATAGGCAGTTCGTCCGAACGTCAGTTTTGGATTTGGAGAAGACATTTTTTCATTGAAAACAACAACAAATTTGTTAGGAACTAAAGGCTTCCAAATTAATTTAATTTTAATCACTAATAGATGTGATATTTAAAAAAGAATTAAGACAAAAAGTGAAGTAAAAAAAGGACTTTACCTAAAAATATGCCAAAGTTTCAACCACATACGCCAAAATTTATTTACACAGCGTCATATGAGAGTACCCACACCAAATGCGATTACGCGCAAAACATTTTTCATATAAAAATCGTGTCGCACATGTCGTGACGCACTATCGCAAATTATTTTCAAGTATTTCGAAACTCACCAAAAATTATCGACACCTGGAACGAACATATTGCAACCCATACATATTTTCAAATTAACTGCCAATTTTAAATTTAACCGCCAAATTAAGTCACCAAAGTGGTGAATTGACGGTTTCGGCTAAGTATGCGTGTTTTTACGCATACTTAGCCGAAACGGTCAATTTGAGCTTGTAGGCAAATCTGTGTGACGTCAGAAGTTTCCTATCTCCTTATACGTATCTCTGTTTCTCAGCCCGAACGTCCGTACTTCAGTTTTGGATTTGGAGAAGGCATTTTTGTATTGAAAACAACAATGCAACAGAAATTTACAAAAAAATATCATCTTTCTGATAGGCAGTTCGTCCGAACGTCAGTTTGGATTTGGAAATAATATTTTTTTTATTGAAAACAACAATGCAACAGAAATTACAACATAAAAATGTCTCCTCCAAATCCAAAACAAGGTATACTCATTAATTTTTGACAGTTTTTCTGTGACGCCATAGTCATCTTTCTCAGTCCGAACGTCAGTTTTGGATTTGGAAAAGACATTTTTTAGTTGAAAACAACAACAATGCAACTGAAATTTACAACAACAAAATGCCTTCTCCAAATCCAAAACAAGGTATACTCATTAGATTTTTGACAGTTTTTTTTGTGACTTCTCATAGGCAGTTCGTCCGAACGTCAGTTTTGGATTTGGAGAAGACATTTTTTCATTGAAAACAACAACAAATTTGTTAGGAACATTAAAGGCTTCCAAATTAATTTAATTTTAATCACTAATAGATGTGGTATTTAAAAAAAATTGAGACAAAAAGTGAAGAAAAAAAAAAGACTTCACTAAATGTCGCTTATTATTTATGTGTTTGAACAAAAAGAAAAGGCACTCAAATTATAGAAAATGTTAAAACAAACAACGTGTAATTTTATTGTTGCCAACGCAACATGTTAGAGTCAAGATATTTGCCAAAAACTAAATTTTGCTTGTGTTTTCGATAGGACATGCATGTGTTCAAGCTGGGGTACCTCGACTTTTATTAGTCGTGACGGGTTTGTTTTTTCTTAAAATTGTGGGGAATGAATAGAACTAATAAATTAGTAAAAACAATGTATACCACAATATTAGATTTTGTTGATATAATTACGAAAAAGTGTAATTTTAAAACGAAGAACTGACTTTGACTAGCTGCATTTTTGTACGGATGTATTTGAACCAAAAGAAATTGCACTTTATTGAAAGAAAATATTATCATGAACCATTTGATTTTTAGTTTTTGGCGTCATGGCATACTGGAAGCGAAATATTAGCAAAAAACAAAAAAATGCATTTTTGTATATAACTTTGGTAAGAATAGATGTCAGGTGGTGCAAATTTGAGTTTAAGCTTTTCAAATAAACCCCTATCGGCCCATGACAAAAAAAAACTGACAGTGCCTCTCCGCGCAAGGTCAAATTAACTGAACTAATGTCGTTCTTATTGAATAGAATAGGGAATTCAACAAATATTGATAAACGTTTGCAATTGCGTAACAGCCAAGCAAAGACAAATTTGTATTGAGTAAAAACAAAAACGACTATCTACAACGAACTGCACGTAACCTGGCAACAAAGAGAAACCCAATTGAGGCAGTTACAAATTTTAAAAAGGTTAAGGACACAAATGTGGAAACAACATTAATGGAATCATATTGAGATAGCACTTCAGGAAGTTGCTCATCCAAAATACATTGATCATGTCCATACAGTTTGATTCTACTTGCTGAATCACCTCAAAGCTTACAGTTGATGATAAATAAGTTAAACGAATATTGCAATTTGGGGAACCTTATTATAAATCTGGATAAATAGAAAGTTATGATAGCAGGATGTACGAGAGGAAGATGTTCACAAGGAGAGAAATGGTATTGGGGTCTAGTGAATATTGAAGTGGTCAAAAGCTACAAATACCTTGGAATAGATGTGACTCCAACCTACAATATTAAACAACATCTCGCATCAAAGCTTGTCCCAACAAAAACTGCAAATAATATTGGGTGGGCTCTACTATTTAGAGGAATAGATTTTCAACATCAACTTCTTGATTGTATTGACATAATCCAAGGATTTAACAACCATATAGAAAACGAAAGACCCCAGGTGCCGCGCACAAGTGTACGACGACTTCAAATGTGCGCTACTGTATGAAAATAGCTAGTGATCGGGCTAGCTGCCCAATACGCACTCTAAAACGTTCTTATCTCAGAACCTTTACAGAACTTATTAAAGTAATTTTAAATCCTACATTTAATTTGTATAGCAACAAATGAAAATAAAATTCTTAAGAAAAAAAATCTGAGAAATCAAATGCAAGAGTATAGAATTCAACTTACAGACTTTCCAACCGATGCAAATGAGATTCTTGGCATATGATGATTAAAAATTATATCACCAGTTTCAGTGTTTACCAAATTCAGTACCGGCATTTTGCAAATGAGGTCTGTCCGAAATGTACTGACAAATTTTTGTATCTTGTCTTGTAATTGGTGGCACCATGTTTGAACACAAGACGTGCCACAAGATAAGCTGTGTGTCCAACGGTAGGTAAGCAACTTCCAACTAAATTGATCACTTTGCGATCAGCCGACGTTTTAGAAGTAGTCTCCTGGACGTCAGGAACAGAAGAGGGGCAGACATGGGAATGGCCCCCGACCACCATCTGACGGTAGCTCTCGTAAGATTCTGCAGTTCGGAGATCCAAGAAAACACTCGAATGCCCAGGTTTAATACCGACAGACTAAAGGACCCATAGTTCGCCAACAAGTAGGGGACTATCTTTCCCAAGGACTGAGAACAATAAGCAGCAGTGAACCTACCTCCATCGAAGACCAATGATGTGATGTGAAAAATGTGGCAAAAGAATAGTCGGTCGGCACAAGAAAGAAATAGTTCTTCACTATCCGCAGAAACCTGGAAAAAGATCGAAAACAACTTCGAGCTCGCATCGCAGCTACTCAAGCAGCAGAAAGAAATGAGCTAGAGTCTACGTATCGTATGAAGACGAGAGAAGTTTACCGTAGCGTGAGACGTGACAAGCGTAACTACATACATCAACGCATTAGCTGAAGAAGCAGAAGAGGCCTCAAATCGGTGTGCCAGCAGAACTCTTTACTGGTGTACAAAGCCCAAAAACAACATCTGGTGAAAGATGTATATGGTTCCCTGTTCCATTCGGATGAGGTGGAATAAACACTTCGCTTCTGCATGAAACCGTGTGTTGCGCATCCTATACCTGATGACCCGTCCGAAACAACAAATGCCCGAATTCGCAGCACACCTCCCAGTAGAGAGTAGAGATGGATTAAAACACTGAAAAACAACAAGGCGGTAGGACTGGACGCTATTCCTGCAGAGCTCTTACAAGCAGCACCAAACACATCAACTCAGAGAGTTGAGCCTGGAAGAGAGAGAGCCTGGAACTCTGAGTGCGTATGAGTAGTGAAGGCACTATGCCCTTAAGGGGATCACAACGGACTCATTAAGGTCTGAGGACCTAAATATGTATGCATGCATACTAATTTGTATATTCAATTAAATATATATACCTTATAGAATTTAAAAATACACAATATTCCAATAAAACAATGTACATACCTGAGATAACAATTTATGATGGAAGGAGGCGAGGAACAGATCGAGTTGCGACAGAATTTTACAAAAATGCACCATTTAATTTATTCGGAAAATATGCCAAAGTTTCAACCACATTTTTAATACCCTCTTCAAAGAAGCTCTGGTATTTCCGATACATAAGAAAGGAGACGCAAATGATCCAACAAATTATAGATGTATGTTCGCCAACAAGTAGGGGACTATCTTTCCCAAGGACTGAGAACAATAAGCAGCAGTGAACCTACCTCCATCGAAGACCAATGATGTGATGTGAAAAATGTGGCAAAAGAATAGTCGGTCGGCACAAGAAAGAAATAGTTCTTCACTATCCGCAGAAACCTGGAAAAAGATCGAAAACAACTTCGAGCTCGCATCGCAGCTACTCAAGCAGCAGAAAGAAATGAGCTAGAGTCTACGTATCGTATGAAGACGAGAGAAGTTTACCGTAGCGTGAGACGTGACAAGCGTAACTACATACATCAACGCATTAGCTGAAGAAGCAGAAGAGGCCTCAAATCGGTGTGCCAGCAGAACTCTTTACTGGTGACAAAGCCCAAAAACAACATCTGGTGAAAGATGTATATGGTTCCCTGTTCCATTCGGCTGAGGTGGAATAAACACTTCGCTTCTGTATGAAACCGTGTGTTGCGCATCCTATACCTGATGACCCGTCCGAAACAACAAATGCCCGAATTCGCAGCACACCTCCCAGTAGAGAGTAGAGATGGATTAAAACACTGAAAAACAACAAGGCGGTAGGACTGGACGGTATTCCTGCAGAGCTCTTACAAGCAGCACCAACCACATCAACTCAGAGAGTTGAGCCTGGAAGAGAGAGAGCCTGGAACTCTGAGTGCTTCCCAAAGGAGTGGAAAAAGGGAATGACCGTCAAGCTCCCGAAGAAAGCAGATTTGATGCAGTGTGAAAACTGGAAATGGTGGAATTCAATGGAGTTTGACATCCCAACTTAAACATCTGGACTACGCGGACGACGTATGCTTACTCAAGGGAAGAGAAACAAGCAGACATCGTGGGGCTGAAAATTCACACGGCAAAAATATAAATGATCAGCATCGGACGAAACTCATCCGTGCAAGACAATATTTCTGGACAACCGGTAGAGAAAGTAGAAGACTTCCAATCGCCAAAGGCGGAACAAAACAAGACGTCGACAGTCGTATTAAAAAGGCAAAGGCGGCTTTCGGAATGCTGTCCAAAATATGGACAAATAGTGCTATAAGCTTAAAGACCAAGCTGAGACTGTTCCGCTCCAATGTTGAATCCGTGCTTCTGTGCAGCAGGTAGAGAACACATGGGGCAGGACAGTCCAAAGGGAATCTGCACAGCTGGGAAAGAGTTCCAGAAACCGTACACAATGGCGCGTAGGAGTAGTAAAAGCCCTATGCCCTTAAGGGGATCACAACGGACTCATTAAGGTCTGAGGACCTAAATATGTATACATGTAGTATTTGTACAACATCACGCATCAAAGCTTGTCCCAACAAAAACTGCAAATAATATTGGGTGGACTCTACTATTTAGAGGAATAGATTTTCAACATCAACTTCTTGATTGTATTGACATAATCCAAGGATTTAACAACCATATAGAAAACGAAAGACCCCAGGTGCCGCGCACAAGTGTACGACGACTTCAAATGTGCGCTACTGTATGAAAATAGCTAGTGATCGGGCTAGCTGCCCAATACGCACTCTAAAACGTTCTTATCTCAGAACCTTTACAGAACTTATTAAAGTAATTTTAAATCCTACATTTAATTTGTATAGCAACAAATGAAAATAAAATTCTTAAGAAAAAAAATCTGAGAAATCAAATGCAAGAGTATAGAATTCAACTTACAGACTTTCCAACCGATGCAAATGAGATTCTTGGCATATGATGATTAAAAATTATACCACCAGTTTCAGTGTTTACCAAATTCAGTACCGGCATTTTGCAAATGAGGTCTGTTCGAAATGTACTGACAAATTTTTGTATCTTGTCTTGTAATTGGTGGCACTATGTTTGAACACAAGACGTGCCACAAGATAAGCTGTGTGTCCAACGGTAGGTAAGCAACTTTCAACTAAATTGATCACTTTGCGATCAGCCGACGTTTTAGAAGTAGTCTCCTGGACGTCAGGAACAGAAGAGGGGCAGACATGGGAATGGCCCCCGACCACCATCTGATGGTAGCTCTCGTAAGATTCTGCAGTTCGGAGATCCAAGAAAACACTCGAATGTCCAGGTTTAATACCGACAGACTAAAGGACCCATAGTTCGCCAACAAGTAGGGGACTATCTTTCCCAAGGACTGAGAACAATAAGCAGCAGTGAACCTACCTCCATCGAAGACCAATGATGTGATGTGAAAAATGTGGCAAAAGAATAGTCGGTCGGGCACAAGAAAGAAATAGTTCTTCACTATCCGCAGAAACATGGAAAAAGATCGAAAACAACTTCAAGCTCGCATCGCAGCTACTCAAGCAGCAGAAAGAAATGAGCTAGAGCCTACGTATCGTATGAAGACGAGAGAAGTTTACCGTAGCGTGAGACGTGACAAGCGTAACTACATACATCAACGCATTAGCTGAAGAAGCAGAAGAGGCCTCAAATCGGTGTGCCAGCAGAACTCTTTACTGGTGTACAAAGCCCAAAAACAACATCTGGTGAAAGATGTATATGGTTCCCTGTTCCATTCGGATGAGGTGGAATAAACACTTCGCTTCTGTATGAAACCGTGTGTTGCGCATCCTATACCTGATGACCCATCCGAACCAACAAATGCCCGAATTCGCAACACACCTCCCAGTAGAGAGTAGAGATGGATTAAAACACTGAAAAACAAAAAGGCGGTAGGACTGGACGGTATTCCTGCAGAGCTCTTACAAGCAGCACCAACCACATCAACTCAGAGAGTTGAGCCTGGAAGAGAGAGAGCCTGGAACTCTGAGTGCGTATGAGTAGTGAAGGCACTATGCCCTTAAGGGGATCACAACGGACTCATTAAGGTCTGAGGACCTAAATATGTATGCATGCATACTAATTTGTATATTCAATTAAATATATATACCTTATAGAATTTAAAAATACACAATATTCCAATAAAACAATGTACATACCTGAGATAACAATTTATGATGGAAGAAGGCGAGGAACAGATCGAGTTGCGACAGAATTTTACAAAAATGCACCATTTAATTTATTCGGAAAATATGCCAAAGTTTCAACCACATTTTTAATACCCTCTTCAAAGAAGCTCTGGTATTTCCGATACATAAGAAAGGAGACGCAAATGATCCAACAAATTATAGATGTATGTTCGCCAACAAGTAGGGGACTATCTTTCCCAAGGACTGAGAACAATAAGCAGCAGTGAACCTACCTCCATCGAAGACCAATGATGTGATGTGAAAAATGTGGCAAAAGAATAGTCGGTCGGCACAAGAAAGAAATAGTTCTTCACTATCCGCAGAAACCTGGAAAAAGATCGAAAACAACTTGGAGCTCGCATCGCAGCTACTCAAGCAGCAGAAAGAAATGAGCTAGAGTCTACGTATCGTATGAAGACGAGAGAAGTTTACCGTAGCGTGAGACGTGACAAGCGTAACTACATACATCAACGCATTAGCTGAAGAAGCAGAAGAGGCCTCAAATCGGTGTGCCAGCAGAACTCTTTACTGGTGACAAAGCCCAAAAACAACATCTGGTGAAAGATGTATATGGTTCCCTGTTCCATTCGGCTGAGGTGGAATAAACACTTCGCTTCTGTATGAAACCGTGTGTTGCGCATCCTATACCTGATGACCCGTCCGAAACAACAAATGCCCGAATTCGCAGCACACCTCCCAGTAGAGAGTAGAGATGGATTAAAACACTGAAAAACAACAAGGCGGTAGGACTGGACGGTATTCCTGCAGAGCTCTTACAAGCAGCACCAACCACATCAACTCAGAGAGTTGAGCCTGGAAGAGAGAGAGCCTGGAACTCTGAGTGCTTCCCAAAGGAGTGGAAAAAGGGAATGACCGTCAAGCTCCCGAAGAAAGCAGATTTGATGCAGTGTGAAAACTGGAAATGGTGGAATTCAATGGAGTTTGACATCCCAACTTAAACATCTGGACTACGCGGACGACGTATGCTTACTCAAGGGAAGAGAAACAAGCAGACATCGTGGGGCTGAAAATTCACACGGCAAAAATATAAATGATCAGCATCGGACGAAACTCATCCGTGCAAGACAATATTTCTGGACAACCGGTAGAGAAAGTAGAAGACTTCCAATCGCCAAAGGCGGAACAAAACAAGACGTCGACAGTCGTATTAAAAAGGCAAAGGCGGCTTTCGGAATGCTGTCCAAAATATGGACAAATAGTGCTATAAGCTTAAAGACCAAGCTGAGACTGTTCCGCTCCAATGTTGAATCCGTGCTTCTGTGCAGCAGGTAGAGAACACATGGGGCAGGACAGTCCAAAGGGAATCTGCACAGCTGGGAAAGAGTTCCAGAAACCGTACACAATGGCGCGTAGGAGTAGTAAAAGCCCTATGCCCTTAAGGGGATCACAACGGACTCATTAAGGTCTGAGGACCTAAATATGTATACATGTAGTATTTGTACAACATCACGCATCAAAGCTTGTCCCAACAAAAACTGCAAATAATATTGGGTGGACTCTACTATTTAGAGGAATAGATTTTCAACATCAACTTCTTGATTGTATTGACATAATCCAAGGATTTAACAACCATATAGAAAACGAAAGACCCCAGGTGCCGCGCACAAGTGTACGACGACTTCAAATGTGCGCTACTGTATGAAAATAGCTAGTGATCGGGCTAGCTGCCCAATACGCACTCTAAAACGTTCTTATCTCAGAACCTTTACAGAACTTATTAAAGTAATTTTAAATCCTACATTTAATTTGTATAGCAACAAATGAAAATAAAATTCTTAAGAAAAAAAATCTGAGAAATCAAATGCAAGAGTATAGAATTCAACTTACAGACTTTCCAACCGATGAGATTCTTGGCATATAATGATTAAAAATTATACCACCAGTTTCAGTGTTTACCAAATTCAGTACCGGCATTTTGCAAATGAGGTCTGTTCGAAATGTACTGACAAATTTTTGTATCTTGTCTTGTAATTGGTGGCACCATGTTTGAACACAAGACGTGCCACAAGATAAGCTGTGTGTCCAACGGTAGGTAAGCAACTTTCAACTAAATTGATCACTTTGCGATCAGCCGACGTTTTAGAAGTAGTCTCCTGGACGTCAGGAACAGAAGAGGGGCAGACATGGGAATGGCCCCCGACCACCATCTGATGGTAGCTCTCGTAAGATTCTGCAGTTCGGAGATCCAAGAAAACACTCGAATGTCCAGGTTTAATACCGACAGACTAAAGGACCCATAGTTCGCCAACAAGTAGGGGACTATCTTTCCCAAGGACTGAGAACAATAAGCAGCAGTGAACCTACCTCCATCGAAGACCAATGATGTGATGTGAAAAATGTGGCAAAAGAATAGTCGGTCGGGCACAAGAAAGAAATAGTTCTTCACTATCCGCAGAAACATGGAAAAAGATCGAAAACAACTTCGAGCTCGCATCGCAGCTACTCAAGCAGCAGAAAGAAATGAGCTAGAGCCTACGTATCGTATGAAGACGAGAGAAGTTTACCGTAGCGTGAGAAGTGACAAGCGTAACTACATACATCAACGCATTAGCTGAAGAAGCAGAAGAGGCCTCAAATCGGTGTGCCAGCAGAACTCTTTACTGGTGACAAAGCCCAAAAACAACATCTGGTGAAAGATGTATATGGTTCCCTGTTCCATTCGGATGAGGTGGAATAAACACTTCGCTTCTGTATGAAACCGTGTGTTGCGCATCCTATACCTGATGACCCATCCGAACCAACAAATGCCCGAATTCGCAACACACCTCCCAGTAGAGAGTAGAGATGGATTAAAACACTGAAAAACAAAAAGGCGGTAGGACTGGACGGTATTCCTGCAGAGCTCTTACAAGCAGCACCAACCACATCAACTCAGAGAGTTGAGCCTGGAAGAGAGAGAGCCTGGAACTCTGAGTGCGTATGAGTAGTGAAGGCACTATGCCCTTAAGGGGATCACAACGGACTCATTAAGGTCTGAGGACCTAAATATGTATGCATGCATACTAATTTGTATATTCAATTAAATATATATACCTTATGGAATTTAAAAATACACAATATTCCAATAAAACAATGTACATACCTGAGATAACAATTTATGATGGATGAAGGCGAGGAACAGATCGAGTTGCGACAGAATTTTACAAAAATGCACCATTTAATTTATTCGGAAAATATGCCAAAGTTTCAACCACATTTTTAATACCCTCTTCAAAGAAGCTCTGGTATTTCCGATACATAAGAAAGGAGACGCAAATGATCCAACAAATTATAGATGTATCTTATTTACAAATTCCATACCAAGAATCTTTACAGCAGTGCTACTCTCAACAAAATCGGTGGACGAAAATCAGCTCCACAATCTTATACCGTCAACGAAAATTAAACATCTTCTTTGTAGATTTAAAGGCAGTTTTTGACACAATAGATAGAAACGCACTCTACCTACTTAAAATTAAATCAACTGGGTATATCGACAAAAATGCTTAGAATAATAAAAAAGCTGTACAACATACATACTGTCAGCAGTATGGGGTGGAACAAAAGCATCAGAATGATTTGAAACACAAACTGGATTGAAACAATAATGTTTATTAAGAGCCATTTTATTTGTGCTTTTCATAGATGATGACAGCTTGTCTACCTGCCGGAGTCAACTATTGCTGAGTCACCTGAAAGTTTACAGTTGATGATAAATAAGTTTAACGAATATTGCAATTTGTGGAACCTTATTATAAATCTTGATGAATCGAAAGTTATGAGAAATGGTATTGCGGTCGAGTAAATATTGAAAATTATTTAAAAAAAAAATCTTTATTTTGTAATTGCCGGGTAATATCCTTAATCTACCAGTTTCGTAACTTCGGTTAATATAAAAAGAATAAGTGTTGGGTGTGATGATGTAGATAAACAAACATTAACGGAATGTTTTTAAATCCAATTAAATAAAAAAAAACCTAGAAAACATGTTAACAGGAGAAAAATAGAAACCTATTCGTTAAATAAGTTTTGTTTTTGTTTTGTAGTAACACCAATAAAAAGGTATATAGGAAAAAAGTAATTTTTTTTTCTAAAAAGAAAGGCTCAACAAAAATTAAGAAATACTCCTCCTCGCTCGCTTGGATTGTCTTTATTTACTGCACTGCTTTCAATTTAACTTCAAACACCAATGTACTGTTTGGTGGGGTTGTTGGTGGGAATCCTTGAGCACCGTAGGCCATATGTGCTGGGCAAGTGATGCGTCTCTTTCCTCTAACCTTCATGCCTACTACACCAACATCTCACCTATTGCTGACTTCGCCGCGACCCAAACCAAACTTGAATGGACCGCCTTGTTTGAGACTGGCAAATACTTTGTTGTTTAACTTGAGACGACCTTCATAACAGACGTCCGCCCTTTTGCCTGTTTTTGCCACGGGTCCGTAACTCACGCGAATGCCTTTAACTTCCACACCACCTCCCTTTTGCTTTTGGGCTCCTTGTTGTTGCCTTCTTTCTTGTCTTTTTTCTGCTTGCTCTCTTTCTTTTGTGGTTCGACGCCGTTTTACTTGGGCTTCACTCGTCTTCACTTTCGACTTCTTCATCATCGTCGTCGTCGTCGTCGTAACCATCATCTTCGTCATCATTGCATCTGGCTCACCATTGAAATCGCTGTCATCTTTTTCATCATCGTCGTCATTTTCTTCGGCTACCGCCTCTGTGGCTATTTTGCCAGATTTGCTGTTTTTGGCTTATGCATCAGATTTATTTAGCTTCTTTGACAAAGCCATCATCTCTTCCATTGCATCGGATTCCTCATCGGATAAATCTTCCATTTGGTCACTTAGATCTGTGATATATCTAGAAATGTGAATTATTCCATCGCCTTGACTCTGGAGAGAAATTTCATCGCATTCGTTGAAGTTCAAATCTAACATAACTTGTTCGGCGGTGTTCTTGCCTAGAGTACCTACAAATCAAATATTTGATGTTCTCGTATGTGAGGAAAAGCTGGATGGGTCCATCGCTGCGCGAGGTAACATCAAGAGCGGCTTCAAAAATTGTTTAAATGCAACTTAATTTACAAATCTGATAGCACGCGAAGTGGTCGAAAGCTACAAATACCTTCTAATAGATGTGACTCTAACCTAAAAAAAACTAATATTAGTTGGACTCTACTATTCTTACTTATTTAAGTCATTTTAAATCCTATATTTTAATTGTATATTAACAAATAAAAATAAATATCTTAAGAAAAAAAAAATCCGAGAAATCAATATGGAAGAGTATAAAATTTAACTTACAGAGTCTCCAACCGATGTAAATGAGATTCTTGGCATATTGGATTAAAAATTATATAACCAGTTTCTTTGTTTAACAAATTCAGTGCCTTGGTGCTCACATTAAAAATTACATTGGTACCGGCATTTTGCAAATAAGGTCTGTCCGAACTGTACTGACAAATTTTTTTATCTTGTCTTGTAATTGGTGGCACCATGTTTTAACACGAGACGTGCCCAAAGATAGGCGAGCAACTTCCATATAACATGATAAACAGAAAACAAAGTTACATATTAGACGGGTATTGGGCTTTTACCCCAGACGTCACGCAAAAATAAAAAAAAAAATGATGACAAAAAAAAAATTGCAGCTCTCTAGTTCGAAGAAAGTCAAAAGCTTACAAATAGAAATTAATGAATATTTAGTGCTTAATCAGTTGGCTTTCAACTAAAAATTAACATAATAATACATTTAAACCGTTAATATAAAAAAATATACACTTTTTTGCAAAAATACTGAATATGGTATGCGTTGTTTGTTTACATTCTTCGAACAAGATTTACCGTTTTCTTTTTTTTCCATTTTTGTGTGAAAGAGAAGCGACAAAGACAAATGCGTTAAAAGCCTAATTACACGGCGCATATTTAGTTGCGCATGTATGAAGTGCAAAAGAGAGAGGAAATAAAAAATTCATACAATTTTATTCTTTTTCTACTTTGCACTTCATACATGCGCAACTAAACATGAGGAAGTGTAATATTGGTCTTAGGTCTTTGACATTTTTTCTGTGACGCCAGTCATCTTTCTCAGCCCGAACGTCCGTACGTCAGTTTTGGATTTGGAGAAGGCATTTTTGTATTGAAAACAACAATGCAACAGAAATTTACAAAAAAATATCATCTTTCGTTCGTCCGAACGTCAGTTTGGATTTGGAAATAATATTTTTTTATTGAAAACAACAATGCAACAGAAATTACAACATAAAAATGTCTCCTCCAAATCCAAAACAAGGTATACTCATTAATTTTTGACAGTTTTTCTGTGACGCCATAGTCATCATTCTCAGTCCGAACGTCAGTTTTGGATTTGGAAAAAACATTTTTTAGTTGAAAACAACAACAATGCAACTGAAATTTACAACAACAAAATGCCTTCTCCAAATCCAAAACAAGGTATACCTACTCAGTAGATTTTTGACAGCTTTTTTTGTGACTTCTCATAGGCAGTTCGTATGAACGTCAGTTTTGGATTTGGAGAAGACATTTTTTCATTGAAAACAACAACAAATTTGTTAGGAACATTAAAGGCTTCCAAATTAATTTAATTTTAATCACTAATAGATGTGGTATTTAAAAAAAATTGAGACAAAAAGTGAAGAAAAAAAAAAGACTTCACTAAATGTCGCTTATTATTTATGTGTTTGAACAAAAAGAAAAGGCACTCAAATTATAGAAAATGTTAAAACAAACAACGTGTAATTTTATTGTTGCCAACGCAACATGTTAGAGTCAAGATATTTGCCAAAAACTAAATTTTGCTTGTGTTTTCGATAGGACATGCATGTGTTCAAGCTGGGGTACCTCGACTTTTATTAGTCGTGACGGGTTTGTTTTTTCTTAAAATTGTGGGGAATGAATAGAACTAATAAATTAGTAAAAACAATGTATACCACAATATTAGATTTTGTTGATATAATTACGAAAAAGTGTAATTTTAAAACGAAGAACTGACTTTGACTAGCTGCATTTTTGTACGGATGTATTTGAACCAAAAGAAATTGCACTTTATTGAAAGAAAATATTATCATGAACCATTTGATTTTTAGTTTTTGGCGTCATGGCATACTGGAAGCGAAATATTAGCAAAAAACAAAAAAATGCATTTTTGTATATAACTTTGGTAAGAATAGATGTCAGGTGGTGCAAATTTGAGTTTAAGCTTTTCAAATAAACCCCTATCGGCCCATGACAAAAAAAAACTGACAGTGCCTCTCCGCGCAAGGTCAAATTAACTGAACTAATGTCGTTCTTATTGAATAGAATAGGGAATTCAACAAATATTGATAAACGTTTGCAATTGCGTAACAGCCAAGCAAAGACAAATTTGTATTGAGTAAAAACAAAAACGACTATCTACAACGAACTGCACGTAACCTGGCAACAAAGAGAAACCCAATTGAGGCAGTTACAAATTTTAAAAAGGTTAAGGACACAAATGTGGAAACAACATTAATGGAATCATATTGAGATAGCACTTCAGGAAGTTGCTCATCCAAAATACATTGATCATGTCCATACAGTTTGATTCTACTTGCTGAATCACCTCAAAGCTTACAGTTGATGATAAATAAGTTAAACGAATATTGCAATTTGGGGAACCTTATTATAAATCTGGATAAATAGAAAGTTATGATAGCAGGATGTACGAGAGGAAGATGTTCACAAGGAGAGAAATGGTATTGGGGTCTAGTGAATATTGAAGTGGTCAAAAGCTACAAATACCTTGGAATAGATGTGACTCCAACCTACAATATTAAACAACATCTCGCATCAAAGCTTGTCCCAACAAAAACTGCAAATAATATTGGGTGGGCTCTACTATTTAGAGGAATAGATTTTCAACATCAACTTCTTGATTGTATTGACATAATCCAAGGATTTAACAACCATATAGAAAACGAAAGACCCCAGGTGCCGCGCACAAGTGTACGACGACTTCAAATGTGCGCTACTGTATGAAAATAGCTAGTGATCGGGCTAGCTGCCCAATACGCACTCTAAAACGTTCTTATCTCAGAACCTTTACAGAACTTATTAAAGTAATTTTAAATCCTACATTTAATTTGTATAGCAACAAATGAAAATAAAATTCTTAAGAAAAAAAATCTGAGAAATCAAATGCAAGAGTATAGAATTCAACTTACAGACTTTCCAACCGATGCAAATGAGATTCTTGGCATATGATGATTAAAAATTATATCACCAGTTTCAGTGTTTACCAAATTCAGTACCGGCATTTTGCAAATGAGGTCTGTCCGAAATGTACTGACAAATTTTTGTATCTTGTCTTGTAATTGGTGGCACCATGTTTGAACACAAGACGTGCCACAAGATAAGCTGTGTGTCCAACGGTAGGTAAGCAACTTCCAACTAAATTGATCACTTTGCGATCAGCCGACGTTTTAGAAGTAGTCTCCTGGACGTCAGGAACAGAAGAGGGGCAGACATGGGAATGGCCCCCGACCACCATCTGACGGTAGCTCTCGTAAGATTCTGCAGTTCGGAGATCCAAGAAAACACTCGAATGCCCAGGTTTAATACCGACAGACTAAAGGACCCATAGTTCGCCAACAAGTAGGGGACTATCTTTCCCAAGGACTGAGAACAATAAGCAGCAGTGAACCTACCTCCATCGAAGACCAATGATGTGATGTGAAAAATGTGGCAAAAGAATAGTCGGTCGGCACAAGAAAGAAATAGTTCTTCACTATCCGCAGAAACCTGGAAAAAGATCGAAAACAACTTCGAGCTCGCATCGCAGCTACTCAAGCAGCAGAAAGAAATGAGCTAGAGTCTACGTATCGTATGAAGACGAGAGAAGTTTACCGTAGCGTGAGACGTGACAAGCGTAACTACATACATCAACGCATTAGCTGAAGAAGCAGAAGAGGCCTCAAATCGGTGTGCCAGCAGAACTCTTTACTGGTGTACAAAGCCCAAAAACAACATCTGGTGAAAGATGTATATGGTTCCCTGTTCCATTCGGATGAGGTGGAATAAACACTTCGCTTCTGTATGAAACCGTGTGTTGCGCATCCTATACCTGATGACCCGTCCGAAACAACAAATGCCCGAATTCGCAGCACACCTCCCAGTAGAGAGTAGAGATGGATTAAAACACTGAAAAACAACAAGGCGGTAGGACTGGACGCTATTCCTGCAGAGCTCTTACAAGCAGCACCAAACACATCAACTCAGAGAGTTGAGCCTGGAAGAGAGAGAGCCTGGAACTCTGAGTGCGTATGAGTAGTGAAGGCACTATGCCCTTAAGGGGATCACAACGGACTCATTAAGGTCTGAGGACCTAAATATGTATGCATGCATACTAATTTGTATATTCAATTAAATATATATACCTTATAGAATTTAAAAATACACAATATTCCAATAAAACAATGTACATACCTGAGATAACAATTTATGATGGAAGGAGGCGAGGAACAGATCGAGTTGCGACAGAATTTTACAAAAATGCACCATTTAATTTATTCGGAAAATATGCCAAAGTTTCAACCACATTTTTAATACCCTCTTCAAAGAAGCTCTGGTATTTCCGATACATAAGAAAGGAGACGCAAATGATCCAACAAATTATAGATGTATGTTCGCCAACAAGTAGGGGACTATCTTTCCCAAGGACTGAGAACAATAAGCAGCAGTGAACCTACCTCCATCGAAGACCAATGATGTGATGTGAAAAATGTGGCAAAAGAATAGTCGGTCGGCACAAGAAAGAAATAGTTCTTCACTATCCGCAGAAACCTGGAAAAAGATCGAAAACAACTTCGAGCTCGCATCGCAGCTACTCAAGCAGCAGAAAGAAATGAGCTAGAGTCTACGTATCGTATGAAGACGAGAGAAGTTTACCGTAGCGTGAGACGTGACAAGCGTAACTACATACATCAACGCATTAGCTGAAGAAGCAGAAGAGGCCTCAAATCGGTGTGCCAGCAGAACTCTTTACTGGTGACAAAGCCCAAAAACAACATCTGGTGAAAGATGTATATGGTTCCCTGTTCCATTCGGCTGAGGTGGAATAAACACTTCGCTTCTGTATGAAACCGTGTGTTGCGCATCCTATACCTGATGACCCGTCCGAAACAACAAATGCCCGAATTCGCAGCACACCTCCCAGTAGAGAGTAGAGATGGATTAAAACACTGAAAAACAACAAGGCGGTAGGACTGGACGGTATTCCTGCAGAGCTCTTACAAGCAGCACCAACCACATCAACTCAGAGAGTTGAGCCTGGAAGAGAGAGAGCCTGGAACTCTGAGTGCTTCCCAAAGGAGTGGAAAAAGGGAATGACCGTCAAGCTCCCGAAGAAAGCAGATTTGATGCAGTGTGAAAACTGGAAATGGTGGAATTCAATGGAGTTTGACATCCCAACTTAAACATCTGGACTACGCGGACGACGTATGCTTACTCAAGGGAAGAGAAACAAGCAGACATCGTGGGGCTGAAAATTCACACGGCAAAAATATAAATGATCAGCATCGGACGAAACTCATCCGTGCAAGACAATATTTCTGGACAACCGGTAGAGAAAGTAGAAGACTTCCAATCGCCAAAGGCGGAACAAAACAAGACGTCGACAGTCGTATTAAAAAGGCAAAGGCGGCTTTCGGAATGCTGTCCAAAATATGGACAAATAGTGCTATAAGCTTAAAGACCAAGCTGAGACTGTTCCGCTCCAATGTTGAATCCGTGCTTCTGTGCAGCAGGTAGAGAACACATGGGGCAGGACAGTCCAAAGGGAATCTGCACAGCTGGGAAAGAGTTCCAGAAACCGTACACAATGGCGCGTAGGAGTAGTAAAAGCCCTATGCCCTTAAGGGGATCACAACGGACTCATTAAGGTCTGAGGACCTAAATATGTATACATGTAGTATTTGTACAACATCACGCATCAAAGCTTGTCCCAACAAAAACTGCAAATAATATTGGGTGGACTCTACTATTTAGAGGAATAGATTTTCAACATCAACTTCTTGATTGTATTGACATAATCCAAGGATTTAACAACCATATAGAAAACGAAAGACCCCAGGTGCCGCGCACAAGTGTACGACGACTTCAAATGTGCGCTACTGTATGAAAATAGCTAGTGATCGGGCTAGCTGCCCAATACGCACTCTAAAACGTTCTTATCTCAGAACCTTTACAGAACTTATTAAAGTAATTTTAAATCCTACATTTAATTTGTATAGCAACAAATGAAAATAAAATTCTTAAGAAAAAAAATCTGAGAAATCAAATGCAAGAGTATAGAATTCAACTTACAGACTTTCCAACCGATGCAAATGAGATTCTTGGCATATGATGATTAAAAATTATACCACCAGTTTCAGTGTTTACCAAATTCAGTACCGGCATTTTGCAAATGAGGTCTGTTCGAAATGTACTGACAAATTTTTGTATCTTGTCTTGTAATTGGTGGCACTATGTTTGAACACAAGACGTGCCACAAGATAAGCTGTGTGTCCAACGGTAGGTAAGCAACTTTCAACTAAATTGATCACTTTGCGATCAGCCGACGTTTTAGAAGTAGTCTCCTGGACGTCAGGAACAGAAGAGGGGCAGACATGGGAATGGCCCCCGACCACCATCTGATGGTAGCTCTCGTAAGATTCTGCAGTTCGGAGATCCAAGAAAACACTCGAATGTCCAGGTTTAATACCGACAGACTAAAGGACCCATAGTTCGCCAACAAGTAGGGGACTATCTTTCCCAAGGACTGAGAACAATAAGCAGCAGTGAACCTACCTCCATCGAAGACCAATGATGTGATGTGAAAAATGTGGCAAAAGAATAGTCGGTCGGGCACAAGAAAGAAATAGTTCTTCACTATCCGCAGAAACATGGAAAAAGATCGAAAACAACTTCAAGCTCGCATCGCAGCTACTCAAGCAGCAGAAAGAAATGAGCTAGAGCCTACGTATCGTATGAAGACGAGAGAAGTTTACCGTAGCGTGAGACGTGACAAGCGTAACTACATACATCAACGCATTAGCTGAAGAAGCAGAAGAGGCCTCAAATCGGTGTGCCAGCAGAACTCTTTACTGGTGTACAAAGCCCAAAAACAACATCTGGTGAAAGATGTATATGGTTCCCTGTTCCATTCGGATGAGGTGGAATAAACACTTCGCTTCTGTATGAAACCGTGTGTTGCGCATCCTATACCTGATGACCCATCCGAACCAACAAATGCCCGAATTCGCAACACACCTCCCAGTAGAGAGTAGAGATGGATTAAAACACTGAAAAACAAAAAGGCGGTAGGACTGGACGGTATTCCTGCAGAGCTCTTACAAGCAGCACCAACCACATCAACTCAGAGAGTTGAGCCTGGAAGAGAGAGAGCCTGGAACTCTGAGTGCGTATGAGTAGTGAAGGCACTATGCCCTTAAGGGGATCACAACGGACTCATTAAGGTCTGAGGACCTAAATATGTATGCATGCATACTAATTTGTATATTCAATTAAATATATATACCTTATAGAATTTAAAAATACACAATATTCCAATAAAACAATGTACATACCTGAGATAACAATTTATGATGGAAGAAGGCGAGGAACAGATCGAGTTGCGACAGAATTTTACAAAAATGCACCATTTAATTTATTCGGAAAATATGCCAAAGTTTCAACCACATTTTTAATACCCTCTTCAAAGAAGCTCTGGTATTTCCGATACATAAGAAAGGAGACGCAAATGATCCAACAAATTATAGATGTATGTTCGCCAACAAGTAGGGGACTATCTTTCCCAAGGACTGAGAACAATAAGCAGCAGTGAACCTACCTCCATCGAAGACCAATGATGTGATGTGAAAAATGTGGCAAAAGAATAGTCGGTCGGCACAAGAAAGAAATAGTTCTTCACTATCCGCAGAAACCTGGAAAAAGATCGAAAACAACTTGGAGCTCGCATCGCAGCTACTCAAGCAGCAGAAAGAAATGAGCTAGAGTCTACGTATCGTATGAAGACGAGAGAAGTTTACCGTAGCGTGAGACGTGACAAGCGTAACTACATACATCAACGCATTAGCTGAAGAAGCAGAAGAGGCCTCAAATCGGTGTGCCAGCAGAACTCTTTACTGGTGACAAAGCCCAAAAACAACATCTGGTGAAAGATGTATATGGTTCCCTGTTCCATTCGGCTGAGGTGGAATAAACACTTCGCTTCTGTATGAAACCGTGTGTTGCGCATCCTATACCTGATGACCCGTCCGAAACAACAAATGCCCGAATTCGCAGCACACCTCCCAGTAGAGAGTAGAGATGGATTAAAACACTGAAAAACAACAAGGCGGTAGGACTGGACGGTATTCCTGCAGAGCTCTTACAAGCAGCACCAACCACATCAACTCAGAGAGTTGAGCCTGGAAGAGAGAGAGCCTGGAACTCTGAGTGCTTCCCAAAGGAGTGGAAAAAGGGAATGACCGTCAAGCTCCCGAAGAAAGCAGATTTGATGCAGTGTGAAAACTGGAAATGGTGGAATTCAATGGAGTTTGACATCCCAACTTAAACATCTGGACTACGCGGACGACGTATGCTTACTCAAGGGAAGAGAAACAAGCAGACATCGTGGGGCTGAAAATTCACACGGCAAAAATATAAATGATCAGCATCGGACGAAACTCATCCGTGCAAGACAATATTTCTGGACAACCGGTAGAGAAAGTAGAAGACTTCCAATCGCCAAAGGCGGAACAAAACAAGACGTCGACAGTCGTATTAAAAAGGCAAAGGCGGCTTTCGGAATGCTGTCCAAAATATGGACAAATAGTGCTATAAGCTTAAAGACCAAGCTGAGACTGTTCCGCTCCAATGTTGAATCCGTGCTTCTGTGCAGCAGGTAGAGAACACATGGGGCAGGACAGTCCAAAGGGAATCTGCACAGCTGGGAAAGAGTTCCAGAAACCGTACACAATGGCGCGTAGGAGTAGTAAAAGCCCTATGCCCTTAAGGGGATCACAACGGACTCATTAAGGTCTGAGGACCTAAATATGTATACATGTAGTATTTGTACAACATCACGCATCAAAGCTTGTCCCAACAAAAACTGCAAATAATATTGGGTGGACTCTACTATTTAGAGGAATAGATTTTCAACATCAACTTCTTGATTGTATTGACATAATCCAAGGATTTAACAACCATATAGAAAACGAAAGACCCCAGGTGCCGCGCACAAGTGTACGACGACTTCAAATGTGCGCTACTGTATGAAAATAGCTAGTGATCGGGCTAGCTGCCCAATACGCACTCTAAAACGTTCTTATCTCAGAACCTTTACAGAACTTATTAAAGTAATTTTAAATCCTACATTTAATTTGTATAGCAACAAATGAAAATAAAATTCTTAAGAAAAAAAATCTGAGAAATCAAATGCAAGAGTATAGAATTCAACTTACAGACTTTCCAACCGATGAGATTCTTGGCATATAATGATTAAAAATTATACCACCAGTTTCAGTGTTTACCAAATTCAGTACCGGCATTTTGCAAATGAGGTCTGTTCGAAATGTACTGACAAATTTTTGTATCTTGTCTTGTAATTGGTGGCACCATGTTTGAACACAAGACGTGCCACAAGATAAGCTGTGTGTCCAACGGTAGGTAAGCAACTTTCAACTAAATTGATCACTTTGCGATCAGCCGACGTTTTAGAAGTAGTCTCCTGGACGTCAGGAACAGAAGAGGGGCAGACATGGGAATGGCCCCCGACCACCATCTGATGGTAGCTCTCGTAAGATTCTGCAGTTCGGAGATCCAAGAAAACACTCGAATGTCCAGGTTTAATACCGACAGACTAAAGGACCCATAGTTCGCCAACAAGTAGGGGACTATCTTTCCCAAGGACTGAGAACAATAAGCAGCAGTGAACCTACCTCCATCGAAGACCAATGATGTGATGTGAAAAATGTGGCAAAAGAATAGTCGGTCGGGCACAAGAAAGAAATAGTTCTTCACTATCCGCAGAAACATGGAAAAAGATCGAAAACAACTTCGAGCTCGCATCGCAGCTACTCAAGCAGCAGAAAGAAATGAGCTAGAGCCTACGTATCGTATGAAGACGAGAGAAGTTTACCGTAGCGTGAGAAGTGACAAGCGTAACTACATACATCAACGCATTAGCTGAAGAAGCAGAAGAGGCCTCAAATCGGTGTGCCAGCAGAACTCTTTACTGGTGACAAAGCCCAAAAACAACATCTGGTGAAAGATGTATATGGTTCCCTGTTCCATTCGGATGAGGTGGAATAAACACTTCGCTTCTGTATGAAACCGTGTGTTGCGCATCCTATACCTGATGACCCATCCGAACCAACAAATGCCCGAATTCGCAACACACCTCCCAGTAGAGAGTAGAGATGGATTAAAACACTGAAAAACAAAAAGGCGGTAGGACTGGACGGTATTCCTGCAGAGCTCTTACAAGCAGCACCAACCACATCAACTCAGAGAGTTGAGCCTGGAAGAGAGAGAGCCTGGAACTCTGAGTGCGTATGAGTAGTGAAGGCACTATGCCCTTAAGGGGATCACAACGGACTCATTAAGGTCTGAGGACCTAAATATGTATGCATGCATACTAATTTGTATATTCAATTAAATATATATACCTTATGGAATTTAAAAATACACAATATTCCAATAAAACAATGTACATACCTGAGATAACAATTTATGATGGATGAAGGCGAGGAACAGATCGAGTTGCGACAGAATTTTACAAAAATGCACCATTTAATTTATTCGGAAAATATGCCAAAGTTTCAACCACATTTTTAATACCCTCTTCAAAGAAGCTCTGGTATTTCCGATACATAAGAAAGGAGACGCAAATGATCCAACAAATTATAGATGTATCTTATTTACAAATTCCATACCAAGAATCTTTACAGCAGTGCTACTCTCAACAAAATCGGTGGACGAAAATCAGCTCCACAATCTTATACCGTCAACGAAAATTAAACATCTTCTTTGTAGATTTAAAGGCAGTTTTTGACACAATAGATAGAAACGCACTCTACCTACTTAAAATTAAATCAACTGGGTATATCGACAAAAATGCTTAGAATAATAAAAAAGCTGTACAACATACATACTGTCAGCAGTATGGGGTGGAACAAAAGCATCAGAATGATTTGAAACACAAACTGGATTGAAACAATAATGTTTATTAAGAGCCATTTTATTTGTGCTTTTCATAGATGATGACAGCTTGTCTACCTGCCGGAGTCAACTATTGCTGAGTCACCTGAAAGTTTACAGTTGATGATAAATAAGTTTAACGAATATTGCAATTTGTGGAACCTTATTATAAATCTTGATGAATCGAAAGTTATGAGAAATGGTATTGCGGTCGAGTAAATATTGAAAATTATTTAAAAAAAAAATCTTTATTTTGTAATTGCCGGGTAATATCCTTAATCTACCAGTTTCGTAACTTCGGTTAATATAAAAAGAATAAGTGTTGGGTGTGATGATGTAGATAAACAAACATTAACGGAATGTTTTTAAATCCAATTAAATAAAAAAAAACCTAGAAAACATGTTAACAGGAGAAAAATAGAAACCTATTCGTTAAATAAGTTTTGTTTTTGTTTTGTAGTAACACCAATAAAAAGGTATATAGGAAAAAAGTAATTTTTTTTTCTAAAAAGAAAGGCTCAACAAAAATTAAGAAATACTCCTCCTCGCTCGCTTGGATTGTCTTTATTTACTGCACTGCTTTCAATTTAACTTCAAACACCAATGTACTGTTTGGTGGGGTTGTTGGTGGGAATCCTTGAGCACCGTAGGCCATATGTGCTGGACAAGTGATGCGTCTCTTTCCTCTAACCTTCATGCCTACTACACCAACATCTCACCTATTGCTGACTTCGCCGCGACCCAAACCAAACTTGAATGGACCGCCTTGTTTGAGACTGGCAAATACTTTGTTGTTTAACTTGAGACGACCTTCATAACAGACGTCCGCCCTTTTGCCTGTTTTTGCCACGGGTCCGTAACTCACGCGAATGCCTTTAACTTCCACACCACCTCCCTTTTGCTTTTGGGCTCCTTGTTGTTGCCTTCTTTCTTGTCTTTTTTCTGCTTGCTCTCTTTCTTTTGTGGTTCGACGCCGTTTTACTTGGGCTTCACTCGTCTTCACTTTCGACTTCTTCATCATCGTCGTCGTCGTCGTCGTAACCATCATCTTCGTCATCATTGCATCTGGCTCACCATTGAAATCGCTGTCATCTTTTTCATCATCGTCGTCATTTTCTTCGGCTACCGCCTCTGTGGCTATTTTGCCAGATTTGCTGTTTTTGGCTTATGCATCAGATTTATTTAGCTTCTTTGACAAAGCCATCATCTCTTCCATTGCATCGGATTCCTCATCGGATAAATCTTCCATTTGGTCACTTAGATCTGTGATATATCTAGAAATGTGAATTATTCCATCGCCTTGACTCTGGAGAGAAATTTCATCGCATTCGTTGAAGTTCAAATCTAACATAACTTGTTCGGCGGTGTTCTTGCCTAGAGTACCTACAAATCAAATATTTGATGTTCTCGTATGTGAGGAAAAGCTGGATGGGTCCATCGCTGCGCGAGGTAACATCAAGAGCGGCTTCAAAAATTGTTTAAATGCAACTTAATTTACAAATCTGATAGCACGCGAAGTGGTCGAAAGCTACAAATACCTTCTAATAGATGTGACTCTAACCTAAAAAAAACTAATATTAGTTGGACTCTACTATTCTTACTTATTTAAGTCATTTTAAATCCTATATTTTAATTGTATATTAACAAATAAAAATAAATATCTTAAGAAAAAAAAAATCCGAGAAATCAATATGGAAGAGTATAAAATTTAACTTACAGAGTCTCCAACCGATGTAAATGAGATTCTTGGCATATTGGATTAAAAATTATATAACCAGTTTCTTTGTTTAACAAATTCAGTGCCTTGGTGCTCACATTAAAAATTACATTGGTACCGGCATTTTGCAAATAAGGTCTGTCCGAACTGTACTGACAAATTTTTTTATCTTGTCTTGTAATTGGTGGCACCATGTTTTAACACGAGACGTGCCCAAAGATAGGCGAGCAACTTCCATATAACATGATAAACAGAAAACAAAGTTACATATTAGACGGGTATTGGGCTTTTACCCCAGACGTCACGCAAAAATAAAAAAAAAAATGATGACAAAAAAAAAATTGCAGCTCTCTAGTTCGAAGAAAGTCAAAAGCTTACAAATAGAAATTAATGAATATTTAGTGCTTAATCAGTTGGCTTTCAACTAAAAATTAACATAATAATACATTTAAACCGTTAATATAAAAAAATATACACTTTTTTGCAAAAATACTGAATATGGTATGCGTTGTTTGTTTACATTCTTCGAACAAGATTTACCGTTTTCTTTTTTTTCCATTTTTGTGTGAAAGAGAAGCGACAAAGACAAATGCGTTAAAAGCCTAATTACACGGCGCATATTTAGTTGCGCATGTATGAAGTGCAAAAGAGAGAGGAAATAAAAAATTCATACAATTTTATTCTTTTTCTCCTTTGCACTTCATACATGCGCAACTAAACATGAGGAAGTGTAATATTGGTCTTAGGTCTTTGACATTTTTTCTGTGACGCCAGTCATCTTTCTCAGCCCGAACGTCCGTACGTCAGTTTTGGATTTGGAGAAGGCATTTTTGTATTGAAAACAACAATGCAACAGAAATTTACAAAAAAATATCATCTTTCGTTCGTCCGAACGTCAGTTTGGATTTGGAAATAATATTTTTTTATTGAAAACAACAATGCAACAGAAATTACAACATAAAAATGTCTCCTCCAAATCCAAAACAAGGTATACTCATTAATTTTTGACAGTTTTTCTGTGACGCCATAGTCATCATTCTCAGTCCGAACGTCAGTTTTGGATTTGGAAAAGACATTTTTTAGTTGAAAACAACAACAATGCAACTGAAATTTACAACAACAAAATGCCTTCTCCAAATCCAAAACAAGGTATACCTACTCAGTAGATTTTTGACAGCTTTTTTTGTGACTTCTCATAGGCAGTTCGTCCGAACGTCAGTTTTGGATTTGGAGAAGACATTTTTTCATTGAAAACAACAACAAATTTGTTAGGAACATTAAAGGCTTCCAAATTAATTTAATTTTAATCACTAATAGATGTGATATTTAAAAAAGAATTAAGACAAAAAGTGAAGTAAAAAAAGGACTTTACCTAAAAATATGCCAAAGTTTCAACCACATACGCCAAAATTTATTTACACAGCGTCATATGAGAGTACCCACACCAAATGCGATTACGCGCAAAACATTTTTCATATAAAAATCGTGTCGCACATGTCGTGACGCACTATCGCAAATTATTTTCAAGTATTTCGAAACTCACCAAAAATTATCGACACCTGGAACGAACATATTGCAACCCATACATATTTTCAAATTAACTGCCAATTTTAAATTTAACCGCCAAATTAAGTCACCAAAGTGGTGAATTGACGGTTTCGGCTAAGTATGCGTGTTTTTACGCATACTTAGCCGAAACGGTCAATTTGAGCTTGTAGGCAAATCTGTGTGACGTCAGAAGTTTCCTATCTCCTTATACGTATCTCTGTTTCTCAGCCCGAACGTCCGTACTTCAGTTTTGGATTTGGAGAAGGCATTTTTGTATTGAAAACAACAATGCAACAGAAATTTACAAAAAAATATCATCTTTCTGATAGGCAGTTCGTCCGAACGTCAGTTTGGATTTGGAAATAATATTTTTTTTATTGAAAACAACAATGCAACAGAAATTACAACAAAAAAATGTCTCCTCCAAATCCAAAACAAGGTATACTCATTAATTTTTGACAGTTTTTCTGTGACGCCATAGTCATCTTTCTCAGTCCGAACGTCAGTTTTGGATTTGGAAAAGACATTTTTTAGTTGAAAACAACAACAATGCAACTGAAATTTACAACAACAAAATGCCTTCTCCAAATCCAAAACAAGGTATACTCATTAGATTTTTGACAGCTTTTTTTGTGACTTTTAATAGGCAGTTCGTCCGAACGTCAGTTTTGGATTTGGAGAAGACATTTTTTCATTGAAAACAACAACAAATTTGTTGGGAACATTAAAGGCTTCCAAATTAATTTAATTTTAATCACTAATAGATGTGGTATTTAAAAAAAATTGAGACAAAAAGTGAAGAAAAAAAAAGACTTCACTAAATGTCGCTTATTATTTATGTGTTTGAACAAAAAGAAAAGGCACTCAAATTATAGAAAATGTTAAAACAAACAACGTGTAATTTTATTGTTGCCAACGCAACATGTTAGAGTCAAGATATTTGCCAAAAACTAAATTTTGCTTGTGTTTTCGATAGGACATGCATGTGTTCAAGCTGGGGTACCTCGACTTTTATTAGTCGTGACGGGTTTGTTTTTTCTTAAAATTGTGGGGAATGAATAGAACTAATAAATTAGTAAAAACAATGTATACCACAATATTAGATTTTGTTGATATAATTACGAAAAAGTGTAATTTTAAAACGAAGAACTGACTTTGACTAGCTGCATTTTTGTACGGATGTATTTGAACCAAAAGAAATTGCACTTTATTGAAAGAAAATATTATCATGAACCATTTGATTTTTAGTTTTTGGCGTCATGGCATACTGGAAGCGAAATATTAGCAAAAAACAAAAAAATGCATTTTTGTATATAACTTTGGTAAGAATAGATGTCAGGTGGTGCAAATTTGAGTTTAAGCTTTTCAAATAAACCCCTATCGGCCCATGACAAAAAAAACTGACAGTGTCTCTCCGCGCAAGGTCAAATTAACTGAACTAATGTCGTTCTTATTGAATAGAATAGGGAATTCAACAAATATTGATAAACGTTTGCAATTGCGTAACAGCCAAGCAAAGACAAATTTGTATTGAGTAAAAACAAAAACGACTATCTACAACGAACTGCACGTAACCTGGCAACAAAGAGAAACCCAATTGAGGCAGTTACAAATTTTAAAAAGGTTAAGGACACAAATGTGAAAACAACATTAATGGAATCATATTGAGATAGCACTTCAGGAAGTTGCTCATCCAAAATACATTGATCATGTCCATACAGTTTGATTCTACTTGCTGAATCACCTCAAAGCTTACAGTTGATGATAAATAAGTTAAACGAATATTGCAATTTGGGGAACCTTATTATAAATCTGGATAAATAGAAAGTTATGATAGCAGGATGTACGAGAGGAAGATGTTCACAAGGAGAGAAATGGTATTGGGGTCTAGTGAATATTGAAGTGGTCAAAAGCTACAAATACCTTGGAATAGATGTGACTCCAACCTACAATATTAAACAACATCTCGCATCAAAGCTTGTCCCAACAAAAACTGCAAATAATATTGGGTGGGCTCTACTATTTAGAGGAATAGATTTTCAACATCAACTTCTTGATTGTATTGACATAATCCAAGGATTTAACAACCATATAGAAAACGAAAGACCCCAGGTGCCGCGCACAAGTGTACGACGACTTCAAATGTGCGCTACTGTATGAAAATAGCTAGTGATCGGGCTAGCTGCCCAATACGCACTCTAAAACGTTCTTATCTCAGAACCTTTACAGAACTTATTAAAGTAATTTTAAATCCTACATTTAATTTGTATAGCAACAAATGAAAATAAAATTCTTAAGAAAAAAAATCTGAGAAATCAAATGCAAGAGTATAGAATTCAACTTACAGACTTTCCAACCGATGCAAATGAGATTCTTGGCATATGATGATTAAAAATTATATCACCAGTTTCAGTGTTTACCAAATTCAGTACCGGCATTTTGCAAATGAGGTCTGTCCGAAATGTACTGACAAATTTTTGTATCTTGTCTTGTAATTGGTGGCACTATGTTTGAACACAAGACGTGCCACAAGATAAGCTGTGTGTCCAACGGTAGGTAAGCAACTTCCAACTAAATTGATCACTTTGCGATCAGCCGACGTTTTAGAAGTAGTCTCCTGGACGTCAGGAACAGAAGAGGGGCAGACATGGGAATGGCCCCCGACCACCATCTGATGGTAGCTCTCGTAAGATTCTGCAGTTCGGAGATCCAAGAAAACACTCGAATGTCCAGGTTTAATACCGACAGACTAAAGGACCCATAGTTCGCCAACAAGTAGGGGACTATCTTTCCCAAGGACTGAGAACAATAAGCAGCAGTGAACCTACCTCCATCGAAGACCAATGATGTGATGTGAAAAATGTGGCAAAAGAATAGTCGGTCGGGCACAAGAAAGAAATAGTTCTTCACTATCCGCAGAAACATGGAAAAAGATCGAAAACAACTTCGAGCTCGCATCGCAGCTACTCAAGCAGCAGAAAGAAATGAGCTAGAGCCTACGTATCGTATGAAGACGAGAGAAGTTTACCGTAGCGTGAGAAGTGACAAGCGTAACTACATACATCAACGCATTAGCTGAAGAAGCAGAAGAGGCCTCAAATCGGTGTGCCAGCAGAACTCTTTACTGGTGACAAAGCCCAAAAACAACATCTGGTGAAAGATGTATATGGTTCCCTGTTCCATTCGGATGAGGTGGAATAAACACTTCGCTTCTGTATGAAACCGTGTGTTGCGCATCCTATACCTGATGACCCATCCGAACCAACAAATGCCCGAATTCGCAACACACCTCCCAGTAGAGAGTAGAGATGGATTAAAACACTGAAAAACAAAAAGGCGGTAGGACTGGACGGTATTCCTGCAGAGCTCTTACAAGCAGCACCAACCACATCAACTCAGAGAGTTGAGCCTGGAAGAGAGAGAGCCTGGAACTCTGAGTGCGTATGAGTAGTGAAGGCACTATGCCCTTAAGGGGATCACAACGGACTCATTAAGGTCTGAGGACCTAAATATGTATGCATGCATACTAATTTGTATATTCAATTAAATATATATACCTTATGGAATTTAAAAATACACAATATTCCAATAAAACAATGTACATACCTGAGATAACAATTTATGATGGATGAAGGCGAGGAACAGATCGAGTTGCGACAGAATTTTACAAAAATGCACCATTTAATTTATTCGGAAAATATGCCAAAGTTTCAACCACATTTTTAATACCCTCTTCAAAGAAGCTCTGGTATTTCCGATACATAAGAAAGGAGACGCAAATGATCCAACAAATTATAGATGTATCTTATTTACAAATTCCATACCAAGAATCTTTACAGCAGTGCTACTCTCAACAAAATCGGTGGACGAAAATCAGCTCCACAATCTTATACCGTCAACGAAAATTAAACATCTTCTTTGTAGATTTAAAGGCAGTTTTTGACACAATAGATAGAAACGCACTCTACCTACTTAAAATTAAATCAACTGGGTATATCGACAAAAATGCTTAGAATAATAAAAAAGCTGTACAACATACATACTGTCAGCAGTATGGGGTGGAACAAAAGCATCAGAATGATTTGAAACACAAACTGGATTGAAACAATAATGTTTATTAAGAGCCATTTTATTTGTGCTTTTCATAGATGATGACAGCTTGTCTACCTGCCGGAGTCAACTATTGCTGAGTCACCTGAAAGTTTACAGTTGATGATAAATAAGTTTAACGAATATTGCAATTTGTGGAACCTTATTATAAATCTTGATGAATCGAAAGTTATGAGAAATGGTATTGCGGTCGAGTAAATATTGAAAATTATTTAAAAAAAAAATCTTTATTTTGTAATTGCCGGGTAATATCCTTAATCTACCAGTTTCGTAACTTCGGTTAATATAAAAAGAATAAGTGTTGGGTGTGATGATGTAGATAAACAAACATTAACGGAATGTTTTTAAATCCAATTAAATAAAAAAAAACCTAGAAAACATGTTAACAAGAGAAAAATAGAAACCTATTCGTTAAATAAGTTTTGTTTTTGTTTTGTAGTAACACCAATAAAAAGGTATATAGGAAAAAAGTAATTTTTTTTTCTAAAAAGAAAGGCTCAACAAAAATTAAGAAATACTCCTCCTCGCTCGCTTGGATTGTCTTTATTTACTGCACTGCTTTCAATTTAACTTCAAACACCAATGTACTGTTTGGTGGGGTTGTTGGTGGGAATCCTTGAGCACCGTAGGCCATATGTGCTGGACAAGTGATGCGTCTCTTTCCTCTAACCTTCATGCCTACTACACCAACATCTCACCTATTGCTGACTTCGCCGCGACCCAAACCAAACTTGAATGGACCGCCTTGTTTGAGACTGGCAAATACTTTGTTGTTTAACTTGAGACGACCTTCATAACAGACGTCCGCCCTTTTGCCTGTTTTTGCCACGGGTCCGTAACTCACGCGAATGCCTTTAACTTCCACACCACCTCCCTTTTGCTTTTGGGCTCCTTGTTGTTGCCTTCTTTCTTGTCTTTTTTCTGCTTGCTCTCTTTCTTTTGTGGTTCGACGCCGTTTTACTTGGGCTTCACTCGTCTTCACTTTCGACTTCTTCATCATCGTCGTCGTCGTCGTCGTAACCATCATCTTCGTCATCATTGCATCTGGCTCACCATTGAAATCGCTGTCATCTTTTTCATCATCGTCGTCATTTTCTTCGGCTACCGCCTCTGTGGCTATTTTGCCAGATTTGCTGTTTTTGGCTTATGCATCAGATTTATTTAGCTTCTTTGACAAAGCCATCATCTCTTCCATTGCATCGGATTCCTCATCGGATAAATCTTCCATTTGGTCACTTAGATCTGTGATATATCTAGAAATGTGAATTATTCCATCGCCTTGACTCTGGAGAGAAATTTCATCGCATTCGTTGAAGTTCAAATCTAACATAACTTGTTCGGCGGTGTTCTTGCCTAGAGTACCTACAAATCAAATATTTGATGTTCTCGTATGTGAGGAAAAGCTGGATGGGTCCATCGCTGCGCGAGGTAACATCAAGAGCGGCTTCAAAAATTGTTTAAATGCAACTTAATTTACAAATCTGATAGCACGCGAAGTGGTCGAAAGCTACAAATACCTTCTAATAGATGTGACTCTAACCTAAAAAAAACTAATATTAGTTGGACTCTACTATTCTTACTTATTTAAGTCATTTTAAATCCTATATTTTAATTGTATATTAACAAATAAAAATAAATATCTTAAGAAAAAAAAAATCCGAGAAATCAATATGGAAGAGTATAAAATTTAACTTACAGAGTCTCCAACCGATGTAAATGAGATTCTTGGCATATTGGATTAAAAATTATATAACCAGTTTCTTTGTTTAACAAATTCAGTGCCTTGGTGCTCACATTAAAAATTACATTGGTACCGGCATTTTGCAAATAAGGTCTGTCCGAACTGTACTGACAAATTTTTTTATCTTGTCTTGTAATTGGTGGCACCATGTTTTAACACGAGACGTGCCCAAAGATAGGCGAGCAACTTCCATATAACATGATAAACAGAAAACAAAGTTACATATTAGACGGGTATTGGGCTTTTACCCCAGACGTCACGCAAAAATAAAAAAAAAAATGATGACAAAAAAAAAATTGCAGCTCTCTAGTTCGAAGAAAGTCAAAAGCTTACAAATAGAAATTAATGAATATTTAGTGCTTAATCAGTTGGCTTTCAACTAAAAATTAACATAATAATACATTTAAACCGTTAATATAAAAAAATATACACTTTTTTGCAAAAATACTGAATATGGTATGCGTTGTTTGTTTACATTCTTCGAACAAGATTTACCGTTTTCTTTTTTTTCCATTTTTGTGTGAAAGAGAAGCGACAAAGACAAATGCGTTAAAAGCCTAATTACACGGCGCATATTTAGTTGCGCATGTATGAAGTGCAAAAGAGAGAGGAAATAAAAAATTCATACAATTTTATTCTTTTTCTCCTTTGCACTTCATACATGCGCAACTAAACATGAGGAAGTGTAATATTGGTCTTAGGTCTTTGACATTTTTTCTGTGACGCCAGTCATCTTTCTCAGCCCGAACGTCCGTACGTCAGTTTTGGATTTGGAGAAGGCATTTTTGTATTGAAAACAACAATGCAACAGAAATTTACAAAAAAATATCATCTTTCGTTCGTCCGAACGTCAGTTTGGATTTGGAAATAATATTTTTTTATTGAAAACAACAATGCAACAGAAATTACAACATAAAAATGTCTCCTCCAAATCCAAAACAAGGTATACTCATTAATTTTTGACAGTTTTTCTGTGACGCCATAGTCATCATTCTCAGTCCGAACGTCAGTTTTGGATTTGGAAAAGACATTTTTTAGTTGAAAACAACAACAATGCAACTGAAATTTACAACAACAAAATGCCTTCTCCAAATCCAAAACAAGGTATACCTACTCAGTAGATTTTTGACAGCTTTTTTTGTGACTTCTCATAGGCAGTTCGTCCGAACGTCAGTTTTGGATTTGGAGAAGACATTTTTTCATTGAAAACAACAACAAATTTGTTAGGAACATTAAAGGCTTCCAAATTAATTTAATTTTAATCACTAATAGATGTGATATTTAAAAAAGAATTAAGACAAAAAGTGAAGTAAAAAAAGGACTTTACCTAAAAATATGCCAAAGTTTCAACCACATACGCCAAAATTTATTTACACAGCGTCATATGAGAGTACCCACACCAAATGCGATTACGCGCAAAACATTTTTCATATAAAAATCGTGTCGCACATGTCGTGACGCACTATCGCAAATTATTTTCAAGTATTTCGAAACTCACCAAAAATTATCGACACCTGGAACGAACATATTGCAACCCATACATATTTTCAAATTAACTGCCAATTTTAAATTTAACCGCCAAATTAAGTCACCAAAGTGGTGAATTGACGGTTTCGGCTAAGTATGCGTGTTTTTACGCATACTTAGCCGAAACGGTCAATTTGAGCTTGTAGGCAAATCTGTGTGACGTCAGAAGTTTCCTATCTCCTTATACGTATCTCTGTTTCTCAGCCCGAACGTCCGTACTTCAGTTTTGGATTTGGAGAAGGCATTTTTGTATTGAAAACAACAATGCAACAGAAATTTACAAAAAAATATCATCTTTCTGATAGGCAGTTCGTCCGAACGTCAGTTTGGATTTGGAAATAATATTTTTTTTATTGAAAACAACAATGCAACAGAAATTACAACAAAAAAATGTCTCCTCCAAATCCAAAACAAGGTATACTCATTAATTTTTGACAGTTTTTCTGTGACGCCATAGTCATCTTTCTCAGTCCGAACGTCAGTTTTGGATTTGGAAAAGACATTTTTTAGTTGAAAACAACAACAATGCAACTGAAATTTACAACAACAAAATGCCTTCTCCAAATCCAAAACAAGGTATACTCATTAGATTTTTGACAGCTTTTTTTGTGACTTTTAATAGGCAGTTCGTCCGAACGTCAGTTTTGGATTTGGAGAAGACATTTTTTCATTGAAAACAACAACAAATTTGTTGGGAACATTAAAGGCTTCCAAATTAATTTAATTTTAATCACTAATAGATGTGGTATTTAAAAAAAATTGAGACAAAAAGTGAAGAAAAAAAAAGACTTCACTAAATGTCGCTTATTATTTATGTGTTTGAACAAAAAGAAAAGGCACTCAAATTATAGAAAATGTTAAAACAAACAACGTGTAATTTTATTGTTGCCAACGCAACATGTTAGAGTCAAGATATTTGCCAAAAACTAAATTTTGCTTGTGTTTTCGATAGGACATGCATGTGTTCAAGCTGGGGTACCTCGACTTTTATTAGTCGTGACGGGTTTGTTTTTTCTTAAAATTGTGGGGAATGAATAGAACTAATAAATTAGTAAAAACAATGTATACCACAATATTAGATTTTGTTGATATAATTACGAAAAAGTGTAATTTTAAAACGAAGAACTGACTTTGACTAGCTGCATTTTTGTACGGATGTATTTGAACCAAAAGAAATTGCACTTTATTGAAAGAAAATATTATCATGAACCATTTGATTTTTAGTTTTTGGCGTCATGGCATACTGGAAGCGAAATATTAGCAAAAAACAAAAAAATGCATTTTTGTATATAACTTTGGTAAGAATAGATGTCAGGTGGTGCAAATTTGAGTTTAAGCTTTTCAAATAAACCCCTATCGGCCCATGACAAAAAAAACTGACAGTGTCTCTCCGCGCAAGGTCAAATTAACTGAACTAATGTCGTTCTTATTGAATAGAATAGGGAATTCAACAAATATTGATAAACGTTTGCAATTGCGTAACAGCCAAGCAAAGACAAATTTGTATTGAGTAAAAACAAAAACGACTATCTACAACGAACTGCACGTAACCTGGCAACAAAGAGAAACCCAATTGAGGCAGTTACAAATTTTAAAAAGGTTAAGGACACAAATGTGAAAACAACATTAATGGAATCATATTGAGATAGCACTTCAGGAAGTTGCTCATCCAAAATACATTGATCATGTCCATACAGTTTGATTCTACTTGCTGAATCACCTCAAAGCTTACAGTTGATGATAAATAAGTTAAACGAATATTGCAATTTGGGGAACCTTATTATAAATCTGGATAAATAGAAAGTTATGATAGCAGGATGTACGAGAGGAAGATGTTCACAAGGAGAGAAATGGTATTGGGGTCTAGTGAATATTGAAGTGGTCAAAAGCTACAAATACCTTGGAATAGATGTGACTCCAACCTACAATATTAAACAACATCTCGCATCAAAGCTTGTCCCAACAAAAACTGCAAATAATATTGGGTGGGCTCTACTATTTAGAGGAATAGATTTTCAACATCAACTTCTTGATTGTATTGACATAATCCAAGGATTTAACAACCATATAGAAAACGAAAGACCCCAGGTGCCGCGCACAAGTGTACGACGACTTCAAATGTGCGCTACTGTATGAAAATAGCTAGTGATCGGGCTAGCTGCCCAATACGCACTCTAAAACGTTCTTATCTCAGAACCTTTACAGAACTTATTAAAGTAATTTTAAATCCTACATTTAATTTGTATAGCAACAAATGAAAATAAAATTCTTAAGAAAAAAAATCTGAGAAATCAAATGCAAGAGTATAGAATTCAACTTACAGACTTTCCAACCGATGCAAATGAGATTCTTGGCATATGATGATTAAAAATTATATCACCAGTTTCAGTGTTTACCAAATTCAGTACCGGCATTTTGCAAATGAGGTCTGTCCGAAATGTACTGACAAATTTTTGTATCTTGTCTTGTAATTGGTGGCACCATGTTTGAACACAAGACGTGCCACAAGATAAGCTGTGTGTCCAACGGTAGGTAAGCAACTTCCAACTAAATTGATCACTTTGCGATCAGCCGACGTTTTAGAAGTAGTCTCCTGGACGTCAGGAACAGAAGAGGGGCAGACATGGGAATTGCCCCCGACCACCATCTGATGGTAGCTCTCGTAAGATTCTGCAGTTCGGAGATCCAAGAAAACACTCGAATGCCCAGGTTTAATACCGACAGACTAAAGGACCCATAGTTCGCCAACAAGTAGGGGACTATCTTTCCCAAGGACTGAGAACAATAAGCAGCAGTGAACCTACCTCCATCGAAGACCAATGATGTGATGTGAAAAATGTGGCAAAAGAATAGTCGGTCGGGCACAAGAAAGAAATAGTTCGTCACTATCCGCAGAAACCTGGAAAAAGATCGAAAACAACTTCGAGCTCGCATCGCAGCTACTCAAGCAGCAGAAAGAAATGAGCTAGAGTCTACGTATCGTATGAAGACGAGAGAAGTTTACCGTAGCGTGAGACGTGACAAGCGTAACTACATACATCAACGCATTAGCTGAAGAAGCAGAAGAGGCCTCAAATCGGTGTGCCAGCAGAACTCTTTACTGGTGACAAAGCCCAAAAACAACATCTGGTGAAAGATGTATATGGTTCCCTGTTCCATTCGGCTGAGGTGGAATAAACACTTCGCTTCTGTATGAAACCGTGTGTTGCGCATCCTATACCTGATGACCCGTCCGAAACAACAAATGCCCGAATTCGCAGCACACCTCCCAGTAGAGAGTAGAGATGGATTAAAACACTGAAAAACAACAAGGCGGTAGGACTGGACGGTATTCCTGCAGAGCTCTTACAAGCAGCACCAACCACATCAACTCAGAGAGTTGAGCCTGGAAGAGAGAGAGCCTGGAACTCTGAGTGCTTCCCAAAGGAGTGGAAAAAGGGAATGACCGTCAAGCTCCCGAAGAAAGCAGATTTGATGCAGTGTGAAAACTGGAAATGGTGGAATTCAATGGAGTTTGACATCCCAACTTAAACATCTGGACTACGCGGACGACGTATGCTTACTCAAGGGAAGAGAAACAAGCAGACATCGTGGGGCTGAAAATTCACACGGCAAAAATATAAATGATCAGCATCGGACGAAACTCATCCGTGCAAGACAATATTTCTGGACAACCGGTAGAGAAAGTAGAAGACTTCCAATCGCCAAAGGCGGAACAAAACAAGACGTCGACAGTCGTATTAAAAAGGCAAAGGCGGCTTTCGGAATGCTGTCCAAAATATGGACAAATAGTGCTATAAGCTTAAAGACCAAGCTGAGACTGTTCCGCTCCAATGTTGAATCCGTGCTTCTGTGCAGCAGGTAGAGAACACATGGGGCAGGACAGTCCAAAGGGAATCTGCACAGCTGGGAAAGAGTTCCAGAAACCGTACACAATGGCGCGTAGGAGTAGTAAAAGCCCTATGCCCTTAAGGGGATCACAACGGACTCATTAAGGTCTGAGGACCTAAATATGTATACATGTAGTATTTGTACAACATCACGCATCAAAGCTTGTCCCAACAAAAACTGCAAATAATATTGGGTGGACTCTACTATTTAGAGGAATAGATTTTCAACATCAACTTCTTGATTGTATTGACATAATCCAAGGATTTAACAACCATATAGAAAACGAAAGACCCCAGGTGCCGCGCACAAGTGTACGACGACTTCAAATGTGCGCTACTGTATGAAAATAGCTAGTGATCGGGCTAGCTGCCCAATACGCACTCTAAAACGTTCTTATCTCAGAACCTTTACAGAACTTATTAAAGTAATTTTAAATCCTACATTTAATTTGTATAGCAACAAATGAAAATAAAATTCTTAAGAAAAAAAATCTGAGAAATCAAATGCAAGAGTATAGAATTCAACTTACAGACTTTCCAACCGATGAGATTCTTGGCATATGATGATTAAAAATTATACCACCAGTTTCAGTGTTTACCAAATTCAGTACCGGCATTTTGCAAATGAGGTCTGTTCGAAATGTACTGACAAATTTTTGTATCTTGTCTTGTAATTGGTGGCACTATGTTTGAACACAAGACGTGCCACAAGATAAGCTGTGTGTCCAACGGTAGGTAAGCAACTTCCAACTAAATTGATCACTTTGCGATCAGCCGACGTTTTAGAAGTAGTCTCCTGGACGTCAGGAACAGAAGAGGGGCAGACATGGGAATTGCCCCCGACCACCATCTGATGGTAGCTCTCGTAAGATTCTGCAGTTCGGAGATCCAAGAAAACACTCGAATGCCCAGGTTTAATACCGACAGACTAAAGGACCCATAGTTCGCCAACAAGTAGGGGACTATCTTTCCCAAGGACTGAGAACAATAAGCAGCAGTGAACCTACCTCCATCGATGACCAATGATGTGATGTGAAAAATGTGGCAAAAGAATAGTCGGTCGGGCACAAGAAAGAAATAGTTCGTCACTATCCGCAGAAACCTGGAAAAAGATCGAAAACAACTTCGAGCTCGCATCGCAGCTACTCAAGCAGCAGAAAGAAATGAGCTAGAGTCTACGTATCGTATGAAGACGAGAGAAGTTTACCGTAGCGTGAGACGTGACAAGCGTAACTACATACATCAACGCATTAGCTGAAGAAGCAGAAGAGGCCTCAAATCGGTGTGCCAGCAGAACTCTTTACTGGTGACAAAGCCCAAAAACAACATCTGGTGAAAGATGTATATGGTTCCCTGTTCCATTCGGCTGAGGTGGAATAAACACTTCGCTTCTGTATGAAACCGTGTGTTGCGCATCCTATACCTGATGACCCGTCCGAAACAACAAATGCCCGAATTCGCAGCACACCTCCCAGTAGAGAGTAGAGATGGATTAAAACACTGAAAAACAACAAGGCGGTAGGACTGGACGGTATTCCTGCAGAGCTCTTACAAGCAGCACCAACCACATCAACTCAGAGAGTTGAGCCTGGAAGAGAGAGAGCCTGGAACTCTGAGTGCTTCCCAAAGGAGTGGAAAAAGGGAATGACCGTCAAGCTCCCGAAGAAAGCAGATTTGATGCAGTGTGAAAACTGGAAATGGTGGAATTCAATGGAGTTTGACATCCCAACTTAAACATCTGGACTACGCGGACGACGTATGCTTACTCAAGGGAAGAGAAACAAGCAGACATCGTGGGGCTGAAAATTCACACGGCAAAAATATAAATGATCAGCATCGGACGAAACTCATCCGTGCAAGACAATATTTCTGGACAACCGGTAGAGAAAGTAGAAGACTTCCAATCGCCAAAGGCGGAACAAAACAAGACGTCGACAGTCGTATTAAAAAGGCAAAGGCGGCTTTCGGAATGCTGTCCAAAATATGGACAAATAGTGCTATAAGCTTAAAGACCAAGCTGAGACTGTTCCGCTCCAATGTTGAATCCGTGCTTCTGTGCAGCAGGTAGAGAACACATGGGGCAGGACAGTCCAAAGGGAATCTGCACAGCTGGGAAAGAGTTCCAGAAACCGTACACAATGGCGCGTAGGAGTAGTAAAAGCCCTATGCCCTTAAGGGGATCACAACGGACTCATTAAGGTCTGAGGACCTAAATATGTATACATGTAGTATTTGTACAACATCACGCATCAAAGCTTGTCCCAACAAAAACTGCAAATAATATTGGGTGGACTCTACTATTTAGAGGAATAGATTTTCAACATCAACTTCTTGATTGTATTGACATAATCCAAGGATTTAACAACCATATAGAAAACGAAAGACCCCAGGTGCCGCGCACAAGTGTACGACGACTTCAAATGTGCGCTACTGTATGAAAATAGCTAGTGATCGGGCTAGCTGCCCAATACGCACTCTAAAACGTTCTTATCTCAGAACCTTTACAGAACTTATTAAAGTAATTTTAAATCCTACATTTAATTTGTATAGCAACAAATGAAAATAAAATTCTTAAGAAAAAAAATCTGAGAAATCAAATGCAAGAGTATAGAATTCAACTTACAGACTTTCCAACCGATGAGATTCTTGGCATATGATGATTAAAAATTATACCACCAGTTTCAGTGTTTACCAAATTCAGTACCGGCATTTTGCAAATGAGGTCTGTTCGAAATGTACTGACAAATTTTTGTATCTTGTCTTGTAATTGGTGGCACTATGTTTGAACACAAGACGTGCCACAAGATAAGCTGTGTGTCCAACGGTAGGTAAGCAACTTTCAACTAAATTGATCACTTTGCGATCAGCCGACGTTTTAGAAGTAGTCTCCTGGACGTCAGGAACAGAAGAGGGGCAGACATGGGAATGGCCCCCGACCACCATCTGATGGTAGCTCTCGTAAGATTCTGCAGTTCGGAGATCCAAGAAAACACTCGAATGTCCAGGTTTAATACCGACAGACTAAAGGACCCATAGTTCGCCAACAAGTAGGGGACTATCTTTCCCAAGGACTGAGAACAATAAGCAGCAGTGAACCTACCTCCATCGAAGACCAATGATGTGATGTGAAAAATGTGGCAAAAGAATAGTCGGTCGGGCACAAGAAAGAAATAGTTCTTCACTATCCGCAGAAACATGGAAAAAGATCGAAAACAACTTCAAGCTCGCATCGCAGCTACTCAAGCAGCAGAAAGAAATGAGCTAGAGCCTACGTATCGTATGAAGACGAGAGAACTTTACCGTAGCGTGAGACGTGACAAGCGTAACTACATACATCAACGCATTAGCTGAAGAAGCAGAAGAGGCCTCAAATCGGTGTGCCAGCAGAACTCTTTACTGGTGTACAAAGCCCAAAAACAACATCTGGTGAAAGATGTATATGGTTCCCTGTTCCATTCGGATGAGGTGGAATAAACACTTCGCTTCTGTATGAAACCGTGTGTTGCGCATCCTATACCTGATGACCCATCCGAACCAACAAATGCCCGAATTCGCAACACACCTCCCAGTAGAGAGTAGAGATGGATTAAAACACTGAAAAACAAAAAGGCGGTAGGACTGGACGGTATTCCTGCAGAGCTCTTACAAGCAGCACCAACCACATCAACTCAGAGAGTTGAGCCTGGAAGAGAGAGAGCCTGGAACTCTGAGTGCGTATGAGTAGTGAAGGCACTATGCCCTTAAGGGGATCACAACGGACTCATTAAGGTCTGAGGACCTAAATATGTATGCATGCATACTAATTTGTATATTCAATTAAATATATATACCTTATGGAATTTAAAAATACACAATATTCCAATAAAACAATGTACATACCTGAGATAACAATTTATGATGGATGAAGGCGAGGAACAGATCGAGTTGCGACAGAATTTTACAAAAATGCACCATTTAATTTATTCGGAAAATATGCCAAAGTTTCAACCACATTTTTAATACCCTCTTCAAAGAAGCTCTGGTATTTCCGATACATAAGAAAGGAGACGCAAATGATCCAACAAATTATAGATGTATCTTATTTACAAATTCCATACCAAGAATCTTTACAGCAGTGCTACTCTCAACAAAATCGGTGGACGAAAATCAGCTCCACAATCTTATACCGTCAACGAAAATTAAACATCTTCTTTGTAGATTTAAAGGCAGTTTTTGACACAATAGATAGAAACGCACTCTACCTACTTAAAATTAAATCAACTGGGTATATCGACAAAAATGCTTAGAATAATAAAAAAGCTGTACAACATACATACTGTCAGCAGTATGGGGTGGAACAAAAGCATCAGAATGATTTGAAACACAAACTGGATTGAAACAATAATGTTTATTAAGAGCCATTTTATTTGTGCTTTTCATAGATGATGACAGCTTGTCTACCTGCCGGAGTCAACTATTGCTGAGTCACCTGAAAGTTTACAGTTGATGATAAATAAGTTTAACGAATATTGCAATTTGTGGAACCTTATTATAAATCTTGATGAATCGAAAGTTATGAGAAATGGTATTGCGGTCGAGTAAATATTGAAAATTATTTAAAAAAAAAATCTTTATTTTGTAATTGCCGGGTAATATCCTTAATCTACCAGTTTCGTAACTTCGGTTAATATAAAAAGAATAAGTGTTGGGTGTGATGATGTAGATAAACAAACATTAACGGAATGTTTTTAAATCCAATTAAATAAAAAAAAAACCTAGAAAACATGTTAACAAGAGAAAAATAGAAACCTATTCGTTAAATAAGTTTTGTTTTTGTTTTGTAGTAACACCAATAAAAAGGTATATAGGAAAAAAGTAATTTTTTTTTCTAAAAAGAAAGGCTCAACAAAAATTAAGAAATACTCCTCCTCGCTCGCTTGGATTGTCTTTATTTACTGCACTGCTTTCAATTTAACTTCAAACACCAATGTACTGTTTGGTGGGGTTGTTGGTGGGAATCCTTGAGCACCGTAGGCCATATGTGCTGGACAAGTGATGCGTCTCTTTCCTCTAACCTTCATGCCTACTACACCAACATCTCACCTATTGCTGACTTCGCCGCGACCCAAACCAAACTTGAATGGACCGCCTTGTTTGAGACTGGCAAATACTTTGTTGTTTAACTTGAGACGACCTTCATAACAGACGTCCGCCCTTTTGCCTGTTTTTGCCACGGGTCCGTAACTCACGCGAATGCCTTTAACTTTCACACCACCTCCCTTTTGCTTTTGGGCTCCTTGTTGTTGCCTTCTTTCTTGTCTTTTTTCTGCTTGCTCTCTTTCTTTTGTGGTTCGACGCCGTTTTACTTGGGCTTCACTCGTCTTCACTTTCGACTTCTTCATCATCGTCGTCGTCGTCGTAACCATCATCTTCGTCATCATTGCATCTGGCTCACCATTGAAATCGCTGTCATCTTTTTCATCATCGTCGTCATTTTCTTCGGCTACGCCTCTGTGGCTATTTTGCCAGATTTGCTGTTGTTGGCTTATGCATCAGATTTATTTAGCTTCTTTGACAAAGCCATCATCTCTTCCATTGCATCGGATTCCTCATCGGATAAATCTTCCATTTGGTCACTTAGATCTGTGATATATCTAGAAATGTGAATTATTCCATCGCCTTGACTCTGGAGAGAAATTTCATCGCATTCGTTGAAGTTCAAATCTAACATAACTTGTTCGGCGGTGTTCTTGCCTAGAGTACCTACAAATCAAATATTTGATGTTCTCGTATGTGAGGAAAAGCTGGATGGGTCCATCGCTGCGCGAGGTAACATCAAGAGCGGCTTCAAAAATTGTTTAAATGCAACTTAATTTACAAATCTGATAGCACGCGAAGTGGTCGAAAGCTACAAATACCTTCTAATAGATGTGACTCTAACCTAAAAAAAACTAATATTAGTTGGACTCTACTATTCTTACTTATTTAAGTCATTTTAAATCCTATATTTTAATTGTATATTAACAAATAAAAATAAATATCTTAAGAAAAAAAAAATCCGAGAAATCAATATGGAAGAGTATAAAATTTAACTTACAGAGTCTCCAACCGATGTAAATGAGATTCTTGGCATATTGGATTAAAAATTATATAACCAGTTTCTTTGTTTAACAAATTCAGTGCCTTGGTGCTCACATTAAAAATTACATTGGTACCGGCATTTTGCAAATAAGGTCTGTCCGAACTGTACTGACAAATTTTTTTATCTTGTCTTGTAATTGGTGGCACCATGTTTTAACACGAGACGTGCCCAAAGATAGGCGAGCAACTTCCATATAACATGATAAACAGAAAACAAAGTTACATATTAGACGGGTATTGGGCTTTTACCCCAGACGTCACACAAAAATAAAAAAAAAAATGATGACAAAAAAAAAATTGCAGCTCTCTAGTTCGAAGAAAGTCAAAAGCTTACAAATAGAAATTAATGAATATTTAGTGCTTAATCAGTTGGCTTTCAACTAAAAATTAACATAATAATACATTTAAACCGTTAATATAAAAAAATATACACTTTTTTGCAAAAATACTGAATATGGTATGCGTTGTTTGTTTACATTCTTCGAACAAGATTTACCGTTTTCTTTTTTTTCCATTTTTGTGTGAAAGAGAAGCGACAAAGACAAATGCGTTAAAAGCCTAATTACACGGCGCATATTTAGTTGCGCATGTATGAAGTGCAAAAGAGAGAGGAAATAAAAAATTCATACAATTTTATTCTTTTTCTCCTTTGCACTTCATACATGCGCAACTAAACATGAGGAAGTGTAATATTGGTCTTAGGTCTTTGACATTTTTTCTGTGACGCCAGTCATCTTTCTCAGCCCGAACGTCCGTACGTCAGTTTTGGATTTGGAGAAGGTATTTTTGTATTGAAAACAACAATGCAACAGAAATTTACAAAAAAATATCATCTTTCGTTCGTCCGAACGTCAGTTTGGATTTGGAAATAATATTTTTTTATTGAAAACAACAATGCAACAGAAATTACAACATAAAAATGTCTCCTCCAAATCCAAAACAAGGTATACTCATTAATTTTTGACAGTTTTTCTGTGACGCCATAGTCATCATTCTCAGTCCGAACGTCAGTTTTGGATTTGGAAAAGACATTTTTTAGTTGAAAACAACAACAATGCAACTGAAATTTACAACAACAAAATGCCTTCTCCAAATCCAAAACAAGGTATACCTACTCAGTAGATTTTTGACAGCTTTTTTTGTGACTTCTCATAGGCAGTTCGTCCGAACGTCAGTTTTGGATTTGGAGAAGACATTTTTTCATTGAAAACAACAACAAATTTGTTAGGAACATTAAAGGCTTCCAAATTAATTTAATTTTAATCACTAATAGATGTGATATTTAAAAAAGAATTAAGACAAAAAGTGAAGTAAAAAAAGGACTTTACCTAAAAATATGCCAAAGTTTCAACCACATACGCCAAAATTTATTTACACAGCGTCATATGAGAGTACCCACACCAAATGCGATTACGCGCAAAACATTTTTCATATAAAAATCGTGTCGCACATGTCGTGACGCACTATCGCAAATTATTTTCAAGTATTTCGAAACTCACCAAAAATTATCGACACCTGGAACGAACATATTGCAACCCATACATATTTTCAAATTAACTGCCAATTTTAAATTTAACCGCCAAATTAAGTCACCAAAGTGGTGAATTGACGGTTTCGGCTAAGTATGCGTGTTTTTACGCATACTTAGCCGAAACGGTCAATTTGAGCTTGTAGGCAAATCTGTGTGACGTCAGAAGTTTCCTATCTCCTTATACGTATCTCTGTTTCTCAGCCCGAACGTCCGTACTTCAGTTTTGGATTTGGAGAAGGCATTTTTGTATTGAAAACAACAATGCAACAGAAATTTACAAAAAAATATCATCTTTCTGATAGGCAGTTCGTCCGAACGTCAGTTTGGATTTGGAAATAATATTTTTTTTATTGAAAACAACAATGCAACAGAAATTACAATAAAAAAATGTCTCCTCCAAATCCAAAACAAGGTATACTCATTAATTTTTGACAGTTTTTCTGTGACGCCATAGTCATCTTTCTCAGTCCGAACGTCAGTTTTGGATTTGGAAAAGACATTTTTTAGTTGAAAACAACAACAATGCAACTGAAATTTACAACAACAAAATGCCTTCTCCAAATCCAAAACAAGGTATACTCATTAGATTTTTGACAGCTTTTTTTGTGACTTCTCATAGGCAGTTCGTCCGAACGTCAGTTTTGGATTTGGAGAAGACATTTTTTCATTGAAAACAACAACAAATTTGTTGGGAACATTAAAGGCTTCCAAATTAATTTAATTTTAATCACTAATAGATGTGGTATTTAAAAAAAATTGAGACAAAAAGTGAAGAAAAAAAAAGACTTCACTAAATGTCGCTTATTATTTATGTGTTTGAACAAAAAGAAAAGGCACTCAAATTATAGAAAATGTTAAAACAAACAACGTGTAATTTTATTGTTGCCAACGCAACATGTTAGAGTCAAGATATTTGCCAAAAACTAAATTTTGCTTGTGTTTTCGATAGGACATGCATGTGTTCAAGCTGGGGTACCTCGACTTTTATTAGTCGTGACGGGTTTGTTTTTTCTTATAATTGTGGGGAATGAATAGAACTAATAAATTAGTAAAAACAATGTATACCACAATATTAGATTTTGTTGATATAATTACGAAAAAGTGTAATTTTAAAACGAAGAACTGACTTTGACTAGCTGCATTTTTGTACGGATGTATTTGAACCAAAAGAAATTGCACTTTATTGAAAGAAAATATTATCATGAACCATTTGATTTTTAGTTTTTGGCGTCATGGCATACTGGAAGCGAAATATTAGCAAAAAACAAAAAAATGCATTTTTGTATATAACTTTGGTAAGAATAGATGTCAGGTGGTGCAAATTTGAGTTTAAGCTTTTCAAATAAACCCCTATCGGCCCATGACAAAAAAAAACTGACAGTGCCTCTCCGCGCAAGGTCAAATTAACTGAACTAATGTCGTTCTTATTGAATAGAATAGGGAATTCAACAAATATTGATAAACGTTTGCAATTGCGTAACAGCCAAGCAAAGACAAATTTGTATTGAGTAAAAACAAAAACGACTATCTACAACGAACTGCACGTAACCTGGCAACAAAGAGAAACCCAATTGAGGCAGTTACAAATTTTAAAAAGGTTAAGGACACAAATGTGGAAACAACATTAATGGAATCATATTGAGATAGCACTTCAGGAAGTTGCTCATCCAAAATACATTGATCATGTCCATACAGTTTGATTCTACTTGCTGAATCACCTCAAAGCTTACAGTTGATGATAAATAAGTTAAACGAATATTGCAATTTGGGGAACCTTATTATAAATCTGGATAAATAGAAAGTTATGATAGCAGGATGTACGAGAGGAAGATGTTCACAAGGAGAGAAATGGTATTGGGGTCTAGTGAATATTGAAGTGGTCAAAAGCTACAAATACCTTGGAATAGATGTGACTCCAACCTACAATATTAAACAACATCTCGCATCAAAGCTTGTCCCAACAAAAACTGCAAATAATATTGGGTGGGCTCTACTATTTAGAGGAATAGATTTTCAACATCAACTTCTTGATTGTATTGACATAATCCAAGGATTTAACAACCATATAGAAAACGAAAGACCCCAGGTGCCGCGCACAAGTGTACGACGACTTCAAATGTGCGCTACTGTATGAAAATAGCTAGTGATCGGGCTAGCTGCCCAATACGCACTCTAAAACGTTCTTATCTCAGAACCTTTACAGAACTTATTAAAGTAATTTTAAATCCTACATTTAATTTGTATAGCAACAAATGAAAATAAAATTCTTAAGAAAAAAAATCTGAGAAATCAAATGCAAGAGTATAGAATTCAACTTACAGACTTTCCAACCGATGCAAATGAGATTCTTGGCATATGATGATTAAAAATTATATCACCAGTTTCAGTGTTTACCAAATTCAGTACCGGCATTTTGCAAATGAGGTCTGTCCGAAATGTACTGACAAATTTTTGTATCTTGTCTTGTAATTGGTGGCACCATGTTTGAACACAAGACGTGCCACAAGATAAGCTGTGTGTCCAACGGTAGGTAAGCAACTTCCAACTAAATTGATCACTTTGCGATCAGCCGACGTTTTAGAAGTAGTCTCCTGGACGTCAGGAACAGAAGAGGGGCAGACATGGGAATGGCCCCCGACCACCATCTGATGGTAGCTCTCGTAAGATTCTGCAGTTCGGAGATCCAAGAAAACACTCGAATGCCCAGGTTTAATACCGACAGACTAAAGGACCCATAGTTCGCCAACAAGTAGGGGACTATCTTTCCCAAGGACTGAGAACAATAAGCAGCAGTGAACCTACCTCCATCGAAGACCAATGATGTGATGTGAAAAATGTGGCAAAAGAATAGTCGGTCGGGCACAAGAAAGAAATAGTTCGTCACTATCCGCAGAAACCTGGAAAAAGATCGAAAACAACTTCGAGCTCGCATCGCAGCTACTCAAGCAGCAGAAAGAAATGAGCTAGAGTCTACGTATCGTATGAAGACGAGAGAAGTTTACCGTAGCGTGAGACGTGACAAGCGTAACTACATACATCAACGCATTAGCTGAAGAAGCAGAAGAGGCCTCAAATCGGTGTGCCAGCAGAACTCTTTACTGGTGACAAAGCCCAAAAACAACATCTGGTGAAAGATGTATATGGTTCCCTGTTCCATTCGGCTGAGGTGGAATAAACACTTCGCTTCTGTATGAAACCGTGTGTTGCGCATCCTATACCTGATGACCCGTCCGAAACAACAAATGCCCGAATTCGCAGCACACCTCCCAGTAGAGAGTAGAGATGGATTAAAACACTGAAAAACAACAAGGCGGTAGGACTGGACGGTATTCCTGCAGAGCTCTTACAAGCAGCACCAACCACATCAACTCAGAGAGTTGAGCCTGGAAGAGAGAGAGCCTGGAACTCTGAGTGCTTCCCAAAGGAGTGGAAAAAGGGAATGACCGTCAAGCTCCCGAAGAAAGCAGATTTGATGCAGTGTGAAAACTGGAAATGGTGGAATTCAATGGAGTTTGACATCCCAACTTAAACATCTGGACTACGCGGACGACGTATGCTTACTCAAGGGAAGAGAAACAAGCAGACATCGTGGGGCTGAAAATTCACACGGCAAAAATATAAATGATCAGCATCGGACGAAACTCATCCGTGCAAGACAATATTTCTGGACAACCGGTAGAGAAAGTAGAAGACTTCCAATCGCCAAAGGCGGAACAAAACAAGACGTCGACAGTCGTATTAAAAAGGCAAAGGCGGCTTTCGGAATGCTGTCCAAAATATGGACAAATAGTGCTATAAGCTTAAAGACCAAGCTGAGACTGTTCCGCTCCAATGTTGAATCCGTGCTTCTGTGCAGCAGGTAGAGAACACATGGGGCAGGACAGTCCAAAGGGAATCTGCACAGCTGGGAAAGAGTTCCAGAAACCGTACACAATGGCGCGTAGGAGTAGTAAAAGCCCTATGCCCTTAAGGGGATCACAACGGACTCATTAAGGTCTGAGGACCTAAATATGTATACATGTAGTATTTGTACAACATCTCGCATCAAAGCTTGTCCCAACAAAAACTGCAAATAATATTGGGTGGACTCTACTATTTAGAGGAATAGATTTTCAACATCAACTTCTTGATTGTATTGACATAATCCAAGGATTTAACAACCATATAGAAAACGAAAGACCCCAGGTGCCGCGCACAAGTGTACGACGACTTCAAATATGCGCTACTGTATGAAAATAGCTAGTGATCGGGCTAGCTGCCCAATACGCACTCTAAAACGTTCTTATCTCAGAACCTTTACAGAACTTATTAAAGTAATTTTAAATCCTACATTTAATTTGTATAGCAACAAATGAAAATAAAATTCTTAAGAAAAAAAATCTGAGAAATCAAATGCAAGAGTATAGAATTCAACTTACAGACTTTCCAACCGATGAGATTCTTGGCATATGATGATTAAAAATTATACCACCAGTTTCAGTGTTTACCAAATTCAGTACCGGCATTTTGCAAATGAGGTCTGTTCGAAATGTACTGACAAATTTTTGTATCTTGTCTTGTAATTGGTGGCACTATGTTTGAACACAAGACGTGCCACAAGATAAGCTGTGTGTCCAACGGTAGGTAAGCAACTTCCAACTAAATTGATCACTTTGCGATCAGCCGACGTTTTAGAAGTAGTCTCCTGGACGTCAGGAACAGAAGAGGGGCAGACATGGGAATGGCCCCCGACCACCATCTGATGGTAGCTCTCGTAAGATTCTGCAGTTCGGAGATCCAAGAAAACACTCGAATGTCCAGGTTTAATACCGACAGACTAAAGGACCCATAGTTCGCCAACAAGTAGGGGACTATCTTTCCCAAGGACTGAGAACAATAAGCAGCAGTGAACCTACCTCCATCGAAGACCAATGATGTGATGTGAAAAATGTGGCAAAAGAATAGTCGGTCGGGCACAAGAAAGAAATAGTTCTTCACTATCCGCAGAAACATGGAAAAAGATCGAAAACAACTTCGAGCTCGCATCGCAGCTACTCAAGCAGCAGAAAGAAATGAGCTAGAGCCTACGTATCGTATGAAGACGAGAGAAGTTTACCGTAGCGTGAGAAGTGACAAGCGTAACTACATACATCAACGCATTAGCTGAAGAAGCAGAAGAGGCCTCAAATCGGTGTGCCAGCAGAACTCTTTACTGGTGACAAAGCCCAAAAACAACATCTGGTGAAAGATGTATATGGTTCCCTGTTCCATTCGGCTGAGGTGGAATAAACACTTCGCTTCTGTATGAAACCGTGTGTTGCGCATCCTATACCTGATGACCCGTCCGAAACAACAAATGCCCGAATTCGCAGCACACCTCCCAGTAGAGAGTAGAGATGGATTAAAACACTGAAAAACAACAAGGCGGTAGGACTGGACGGTATTCCTGCAGAGCTCTTACAAGCAGCACCAACCACATCAACTCAGAGAGTTGAGCCTGGAAGAGAGAGAGCCTGGAACTCTGAGTGCGTATGAGTAGTGAAGGCACTATGCCCTTAAGGGGATCACAACGGACTCATTAAGGTCTGAGGACCTAAATATGTATGCATGCATACTAATTTGTATATTCAATTAAATATATATACCTTATGGAATTTAAAAATACACAATATTCCAATAAAACAATGTACATACCTGAGATAACAATTTATGATGGATGAAGGCGAGGAACAGATCGAGTTGCGACAGAATTTTACAAAAATGCACCATTTAATTTATTCGGAAAATATGCCAAAGTTTCAACCACATTTTTAATACCCTCTTCAAAGAAGCTCTGGTATTTCCGATACATAAGAAAGGAGACGCAAATGATCCAACAAATTATAGATGTATCTTATTTACAAATTCCATACCAAGAATCTTTACAGCAGTGCTACTCTCAACAAAATCGGTGGACGAAAATCAGCTCCACAATCTTATACCGTCAACGAAAATTAAACATCTTCTTTGTAGATTTAAAGGCAGTTTTTGACACAATAGATAGAAACGCACTCTACCTACTTAAAATTAAATCAACTGGGTATATCGACAAAAATGCTTAGAATAATAAAAAAGCTGTACAACATACATACTGTCAGCAGTATGGGGTGGAACAAAAGCATCAGAATGATTTGAAACACAAACTGGATTGAAACAATAATGTTTATTAAGAGCCATTTTATTTGTGCTTTTCATAGATGATGACAGCTTGTCTACCTGCCGGAGTCAACTATTGCTGAGTCACCTGAAAGTTTACAGTTGATGATAAATAAGTTTAACGAATATTGCAATTTGTGGAACCTTATTATAAATCTTGATGAATCGAAAGTTATGAGAAATGGTATTGCGGTCGAGTAAATATTGAAAATTATTTAAAAAAAAAATCTTTATTTTGTAATTGCCGGGTAATATCCTTAATCTACCAGTTTCGTAACTTCGGTTAATATAAAAAGAATAAGTGTTGGGTGTGATGATGTAGATAAACAAACATTAACGGAATGTTTTTAAATCCAATTAAATAAAAAAAAACCTAGAAAACATGTTAACAAGAGAAAAATAGAAACCTATTCGTTAAATAAGTTTTGTTTTTGTTTTGTAGTAACACCAATAAAAAGGTATATAGGAAAAAAGTAATTTTTTTTTCTAAAAAGAAAGGCTCAACAAAAATTAAGAAATACTCCTCCTCGCTCGCTTGGATTGTCTTTATTTACTGCACTGCTTTCAATTTAACTTCAAACACCAATGTACTGTTTGGTGGGGTTGTTGGTGGGAATCCTTGAGCACCGTAGGCCATATGTGCTGGACAAGTGATGCGTCTCTTTCCTCTAACCTTCATGCCTACTACACCAACATCTCACCTATTGCTGACTTCGCCGCGACCCAAACCAAACTTGAATGGACCGCCTTGTTTGAGACTGGCAAATACTTTGTTGTTTAACTTGAGACGACCTTCATAACAGACGTCCGCCCTTTTGCCTGTTTTTGCCACGGGTCCGTAACTCACGCGAATGCCTTTAACTTTCACACCACCTCCCTTTTGCTTTTGGGCTCCTTGTTGTTGCCTTCTTTCTTGTCTTTTTTCTGCTTGCTCTCTTTCTTTTGTGGTTCGACGCCGTTTTACTTGGGCTTCACTCGTCTTCACTTTCGACTTCTTCATCATCGTCGTCGTCGTCGTAACCATCATCTTCGTCATCATTGCATCTGGCTCACCATTGAAATCGCTGTCATCTTTTTCATCATCGTCGTCATTTTCTTCGGCTACCGCCTCTGTGGCTATTTTGCCAGATTTGCTGTTTTTGGCTTATGCATCAGATTTATTTAGCTTCTTTGACAAAGCCATCATCTCTTCCATTGCATCGGATTCCTCATCGGATAAATCTTCCATTTGGTCACTTAGATCTGTGATATATCTAGAAATGTGAATTATTCCATCGCCTTGACTCTCGCCTTGAAGTTCAAATCTAACATAACTTGTTCGGCGGTGTTCTTGCCTAGAGTACCTACAAATCAAATATTTGATGTTCTCGTATGTGAGGAAAAGCTGGATGGGTCCATCGCTGCGCGAGGTAACATCAAGAGCGGCTTCAAAAATTGTTTAAATGCAACTTAATTTACAAATCTGATAGCACGCGAAGTGGTCGAAAGCTACAAATACCTTCTAATAGATGTGACTCTAACCTAAAAAAAACTAATATTAGTTGGACTCTACTATTCTTACTTATTTAAGTCATTTTAAATCCTATATTTTAATTGTATATTAACAAATAAAAATAAATATCTTAAGAAAAAAAAAATCCGAGAAATCAATATGGAAGAGTATAAAATTTAACTTACAGAGTCTCCAACCGATGTAAATGAGATTCTTGGCATATTGGATTAAAAATTATATAACCAGTTTCTTTGTTTAACAAATTCAGTGCCTTGGTGCTCACATTAAAAATTACATTGGTACCGGCATTTTGCAAATAAGGTCTGTCCGAACTGTACTGACAAATTTTTTTATCTTGTCTTGTAATTGGTGGCACCATGTTTTAACACGAGACGTGCCCAAAGATAGGCGAGCAACTTCCATATAACATGATAAACAGAAAACAAAGTTACATATTAGACGGGTATTGGGCTTTTACCCCAGACGTCACGCAAAAATAAAAAAAAAATGATGACAAAAAAAAAATTGCAGCTCTCTAGTTCGAAGAAAGTCAAAAGCTTACAAATAGAAATTAATGAATATTTAGTGCTTAATCAGTTGGCTTTCAACTAAAAATTAACATAATAATACATTTAAACCGTTAATATAAAAAAATATACACTTTTTTGCAAAAATACTGAATATGGTATGCGTTGTTTGTTTACATTCTTCGAACAAGATTTACCGTTTTCTTTTTTTTCCATTTTTGTGTGAAAGAGAAGCGACAAAGACAAATGCGTTAAAAGCCTAATTACACGGCGCATATTTAGTTGCGCATGTATGAAGTGCAAAAGAGAGAGGAAATAAAAAATTCATACAATTTTATTCTTTTTCTCCTTTGCACTTCATACATGCGCAACTAAACATGAGGAAGTGTAATATTGGTCTTAGGTCTTTGACATTTTTTCTGTGACGCCAGTCATCTTTCTCAGCCCGAACGTCCGTACGTCAGTTTTGGATTTGGAGAAGGTATTTTTGTATTGAAAACAACAATGCAACAGAAATTTACAAAAAAATATCATCTTTCGTTCGTCCGAACGTCAGTTTGGATTTGGAAATAATATTTTTTTATTGAAAACAACAATGCAACAGAAATTACAACATAAAAATGTCCCCTCCAAATCCAAAACAAGGTATACTCATTAATTTTTGACAGTTTTTCTGTGACGCCATAGTCATCATTCTCAGTCCGAACGTCAGTTTTGGATTTGGAAAAGACATTTTTTAGTTGAAAACAACAACAATGCAACTGAAATTTACAACAACAAAATGCCTTCTCCAAATCCAAAACAAGGTATACCTACTCAGTAGATTTTTGACAGCTTTTTTTGTGACTTCTCATAGGCAGTTCGTCCGAACGTCAGTTTTGGATTTGGAGAAGACATTTTTTCATTGAAAACAACAACAAATTTGTTAGGAACATTAAAGGCTTCCAAATTAATTTAATTTTAATCACCAATAGATGTGATATTTAAAAAAGAATTAAGACAAAAAGTGAAGTAAAAAAAGGACTTTACCTAAAAATATGCCAAAGTTTCAACCACATACGCCAAAATTTATTTACACAGCGTCATATGAGAGTACCCACACCAAATGCGATTACGCGCAAAACATTTTTCATATAAAAATCGTGTCGCACATGTCGTGACGCACTATCGCAAATTATTTTCAAGTATTTCGAAACTCACCAAAAATTATCGACACCTGGAACGAACATATTGCAACCCATACATATTTTCAAATTAACTGCCAATTTTAAATTTAACCGCCAAATTAAGTCACCAAAGTGGTGAATTGACGGTTTCGGCTAAGTATGCGTGTTTTTACGCATACTTAGCCGAAACGGTCAATTTGAGCTTGTAGGCAAATCTGTGTGACGTCGGAAGTTTCCTATCTCCTTATACGTATCTCTGTTTCTCAGCCCGAACGTCCGTACTTCAGTTTTGGATTTGGAGAAGGCATTTTTGTATTGAAAACAACAATGCAACAGAAATTTACAAAAAAATATCATCTTTCGTTCGTCCGAACGTCAGTTTGGATTTGGAAATAATATTTTTTTATTGAAAACAACAATGCAACAGAAATTACAACATAAAAATGTCTCCTCCAAATCCAAAACAAGGTATACTCATTAATTTTTGACAGTTTTTCTGTGACGCCATAGTCATCATTCTCAGTCCGAACGTCAGTTTTGGATTTGGAAAAGACATTTTTTAGTTGAAAACAACAACAATGCAACTGAAATTTACAACAACAAAATGCCTTCTCCAAATCCAAAACAAGGTATACCTACTCAGTAGATTTTTGACAGCTTTTTTTGTGACTTCTCATAGGCAGTTCGTCCGAACGTCAGTTTTGGATTTGGAGAAGACATTTTTTCATTGAAAACAACAACAAATTTGTTAGGAACATTAAAGGCTTCCAAATTAATTTAATTTTAATCACTAATAGATGTGATATTTAAAAAAGAATTAAGACAAAAAGTGAAGTAAAAAAAGGACTTTACCTAAAAATATGCCAAAGTTTCAACCACATACGCCAAAATTTATTTACACAGCGTCATATGAGAGTACCCACACCAAATGCGATTACGCGCAAAACATTTTTCATATAAAAATCGTGTCGCACATGTCGTGACGCACTATCGCAAATTATTTTCAAGTATTTCGAAACTCACCAAAAATTATCGACACCTGGAACGAACATATTGCAACCCATACATATTTTCAAATTAACTGCCAATTTTAAATCTAACCGCCAAATTAAGTCACCAAAGTGGTGAATTGACGGTTTCGGCTAAGTATGCGTGTTTTTACGCATACTTAGCCGAAACGGTCAATTTGAGCTTGTAGGCAAATCTGTGTGACGTCAGAAGTTTCCTATCTCCTTATACGTATCTCTGTTTCTCAGCCCGAACGTCCGTACTTCAGTTTTGGATTTGGAGAAGGCATTTTTGTATTGAAAACAACAATGCAACAGAAATTTACAAAAAAATATCATCTTTCTGATAGGCAGTTCGTCCGAACGTCAGTTTGGATTTGGAAATAATATTTTTTTTATTGAAAACAACAATGCAACAGAAATTACAATAAAAAAATGTCTCCTCCAAATCCAAAACAAGGTATACTCATTAATTTTTGACAGTTTTTCTGTGACGCCATAGTCATCTTTCTCAGTCCGAACGTCAGTTTTGGATTTGGAAAAGACATTTTTTAGTTGAAAACAACAACAATGCAACTGAAATTTACAACAACAAAATGCCTTCTCCAAATCCAAAACAAGGTATACTCATTAGATTTTTGACAGCTTTTTTTGTGACTTCTCATAGGCAGTTCGTCCGAACGTCAGTTTTGGATTTGGAGAAGACATTTTTTCATTGAAAACAACAACAAATTTGTTGGGAACATTAAAGGCTTCCAAATTAATTTAATTTTAATCACTAATAGATGTGGTATTTAAAAAAAATTGAGACAAAAAGTGAAGAAAAAAAAAGACTTCACTAAATGTCGCTTATTATTTATGTGTTTGAACAAAAAGAAAAGGCACTCAAATTATAGAAAATGTTAAAACAAACAACGTGTAATTTTATTGTTGCCAACGCAACATGTTAGAGTCAAGATATTTGCCAAAAACTAAATTTTGCTTGTGTTTTCGATAGGACATGCATGTGTTCAAGCTGGGGTACCTCGACTTTTATTAGTCGTGACGGGTTTGTTTTTTCTTATAATTGTGGGGAATGAATAGAACTAATAAATTAGTAAAAACAATGTATACCACAATATTAGATTTTGTTGATATAATTACGAAAAAGTGTAATTTTAAAACGAAGAACTGACTTTGACTAGCTGCATTTTTGTACGGATGTATTTGAACCAAAAGAAATTGCACTTTATTGAAAGAAAATATTATCATGAACCATTTGATTTTTAGTTTTTGGCGTCATGGCATACTGGAAGCGAAATATTAGCAAAAAACAAAAAAATGCATTTTTGTATATAACTTTGGTAAGAATAGATGTCAGGTGGTGCAAATTTGAGTTTAAGCTTTTCAAATAAACCCCTATCGGCCCATGACAAAAAAAACTGACAGTGCCTCTCCGCGCAAGGTCAAATTAACTGAACTAATGTCGTTCTTATTGAATAGAATAGGGAATTCAACAAATATTGATAAACGTTTGCAATTGCGTAACAGCCAAGCAAAGACAAATTTGTATTGAGTAAAAACAAAAACGACTATCTACAACGAACTGCACGTAACCTGGCAACAAAGAGAAACCCAATTGAGGCAGTTACAAATTTTAAAAAGGTTAAGGACACAAATGTGGAAACAACATTAATGGAATCATATTGAGATAGCACTTCAGGAAGTTGCTCATCCAAAATACATTGATCATGTCCATACAGTTTGATTCTACTTGCTGAATCACCTCAAAGCTTACAGTTGATGATAAATAAGTTAAACGAATATTGCAATTTGGGGAACCTTATTATAAATCTGGATAAATAGAAAGTTATGATAGCAGGATGTACGAGAGGAAGATGTTCACAAGGAGAGAAATGGTATTGGGGTCTAGTGAATATTGAAGTGGTCAAAAGCTACAAATACCTTGGAATAGATGTGACTCCAACCTACAATATTAAACAACATCTCGCATCAAAGCTTGTCCCAACAAAAACTGCAAATAATATTGGGTGGGCTCTACTATTTAGAGGAATAGATTTTCAACATCAACTTCTTGATTGTATTGACATAATCCAAGGATTTAACAACCATATAGAAAACGAAAGACCCCAGGTGCCGCGCACAAGTGTACGACGACTTCAAATGTGCGCTACTGTATGAAAATAGCTAGTGATCGGGCTAGCTGCCCAATACGCACTCTAAAACGTTCTTATCTCAGAACCTTTACAGAACTTATTAAAGTAATTTTAAATCCTACATTTAATTTGTATAGCAACAAATGAAAATAAAATTCTTAAGAAAAAAAATCTGAGAAATCAAATGCAAGAGTATAGAATTCAACTTACAGACTTTCCAACCGATGCAAATGAGATTCTTGGCATATGATGATTAAAAATTATATCACCAGTTTCAGTGTTTACCAAATTCAGTACCGGCATTTTGCAAATGAGGTCTGTCCGAAATGTACTGACAAATTTTTGTATCTTGTCTTGTAATTGGTGGCACCATGTTTGAACACAAGACGTGCCACAAGATAAGCTGTGTGTCCAACGGTAGGTAAGCAACTTCCAACTAAATTGATCACTTTGCGATCAGCCGACGTTTTAGAAGTAGTCTCCTGGACGTCAGGAACAGAAGAGGGGCAGACATGGGAATGGCCCCCGACCACCATCTGATGGTAGCTCTCGTAAGATTCTGCAGTTCGGAGATCCAAGAAAACACTCGAATGCCCAGGTTTAATACCGACAGACTAAAGGACCCATAGTTCGCCAACAAGTAGGGGACTATCTTTCCCAAGGACTGAGAACAATAAGCAGCAGTGAACCTACCTCCATCGAAGACCAATGATGTGATGTGAAAAATGTGGCAAAAGAATAGTCGGTCGGGCACAAGAAAGAAATAGTTCGTCACTATCCGCAGAAACCTGGAAAAAGATCGAAAACAACTTCGAGCTCGCATCGCAGCTACTCAAGCAGCAGAAAGAAATGAGCTAGAGTCTACGTATCGTATGAAGACGAGAGAAGTTTACCGTAGCGTGAGACGTGACAAGCGTAACTACATACATCAACGCATTAGCTGAAGAAGCAGAAGAGGCCTCAAATCGGTGTGCCAGCAGAACTCTTTACTGGTGACAAAGCCCAAAAACAACATCTGGTGAAAGATGTATATGGTTCCCTGTTCCATTCGGCTGAGGTGGAATAAACACTTCGCTTCTGTATGAAACCGTGTGTTGCGCATCCTATACCTGATGACCCGTCCGAAACAACAAATGCCCGAATTCGCAGCACACCTCCCAGTAGAGAGTAGAGATGGATTAAAACACTGAAAAACAACAAGGCGGTAGGACTGGACGGTATTCCTGCAGAGCTCTTACAAGCAGCACCAACCACATCAACTCAGAGAGTTGAGCCTGGAAGAGAGAGAGCCTGGAACTCTGAGTGCTTCCCAAAGGAGTGGAAAAAGGGAATGACCGTCAAGCTCCCGAAGAAAGCAGATTTGATGCAGTGTGAAAACTGGAAATGGTGGAATTCAATGGAGTTTGACATCCCAACTTAAACATCTGGACTACGCGGACGACGTATGCTTACTCAAGGGAAGAGAAACAAGCAGACATCGTGGGGCTGAAAATTCACACGGCAAAAATATAAATGATCAGCATCGGACGAAACTCATCCGTGCAAGACAATATTTCTGGACAACCGGTAGAGAAAGTAGAAGACTTCCAATCGCCAAAGGCGGAACAAAACAAGACGTCGACAGTCGTATTAAAAAGGCAAAGGCGGCTTTCGGAATGCTGTCCAAAATATGGACAAATAGTGCTATAAGCTTAAAGACCAAGCTGAGACTGTTCCGCTCCAATGTTGAATCCGTGCTTCTGTGCAGCAGGTAGAGAACACATGGGGCAGGACAGTCCAAAGGGAATCTGCACAGCTGGGAAAGAGTTCCAGAAACCGTACACAATGGCGCGTAGGAGTAGTAAAAGCCCTATGCCCTTAAGGGGATCACAACGGACTCATTAAGGTCTGAGGACCTAAATATGTATACATGTAGTATTTGTACAACATCTCGCATCAAAGCTTGTCCCAACAAAAACTGCAAATAATATTGGGTGGACTCTACTATTTAGAGGAATAGATTTTCAACATCAACTTCTTGATTGTATTGACATAATCCAAGGATTTAACAACCATATAGAAAACGAAAGACCCCAGGTGCCGCGCACAAGTGTACGACGACTTCAAATATGCGCTACTGTATGAAAATAGCTAGTGATCGGGCTAGCTGCCCAATACGCACTCTAAAACGTTCTTATCTCAGAACCTTTACAGAACTTATTAAAGTAATTTTAAATCCTACATTTAATTTGTATAGCAACAAATGAAAATAAAATTCTTAAGAAAAAAAATCTGAGAAATCAAATGCAAGAGTATAGAATTCAACTTACAGACTTTCCAACCGATGAGATTCTTGGCATATGATGATTAAAAATTATACCACCAGTTTCAGTGTTTACCAAATTCAGTACCGGCATTTTGCAAATGAGGTCTGTTCGAAATGTACTGACAAATTTTTGTATCTTGTCTTGTAATTGGTGGCACTATGTTTGAACACAAGACGTGCCACAAGATAAGCTGTGTGTCCAACGGTAGGTAAGCAACTTCCAACTAAATTGATCACTTTGCGATCAGCCGACGTTTTAGAAGTAGTCTCCTGGACGTCAGGAACAGAAGAGGGGCAGACATGGGAATGGCCCCCGACCACCATCTGATGGTAGCTCTCGTAAGATTCTGCAGTTCGGAGATCCAAGAAAACACTCGAATGTCCAGGTTTAATACCGACAGACTAAAGGACCCATAGTTCGCCAACAAGTAGGGGACTATCTTTCCCAAGGACTGAGAACAATAAGCAGCAGTGAACCTACCTCCATCGAAGACCAATGATGTGATGTGAAAAATGTGGCAAAAGAATAGTCGGTCGGGCACAAGAAAGAAATAGTTCTTCACTATCCGCAGAAACATGGAAAAAGATCGAAAACAACTTCGAGCTCGCATCGCAGCTACTCAAGCAGCAGAAAGAAATGAGCTAGAGCCTACGTATCGTATGAAGACGAGAGAAGTTTACCGTAGCGTGAGAAGTGACAAGCGTAACTACATACATCAACGCATTAGCTGAAGAAGCAGAAGAGGCCTCAAATCGGTGTGCCAGCAGAACTCTTTACTGGTGACAAAGCCCAAAAACAACATCTGGTGAAAGATGTATATGGTTCCCTGTTCCATTCGGCTGAGGTGGAATAAACACTTCGCTTCTGTATGAAACCGTGTGTTGCGCATCCTATACCTGATGACCCGTCCGAAACAACAAATGCCCGAATTCGCAGCACACCTCCCAGTAGAGAGTAGAGATGGATTAAAACACTGAAAAACAACAAGGCGGTAGGACTGGACGGTATTCCTGCAGAGCTCTTACAAGCAGCACCAACCACATCAACTCAGAGAGTTGAGCCTGGAAGAGAGAGAGCCTGGAACTCTGAGTGCGTATGAGTAGTGAAGGCACTATGCCCTTAAGGGGATCACAACGGACTCATTAAGGTCTGAGGACCTAAATATGTATGCATGCATACTAATTTGTATATTCAATTAAATATATATACCTTATGGAATTTAAAAATACACAATATTCCAATAAAACAATGTACATACCTGAGATAACAATTTATGATGGATGAAGGCGAGGAACAGATCGAGTTGCGACAGAATTTTACAAAAATGCACCATTTAATTTATTCGGAAAATATGCCAAAGTTTCAACCACATTTTTAATACCCTCTTCAAAGAAGCTCTGGTATTTCCGATACATAAGAAAGGAGACGCAAATGATCCAACAAATTATAGATGTATCTTATTTACAAATTCCATACCAAGAATCTTTACAGCAGTGCTACTCTCAACAAAATCGGTGGACGAAAATCAGCTCCACAATCTTATACCGTCAACGAAAATTAAACATCTTCTTTGTAGATTTAAAGGCAGTTTTTGACACAATAGATAGAAACGCACTCTACCTACTTAAAATTAAATCAACTGGGTATATCGACAAAAATGCTTAGAATAATAAAAAAGCTGTACAACATACATACTGTCAGCAGTATGGGGTGGAACAAAAGCATCAGAATGATTTGAAACACAAACTGGATTGAAACAATAATGTTTATTAAGAGCCATTTTATTTGTGCTTTTCATAGATGATGACAGCTTGTCTACCTGCCGGAGTCAACTATTGCTGAGTCACCTGAAAGTTTACAGTTGATGATAAATAAGTTTAACGAATATTGCAATTTGTGGAACCTTATTATAAATCTTGATGAATCGAAAGTTATGAGAAATGGTATTGCGGTCGAGTAAATATTGAAAATTATTTAAAAAAAAAATCTTTATTTTGTAATTGCCGGGTAATATCCTTAATCTACCAGTTTCGTAACTTCGGTTAATATAAAAAGAATAAGTGTTGGGTGTGATGATGTAGATAAACAAACATTAACGGAATGTTTTTAAATCCAATTAAATAAAAAAAAACCTAGAAAACATGTTAACAAGAGAAAAATAGAAACCTATTCGTTAAATAAGTTTTGTTTTTGTTTTGTAGTAACACCAATAAAAAGGTATATAGGAAAAAAGTAATTTTTTTTTCTAAAAAGAAAGGCTCAACAAAAATTAAGAAATACTCCTCCTCGCTCGCTTGGATTGTCTTTATTTACTGCACTGCTTTCAATTTAACTTCAAACACCAATGTACTGTTTGGTGGGGTTGTTGGTGGGAATCCTTGAGCACCGTAGGCCATATGTGCTGGACAAGTGATGCGTCTCTTTCCTCTAACCTTCATGCCTACTACACCAACATCTCACCTATTGCTGACTTCGCCGCGACCCAAACCAAACTTGAATGGACCGCCTTGTTTGAGACTGGCAAATACTTTGTTGTTTAACTTGAGACGACCTTCATAACAGACGTCCGCCCTTTTGCCTGTTTTTGCCACGGGTCCGTAACTCACGCGAATGCCTTTAACTTTCACACCACCTCCCTTTTGCTTTTGGGCTCCTTGTTGTTGCCTTCTTTCTTGTCTTTTTTCTGCTTGCTCTCTTTCTTTTGTGGTTCGACGCCGTTTTACTTGGGCTTCACTCGTCTTCACTTTCGACTTCTTCATCATCGTCGTCGTCGTCGTAACCATCATCTTCGTCATCATTGCATCTGGCTCACCATTGAAATCGCTGTCATCTTTTTCATCATCGTCGTCATTTTCTTCGGCTACCGCCTCTGTGGCTATTTTGCCAGATTTGCTGTTTTTGGCTTATGCATCAGATTTATTTAGCTTCTTTGACAAAGCCATCATCTCTTCCATTGCATCGGATTCCTCATCGGATAAATCTTCCATTTGGTCACTTAGATCTGTGATATATCTAGAAATGTGAATTATTCCATCGCCTTGACTCTCGCCTTGAAGTTCAAATCTAACATAACTTGTTCGGCGGTGTTCTTGCCTAGAGTACCTACAAATCAAATATTTGATGTTCTCGTATGTGAGGAAAAGCTGGATGGGTCCATCGCTGCGCGAGGTAACATCAAGAGCGGCTTCAAAAATTGTTTAAATGCAACTTAATTTACAAATCTGATAGCACGCGAAGTGGTCGAAAGCTACAAATACCTTCTAATAGATGTGACTCTAACCTAAAAAAAACTAATATTAGTTGGACTCTACTATTCTTACTTATTTAAGTCATTTTAAATCCTATATTTTAATTGTATATTAACAAATAAAAATAAATATCTTAAGAAAAAAAAAATCCGAGAAATCAATATGGAAGAGTATAAAATTTAACTTACAGAGTCTCCAACCGATGTAAATGAGATTCTTGGCATATTGGATTAAAAATTATATAACCAGTTTCTTTGTTTAACAAATTCAGTGCCTTGGTGCTCACATTAAAAATTACATTGGTACCGGCATTTTGCAAATAAGGTCTGTCCGAACTGTACTGACAAATTTTTTTATCTTGTCTTGTAATTGGTGGCACCATGTTTTAACACGAGACGTGCCCAAAGATAGGCGAGCAACTTCCATATAACATGATAAACAGAAAACAAAGTTACATATTAGACGGGTATTGGGCTTTTACCCCAGACGTCACGCAAAAATAAAAAAAAAATGATGACAAAAAAAAAATTGCAGCTCTCTAGTTCGAAGAAAGTCAAAAGCTTACAAATAGAAATTAATGAATATTTAGTGCTTAATCAGTTGGCTTTCAACTAAAAATTAACATAATAATACATTTAAACCGTTAATATAAAAAAATATACACTTTTTTGCAAAAATACTGAATATGGTATGCGTTGTTTGTTTACATTCTTCGAACAAGATTTACCGTTTTCTTTTTTTTCCATTTTTGTGTGAAAGAGAAGCGACAAAGACAAATGCGTTAAAAGCCTAATTACACGGCGCATATTTAGTTGCGCATGTATGAAGTGCAAAAGAGAGAGGAAATAAAAAATTCATACAATTTTATTCTTTTTCTCCTTTGCACTTCATACATGCGCAACTAAACATGAGGAAGTGTAATATTGGTCTTAGGTCTTTGACATTTTTTCTGTGACGCCAGTCATCTTTCTCAGCCCGAACGTCCGTACGTCAGTTTTGGATTTGGAGAAGGTATTTTTGTATTGAAAACAACAATGCAACAGAAATTTACAAAAAAATATCATCTTTCGTTCGTCCGAACGTCAGTTTGGATTTGGAAATAATATTTTTTTATTGAAAACAACAATGCAACAGAAATTACAACATAAAAATGTCCCCTCCAAATCCAAAACAAGGTATACTCATTAATTTTTGACAGTTTTTCTGTGACGCCATAGTCATCATTCTCAGTCCGAACGTCAGTTTTGGATTTGGAAAAGACATTTTTTAGTTGAAAACAACAACAATGCAACTGAAATTTACAACAACAAAATGCCTTCTCCAAATCCAAAACAAGGTATACCTACTCAGTAGATTTTTGACAGCTTTTTTTGTGACTTCTCATAGGCAGTTCGTCCGAACGTCAGTTTTGGATTTGGAGAAGACATTTTTTCATTGAAAACAACAACAAATTTGTTAGGAACATTAAAGGCTTCCAAATTAATTTAATTTTAATCACCAATAGATGTGATATTTAAAAAAGAATTAAGACAAAAAGTGAAGTAAAAAAAGGACTTTACCTAAAAATATGCCAAAGTTTCAACCACATACGCCAAAATTTATTTACACAGCGTCATATGAGAGTACCCACACCAAATGCGATTACGCGCAAAACATTTTTCATATAAAAATCGTGTCGCACATGTCGTGACGCACTATCGCAAATTATTTTCAAGTATTTCGAAACTCACCAAAAATTATCGACACCTGGAACGAACATATTGCAACCCATACATATTTTCAAATTAACTGCCAATTTTAAATTTAACCGCCAAATTAAGTCACCAAAGTGGTGAATTGACGGTTTCGGCTAAGTATGCGTGTTTTTACGCATACTTAGCCGAAACGGTCAATTTGAGCTTGTAGGCAAATCTGTGTGACGTCGGAAGTTTCCTATCTCCTTATACGTATCTCTGTTTCTCAGCCCGAACGTCCGTACTTCAGTTTTGGATTTGGAGAAGGCATTTTTGTATTGAAAACAACAATGCAACAGAAATTTACAAAAAAATATCATCTTTCGTTCGTCCGAACGTCAGTTTGGATTTGGAAATAATATTTTTTTATTGAAAACAACAATGCAACAGAAATTACAACATAAAAATGTCTCCTCCAAATCCAAAACAAGGTATACTCATTAATTTTTGACAGTTTTTCTGTGACGCCATAGTCATCATTCTCAGTCCGAACGTCAGTTTTGGATTTGGAAAAGACATTTTTTAGTTGAAAACAACAACAATGCAACTGAAATTTACAACAACAAAATGCCTTCTCCAAATCCAAAACAAGGTATACCTACTCAGTAGATTTTTGACAGCTTTTTTTGTGACTTCTCATAGGCAGTTCGTCCGAACGTCAGTTTTGGATTTGGAGAAGACATTTTTTCATTGAAAACAACAACAAATTTGTTAGGAACATTAAAGGCTTCCAAATTAATTTAATTTTAATCACTAATAGATGTGATATTTAAAAAAGAATTAAGACAAAAAGTGAAGTAAAAAAAGGACTTTACCTAAAAATATGCCAAAGTTTCAACCACATACGCCAAAATTTATTTACACAGCGTCATATGAGAGTACCCACACCAAATGCGATTACGCGCAAAACATTTTTCATATAAAAATCGTGTCGCACATGTCGTGACGCACTATCGCAAATTATTTTCAAGTATTTCGAAACTCACCAAAAATTATCGACACCTGGAACGAACATATTGCAACCCATACATATTTTCAAATTAACTGCCAATTTTAAATCTAACCGCCAAATTAAGTCACCAAAGTGGTGAATTGACGGTTTCGGCTAAGTATGCGTGTTTTTACGCATACTTAGCCGAAACGGTCAATTTGAGCTTGTAGGCAAATCTGTGTGACGTCAGAAGTTTCCTATCTCCTTATACGTATCTCTGTTTCTCAGCCCGAACGTCCGTACTTCAGTTTTGGATTTGGAGAAGGCATTTTTGTATTGAAAACAACAATGCAACAGAAATTTACAAAAAAATATCATCTTTCTGATAGGCAGTTCGTCCGAACGTCAGTTTGGATTTGGAAATAATATTTTTTTTATTGAAAACAACAATGCAACAGAAATTACAACAAAAAAATGTCTCCTCCAAATCCAAAACAAGGTATACTCATTAATTTTTGACAGTTTTTCTGTGACGCCATAGTCATCTTTCTCAGTCCGAACGTCAGTTTTGGATTTGGAAAAGACATTTTTTAGTTGAAAACAACAACAATGCAACTGAAATTTACAACAAAATGCCTTCTCCAAATCCAAAACAAGGTATACTCATTAGATTTTTGACAGTTTTTTTTGTGACTTCTCATAGGCAGTTCGTCCGAACGTCAGTTTTGGATTTGGAGAAGACATTTTTTCATTGAAAACAACAACAAATTTGTTAGGAACATTAAAGGCTTCCAAATTAATTTAATTTTAATCACTAATAGATGTGGTATTTAAAAAAAATTGAGACAAAAAGTGAAGAAAAAAAAAAAGACTTCACTAAATGTCGCTTATTATTTATGTGTTTGAACAAAAAGAAAAGGCACTCAAATTATAGAAAATGTTAAAACAAACAGCGTGTAATTTTATTGTTGCCAACGCAACATGTTAGAGTCAAGATATTTGCCAAAAACTAAATTTTGCTTGTGTTTTCGATAGGACATGCATGTGTTCAAGCTGGGGTACCTCGACTTTTATTAGTCGTGACGGGTTTGTTTTTTCTTAAAATTGTGGGGAATGAATAGAACTAATAAATTAGTAAAAACAATGTATACCACAATATTAGATTTTGTTGATATAATTACGAAAAAGTGTAATTTTAAAACGAAGAACTGACTTTGACTAGCTGCATTTTTGTACGGATGTATTTGAACCAAAAGAAATTGCACTTTATTGAAAGAAAATATTATCATGAACCATTTGATTTTTAGTTTTTGGCGTCATGGCATACTGGAAGCGAAATATTAGCAAAAAACAAAAAAATGCATTTTTGTATATAACTTTGGTAAGAATAGATGTCAGGTGGTGCAAATTTGAGTTTAAGCTTTTCAAATAAACCCCTATCGGCCCATGACAAAAAAAAACTGACAGTGCCTCTCCGCGCAAGGTCAAATTAACTGAACTAATGTCGTTCTTATTGAATAGAATAGGGAATTCAACAAATATTGATAAACGTTTGCAATTGCGTAACAGCCAAGCAAAGACAAATTTGTATTGAGTAAAAACAAAAACGACTATCTACAACGAACTGCACGTAACCTGGCAACAAAGAGAAACCCAATTGAGGCAGTTACAAATTTTAAAAAGGTTAAGGACACAAATGTGGAAACAACATTAATGGAATCATATTGAGATAGCACTTCAGGAAGTTGCTCATCCAAAATACATTGATCATGTCCATACAGTTTGATTCTACTTGCTGAATCACCTCAAAGCTTACAGTTGATGATAAATAAGTTAAACGAATATTGCAATTTGGGGAACCTTATTATAAATCTGGATAAATAGAAAGTTATGATAGCAGGATGTACGAGAGGAAGATGTTTACAAGGAGAGAAATGGTATTGGGGTCTAGTGAATATTGAAGTGGTCAAAAGCTACAAATACCTTGGAATAGATGTGACTCCAACCTACAATATTAAACAACATCTCGCATCAAAGCTTGTCCCAACAAAAACTGCAAATAATATTGGGTGGGCTCTACTATTTAGAGGAATAGATTTTCAACATCAACTTCTTGATTGTATTGACATAATCCAAGGATTTAACAACCATATAGAAAACGAAAGACCCCAGGTGCCGCGCACAAGTGTACGACGACTTCAAATGTGCGCTACTGTATGAAAATAGCTAGTGATCGGGCTAGCTGCCCAATACGCACTCTAAAACGTTCTTATCTCAGAACCTTTACAGAACTTATTAAAGTAATTTTAAATCCTACATTTAATTTGTATAGCAACAAATGAAAATAAAATTCTTAAGAAAAAAAATCTGAGAAATCAAATGCAAGAGTATAGAATTCAACTTACAGACTTTCCAACCGATGCAAATGAGATTCTTGGCATATGATGATTAAAAATTATATCACCAGTTTCAGTGTTTACCAAATTCAGTACCGGCATTTTGCAAATGAGGTCTGTTCGAAATGTACTGACAAATTTTTGTATCTTGTCTTGTAATTGGTGGCACCATGTTTGAACACAAGACGTGCCACAAGATAAGCTGTGTGTCCAACGGTAGGTAAGCAACTTCCAACTAAATTGATCACTTTGCGATCAGCCGACGTTTTAGAAGTAGTCTCCTGGACGTCAGGAACAGAAGAGGGGCAGACATGGGAATGGCCCCCGACCACCATCTGACGGTAGCTCTCGTAAGATTCTGCAGTTCGGAGATCCAAGAAAACACTCGAATGCCCAGGTTTAATACCGACAGACTAAAGGACCCATAGTTCGCCAACAAGTAGGGGACTATCTTTCCCAAGGACTGAGAACAATAAGCAGCAGTGAACCTACCTCCATCGAAGACCAATGATGTGATGTGAAAAATGTGGCAAAAGAATAGTCGGTCGGCACAAGAAAGAAATAGTTCTTCACTATCCGCAGAAACCTGGAAAAAGATCGAAAACAACTTCGAGCTCGCATCGCAGCTACTCAAGCAGCAGAAAGAAATGAGCTAGAGTCTACGTATCGTATGAAGACGAGAGAAGTTTACCGTAGCGTGAGACGTGACAAGCGTAACTACATACATCAACGCATTAGCTGAAGAAGCAGAAGAGGCCTCAAATCGGTGTGCCAGCAGAACTCTTTACTGGTGTACAAAGCCCAAAAACAACATCTGGTGAAAGATGTATATGGTTCCCTGTTCCATTCGGATGAGGTGGAATAAACACTTCGCTTCTGTATGAAACCGTGTGTTGCGCATCCTATACCTGATGACCCGTCCGAAACAACAAATGCCCGAATTCGCAGCACACCTCCCAGTAGAGAGTAGAGATGGATTAAAACACTGAAAAACAACAAGGCGGTAGGACTGGACGCTATTCCTGCAGAGCTCTTACAAGCAGCACCAACCACATCAACTCAGAGAGTTGAGCCTGGAAGAGAGAGAGCCTGGAACTCTGAGTGCGTATGAGTAGTGAAGGCACTATGCCCTTAAGGGGATCACAACGGACTCATTAAGGTCTGAGGACCTAAATATGTATGCATGCATACTAATTTGTATATTCAATTAAATATATATACCTTATAGAATTTAAAAATACACAATATTCCAATAAAACAATGTACATACCTGAGATAACAATTTATGATGGAAGAAGGCGAGGAACAGATCGAGTTGCGACAGAATTTTACAAAAATGCACCATTTAATTTATTCGGAAAATATGCCAAAGTTTCAACCACATTTTTAATACCCTCTTCAAAGAAGCTCTGGTATTTCCGATACATAAGAAAGGAGACGCAAATGATCCAACAAATTATAGATGTATGTTCGCCAACAAGTAGGGGACTATCTTTCCCAAGGACTGAGAACAATAAGGAGCAGTGAACCTACCTCCATCGAAGACCAATGATGTGATGTGAAAAATGTGGCAAAAGAATAGTCGGTCGGCACAAGAAAGAAATAGTTCTTCACTATCCGCAGAAACCTGGAAAAAGATCGAAAACAACTTCGAGCTCGCATCGCAGCTACTCAAGCAGCAGAAAGAAATGAGCTAGAGTCTACGTATCGTATGAAGACGAGAGAAGTTTACCGTAGCGTGAGACGTGACAAGCGTAACTACATACATCAACGCATTAGCTGAAGAAGCAGAAGAGGCCTCAAATCGGTGTGCCAGCAGAACTCTTTACTGGTGACAAAGCCCAAAAACAACATCTGGTGAAAGATGTATATGGTTCCCTGTTCCATTCGGCTGAGGTGGAATAAACACTTCGCTTCTGTATGAAACCGTGTGTTGCGCATCCTATACCTGATGACCCGTCCGAAACAACAAATGCCCGAATTCGCAGCACACCTCCCAGTAGAGAGTAGAGATGGATTAAAACACTGAAAAACAACAAGGCGGTAGGACTGGACGGTATTCCTGCAGAGCTCTTACAAGCAGCACCAACCACATCAACTCAGAGAGTTGAGCCTGGAAGAGAGAGAGCCTGGAACTCTGAGTGCTTCCCAAAGGAGTGGAAAAAGGGAATGACCGTCAAGCTCCCGAAGAAAGCAGATTTGATGCAGTGTGAAAACTGGAAATGGTGGAATTCAATGGAGTTTGACATCCCAACTTAAACATCTGGACTACGCGGACGACGTATGCTTACTCAAGGGAAGAGAAACAAGCAGACATCGTGGGGCTGAAAATTCACACGGCAAAAATATAAATGATCAGCATCGGACGAAACTCATCCGTGCAAGACAATATTTCTGGACAACCGGTAGAGAAAGTAGAAGACTTCCAATCGCCAAAGGCGGAACAAAACAAGACGTCGACAGTCGTATTAAAAAGGCAAAGGCGGCTTTCGGAATGCTGTCCAAAATATGGACAAATAGTGCTATAAGCTTAAAGACCAAGCTGAGACTGTTCCGCTCCAATGTTGAATCCGTGCTTCTGTGCAGCAGGTAGAGAACACATGGGGCAGGACAGTCCAAAGGGAATCTGCACAGCTGGGAAAGAGTTCCAGAAACCGTACACAGTGGCGCGTAGGAGTAGTAAAAGCCCTATGCCCTTAAGGGGATCACAACGGACTCATTAAGGTCTGAGGACCTAAATATGTATACATGTAGTATTTGTACAACATCACGCATCAAAGCTTGTCCCAACAAAAACTGCAAATAATATTGGGTGGACTCTACTATTTAGAGGAATAGATTTTCAACATCAACTTCTTGATTGTATTGACATAATCCAAGGATTTAACAACCATATAGAAAACGAAAGACCCCAGGTGCCGCGCACAAGTGTACGACGACTTCAAATGTGCGCTACTGTATGAAAATAGCTAGTGATCGGGCTAGCTGCCCAATACGCACTCTAAAACGTTCTTATCTCAGAACCTTTACAGAACTTATTAAAGTAATTTTAAATCCTACATTTAATTTGTATAGCAACAAATGAAAATAAAATTCTTAAGAAAAAAAATCTGAGAAATCAAATGCAAGAGTATAGAATTCAACTTACAGACTTTCCAACCGATGAGATTCTTGGCATATGATGATTAAAAATTATACCACCAGTTTCAGTGTTTACCAAATTCAGTACCGGCATTTTGCAAATGAGGTCTGTTCGAAATGTACTGACAAATTTTTGTATCTTGTCTTGTAATTGGTGGCACTATGTTTGAACACAAGACGTGCCACAAGATAAGCTGTGTGTCCAACGGTAGGTAAGCAACTTCCAACTAAATTGATCACTTTGCGATCAGCCGACGTTTTAGAAGTAGTCTCCTGGACGTCAGGAACAGAAGAGGGGCAGACATGGGAATGGCCCCCGACCACCATCTGATGGTAGCTCTCGTAAGATTCTGCAGTTCGGAGATCCAAGAAAACACTCGAATGTCCAGGTTTAATACCGACAGACTAAAGGACCCATAGTTCGCCAACAAGTGAACCTACCTCCATCGAAGACCAATGATGTGATGTGAAAAATGTGGCAAAAGAATAGTCGGTCGGGCACAAGAAAGAAATAGTTTTTCACTATCCGCAGAAACATGGAAAAAGATCGAAAACAACTTCGAGCTCGCATCGCAGCTACTCAAGCAGCAGAAAGAAATGAGCTAGAGCCTACGTATCGTATGAAGACGAGAGAAGTTTACCGTAGCGTGAGACGTGACAAGCGTAACTACATACATCAACGCATTAGCTGAAGAAGCAGAAGAGGCCTCAAATCGGTGTGCCAGCAGAACTCTTTACTGGTGTACAAAGCCCAAAAACAACATGGAAAAAGATCGAAAACAACTTCGAGCTCGCATCGCAGCTACTCAAGCAGCAGAAAGAAATGAGCTAGAGCCTACGTATCGTATGAAGACGAGAGAAGTTTACCGTAGCGTGAGACGTGACAAGCGTAACTACATACATCAACGCATTAGCTGAAGAAGCAGAAGAGGCCTCAAATCGGTGTGCCAGCAGAACTCTTTACTGGTGTACAAAGCCCAAAAACAACAGTGAACCTACCTCCATCGAAGACCAATGATGTGATGTGAAAAATGTGGCAAAAGAATAGTCGGTCGGGCACAAGAAAGAAATAGTTCTTCACTATCCGCAGAAACATGGAAAAAGATCGAAAACAACTTCGAGCTCGCATCGCAGCTACTCAAGCAGCAGAAAGAAATGAGCTAGAGCCTACGTATCGTATGAAGACGAGAGAAGTTTACCGTAGCGTGAGACGTGACAAGCGTAACTACATACATCAACGCATTAGCTGAAGAAGCAGAAGAGGCCTCAAATCGGTGTGCCAGCAGAACTCTTTACTGGTGTACAAAGCCCAAAAACAACATCTGGTGAAAGATGTATATGGTTCCCTGTTCCATTCGGATGAGGTGGAATAAACACTTCGCTTCTGTATGAAACCGTGTGTTGCGCATCCTATACCTGATGACCCATCCGAACCAACAAATGCCCGAATTCGCAACACACCTCCCAGTAGAGAGTAGAGATGGATTAAAACACTGAAAAACAAAAAGGCGGTAGGACTGGACGGTATTCCTGCAGAGCTCTTACAAGCAGCACCAACCACATCAACTCAGAGAGTTGAGCCTGGAAGAGAGAGAGCCTGGAACTCTGAGTGCGTATGAGTAGTGAAGGCACTATGCCCTTAAGGGGATCACAACGGACTCATTAAGGTCTGAGGATCTAAATATGTATGCATGCATACTAATTTGTATATTCAATTAAATATATATACCTTATGGAATTTAAAAATACACAATATTCCAATAAAACAATGTACATACCTGAGTTAACAATTTATGATGGATGAAGGCGAGGAACAGATCGAGTTGCGACAGAATTTTACAAAAATGCACCATTTAATTTATTCGGAAAATATGCCAAAGTTTCAACCACATTTTTAATACCCTCTTCAAAGAAGCTCTGGTATTTCCGATACATAAGAAAGGAGACGCAAATGATCCAACAAATTATAGATGTATCTTATTTACAAATTCCATACCAAGAATCTTTACAGCAGTGCTACTCTCAACAAAATCGGTGGACGAAAATCAGCTCCACAATCTTATACCGTCAACGAAAATTAAACATCTTCTTTGTAGATTTAAAGGCAGTTTTTGACACAATAGATAGAAACGCACTCTACCTACTTAAAATTAAATCAACTGGGTATATCGACAAAAATGCTTAGAATAATAAAAAAGCTGTACAACATACATACTGTCAGCAGTATGGGGTGGAACAAAAGCATCAGAATGATTTGAAACACAAACTGGATTGAAACAATAATGTTTATTAAGAGCCATTTTATTTGTGCTTTTCATAGATGATGACAGCTTGTCTACCTGCCGGAGTCAACTATTGCTGAGTCACCTGAAAGTTTACAGTTGATGATAAATAAGTTTAACGAATATTGCAATTTGTGGAACCTTATTATAAATCTTGATGAATAGAAAGTTATGAGAAATGGTATTGCGGTCGAGTAAATATTGAAAATTATTTAAAAAAAAAATCTTTATTTTGTAATTGCCGGGTAATATCCTTAATCTACCAGTTTCGTAACTTCGGTTAATATAAAAAGAATAAGTGTTGGGTGTGATGATGTAGATAAACAAACATTAACGGAATGTTTTTAAATCCAATTAAATAAAAAAAAAAACCTAGAAAACATGTTAACAAGAGAAAAATAGAAACCTATTCGTTAAATAAGTTTTGTTTTTGTTTTGTAGTAACACCAATAAAAAGGTATATAGGAAAAAAGTAATTTTTTTTTCTAAAAAGAAAGGCTCAACAAAAATTAAGAAATACTCCTCCTCGCTCGCTTGGATTGTCTTTATTTACTGCACTGCTTTCAATTTAACTTCAAACACCAATGTACTGTTTGGTGGGGTTGTTGGTGGGAATCCTTGAGCACCGTAGGCCATATGTGCTGGACAAGTGATGCGTCTCTTTCCTCTAACCTTCATGCCTACTACACCAACATCTCACCTATTGCTGACTTCGCCGCGACCCAAACCAAACTTGAATGGACCGCCTTGTTTGAGACTGGCAAATACTTTGTTGTTTAACTTGAGACGACCTTCATAACAGACGTCCGCCCTTTTGCCTGTTTTTGCCACGGGTCCGTAACTCACGCGAATGCCTTTAACTTTCACACCACCTCCCTTTTGCTTTTGGGCTCCTTGTTGTTGCCTTCTTTCTTGTCTTTTTTCTGCTTGCTCTCTTTCTTTTGTGGTTCGACGCCGTTTTACTTGGGCTTCACTCGTCTTCACTTTCGACTTCTTCATCATCGTCGTCGTCGTCGTCGTAACCATCATCTTCGTCATCATTGCATCTGGCTCACCATTGAAATCGCTGTCATCTTTTTCATCATCGTCGTCATTTTCTTCGGCTACCGCCTCTGTGGCTATTTTGCCAGATTTGCTGTTTTTGGCTTATGCATCAGATTTATTTAGCTTCTTTGACAAAGCCATCATCTCTTCCATTGCATCGGATTCCTCATCGGATAAATCTTCCATTTGGTCACTTAGATCTGTGATATATCTAGAAATGTGAATTATTCCATCGCCTTGACTCTGGAGAGAAATTTCATCGCATTCGTTGAAGTTCAAATCTAACATAACTTGTTCGGCGGTGTTCTTGCCTAGAGTACCTACAAATCAAATATTTGATGTTCTCGTATGTGAGGAAAAGCTGGATGGGTCCATCGCTGCGCGAGGTAACATCAAGAGCGGCTTCAAAAATTGTTTAAATGCAACTTAATTTACAAATCTGATAGCACGCGAAGTGGTCGAAAGCTACAAATACCTTCTAATAGATGTGACTCTAACCTAAAAAAAACTAATATTAGTTGGACTCTACTATTCTTACTTATTTAAGTCATTTTAAATCCTATATTTTAATTGTATATTAACAAATAAAAATAAATATCTTAAGAAAAAAAAAATCCGAGAAATCAATATGGAAGAGTATAAAATTTAACTTACAGAGTCTCCAACCGATGCAAATGAGATTCTTGGCATATTGGATTAAAAATTATATAACCAGTTTCTTTGTTTAACAAATTCAGTGCCTTGGTGCTCACATTAAAAATTACATTGGTACCGGCATTTTGCAAATAAGGTCTGTCCGAACTGTACTGACAAATTTTTTTATCTTGTCTTGTAATTGGTGGCACCATGTTTTAACACGAGACGTGCCCAAAGATAGGCGAGCAACTTCCATATAACATGATAAACAGAAAACAAAGTTACATATTAGACGGGTATTGGGCTTTTACCCCAGACGTCACGCAAAAATAAAAAAAAAAATGATGACAAAAAAAAAATTGCAGCTCTCTAGTTCGAAGAAAGTCAAAAGCTTACAAATAGAAATTAATGAATATTTAGTGCTTAATCAGTTGGCTTTCAACTAAAAATTAACAAAATAATACATTTAAACCGTTAATATAAAAAAATATACACTTTTTTGCAAAAATACTGAATATGGTATGCGTTGTTTGTTTACATTCTTCGAACAAGATTTACCGTTTTCTTTTTTTTCCATTTTTGTGTGAAAGAGAAGCGACAAAGACAAATGCGTTAAAAGCCTAATTACACGGCGCATATTTAGTTGCGCATGTATGAAGTGCAAAAGAGAGGAAATAAAAAATTCATACAATTTTATTCTTTTTCTCCTTTGCACTTCATACATGCGCAACTAAACATGAGGAAGTGTAATATTGGTCTTAGGTCTTTGACATTTTTTCTGTGACGCCAGTCATCTTTCTCAGCCCGAACGTCCGTACGTCAGTTTTGGATTTGGAGAAGGCATTTTTGTATTGAAAACAACAATGCAACAGAAATTTACAAAAAAATATCATCTTTCGTTCGTCCGAACGTCAGTTTGGATTTGGAAATAATATTTTTTTATTGAAAACAACAATGCAACAGAAATTACAACATAAAAATGTCTCCTCCAAATCCAAAACAAGGTATACTCATTAATTTTTGACAGTTTTTCTGTGACGCCATAGTCATCATTCTCAGTCCGAACGTCAGTTTTGGATTTGGAAAAGACATTTTTTAGTTGAAAACAACAACAATGCAACTGAAATTTACAACAACAAAATGCCTTCTCCAAATCCAAAACAAGGTATACCTACTCAGTAGATTTTTGACAGCTTTTTTTGTGACTTCTCATAGGCAGTTCGTCCGAACGTCAGTTTTGGATTTGGAGAAGACATTTTTTCATTGAAAACAACAACAAATTTGTTAGGAACATTAAAGGCTTCCAAATTAATTTAATTTTAATCACTAATAGATGTGATATTTAAAAAAGAATTAAGACAAAAAGTGAAGTAAAAAAAGGACTTTACCTAAAAATATGCCAAAGTTTCAACCACATACGCCAAAATTTATTTACACAGCGTCATATGAGAGTACCCACACCAAATGCGATTACGCGCAAAACATTTTTCATATAAAAATCGTGTCGCACATGTCGTGACGCACTATCGCAAATTATTTTCAAGTATTTCGAAACTCACCAAAAATTATCGACACCTGGAACGAACATATTGCAACCCATACATATTTTCAAATTAACTGCCAATTTTAAATTTAACCGCCAAATTAAGTCACCAAAGTGGTGAATTGACGGTTTCGGCTAAGTATGCGTGTTTTTACGCATACTTAGCCGAAACGGTCAATTTGAGCTTGTAGGCAAATCTGTGTGACGTCAGAAGTTTCCTATCTCCTTATACGTATCTCTGTTTCTCAGCCCGAACGTCCGTACTTCAGTTTTGGATTTGGAGAAGGCATTTTTGTATTGAAAACAACAATGCAACAGAAATTTACAAAAAAATATCATCTTTCTGATAGGCAGTTCGTCCGAACGTCAGTTTGGATTTGGAAATAATATTTTTTTTATTGAAAACAACAATGCAACAGAAATTACAACAAAAAAATGTCTCCTCCAAATCCAAAACAAGGTATACTCATTAATTTTTGACAGTTTTTCTGTGACGCCATAGTCATCTTTCTCAGTCCGAACGTCAGTTTTGGATTTGGAAAAGACATTTTTTAGTTGAAAACAACAACAATGCAACTGAAATTTACAACAACAAAATGCCTTCTCCAAATCCAAAACAAGGTATACTCATTAGATTTTTGACAGCTTTTTTTGTGACTTCTCATAGGCAGTTCGTCCGAACGTCAGTTTTGGATTTGGAGAAGACATTTTTTCATTGAAAACAACAACAAATTTGTTGGGAACATTAAAGGCTTCCAAATTAATTTAATTTTAATCACTAATAGATGTGGTATTTAAAAAAAATTGAGACAAAAAGTGAAGAAAAAAAAAGACTTCACTAAATGTCGCTTATTATTTATGTGTTTGAACAAAAAGAAAAGGCACTCAAATTATAGAAAATGTTAAAACAAACAACGTGTAATTTTATTGTTGCCAACGCAACAAGATATTTGCCAAAAACTAAATTTTGCTTGTGTTTTCTATAGGACATGCATGTGTTCAAGCTGGGGTACCTCGACTTTTATTAGTCGTGACGGGTTTGTTTTTTCTTAAAATTGTGGGGAATGAATAGAACTAATAAATTAGTAAAAACAATGTATACCACAATATTAGATTTTGTTGATATAATTACGAAAAAGTGTAATTTTAAAACGAAGAACTGACTTTGACTAGCTGCATTTTTGTACGGATGTATTTGAACCAAAAGAAATTGCACTTTATTGAAAGAAAATATTATCATGAACCATTTGATTTTTAGTTTTTGGCGTCATGGCATACTGGAAGCGAAATATTAGCAAAAAACAAAAAAATGCATTTTTGTATATAACTTTGGTAAGAATAGATGTCAGGTGGTGCAAATTTGAGTTTAAGCTTTTCAAATAAACCCCTATCGGCCCATGACAAAAAAAACTGACAGTGCCTCTCCGCGCAAGGTCAAATTAACTGAACTAATGTCGTTCTTATTGAATAGAATAGGGAATTCAACAAATATTGATAAACGTTTGCAATTGCGTAACAGCCAAGCAAAGACAAATTTGTATTGAGTAAAAACAAAAACGACTATCTACAACGAACTGCACGTAACCTGGCAACAAAGAGAAACCCAATTGAGGCAGTTACAAATTTTAAAAAGGTTAAGGACACAAATGTGGAAACAACATTAATGGAATCATATTGAGATAGCACTTCAGGAAGTTGCTCATCCAAAATACATTGATCATGTCCATACAGTTTGATTCTACTTGCTGAATCACCTCAAAGCTTACAGTTGATGATAAATAAGTTAAACGAATATTGCAATTTGGGGAACCTTATTATAAATCTGGATAAATAGAAAGTTATGATAGCAGGATGTACGAGAGGAAGATGTTCACAAGGAGAGAAATGGTATTGGGGTCTAGTGAATATTGAAGTGGTCAAAAGCTACAAATACCTTGGAATAGATGTGACTCCAACCTACAATATTAAACAACATCTCGCATCAAAGCTTGTCCCAACAAAAACTGCAAATAATATTGGGTGGGCTCTACTATTTAGAGGAATAGATTTTCAACATCAACTTCTTGATTGTATTGACATAATCCAAGGATTTAACAACCATATAGAAAACGAAAGACCCCAGGTGCCGCGCACAAGTGTACGACGACTTCAAATGTGCGCTACTGTATGAAAATAGCTAGTGATCGGGCTAGCTGCCCAATACGCACTCTAAAACGTTCTTATCTCAGAACCTTTACAGAACTTATTAAAGTAATTTTAAATCCTACATTTAATTTGTATAGCAACAAATGAAAATAAAATTCTTAAGAAAAAAAATCTGAGAAATCAAATGCAAGAGTATAGAATTCAACTTACAGACTTTCCAACCGATGCAAATGAGATTCTTGGCATATGATGATTAAAAATTATATCACCAGTTTCAGTGTTTACCAAATTCAGTACCGGCATTTTGCAAATGAGGTCTGTCCGAAATGTACTGACAAATTTTTGTATCTTGTCTTGTAATTGGTGGCACCATGTTTGAACACAAGACGTGCCACAAGATAAGCTGTGTGTCCAACGGTAGGTAAGCAACTTCCAACTAAATTGATCACTTTGCGATCAGCCGACGTTTTAGAAGTAGTCTCCTGGACGTCAGGAACAGAAGAGGGGCAGACATGGGAATGGCCCCCGACCACCATCTGATGGTAGCTCTCGTAAGATTCTGCAGTTCGGAGATCCAAGAAAACACTCGAATGCCCAGGTTTAATACCGACAGACTAAAGGACCCATAGTTCGCCAACAAGTAGGGGACTATCTTTCCCAAGGACTGAGAACAATAAGCAGCAGTGAACCTACCTCCATCGAAGACCAATGATGTGATGTGAAAAATGTGGCAAAAGAATAGTCGGTCGGGCACAAGAAAGAAATAGTTCGTCACTATCCGCAGAAACCTGGAAAAAGATCGAAAACAACTTCGAGCTCGCATCGCAGCTACTCAAGCAGCAGAAAGAAATGAGCTAGAGTCTACGTATCGTATGAAGACGAGAGAAGTTTACCGTAGCGTGAGACGTGACAAGCGTAACTACATACATCAACGCATTAGCTGAAGAAGCAGAAGAGGCCTCAAATCGGTGTGCCAGCAGAACTCTTTACTGGTGACAAAGCCCAAAAACAACATCTGGTGAAAGATGTATATGGTTCCCTGTTCCATTCGGCTGAGGTGGAATAAACACTTCGCTTCTGTATGAAACCGTGTGTTGCGCATCCTATACCTGATGACCCGTCCGAAACAACAAATGCCCGAATTCGCAGCACACCTCCCAGTAGAGAGTAGAGATGGATTAAAACACTGAAAAACAACAAGGCGGTAGGACTGGACGGTATTCCTGCAGAGCTCTTACAAGCAGCACCAACCACATCAACTCAGAGAGTTGAGCCTGGAAGAGAGAGAGCCTGGAACTCTGAGTGCTTCCCAAAGGAGTGGAAAAAGGGAATGACCGTCAAGCTCCCGAAGAAAGCAGATTTGATGCAGTGTGAAAACTGGAAATGGTGGAATTCAATGGAGTTTGACATCCCAACTTAAACATCTGGACTACGCGGACGACGTATGCTTACTCAAGGGAAGAGAAACAAGCAGACATCGTGGGGCTGAAAATTCACACGGCAAAAATATAAATGATCAGCATCGGACGAAACTCATCCGTGCAAGACAATATTTCTGGACAACCGGTAGAGAAAGTAGAAGACTTCCAATCGCCAAAGGCGGAACAAAACAAGACGTCGACAGTCGTATTAAAAAGGCAAAGGCGGCTTTCGGAATGCTGTCCAAAATATGGACAAATAGTGCTATAAGCTTAAAGACCAAGCTGAGACTGTTCCGCTCCAATGTTGAATCCGTGCTTCTGTGCAGCAGGTAGAGAACACATGGGGCAGGACAGTCCAAAGGGAATCTGCACAGCTGGGAAAGAGTTCCAGAAACCGTACACAATGGCGCGTAGGAGTAGTAAAAGCCCTATGCCCTTAAGGGGATCACAACGGACTCATTAAGGTCTGAGGACCTAAATATGTATGCATGTAGTATTTGTACAACATCTCGCATCAAAGCTTGTCCCAACAAAAACTGCAAATAATATTGGGTGGACTCTACTATTTAGAGGAATAGATTTTCAACATCAACTTCTTGATTGTATTGACATAATCCAAGGATTTAACAACCATATAGAAAACGAAAGACCCCAGGTGCCGCGCACAAGTGTACGACGACTTCAAATGTGCGCTACTGTATGAAAATAGCTAGTGATCGGGCTAGCTGCCCAATACGCACTCTAAAACGTTCTTATCTCAGAACTTTTACAGAACTTATTAAAGTAATTTTAAATCCTACATTTAATTTGTATAGCAACAAATGAAAATAAAATTCTTAAGAAAAAAAATCTGAGAAATCAAATGCAAGAGTATAGAATTCAACTTACAGACTTTCCAACCGATGAGATTCTTGGCATATGATGATTAAAAATTATACCACCAGTTTCAGTGTTTACCAAATTCAGTACCGGCATTTTGCAAATGAGGTCTGTTCGAAATGTACTGACAAATTTTTGTATCTTGTCTTGTAATTGGTGGCACTATGTTTGAACACAAGACGTGCCACAAGATAAGCTGTGTGTCCAACGGTAGGTAAGCAACTTCCAACTAAATTGATCACTTTGCGATCAGCCGACGTTTTAGAAGTAGTCTCCTGGACGTCAGGAACAGAAGAGGGGCAGACATGGGAATGGCCCCCGACCACCATCTGATGGTAGCTCTCGTAAGATTCTGCAGTTCGGAGATCCAAGAAAACACTCGAATGTCCAGGTTTAATACCGACAGACTAAAGGACCCATAGTTCGCCAACAAGTAGGGGACTATCTTTCCCAAGGACTGAGAACAATAAGCAGCAGTGAACCTACCTCCATCGAAGACCAATGATGTGATGTGAAAAATGTGGCAAAAGAATAGTCGGTCGGGCACAAGAAAGAAATAGTTCTTCACTATCCGCAGAAACATGGAAAAAGATCGAAAACAACTTCGAGCTCGCATCGCAGCTACTCAAGCAGCAGAAAGAAATGAGCTAGAGCCTACGTATCGTATGAAGACGAGAGAAGTTTACCGTAGCGTGAGAAGTGACAAGCGTAACTACATACATCAACGCATTAGCTGAAGAAGCAGAAGAGGCCTCAAATCGGTGTGCCAGCAGAACTCTTTACTGGTGTACAAAGCCCAAAAACAACATCTGGTGAAAGATGTATATGGTTCCCTGTTCCATTCGGATGAGGTGGAATAAACACTTCGCTTCTGTATGAAACCGTGTGTTGCGCATCCTATACCTGATGACCCATCCGAACCAACAAATGCCCGAATTCGCAACACACCTCCCAGTAGAGAGTAGAGATGGATTAAAACACTGAAAAACAAAAAGGCGGTAGGACTGGACGGTATTCCTGCAGAGCTCTTACAAGCAGCACCAACCACATCAACTCAGAGAGTTGAGCCTGGAAGAGAGAGAGCCTGGAACTCTGAGTGCGTATGAGTAGTGAAGGCACTATGCCCTTAAGGGGATCACAACGGACTCATTAAGGTCTGAGGACCTAAATATGTATGCATGCATACTAATTTGTATATTCAATTAAATATATATACCTTATGGAATTTAAAAATACACAATATTCCAATAAAACAATGTACATACCTGAGATAACAATTTATGATGGATGAAGGCGAGGAACAGATCGAGTTGCGACAGAATTTTACAAAAATGCACCATTTAATTTATTCGGAAAATATGCCAAAGTTTCAACCACATTTTTAATACCCTCTTCAAAGAAGCTCTGGTATTTCCGATACATAAGAAAGGAGACGCAAATGATCCAACAAATTATAGATGTATCTTATTTACAAATTCCATACCAAGAATCTTTACAGCAGTGCTACTCTCAACAAAATCGGTGGACGAAAATCAGCTCCACAATCTTATACCGTCAACGAAAATTAAACATCTTCTTTGTAGATTTAAAGGCAGTTTTTGACACAATAGATAGAAACGCACTCTACCTACTTAAAATTAAATCAACTGGGTATATCGACAAAAATGCTTAGAATAATAAAAAAGCTGTACAACATACATACTGTCAGCAGTATGGGGTGGAACAAAAGCATCAGAATGATTTGAAACACAAACTGGATTGAAACAATAATGTTTATTAAGAGCCATTTTATTTGTGCTTTTCATAGATGATGACAGCTTGTCTACCTGCCGGAGTCAACTATTGCTGAGTCACCTGAAAGTTTACAGTTGATGATAAATAAGTTTAACGAATATTGCAATTTGTGGAACCTTATTATAAATCTTGATGAATCGAAAGTTATGAGAAATGGTATTGCGGTCGAGTAAATATTGAAAATTATTTAAAAAAAAAATCTTTATTTTGTAATTGCCGGGTAATATCCTTAATCTACCAGTTTCGTAACTTCGGTTAATATAAAAAGAATAAGTGTTGGGTGTGATGATGTAGATAAACAAACATTAACGGAATGTTTTTAAATCCAATTAAATAAAAAAAAAACCTAGAAAACATGTTAACAAGAGAAAAATAGAAACCTATTCGTTAAATAAGTTTTGTTTTTGTTTTGTAGTAACACCAATAAAAAGGTATATAGGAAAAAAGTAATTTTTTTTTCTAAAAAGAAAGGCTCAACAAAAATTAAGAAATACTCCTCCTCGCTCGCTTGGATTGTCTTTATTTACTGCACTGCTTTCAATTTAACTTCAAACACCAATGTACTGTTTGGTGGGGTTGTTGGTGGGAATCCTTGAGCACCGTAGGCCATATGTGCTGGACAAGTGATGCGTCTCTTTCCTCTAACCTTCATGCCTACTACACCAACATCTCACCTATTGCTGACTTCGCCGCGACCCAAACCAAACTTGAATGGACCGCCTTGTTTGAGACTGGCAAATACTTTGTTGTTTAACTTGAGACGACCTTCATAACAGACGTCCGCCCTTTTGCCTGTTTTTGCCACGGGTCCGTAACTCACGCGAATGCCTTTAACTTTCACACCACCTCCCTTTTGCTTTTGGGCTCCTTGTTGTTGCCTTCTTTCTTGTCTTTTTTCTGCTTGCTCTCTTTCTTTTGTGGTTCGACGCCGTTTTACTTGGGCTTCACTCGTCTTCACTTTCGACTTCTTCATCATCGTCGTCGTCGTCGTCGTAACCATCATCTTCGTCATCATTGCATCTGGCTCACCATTGAAATCGCTGTCATCTTTTTCATCATCGTCGTCATTTTCTTCGGCTACCGCCTCTGTGGCTATTTTGCCAGATTTGCTGTTTTTGGCTTATGCATCAGATTTATTTAGCTTCTTTGACAAAGCCATCATCTCTTCCATTGCATCGGATTCCTCATCGGATAAATCTTCCATTTGGTCACTTAGATCTGTGATATATCTAGAAATGTGAATTATTCCATCGCCTTGACTCTGGAGAGAAATTTCATCGCATTCGTTGAAGTTCAAATCTAACATAACTTGTTCGGCGGTGTTCTTGCCTAGAGTACCTACAAATCAAATATTTGATGTTCTCGTATGTGAGGAAAAGCTGGATGGGTCCATCGCTGCGCGAGGTAACATCAAGAGCGGCTTCAAAAATTGTTTAAATGCAACTTAATTTACAAATCTGATAGCACGCGAAGTGGTCGAAAGCTACAAATACCTTCTAATAGATGTGACTCTAACCTAAAAAAAACTAATATTAGTTGGACTCTACTATTCTTACTTATTTAAGTCATTTTAAATCCTATATTTTAATTGTATATTAACAAATAAAAATAAATATCTTAAGAAAAAAAAAATCCGAGAAATCAATATGGAAGAGTATAAAATTTAACTTACAGAGTCTCCAACCGATGTAAATGAGATTCTTGGCATATTGGATTAAAAATTATATAACCAGTTTCTTTGTTTAACAAATTCAGTGCCTTGGTGCTCACATTAAAAATTACATTGGTACCGGCATTTTGCAAATAAGGTCTGTCCGAACTGTACTGACAAATTTTTTTATCTTGTCTTGTAATTGGTGGCACCATGTTTTAACACGAGACGTGCCCAAAGATAGGCGAGCAACTTCCATATAACATGATAAACAGAAAACAAAGTTACATATTAGACGGGTATTGGGCTTTTACCCCAGACGTCACGCAAAAATAAAAAAAAAAATGATGACAAAAAAAAAATTGCAGCTCTCTAGTTCGAAGAAAGTCAAAAGCTTACAAATAGAAATTAATGAATATTTAGTGCTTAATCAGTTGGCTTTCAACTAAAAATTAACAAAATAATACATTTAAACCGTTAATATAAAAAAATATACACTTTTTTGCAAAAATACTGAATATGGTATGCGTTGTTTGTTTACATTCTTCGAACAAGATTTACCGTTTTCTTTTTTTTCCATTTTTGTGTGAAAGAGAAGCGACAAAGACAAATGCGTTAAAAGCCTAATTACACGGCGCATATTTAGTTGCGCATGTATGAAGTGCAAAAGAGAGGAAATAAAAAATTCATACAATTTTATTCTTTTTCTCCTTTGCACTTCATACATGCGCAACTAAACATGAGGAAGTGTAATATTGGTCTTAGGTCTTTGACATTTTTTCTGTGACGCCAGTCATCTTTCTCAGCCCGAACGTCCGTACGTCAGTTTTGGATTTGGAGAAGGCATTTTTGTATTGAAAACAACAATGCAACAGAAATTTACAAAAAAATATCATCTTTCGTTCGTCCGAACGTCAGTTTGGATTTGGAAATAATATTTTTTTATTGAAAACAACAATGCAACAGAAATTACAACATAAAAATGTCTCCTCCAAATCCAAAACAAGGTATACTCATTAATTTTTGACAGTTTTTCTGTGACGCCATAGTCATCATTCTCAGTCCGAACGTCAGTTTTGGATTTGGAAAAGACATTTTTTAGTTGAAAACAACAACAATGCAACTGAAATTTACAACAACAAAATGCCTTCTCCAAATCCAAAACAAGGTATACCTACTCAGTAGATTTTTGACAGCTTTTTTTGTGACTTCTCATAGGCAGTTCGTCCGAACGTCAGTTTTGGATTTGGAGAAGACATTTTTTCATTGAAAACAACAACAAATTTGTTAGGAACATTAAAGGCTTCCAAATTAATTTAATTTTAATCACTAATAGATGTGATATTTAAAAAAGAATTAAGACAAAAAGTGAAGTAAAAAAAGGACTTTACCTAAAAATATGCCAAAGTTTCAACCACATACGCCAAAATTTATTTACACAGCGTCATATGAGAGTACCCACACCAAATGCGATTACGCGCAAAACATTTTTCATATAAAAATCGTGTCGCACATGTCGTGACGCACTATCGCAAATTATTTTCAAGTATTTCGAAACTCACCAAAAATTATCGACACCTGGAACGAACATATTGCAACCCATACATATTTTCAAATTAACTGCCAATTTTAAATTTAACCGCCAAATTAAGTCACCAAAGTGGTGAATTGACGGTTTCGGCTAAGTATGCGTGTTTTTACGCATACTTAGCCGAAACGGTCAATTTGAGCTTGTAGGCAAATCTGTGTGACGTCAGAAGTTTCCTATCTCCTTATACGTATCTCTGTTTCTCAGCCCGAACGTCCGTACTTCAGTTTTGGATTTGGAGAAGGCATTTTTGTATTGAAAACAACAATGCAACAGAAATTTACAAAAAAATATCATCTTTCTGATAGGCAGTTCGTCCGAACGTCAGTTTGGATTTGGAAATAATATTTTTTTTATTGAAAACAACAATGCAACAGAAATTACAACAAAAAAATGTCTCCTCCAAATCCAAAACAAGGTATACTCATTAATTTTTGACAGTTTTTCTGTGACGCCATAGTCATCTTTCTCAGTCCGAACGTCAGTTTTGGATTTGGAAAAGACATTTTTTAGTTGAAAACAACAACAATGCAACTGAAATTTACAACAACAAAATGCCTTCTCCAAATCCAAAACAAGGTATACTCATTAGATTTTTGACAGCTTTTTTTGTGACTTCTCATAGGCAGTTCGTCCGAACGTCAGTTTTGGATTTGGAGAAGACATTTTTTCATTGAAAACAACAACAAATTTGTTGGGAACATTAAAGGCTTCCAAATTAATTTAATTTTAATCACTAATAGATGTGGTATTTAAAAAAAATTGAGACAAAAAGTGAAGAAAAAAAAAGACTTCACTAAATGTCGCTTATTATTTATGTGTTTGAACAAAAAGAAAAGGCACTCAAATTATAGAAAATGTTAAAACAAACAACGTGTAATTTTATTGTTGCCAACGCAACAAGATATTTGCCAAAAACTAAATTTTGCTTGTGTTTTCTATAGGACATGCATGTGTTCAAGCTGGGGTACCTCGACTTTTATTAGTCGTGACGGGTTTGTTTTTTCTTAAAATTGTGGGGAATGAATAGAACTAATAAATTAGTAAAAACAATGTATACCACAATATTAGATTTTGTTGATATAATTACGAAAAAGTGTAATTTTAAAACGAAGAACTGACTTTGACTAGCTGCATTTTTGTACGGATGTATTTGAACCAAAAGAAATTGCACTTTATTGAAAGAAAATATTATCATGAACCATTTGATTTTTAGTTTTTGGCGTCATGGCATACTGGAAGCGAAATATTAGCAAAAAACAAAAAAATGCATTTTTGTATATAACTTTGGTAAGAATAGATGTCAGGTGGTGCAAATTTGAGTTTAAGCTTTTCAAATAAACCCCTATCGGCCCATGACAAAAAAAACTGACAGTGCCTCTCCGCGCAAGGTCAAATTAACTGAACTAATGTCGTTCTTATTGAATAGAATAGGGAATTCAACAAATATTGATAAACGTTTGCAATTGCGTAACAGCCAAGCAAAGACAAATTTGTATTGAGTAAAAACAAAAACGACTATCTACAACGAACTGCACGTAACCTGGCAACAAAGAGAAACCCAATTGAGGCAGTTACAAATTTTAAAAAGGTTAAGGACACAAATGTGGAAACAACATTAATGGAATCATATTGAGATAGCACTTCAGGAAGTTGCTCATCCAAAATACATTGATCATGTCCATACAGTTTGATTCTACTTGCTGAATCACCTCAAAGCTTACAGTTGATGATAAATAAGTTAAACGAATATTGCAATTTGGGGAACCTTATTATAAATCTGGATAAATAGAAAGTTATGATAGCAGGATGTACGAGAGGAAGATGTTCACAAGGAGAGAAATGGTATTGGGGTCTAGTGAATATTGAAGTGGTCAAAAGCTACAAATACCTTGGAATAGATGTGACTCCAACCTACAATATTAAACAACATCTCGCATCAAAGCTTGTCCCAACAAAAACTGCAAATAATATTGGGTGGGCTCTACTATTTAGAGGAATAGATTTTCAACATCAACTTCTTGATTGTATTGACATAATCCAAGGATTTAACAACCATATAGAAAACGAAAGACCCCAGGTGCCGCGCACAAGTGTACGACGACTTCAAATGTGCGCTACTGTATGAAAATAGCTAGTGATCGGGCTAGCTGCCCAATACGCACTCTAAAACGTTCTTATCTCAGAACCTTTACAGAACTTATTAAAGTAATTTTAAATCCTACATTTAATTTGTATAGCAACAAATGAAAATAAAATTCTTAAGAAAAAAAATCTGAGAAATCAAATGCAAGAGTATAGAATTCAACTTACAGACTTTCCAACCGATGCAAATGAGATTCTTGGCATATGATGATTAAAAATTATATCACCAGTTTCAGTGTTTACCAAATTCAGTACCGGCATTTTGCAAATGAGGTCTGTCCGAAATGTACTGACAAATTTTTGTATCTTGTCTTGTAATTGGTGGCACCATGTTTGAACACAAGACGTGCCACAAGATAAGCTGTGTGTCCAACGGTAGGTAAGCAACTTCCAACTAAATTGATCACTTTGCGATCAGCCGACGTTTTAGAAGTAGTCTCCTGGACGTCAGGAACAGAAGAGGGGCAGACATGGGAATGGCCCCCGACCACCATCTGATGGTAGCTCTCGTAAGATTCTGCAGTTCGGAGATCCAAGAAAACACTCGAATGCCCAGGTTTAATACCGACAGACTAAAGGACCCATAGTTCGCCAACAAGTAGGGGACTATCTTTCCCAAGGACTGAGAACAATAAGCAGCAGTGAACCTACCTCCATCGAAGACCAATGATGTGATGTGAAAAATGTGGCAAAAGAATAGTCGGTCGGGCACAAGAAAGAAATAGTTCGTCACTATCCGCAGAAACCTGGAAAAAGATCGAAAACAACTTCGAGCTCGCATCGCAGCTACTCAAGCAGCAGAAAGAAATGAGCTAGAGTCTACGTATCGTATGAAGACGAGAGAAGTTTACCGTAGCGTGAGACGTGACAAGCGTAACTACATACATCAACGCATTAGCTGAAGAAGCAGAAGAGGCCTCAAATCGGTGTGCCAGCAGAACTCTTTACTGGTGACAAAGCCCAAAAACAACATCTGGTGAAAGATGTATATGGTTCCCTGTTCCATTCGGCTGAGGTGGAATAAACACTTCGCTTCTGTATGAAACCGTGTGTTGCGCATCCTATACCTGATGACCCGTCCGAAACAACAAATGCCCGAATTCGCAGCACACCTCCCAGTAGAGAGTAGAGATGGATTAAAACACTGAAAAACAACAAGGCGGTAGGACTGGACGGTATTCCTGCAGAGCTCTTACAAGCAGCACCAACCACATCAACTCAGAGAGTTGAGCCTGGAAGAGAGAGAGCCTGGAACTCTGAGTGCTTCCCAAAGGAGTGGAAAAAGGGAATGACCGTCAAGCTCCCGAAGAAAGCAGATTTGATGCAGTGTGAAAACTGGAAATGGTGGAATTCAATGGAGTTTGACATCCCAACTTAAACATCTGGACTACGCGGACGACGTATGCTTACTCAAGGGAAGAGAAACAAGCAGACATCGTGGGGCTGAAAATTCACACGGCAAAAATATAAATGATCAGCATCGGACGAAACTCATCCGTGCAAGACAATATTTCTGGACAACCGGTAGAGAAAGTAGAAGACTTCCAATCGCCAAAGGCGGAACAAAACAAGACGTCGACAGTCGTATTAAAAAGGCAAAGGCGGCTTTCGGAATGCTGTCCAAAATATGGACAAATAGTGCTATAAGCTTAAAGACCAAGCTGAGACTGTTCCGCTCCAATGTTGAATCCGTGCTTCTGTGCAGCAGGTAGAGAACACATGGGGCAGGACAGTCCAAAGGGAATCTGCACAGCTGGGAAAGAGTTCCAGAAACCGTACACAATGGCGCGTAGGAGTAGTAAAAGCCCTATGCCCTTAAGGGGATCACAACGGACTCATTAAGGTCTGAGGACCTAAATATGTATGCATGTAGTATTTGTACAACATCTCGCATCAAAGCTTGTCCCAACAAAAACTGCAAATAATATTGGGTGGACTCTACTATTTAGAGGAATAGATTTTCAACATCAACTTCTTGATTGTATTGACATAATCCAAGGATTTAACAACCATATAGAAAACGAAAGACCCCAGGTGCCGCGCACAAGTGTACGACGACTTCAAATGTGCGCTACTGTATGAAAATAGCTAGTGATCGGGCTAGCTGCCCAATACGCACTCTAAAACGTTCTTATCTCAGAACTTTTACAGAACTTATTAAAGTAATTTTAAATCCTACATTTAATTTGTATAGCAACAAATGAAAATAAAATTCTTAAGAAAAAAAATCTGAGAAATCAAATGCAAGAGTATAGAATTCAACTTACAGACTTTCCAACCGATGAGATTCTTGGCATATGATGATTAAAAATTATACCACCAGTTTCAGTGTTTACCAAATTCAGTACCGGCATTTTGCAAATGAGGTCTGTTCGAAATGTACTGACAAATTTTTGTATCTTGTCTTGTAATTGGTGGCACTATGTTTGAACACAAGACGTGCCACAAGATAAGCTGTGTGTCCAACGGTAGGTAAGCAACTTCCAACTAAATTGATCACTTTGCGATCAGCCGACGTTTTAGAAGTAGTCTCCTGGACGTCAGGAACAGAAGAGGGGCAGACATGGGAATGGCCCCCGACCACCATCTGATGGTAGCTCTCGTAAGATTCTGCAGTTCGGAGATCCAAGAAAACACTCGAATGTCCAGGTTTAATACCGACAGACTAAAGGACCCATAGTTCGCCAACAAGTAGGGGACTATCTTTCCCAAGGACTGAGAACAATAAGCAGCAGTGAACCTACCTCCATCGAAGACCAATGATGTGATGTGAAAAATGTGGCAAAAGAATAGTCGGTCGGGCACAAGAAAGAAATAGTTCTTCACTATCCGCAGAAACATGGAAAAAGATCGAAAACAACTTCGAGCTCGCATCGCAGCTACTCAAGCAGCAGAAAGAAATGAGCTAGAGCCTACGTATCGTATGAAGACGAGAGAAGTTTACCGTAGCGTGAGAAGTGACAAGCGTAACTACATACATCAACGCATTAGCTGAAGAAGCAGAAGAGGCCTCAAATCGGTGTGCCAGCAGAACTCTTTACTGGTGTACAAAGCCCAAAAACAACATCTGGTGAAAGATGTATATGGTTCCCTGTTCCATTCGGATGAGGTGGAATAAACACTTCGCTTCTGTATGAAACCGTGTGTTGCGCATCCTATACCTGATGACCCATCCGAACCAACAAATGCCCGAATTCGCAACACACCTCCCAGTAGAGAGTAGAGATGGATTAAAACACTGAAAAACAAAAAGGCGGTAGGACTGGACGGTATTCCTGCAGAGCTCTTACAAGCAGCACCAACCACATCAACTCAGAGAGTTGAGCCTGGAAGAGAGAGAGCCTGGAACTCTGAGTGCGTATGAGTAGTGAAGGCACTATGCCCTTAAGGGGATCACAACGGACTCATTAAGGTCTGAGGACCTAAATATGTATGCATGCATACTAATTTGTATATTCAATTAAATATATATACCTTATGGAATTTAAAAATACACAATATTCCAATAAAACAATGTACATACCTGAGATAACAATTTATGATGGATGAAGGCGAGGAACAGATCGAGTTGCGACAGAATTTTACAAAAATGCACCATTTAATTTATTCGGAAAATATGCCAAAGTTTCAACCACATTTTTAATACCCTCTTCAAAGAAGCTCTGGTATTTCCGATACATAAGAAAGGAGACGCAAATGATCCAACAAATTATAGATGTATCTTATTTACAAATTCCATACCAAGAATCTTTACAGCAGTGCTACTCTCAACAAAATCGGTGGACGAAAATCAGCTCCACAATCTTATACCGTCAACGAAAATTAAACATCTTCTTTGTAGATTTAAAGGCAGTTTTTGACACAATAGATAGAAACGCACTCTACCTACTTAAAATTAAATCAACTGGGTATATCGACAAAAATGCTTAGAATAATAAAAAAGCTGTACAACATACATACTGTCAGCAGTATGGGGTGGAACAAAAGCATCAGAATGATTTGAAACACAAACTGGATTGAAACAATAATGTTTATTAAGAGCCATTTTATTTGTGCTTTTCATAGATGATGACAGCTTGTCTACCTGCCGGAGTCAACTATTGCTGAGTCACCTGAAAGTTTACAGTTGATGATAAATAAGTTTAACGAATATTGCAATTTGTGGAACCTTATTATAAATCTTGATGAATCGAAAGTTATGAGAAATGGTATTGCGGTCGAGTAAATATTGAAAATTATTTAAAAAAAAAATCTTTATTTTGTAATTGCCGGGTAATATCCTTAATCTACCAGTTTCGTAACTTCGGTTAATATAAAAAGAATAAGTGTTGGGTGTGATGATGTAGATAAACAAACATTAACGGAATGTTTTTAAATCCAATTAAATAAAAAAAAAACCTAGAAAACATGTTAACAAGAGAAAAATAGAAACCTATTCGTTAAATAAGTTTTGTTTTTGTTTTGTAGTAACACCAATAAAAAGGTATATAGGAAAAAAGTAATTTTTTTTTCTAAAAAGAAAGGCTCAACAAAAATTAAGAAATACTCCTCCTCGCTCGCTTGGATTGTCTTTATTTACTGCACTGCTTTCAATTTAACTTCAAACACCAATGTACTGTTTGGTGGGGTTGTTGGTGGGAATCCTTGAGCACCGTAGGCCATATGTGCTGGACAAGTGATGCGTCTCTTTCCTCTAACCTTCATGCCTACTACACCAACATCTCACCTATTGCTGACTTCGCCGCGACCCAAACCAAACTTGAATGGACCGCCTTGTTTGAGACTGGCAAATACTTTGTTGTTTAACTTGAGACGACCTTCATAACAGACGTCCGCCCTTTTGCCTGTTTTTGCCACGGGTCCGTAACTCACGCGAATGCCTTTAACTTTCACACCACCTCCCTTTTGCTTTTGGGCTCCTTGTTGTTGCCTTCTTTCTTGTCTTTTTTCTGCTTGCTCTCTTTCTTTTGTGGTTCGACGCCGTTTTACTTGGGCTTCACTCGTCTTCACTTTCGACTTCTTCATCATCGTCGTCGTCGTCGTCGTAACCATCATCTTCGTCATCATTGCATCTGGCTCACCATTGAAATCGCTGTCATCTTTTTCATCATCGTCGTCATTTTCTTCGGCTACCGCCTCTGTGGCTATTTTGCCAGATTTGCTGTTTTTGGCTTATGCATCAGATTTATTTAGCTTCTTTGACAAAGCCATCATCTCTTCCATTGCATCGGATTCCTCATCGGATAAATCTTCCATTTGGTCACTTAGATCTGTGATATATCTAGAAATGTGAATTATTCCATCGCCTTGACTCTGGAGAGAAATTTCATCGCATTCGTTGAAGTTCAAATCTAACATAACTTGTTCGGCGGTGTTCTTGCCTAGAGTACCTACAAATCAAATATTTGATGTTCTCGTATGTGAGGAAAAGCTGGATGGGTCCATCGCTGCGCGAGGTAACATCAAGAGCGGCTTCAAAAATTGTTTAAATGCAACTTAATTTACAAATCTGATAGCACGCGAAGTGGTCGAAAGCTACAAATACCTTCTAATAGATGTGACTCTAACCTAAAAAAAACTAATATTAGTTGGACTCTACTATTCTTACTTATTTAAGTCATTTTAAATCCTATATTTTAATTGTATATTAACAAATAAAAATAAATATCTTAAGAAAAAAAAAATCCGAGAAATCAATATGGAAGAGTATAAAATTTAACTTACAGAGTCTCCAACCGATGTAAATGAGATTCTTGGCATATTGGATTAAAAATTATATAACCAGTTTCTTTGTTTAACAAATTCAGTGCCTTGGTGCTCACATTAAAAATTACATTGGTACCGGCATTTTGCAAATAAGGTCTGTCCGAACTGTACTGACAAATTTTTTTATCTTGTCTTGTAATTGGTGGCACCATGTTTTAACACGAGACGTGCCCAAAGATAGGCGAGCAACTTCCATATAACATGATAAACAGAAAACAAAGTTACATATTAGACGGGTATTGGGCTTTTACCCCAGACGTCACACAAAAATAAAAAAAAAAATGATGACAAAAAAAAAATTGCAGCTCTCTAGTTCGAAGAAAGTCAAAAGCTTACAAATAGAAATTAATGAATATTTAGTGCTTAATCAGTTGGCTTTCAACTAAAAATTAACATAATAATACATTTAAACCGTTAATATAAAAAAATATACACTTTTTTGCAAAAATACTGAATATGGTATGCGTTGTTTGTTTACATTCTTCGAACAAGATTTACCGTTTTCTTTTTTTTCCATTTTTGTGTGAAAGAGAAGCGACAAAGACAAATGCGTTAAAAGCCTAATTACACGGCGCATATTTAGTTGCGCATGTATGAAGTGCAAAAGAGAGAGGAAATAAAAAATTCATACAATTTTATTCTTTTTCTCCTTTGCACTTCATACATGCGCAACTAAACATGAGGAAGTGTAATATTGGTCTTAGGTCTTTGACATTTTTTCTGTGACGCCAGTCATCTTTCTCAGCCCGAACGTCCGTACGTCAGTTTTGGATTTGGAGAAGGTATTTTTGTATTGAAAACAACAATGCAACAGAAATTTACAAAAAAATATCATCTTTCGTTCGTCCGAACGTCAGTTTGGATTTGGAAATAATATTTTTTTATTGAAAACAACAATGCAACAGAAATTACAACATAAAAATGTCTCCTCCAAATCCAAAACAAGGTATACTCATTAATTTTTGACAGTTTTTCTGTGACGCCATAGTCATCATTCTCAGTCCGAACGTCAGTTTTGGATTTGGAAAAGACATTTTTTAGTTGAAAACAACAACAATGCAACTGAAATTTACAACAACAAAATGCCTTCTCCAAATCCAAAACAAGGTATACCTACTCAGTAGATTTTTGACAGCTTTTTTTGTGACTTCTCATAGGCAGTTCGTCCGAACGTCAGTTTTGGATTTGGAGAAGACATTTTTTCATTGAAAACAACAACAAATTTGTTAGGAACATTAAAGGCTTCCAAATTAATTTAATTTTAATCACTAATAGATGTGATATTTAAAAAAGAATTAAGACAAAAAGTGAAGTAAAAAAAGGACTTTACCTAAAAATATGCCAAAGTTTCAACCACATACGCCAAAATTTATTTACACAGCGTCATATGAGAGTACCCACACCAAATGCGATTACGCGCAAAACATTTTTCATATAAAAATCGTGTCGCACATGTCGTGACGCACTATCGCAAATTATTTTCAAGTATTTCGAAACTCACCAAAAATTATCGACACCTGGAACGAACATATTGCAACCCATACATATTTTCAAATTAACTGCCAATTTTAAATTTAACTGCCAAATTAAGTCACTAAAGTGGTGAATTGACGGTTTCGGCTAAGTATGCGTGTTTTTACTCATACTTAGCCGAAACCGTCAATTTGAGCTTGTAGGCAAATCTGTGTGACGTCAGAAGTTTCCTATCTCCTTATACGTATCTCTGTAGAGAAATTTGTTTTTTAGGTCCGACGAAGTTGGTGAGAGAGTAGGAATAGGTGCACTTGAGACAAACCCACCGTTAAACGGTTGAATACGTATTTGAATATTTGAAATATAAAAAAAGGTAAAAATAAAGGATTTAATTAGTAAGTCTCAAAACCCAATGTACGATGTTGTTTATGACTCTGCTCTATGGACCAACCGTTCGTTAAACGGTTGAATACATATTTGAATATTTGAAATTTAAAAAAAGGTCAATATAAATAAATGATTTTATTAGTAAGTCACAAAACCCAATGTACGATGTTGTTTCAAGTTGTTTGTAAAGGATCGATGCGGCACACGGTGTCGTCTTTTGATAGGTATTGCATTGATGTACCTAAATAAATTGAAGCGGCACACGGTGTCGTCTTTTGATATCAATGCAATATTGATGTACCTAAATAATCAAATATTGATATCTACGGATAATTCAACAGATGATTCTGAATATAAAACTGGTAAGGAAATGCTATATTTGTTTAAAAAGGAAAGTAGAAAGTAGGTAAAGGAATGTTGGATTGTTTGTAGGGTTGAACTAAGTCGTGAAATTTAGTTCGCAGGTATAATTGCGGTTGCGATTTAAAATTCACTGCGATTTTATACAGTGAACGTGAATTGTGATTTTTCACAAAAGAAAGACTTGTCCAAACCAAAGTACGACAGTGCGACACGAACTTTTATATAAAAAACGCTCTGCACTACTTCGCATTTGGTGTGGGTACTTCCATCTGACGCTGTGTAAATAAATATATCCGCACTGTCGCACTTTGGTTTGGGCAAGCCTTAAAACGTAAAAGTTCCAATTGAAGAACTTTTTGCATATGCTTTTTCAAATAAAAAGTACTTGTCTTGTACGATATTTTTGCTTTACATAGTTTGGACTTGGCATATTTTTCGTCAAACACAGTGAAAAAGTTCCACAAAAAACTTGTTTTGTTTCTTGATGGCATATTTTTATTCATTTTAACAAATACAATGATTACATTATTTTTAACTAATTATAAAAACAGGACGATCATAAAACGTGGGCTTTCTCTTTTCGTATTCACAAAGCAACTGATTAAATCGTTATATTTAAATTTCAAACCCCAAGATTCATATATTTAAATTTCAACCCCCAAGATCCATCGGACAAAAATCACATCAATCCTTAATAAATCTTAAATCTCTCCCACTCAAACGTAAGCAATAACAAAACAAAAAAAAATATCAAATTCAAAACAACACAGATACTAACTTAGTTCAAAGTTCGAACCTCACTCAATCCTAAAAAAAGAACCAAAAGAACACGATTCTTTCAAACTGTCTTAATTACAAATTCAAACCAAACCGTTGAAAAAAAAACTAAAAACGAAACTGGTTCTGCTTCCTTCCTTCTCACTCCCAAACAAAAAGCAAAGAAAAGAAAAATAACCCAATCAAAACATAGCCGCACGCAGATTAGATACACACTTGCACTTGCGCACTTGTTTGTTTTATTCATCCCTTCGATTTCATTTAATCTCGCCATATCGTTGTCATCATCGTCACCGTCGCACAGTGTGGGATTTCGCGAATTTAGCGGAATTTAATTCGAAAAATGACTTGTCTTGTTTGATGCCAAAACCGGTTTTTCTTAAAAAAAAAAAAAAAAAAAAAAGCTAATAGATTGTAGAAAGTGATAACAAAAGCATTGATAGGTGGGGATCATGTAAACAAAAAAAAAAATAGCTTCGAAGTTGCAGTTGGCGATTTTTTTTCTGTTTATTTGGTGAAAGAGATTACTTTGCTCTTAATTTTTTCTCGTGCGTTTGGTGTGTGTTTTAATAAAAGTTTTATTTTTTTTATATTTTCTAAATATCAAGGTATAATTATGTAAGTAATTTTTATTTCACAGGGTGTTTTACATTTTTGTTTTGGTGATTGAAGTTAAAAAAATGTGTTTTTTTCGATTTTTGTACCTTTGTTAGAGCAAAACTTTAGTTATTCCGCGTTATTCAATGCAAAGCTTGATTTATTATCTATCAAGAATCACTAAAATTTGACACCCCAATTTTGTTATGATATATTTTTTTTTTTCTAAATGACCATCAAAAAAAAAAATGATGGCATACAGTAAAAATCGAATAACTTTTTGGGATTTTGTTAGAAGAAGAATGATACAGAATTAGAAACTTTTTTATTTCACAGGCTGTTCAAAAAATTTGTGAATTTGATTTTAAAATAGTTCCAATAAAAATACAGGGTGTTCAAATTCAAAGTTAACAGTAAGAAAAAAAAGAATTAAGTTATTTAAATGGGGATGCGATGGAGCTCAACAAAAAGCTTACAAACAAAGATACAGTTCTGAAGCATTTCATGAAGAAAACCTCTTTAGTATATCTATGGTACCCATTCAGATGTATTATTACAAAGAAGAAACTAAAGAAATCATTTGGCAAAATCCAGCTCCTTCTTCAACAAGATACTGTCGCCCCATCAAGCTTCTATTTGCTAAGGAAACAACAGACTTGATCAAAAGAGAAGTTGATCAAGTTATTGAGCAAATCAACGCATTGCCAGCTGTTGAAATTCATGAAGGAGAAATCGATGTTGCCGTGAAGTCAATATTCTTGCTCTCTATGGTCGATGGTAAGGTTTGTACTGCCTTATCACCCGTTACGTCTTCTTTCCAAAGCCATCGGAAATGAATAACAGGAGAAGTATTTCAACCAAGATTGAGAATCCGTTTGCCATGTCCTTTGGTTTGTCTCCACTTCATTCTTGGATAAGGTCTATGGAATGTATCCTTCACATAGCCTATAGACTTGAAGTAAAGGTTTGGCAAGTAAAGGATCAACAACATAAGGAGAATGTTAAGGCCAGGAAAAAAAGCATTCAAGATCAATTTAAAAGAGAAACTGGCCTACTCATTGACATGCCAACACAACAATCTGGTAACACTAATGACGGCAATACGGCAAGACGGTTCTTCAGAGATGAACAAAGAACTGCTCAAATAACTGGTGTTGATATAGAGCTGATAAAAGGGTTCCATATTACTTTAGAAGCTGTGTCCTCAGGGTTTCCTATTAATTTAGATGCCTTTGATAGACATGTTACAAGAACCAGAGACCTTTACATTGAAAAATACGGATGGTACTATATGCCAGTGAGTGTCCATAAAGTTTTATTTCATGGTAAACAGGTAATTTCTTCTTGTATTATTCCAATCGGCCAGTTGGCGGAGGAAGCTCAAGAAGCCAGAAATAAAGAAAACCGAAAATATAGAGAGTTATTCACTCGAAAAACTTCACGGGTCGACACAATGACTGGTCTTCTGCATAGGTTGCTCATTACTTCAGATCCTTATTTAGCAAGCGTAAGGAGTATTCCTAAAAGAAAACGAAGTAACTTAGAGCCTGAGGTTCTTGAAATTTTGGATATTGTAAACTAATTTAAAATGTAAATAAAATGTGTTATATGTATATATGTATGTTGAATGTAGCTATAAACTGATAGTAAAGGTGAAATTTTTTACATTAAAAACAAAACGTAAAAACAATTAAATAAATTCAAATTGGCTTTTTATTTTACAAGAATAACACGATTGGTAAATACAAATTGTCTATTCCAGTTAAACTGATTTTTTTCGACAGGAAGCTTACGGTTCTTTTATTTTTTGGTATCCTTGATGATGTATGGCAAAAAAATTTTCGTGACAGAACACTTACCAATTTAAAAAAATACATTGATTGTCCATAAATAAAGCTACATAATTTAAAACATCCTTTGAAATAGTATCTTGTACGTTTTAGTAGCCTTTTAGAGAATAGTTTCTTTAGTTCATAAAAAACGTCATTGGCATATCGGTTTGCAAAAAACCTAGTCAATTCTGACAATAATTAACTTTTTTCTTTATTTTATTCATATTTGTCATAAAATTAAACAATAAATCATTCCTCAAAAGTTTTTTTTGTAAATTATGATTTTCAAAAAAAAAGTACTTTTTGGTGAAAATAACCTGTCACTTCAAAGCTCATTTTACAAAAACTTAAATAAAATATCACCAAAATGTGAATTACATTTGATTGTATACACATATTCAATGAACTAATCACAAAAAAAAACTACAACAAAATTTAAAATGCAAGCGTTATTAATTTTATTCCGCTAAATTCGCGAATTCCCACACTGTGCGTCGGCGTCGTCGTCGCTCTCGTCCTCGTCTTCACTCTTTCAATTTTTTTCCCAGTTTGCAGTTTATTTCACAATCCACCCCTTTCTTGTTTAAAGTCACAACTTAGATACATTCATCATATTCATACCCAACAACTTCACTCTTCACTTGTTTTTTCACAATTCTCATGAGTTGTGCCTTTTTCTTGTCGTTCTTCTTCCTCTCATTGGCTTGGTGGTTGATTTCAAATCCTGAAATGTCTGAAATCGTGAAATACGCGAAACCGTGATTTGTGCGAAGTCGTGAAATGTGCGAAACCGTGATTTCACAGATTATTTTGAAAAAAAACTTCACAGATCGTGAACGTGACTTTTTCGTCTCAGGTATGAAATCGCAGGTATACATTTTTCGCTCTTCACTAATTGTTTGTAAGTAAAAAAGGATAATTCAACAGATGATTCTGAATATAAAACAGGTAAGAGAATGCTATATTTGCTTGAGGGGGGAAAGACAGGTCAAATAATAATAATAATAATAATAATAATAATAATAATAATAATAATAATATCAACAACACCAACACCAACACCAACACCAACACCAACACCAACACCAACACCACACCAACACCAACACCAACACCAACACCACACCAACACCAACACCAACACCAACACCAACACCAACACCAACACCAACACCAACACCAACACCAACACCACACCAACACCCAACACCAACACCAACACCAACACCAACACCAACACCAACACCAACACCAACACCAACACCAACACCAACACCAACACCAACACCAACACCAACACCAACACCAACACCAACACCAACACCAACAC